>CM041786.1:60276348-61011053 GCA_023375725.1 Nephotettix cincticeps
TAGTATCGCAACGTCCCTACATACATACATTCAAGTTGTTATATAGAGATAACATGGTGTAAATTGCTGGGTGAATAAATATATATAATTGATTAATGTTACAAGATGTCGTTGTTCAGTTATAGATCCTTATGTCTCATGAATGCATTAAATTATTATAGAATTAGTTATATGTTATGGTGAAATAAAATAGGTACTGTGTAGTTGTTATTGTCTGCATGGTTAACTTCCCTTTCACAAGTAATGTTAACACTAGAGAAATAATCTGAAAAATGACATTAAAGCTAAACTATCGTAAATTTCACGGATAAAAATTAAAAAATATATATTTCTGGTTTCAAAACTGATGTTTAATGAATACAAATACAGTAATCAAAACCTAATACTAAAAACATGTCTGCGCCAAACTTAGGCATTTACAAGTCCTCGACACAGTCCAAACAGCACTTCCTGCAATGCTATGCACAGATTGGTTTAATGTAGCAGCAGCAGTAGACTGTTGTTATCTTTCACTTAATTAATTTACAGGCAAATCCCACAGATTGTTCCTGGTATGTTTTGAGGCAGGTCTTGGACCCCTCCTGCCACCGAAACTTTCAAGATATTGGCAATAGTTTATCGGAGATTGCGAGTCAAATTTGGGTACTACAACTGCTGTTGAATGCAAGGTTCTATCAGGCTCCTGTGTATTTGCATAGCAAATTTCCTTCATGACAGTGGTTTGTGGCTCACTTTTACAATATTAATTACGTAAATTACATACGAGTTTATCAGAATAATGTTCAACATGCCATAAAATACACATAAAGGCCACGTTTTAGTCTTACACAGCTGCACGACATTTGGTGACACATTTAATCTAAAGTATCAACCACCCTTTTTGTGGTATTATAATAGGTCTCGATTAGTTGAGGTTTAATTAATTAAATAATAATAATAAAATAGTAAATTGTCATAAAAATATGTTTAAATAATCAGCTGATTATTATTGTTCTTTAATATTATTATTTACATTTTTCTTAGTAGTTAGTTTTGTTTTGGGAATAAAGAATTATCAATTAGTTTATGTGTATTATATATTTATAAAGATATATCAAAATGGCGACGAGTGATAAAAGTGAAAACCATTGTAAAATGTTAAAACAACAAAGAGCAGTCACAAAATCACAAATCACAAGAACATTACACATACTGAAAACAAAAGGCACATCTATTTACGATGCTCCTGGAAGACAAAGTTTACTTGAAGAAACTTGGAAACGATTTACATTGTTACATGAAGATATGTTTTAAAATCATTTGATAATGAAGATGTCATTGAAAGAGAAGAGAATTACAGGACAGATGTCGAGGAATCTTACCTTGAAATAAAGGCTTTGTTACAGCCTTACTTACCACCTTTTCGAGCCACAGAAACAAAATGTATATAGAAGAAATCCAAACGTCAAAGCTAAACTTTCGTAAAATTTATGAGCGACTAAAAACTACAGTAACTACAATATACAGTAACTTTTAATACAGTAAGCTTGTAACTTTTACGAAAGTTTAGCTTTCTAGGGTTAATAATGTGTAAAATTAAGTTTAGGCCTAATAATGAGTTAAGTCAACAAAATGGTAACATTAAAGATGGTTAAAATGGTCACTGCAACAGATTAAATTTTATTTTATTCATTTGCTCATTTAAAAATTTGCTGATATCGATTAAGGATACCCCTATACACAGGGCACCTTTTCGGCAGCGGAAAATCTGAATGGTTACACCTCACATTACTTCGATGAATAGTTGTACTTGTCCCACACAATCAAACATTATTGCATGGGTCGCACATGTACAATATCTTGTGCCCCTCACAGACTAGCTCATTCTCTTCAGCACCAATGACCACTCTTCAACAATGATGACCACTGCCAGCAGGGTTTCCAGCTGACTTCAGCTCAGAGTTTCTGCTTCCTGGAAAAAGTTTTTGCTATAAATATTACTGAAATATACATCATGGAAATGGATTACAGAATGCTTGAACAAAATTGGCTGATTAAATTATTCAAGCTCTTGAAATTAATAAGTTCAAAATTGTTTTTTGTGCCCACTACAACAGTATATATAATAAGCTGATTCAACACTTTTTTAGCAAATTTCCCATAGGGAAGAAGCTATTACCGTAGATCTCATATGGTAAGACTTAAGCCCGGGACCATGTTATTTTTTGTCTTTAGGTGCCCAGAGTCCAAAAACAATAGTCACTTTTTTGAAACACAATAATCAAAATTTATATACAGGGTGTTTCAGAATTCCCTACCAATACTCTAGGGCATTGTTTCTGGGTAAGGAACATATATAAATATCATATTTGAATAGTCCGGAAGTCCTTAGTTACTCACACAGCCTCCAATTTGGTTTTTTTCACTTATAAATTCTTTTCTGAATAATGGTTAAGCGTACGGAATTGAAACTATGCACAAACATTTATGGCGAATAGACAAAGCTACAAAAAATTATGACAATTTCTCAAATTCATAGAACAAAATGGCGGCTATTTAAAATTTGGTTTCTCAAATAACTCGTGATCCGTTGATTTAACATAAGATTTACTAGAATGACCTTTTTACTTTCTCCCCTTATACATAGTATATGGAGAAAGTATTGTTTTCGTCAAAATTTTCGAATTTGAGTTGAGGGTGGATATATCCGTTTTGGGGTCCCCTGAATCCAAAAAAGTGGGTTTTGACGTGATGTCTGTCCGTCCGTGTGTCCGTGTGTGTGTGTGTGTGTGTGTCTGGATGTGTACAGTGCCACAGCCTACCCCGTTGGTCCGATTTAGATGAAATTTGGCATGTATGTATATATTCACGGTATCTCCAGGCGTTTTTTTTTCATTTTTTTGAATTTTTGATTTTTAAGGGTAGTTCACCCCTAAAAACCCTTAAAAACGTGAAAAATCCAAATTTCTCAAAAACGGCTCTAACGATTTTGATTAAAATTTGACAGTTTATAGTGTACAGAGTACTAAATAATTTGACACCACCCGCATATCTGTAAAAATGACTGTTCAAAAGTTATGGGCTTTTAAATGTCAAAAAAATCAAATTTTTAAATTTTCAGCGAAAACAATAAAAGTAAAGTATAACTTGACTGGTACCATTAAAACCAGCTTAAAAAACTAAACAAATTAATATTTTGAATTATTCGTCTACGACTAATGGTTCCAGAGAAAAGTTAAATTTACTGTCCACGATAAACGCAGTACGTTGTCTGAGAGCGCCCAATGTTATTCTTATGGAGAATATAAAAAAATCAATTTCTTCCTTACTTTCCAACCGTTTTCCATGAAACTTGGTATGAAGCGTAAGGTCAAATCACCGAACAAAACCAGCTCAAAAAAGCTTGGTGTTACGGGGGGGGGGGTTTCCCCCCCATACAATTTGAACAATTAATTTAACTTTGTCTCTCGTGTTTTTATTTTTAAAAATAGGATGATTATTTTTGAAACAATAAATTATTAAATGATATTTAGATTAACTTTGTAGAACATGATAGTTTTATTACAGATTGACTTTTTAAAATTTACTTAAGGGAGAAAGTATGTGTCAGTTCACTGGTACCGTTTATTTTATTTATTGTAGTCAGTTCCTCTACAGTTATTCTAAACTTATGCCAAGATCAAGAGAGTTATGTGACATTTTATTATTGTTTGAAGTAATCTAAAATAACCTACAAATAACATACAAAGCAGGCAGTGACTGTTGCATGTAAATGTTGTAATGTAAACTCAACTGAGTACTTTAACAACAACTTTAGTGTACCGTATATGTTGTTATGGACTCTTGAGACAAATGAGACATTTATTCATCACTAAACATACTCACAAAATATGCAATAGAAATAGAGATTGTCAACTTGGCCTGTATGTATTACAATAACAACTGTTGTTGTAATAAAGATAAACCAAGGGCGTAAGTCTAACTCTGATATCGAGTATCCGCATTTCAAAAATAGATGTCCGCCCGCTGGAAAGAAAAAGTTAGAAAGATTTACAACATTACATAAATGAGTACATAAAATAGAGTAAATATTAAAAGCGGCTTAACAATGTTCTTGCTAGACACAGCCAGAGAGGAACGGATTATTTACTATCTATGACACAGCGAATAGGAAGAAAAACCGTTAGCTTACTCGTCCGCTACAGCTGGTAACCGTCTTCAAAATTATTATCGTACACCTGGCGACTCTTGTCTAATTATTTTCCTATAGAGTAAAAGAAATTCTACAGAATTGGACGACCGTTTCTACAGAATAATAAACCTTCATTTTTGAACTGGAAACCTCAATTTTCGATAATTTAAGACGATTTTACAGAAAGCTTGCACAGAATTGTACAAGCTCACTTTCCGACACGGTTGAAAATTCTTAAATTTCTACACGATTAGAAACCTTTATTTTCTACAGGATGGTATCGCCATAGATAATAGAATAACTTCTATTTATAAACAATGATTCTTTCCATCCTGTCACTTGCTTTTGAGATGTTGTGATGGCGTTTCTCATAATTTACTATTTGTTCCTCTCTGGTTAGATAGCATTTTTAGGGTGTTATAATGCCTTGCTGGGATTATACAGGGATTTAAAATGCGTGAGCAGGGATTTTGGGGATAACTTAAGGGTACATTCATTACATTACATATTACATTCATTACTCATTCATACTTGGTTTAAAATACCTACCTGGGTAGGTCGCCATTTCAGTTAAAAGTATAAAGTATAAATGAGACCTATGGTAATAGCTTATTCCCTATGGGAAATTCGCTAATATAGCTCTCAATGGAAAAGCCAAAAATCCCTCTTTGATCTAAACTAAATTTCTGATCTCTGCTTTCCGTCAATCTACTAGTTCATATCAAGAAGCTTCACAATTATTGCCTTAGTGATGAAACTAACTAAATTTACTTTCTACACTACAGAAAAGATTTTCTAATAATTTCCTCTAACCTTGAGCTATAAAATAATATGTCCCCCTACTCATTATTAGAAAAATATTGAAAATGAATGAATGCAAGATTAAAAGGTTAATAAATTCACCTATCTGAAAGTCCCTTTAAGGAAAATGAAGGAACCTATCACAAATTTAGCTAGTTACACATTTAAAATTCTCACCTTTTAGGTAGTGGATTTTTACAGGGAATAAACGCCCCTCTACACTCATTATGACAGCTGATTTCTTATCTTTGTTCGAACTGTGGTTAAAGAAGTTGCAAAGATGTTCAGCATCCATTGTTGCAGAGGTCACGATAAGCCTCATCTTCTTCTGTTTCTGTATTGGAGAAAATATTTATTTCAAATTATGTTCCAATAACTTCCAATAATGAGTACCTAAGGTATATACTGCCCTAATTACTCATTAGACTCAGACAATAATTAAAAATACCCCCGTCGCAGCAGACCTGCGTACTCAGCGAATTTCCAAATCAATAATATGAAATGACAAGCTTAAAAAAAAAATCTGTCCATGAACATAGCTTTGTAATGTTAAATTCTTAGATAAAAGTTAGACACAATTACTTTCTTTTCTTCAAAAATTATACTTTTTAAGTGTTTTACTAAGCCTACACGCTTTCTTGTGTTTGTTTGATTATTTTTCGCGATGTGATAATTAGTGTTAGTTTAATTTTGTGCGTCTATTAATATTTTACACCTGAAAAACTTTATACCAAAACTGCTGGTAGCTTTGTTTACGTTTTGGGTTAGGTGTGTTTACCTATCATGACATTTCATCAATCACCTAGTATGACAAATATGAAACCTGTTTTCATTCACAGTGATCATAATCCTAGTGAAACATATTTGTCCAAAACCGGGACGGACGAAAATGATGAAATGAATCCTCCAACGACATCAAATGTCACCCCAAGTGTTAGCGAATGGCAGAATGTTCCTTTGTCGGCGGCAACCCTCAAGAAACGGAGTAGTGGAGCCCCTAACGATGACTCTGCGTACAAGAGAACGCGTAAAGAACATAATTACTGTAGAGAGTCTGTTCGTACCCAAAACAGATACACTATTCTCGGTGAATCAGAAGAGATGAACTGTGAAGAAGTGAGAACATCGCATGATGTACCAAAGCCTCCTCCTATCTTTATTCCCGACATTGCTGATGTTAACAAAATGGTGAAAGCTATTGAAACTGTAATAACCAAAGATGAATATGTTTTCAAATGTTTGAACAAGAATAAAATAAAACTTAATCCCACTTCCGTTGATGCGTACCGCAAGATAGTGCATAAATTAACAGAGCTGAAAGTAAATTTTCACACTTTTCAGATAAAACAAGAGAGGGCATACCGGGTCGTATTGAAAAATATACATTACTCTACTGATCTAAACGACTTGAAAGAAGCTTTGGAGGCAGAAGGACACAAGGTTCGGAATATTGTAAACGCTAGGCATTTTAAAACTAAGGACCCTCTTTCAATGTTCTTTGTCGACCTTGAACCTAGCAAAAATAACAAAGAAGTATTCAATATTCAATACCTGCTGAACGCTAAAATTGTTCTTGAACCCCCCAGGAAAAAAAGGGAAATTGTTCAGTGCAAAAAGTGCCAAAACTATGGACATACCAAAACCTACTGCTGGCATTCATATCGTTGTGTAAAGTGTGGAGAAAATCATGACACTTTTAAATGTACAAAGCCACAAAATGAACCACCTAAGTGTGCTTTGTGCAAAGGTGAGCACCCAGCGAACTACAGAGGATGCTCAATCTATAAGGACCTGAAAAATAAATCTTTTCCTCCACTGAGAGAAAAGGTAAGCTCAAGCTCAAGTAGACAGTTTCGCCATTCTGAAAATGAAGCACAGGTAAACAATACAAGGACAATACCCACATCAAAGAGAAATGGTGAGACATATGCGCAGGTTGCTGGAAACAATCAAAAGGAAGAAAACTTCAATGTTAATAGCTTTGAAAAAAATATGGAATCATTCTTCAATAAGTTTGAAAAGTTATTCTCACAACAAGCACAACAAATAGGTTCACTATTAAACCTACTGACCACTGTGTTAACAAAATTAAAATGAGTTTTAAAATACTTAAAATCGCTCTCTGGAATGCTAACGGCTTGGCTAATCACAACCAAGAACTCCAAACATTTATAAATATTCATAAAATAGACATAATTTTGATTTCAGAAACTCATTTTACAGATGCTAGTTACTTCAAAATTCCTTTTTTTACTCTTTATCAGTGTAACCATCCAGATAACACTGCTCATGGTGGTAGTGCAATTTTAATAAAAAACGATATAAAACACTATCCTTTACCTTCTTATCGGTTCAATCACATTCAAGCTACAAGTGTTGTGATAGAAGACTGGTCTGGTCCTCTTACGGTCTCTGCCTTGTATAGTCCCCCACGCCATAATATATCACAGCAACAATTCTGGGACTTTTTCAACACCTTGGGATGTAGATTCTTAGCAGGAGGTGATTTCAATGCGAAACACACTGCTTGGGGCTCTCGCTTATGTAACCCTAGAGGCCGTCAATTACTGTCTACAATTATTAATAACAATCTTCAACATATGTCAACAGGAGAACCTACATACTGGCCTAGTGACCGGCAAAAGGTTCCAGACCTGTTAGACTTCTTTGTGTCAAAAGGTATTCCACATATGTATGCTCAGGTAGATTCTTCGCTCGATTTGTCATCCGACCATTCACCAGTGATCTGCACATTAAGCTCAAATATAATCATTGTGGAACGTCCTCCTCGTCTGCATTGCAAATTTACAAACTGGGAACTTTTCCGAAAACTCTTAAATGACAAATTGTCATTGAATGTTTCTTTAAAAACTCAAGAAGAGCTAGATGATGCTGTTGAACTTTTCAACAATACTATACATGACTGTGCATGGCAATCTTCACCAGATTTTCAGAAAACAATATTGAACCCAATGTGCCTAATTCCTGTTGACATCAAGAGAAAAATTGCAGAAAAAAGGAGATTTCGCAGAATTTGGCAGAACACAAGAAGTCCTCAAGATAAGACAAATTTCAATAGAGCCACCCAACAGTTGAAGCGAATGTTATATAAGCTAAAAAATGAACGTTTTGATATTTTTACATCCAAATTGTCACCAACTGAAGATACAAACTATTCTCTTTGGAAGATAACTAAATCATTAAATCAACCAAAGACGCCAATACCTAAAGCCTTTGCAGACAACAAGAGTAAGGCGGAGACCTTTGCTCAACACTTGTATGATGTTTTTAAACCAAATGATTCAGTTCAAGATCCAAATCCTGAAATATTAGAGTTCCTGAATTCCCCTAATCAGTTATCCCTACCCATTCAACCATTTACTCCTGGAGAAGTAACTAAAATTATAAAGTCTGAAATAAAACCCTTCAAAGCTCCAGGCTACGACCTCATTACAGGCAAGATTTTAAAGGAACTTCCAAGGAAGGGTTTCATGTTCCTTACCTTCATCTTTAATGCTACTCTTCGATTAGAATATTTTCCGTCTCAGTGGAAAGTTTCTGAAATAGTAATGGTGGCTAAGCCAGGGAAACCGCCGCACCAAGTTACGTCTTACAGGCCAATTAGCCTTCTACCAATATCATCAAAAGTTTTTGAAAAACTATTCCTAGGACGTCTACAAACGATAATTGAGGGGAACGACTTGATTCCTAACCATCAATTTGGTTTTCGAAAAAAACACTCCACCATTGAACAGGTTCATAGAGTTGTCGATGTTATTAAAGAAGACTTGGAAACTAAAAGGTATTGCTCTGCGGCTTTTCTGGACGTAAGTCAAGCTTTTGACAAGGTGTGGCACGAGGGCCTTCTGTATAAACTTAAATTGAAGGTCCCTCATACTTACTTTAATATTATAAAGTCCTACCTTACAGATAGGTTTTTCAGAGTCAAGTTTAAAGATTTCTACACGCAACTTTTTGAAATTAGAGCAGGCGTTCCACAAGGAAGTGTCTTAGGGCCAATTCTGTACACCTTATACACCTCTGATATACCCTTGGATCCCAATGTGTTTGTGGCCACATTTGCTGATGATACCGCTATATTGGCATCACATGAAAATCCACAAACTGCTTCACATTTGCTCCAGTTGGAGTTAGATGTATTTTCAGAGTGGCTAGTAAGCTGGAGAGTAAAAGTAAATGAAAACAAGTCTGCTCATGTTACATTTACAACTAGACATGAAACTTGCCCTCCAGTCTCTTTGAACAATGTGCTACTCCCACAGGTCGAAGAAGTCAAATATCTTGGTATGCATCTCGATCGCAGATTAACATGGCGCTCTCATGTATGGAATAAAAGAATGGCTCTAAATTTGAAATTTAAAAAACTTTCTTGGCTTCTCAATCGAAAATCAAAACTATCCATCAACAACAAATTACTACTGTACAAGATTTTATTAAAACCATTGTGGACTTATGGTATTCAGCTTTGGGGCACCACAAGTAATTCTAACATTGAAATTATACAACGCTTTCAATCCAAATTTATAAGAAGTATTCTGAATGCCCCCTGGTACATAAATAATGAAATTCTACATAGAGATACAAACATTTTATCAGTGAAACAAGAGATAACTAAATTTAGCAACCGCTACCAAAAGAAGTTAGCAGCTCACCCAAACCACCTAGCGCTAAGCCTGTTGGACAACAGCAACGCTGTGTATAGACTTAAAAGGTGCTCTGTGCTAGACCTGCCTCATAGATTCTAAATTTTGATTTCCTTTTGTAATTTGTTAATCCTTGTGCTGACTAGGGACTAACCCATGTGATTTATTTTGTTATTTCGATTTACTAAATGTTCTACTAACTTGAATAGATTGTAAATAAAAATGGTTGATAAAAAAAAATAAATAAATAAACATAGCTTTGTCATCTGTTTTTTGACAGACTAGACCGGGACCGGACTGACTGAACGAGAACGACTGAACAAACATCAGTTAAGTTGTCAACCGCGGCCTGCATCCGTCAGTTTTGTCCATATTATTGGAGTGGAATATTAGCAGGATATAGGGGCAGAAAACGGTTTGTGTGCAGTTGATTCAAATTAAATATTAAATAGTGGCAAAGAAAAATAATTTTACAACTTACACTATTGTGATCTATAATTTGGATAGAGAAAACTTAAACATTATTTTAGATACATTATTGAGAGTTCATGCCATTACTCACTGGAATTTTGTATACTTTTTTTACTGTCATATTATGGTAATATAAATACTTTACTCCGCTTTAGGAAAATTCGCTAAAACTGCTGATTTTATAATCCTTGAAGATGTACTCACAGATCCAAAATTTAATACCTAAATGTTTTGTGTTTTTATTTATTTTTTGTGAGACATCTCTTGCAATCTTCAATGTGTATCCAAAGATTGAAGACTATGGAATTCAAGGAGGAGATGATCCTGGACTCCCTTTGATTTTGACACCAATGATTAAAGAAGGTAAAATTAAAGAAGCTCAAGAAGCTTGTAAGATGACCCCAATGAAAAGTAACATCTCAAGTTATGCTGGGTTTTTAACTGTAGATCCTAGGTACAATTCCAATTTGTTTTTTTGGTTTTTCCCGGCTTATCAAAATAATGCCTCAGCCCCCGTTATTCTTTGGCTTCAAGGTGGCCCAGGTGCTACATCATTGTATGGCTTATTTGCAGAACATGGACCATTTTCAGTGAAAAAGAAGCATGGTTTAAAACTGCGCCAATACTCATGGACTCATGATCATAATGTGATATATATTGATAATCCAGTCGGAACTGGGTTTAGTTTCACAGACAGTGACAGTGGATATGTTACAAGTGAAGATCAAGTTGGTCGAAACCTGTATTCTGCTTTATACCAGTTCTTTTCTTTATTTCCAGCCTATAGAAACAATGACTTTTTTGTTGCCGGCGAATCATATGCTGGAAAATATGTTCCTACTATTTCATATGCAATCCATAAAAATAATTTGGGCGCTGTCAATAAAATCAATCTCAAAGGCTTAGCAATTGGTAATGGCTTGTGTGATCCAGAGAATATGTTACACTATAGTGACTATTTGTACCAAATTGGTTTGCTCGATAGCAATGGTAAAGCTTTGTTCAAAAGTAAAGAACAAGACATTGTTAGAAGTATTCAACATAAGCAATGGAGGGATGCTTTTAATAAATTTGATGCTTTGTTGAATGGTGATCTAACAAACGGAACATCTATTTTCAAAACATTAACTGGATTCTCTTTTTACTTCAACTACCTCCACAATCAAGACTATAGTACCTATGGAGATATGGGAAGATTTCTTTCACTTGTTAATATCAGAAAAAATCTCCATGTCGGGAACGCAACATTCCACACTGAAGCTATAGATGTTGAAAAACACTTGTTGGAGGACATCATGCAATCAGTAAAACCTACCGTTGAATTCCTTTTGAATGCCAATTATAGAGTACTTATATATAATGGTCAACTGGATATTATTGTTGCTTTCCCATTAACTGAGAAATTTGTTGATGCTTTGAATTGGGATGGCGCAAGAAACTACAAAGTTGCCCCACGGAAACATTGGTTTGTTGGAAAAGAACTTGCTGGTTACTCCAGAGGGGCTAGAAACCTGAATGTTGTACTTGTAAGAAATGCTGGCCATATGGTACCAATGGATCAACCAAAGTGGGGTGTTGACCTTATTTACAGGTTTACTAGGGGTAAACCATTTTAATTTATAAGTACTGAGCTCTCATTTGTATTTTTAATGCCAGTATCATTTTTTAATGTTTTAATTGTCATTGTCCAAAGCCTGCATGGTCGTGTTATGATCTAACTTTAACCTGTTGTTAGTAGACTGGATAATTAATTAATAGCCCAATTAATAAATGGCAACTGGATCTGTATTTCAAAATCTGTCAGCTATAAATACTGTATCTAAAAATATTTTACATGAAAGACTATTTATAATAAGATTATTTAACTTTGTAATATATCATAATTGTATTTAAAGATTGAAATCATGTTGGGGCTCATGCCCATGTTCGTTGGACTAATGTTGTTTATTGGAACAAAAGCCCCAATAACAATTTTTGTCATTTATGTAGTTTAAATTTATTTACTTTAAAAAACTGTTAAATTAGACAACGTGGAAGGACCTAGACCATTGACAACATTTTTTTCTGTTTTAAGGCCCCTAGAACCCTATTTGTTTGATACAACGTAACAACTACATTTTATATACAGCAAAGTCTGGTTTATTTCCGGATCGAGTTTGAAACAAAAATCATATAAATGAACAGTTAAGATGTGAATTTTATCTCAAGCTTTAAAATTTCAGACGCAACGGCAAGTGAAAGTAATTTTTGCTGTCCGTGGCAAGTGTTACTAACAATGAATGTGTAACAAGTGCACACTCTGTATATTGATACAGTTCAATACTGAACTGTTGAAGCGTAGCTGTTTGATTTCAAAATTAGATTACAAGCACATAGCGCATGCGCTAAAAAAATAACACAATTTGATATTTTAATACTGACCCAAAGTCAGTAGGCGTAGGTTATATACAGTCTGCAGCACTAATATTGCAGTTGCTATTCAAGATCGTTGTCTACAAGATGTGGATGTATATTATATAATGGTATATTTTCTGTATAGTTTCAGATCATCCGGATTTACAGCTATCCGGTTTGGGACCCCACCACATTAATCTGGATAAACCAGACTTTACTGTGTATATAGATATAGGCCTAGACACAATAATAAAATTAATAATTAACTTTACATGCAGTTTGTGTCTGTAGATACAATGACTTTTCAATTTATTAAAAAAATCTTTTATTCTTACCAATAAAATAAGCTCGAAAGATAAATTTACTGCAGTAATTTGAATTTTTATGCTGTATCAGTTACTGAGCCATTAGACCTAAATTGATAAACCCAGTACATTGCCTTATGCAACAATAATGTTTATCTTTAACAATTTTTTTGTTATATTGTAACATTGTATTTACAGCTTCGTCGTTCAGTTTCAATAATTAAGGCTAAATTAATTAAAACTATATAATATTTAGTACGGTAGAACTGCAACTATCCTCTCTCGTAGTCTGAATCGCTTTTAGAAAAAAAGTAATTTGTAGTTTTAACGTAATTATAATGAAAACGTATGAAGACAGAAAAATAACTAACCCTGACAGGTATGTTCAAAAAGCATTAACACTTTTTTGTAAGCAAAGTTTATTTTATACAAAGTATTTAAAATGGGGAAATAAAATAAAATAATACTAGGGGCCTAAGTATGTAAAATTGATTTTTGTTACTAAATTGTTTTTTTTTTTGTGAAAACTCCAATTACTCGAATATTTTAAACTGAATGGGGTCTGGTGGAAATTAATTCGGATGATTGGAGTTCTACTGTATTTGTAGAACTTTATGTTGCTATAAAAAATCTTATGTGCTACGAATATTTATAATTTAAAACAGTATAATTTTTATTCTTTGTATTTAGTTTAGTTTGTATTACAAAAATTTATCATGATAGGATCTCTTGCTATTTATTTTAAGTCAGTGTGAAGGTAATAGTTTTTTTAATATAGGCCTACTGTTGTATATGAAAAACTGCATTATCCTAATAAACGTAATATGTGACCTACCATTCACAATACCATACAAAAAAAACATTTAGAATTAACATGTGCTTTTGCTAAATGCCTGTGTTTTATTATTATTAATGCCAGTTATTATTAAATAATTTTTTTCCAATACAGTATTATGTTTATGAGAAAAAACAACTTTAAAGTGAACCTGACTCCCAGCAGAAAAATGTTTGCATTTACTTCCCTGTGGGAAATATGTTAGATCATGCATATGTCTAAAGAGAATGTTTTAACTTCATTGAAACAGCTGTTCTTATTCTTTTATATTTAAAATTCAATACAATAGTTCTGGTAGTTTCAATGGAAACCTGTTACATGTTTTCCATCTTAAAAATCACCAACACCCCCCCCCCCAGAGCTAAGACATATCCATGTCAAAATGTTTGTATTTAATTCCCTGTGGGAAATAGGTTAGATCAGGATATGTCCAAAGGGAATTTTTTCAGTTCATCTAAACAGCTGTTCTTATTCTTTTGTATTAAAAATTCAATACTATAGGTCTGGTAGTTTCTATGGAAACCTGTTACATATTTTTTATCTTAAAAATAACCATCACCCCCCAGAGCTAAGACATAGGCCTATGTGTGTCAAAATATTCTTGTAAATTCAAAACATTATAGCAAAACTACAAACTAATACAATTTTTTTGACACCTCAAACGGAGAAAGAAAAATAGTATAATAGTATTAGTAGAAAATAACTTCATATAAAGTAAGGAAATAGATAAGGAATATTAATATGCTACATTCACATATTGTGCACACAATGATTTTAAAATATGGTATTTTCTGTTTTAAAAATCTAGTGCATGATGAAAATCAAATATTTATTAATACTGTACTTTGTCAGTTTAATGTGAATATCTCTTCACGAAACAGTCTAGGTTATCAACTAAGCGTACTTAAAAATGATAATGTATGTCGACCTTTAATCGGATGAGGTCAAGTATATTTTTCTTATCTTTATATTACAGCCAAAGTAAACTTTAGCGTTACCTAATTGTGTTAATTCATTTTTAAAAAACCACTGCTTAATATTCATATTTAAATATATTCAATATAATATATTCATGTTATTATAATTTTCGGTGGTGGTTAAAAATAATCTCAATTCTAAAATTAATTTATGTCCCAAAAATATGTAATTTTTATGTCCCTCCTAGAAGGCTTATTTAAACTTGTCACCTAAGGCTGAATAATATAAAAACCTACTATATCATAGAAACAGATAATTAAATTAAATTTGTTACAAATGCTGTGAAATCTCATACATGACTTTACACTCTCATCAATTACATTTTTATTTACTATCTATTCTGAATTAAGTAGAACATTTAGTAAATTTTAATAACAAAATGAATCACAAAGATTTATCTCTAGCCAGTTTCTTAAGGATAAACAAATTTTAAAAAAATCAAAATTTAGAATCTATGTGACAGGTCTAACAAAGAGCAGTTTTTAAGTCTGTGTGAGTTTCTAACTTCTTTTGGTGGTGGTTGTTAAATTTAGTAATCTCTTGTTTTACTGATAAAAATCTTTGCATATAATTTTGTTATTTATGAAGTAGGGGCCATTCAGAACACTTCTTAAAATTTGGATTTGAAACGATGGATAATTTCAATGTTGGATTACTTGTGGTGCCCCAACATTGTACAATAAAGTCTACTGGTTTTAGTAAAATCTGATAATTCTGGTTTTAGTAATTTGTTGTTGACAGATAATTTTAATTTTCGATTGAGAAGCCAGGAATTGTTTTTTAAATTTAGAGCTATTCTTTTATTTCATTCATGAGACCGTCTTGTTAATCTCCGATCGAGATGCATGGCAAGATATTTGACTTCTTCAACCTGTGAAAGTAACACATTGTTCAAAGAGACTGGACGGAACAATTCATGTGTAGTTGTGATTGTAATGAGAGCAGGCTTGTTTTCGTTGACTTTCACTTTCCAGCTTACCAGTGAATGAAAATTCATCTAATTCCAATTGGAGGAAATGCGAAGCAGTTTGTGGATTTTCTTTTGATTCCAATATAGCAGTATGATCAGGAAATGTTGTCACAACCACATTGGGATCCAAGGGAATATCAAAGGTAAAGGTGTAAACAGTGTATAGAATTGGCCCTAAGATACTTTCTTGTGGAACCCCTGCTGTAATTTCAAAAAGTTGTGTCTGGAAATCTTAAAACTTTACCCTAAAAATCAATCTATAAGAAAGAACTGCCCTCTCCATCCGAAGTCAACGAGCAGACGCTGCGGATGTCTAAAAAACAGGCCATTGATGATCTTCTCCATGATGGAGGGTGGAGAGCGGAGATCGAGCTTTTGGCTTACAACTTTGTAACCCAATCCCCATGGATTGGAATCGACGTCCTTCCGAAGTTTCCTCCAGCTGTTAGCCTTGTTCTTGTTGATTACCTGCCGGAGAGACTTCCCAGCCTTGTAGGCCTCCGACTTACGAATTCTATCAGCGGGAATTATCTCTCTAGTGGAGGCTTGCTTGGTCCTAAGACATGTTTTTCTGAGGTCCACCAGTAAGTAGACGGGTTGCTTATCGCGTCGGAGTCTCCTTCGCGGCATAGACTGATCACAGGCCAAGATCTCCATCGTAGATGCTACTAATGCCTCGGTATCAGCCTCGCCAGGATTTTCCTGCGCTCCCCGTGAAATGACCTGGGTGAACTTTACCACATCCAATTTGTTGGTATTCCAACGGCGTGGTTCTCCCCGAGATGCGGATTCTCTACGGTGTGTATCGTGTATGTCAAAAACTATATACTGGTGGTTACTGCCAAGTATAATCCTCCAACACCCTCCAGCCAGAGATCCTTGTAAGAAGCGACTCAGACGCAAAGGTTACGTCGGGGATCGTTCCTCTCTGCCCGGGGCACCCTGTAGGTGTGTCACTGAGGTAGCAACTGAAGAGGTTACGCCCCTACACCTTATCCAGACAAATCCTCGGCCGCGTCCGTGACTCCGAATCACAACCTCCTATCGGTTACACGTTCAGAAGGTGGCATAGGTGTGCCTGATCCGGGATCACTCACCGCCCTGAACAGTGCCGTTGGAGGGGAGTTTTTGATTCCCCAGTTCGGTGTCCCTGGCGTTATGGTCGATGTTGGGGACCTCAGCATCATAGAGCTCCATTTCCTCAATTGTGTTTGAAGGGGATTCTGGACACGCCATATTTGAGAAGCACCAGTGCATTGTGCGGCAAGGGGTGGCCCGGGATAGGTAGGAATGGGTATCCCTTGGAGTCAAAGCCCCTACCCCAGTTCACCGGGGCACGACCGTTTACCCAGTACTGGAAACCTGACATCCAAGGGGTCACCCGTTACAATGCAGAGCCTGACCTCTACATCCATACCGCACTCCTCGACTAAGGACCAAAGTGGTTGGCCTCTTGACGACACACCGAAGACACCCATCGACAGTGCAAGGCACACATCAGCCCCCTGCAACACAACAAGGGCACTCCCCGGGGTCTCCAGTGTGCGCCGGTCGAAAAGAAGGAAGAAATGACACCCATTTGGGGGTCAGAAGAAGGAAGAGGAGGACAAGTGTAGCCCAGAAAAGAACAAAGACATTGAGCTAGGTTCTAAAATATGGAAGGAAGGCCCTAGCTCTAAGAAGAATTGTGAGTACAGTCCCACAGCTTGGCTCAGGTACCCCGGGGTCACCAGCCCCCCGAAAGAAAGGTGAGTCCTCCTGTGTAGTCGAAAGGCGACTACCCCTGAGGGAATTAATTGGGGTATTGGCGTCTTCAGCTGATTTAATGACATGGGCGGAGTTAGAGTTTACACGCTGGGGGGGCAAAGAGTTGGTGTCCTAGTTTTTGTCACAATATAGCCTAAAAATGGAGAAAAAGACTTAAAAATAATGTAATACCACAGCAAAACCCCATCAATATATCTGTGTCAAATTAAGAATTATGACATAACTGGTAAGATTCGTAATAAAATCCAAAAACTTTCAAGAGGTCTGGAGGAGCATTGTCCCCCATTAACTCAGCCCATGTTTAATGATTATAAGTTATCTTTCAAAGTGAATAGTTTGTATCTTCAGTTAGTGATAATTTGGATGTAAAAATATCAAATATTAATTTATTTATCTTTTATAACATTTGCTTCAACTATTCAGAAATCAGAACTTTATTGTCATTTAACATTGTATAAAAATGCATGGACAAATGTCAAGAGAAGTGTCATACAAATTTACATATATATGATAACAATAAAAATGTCTAACAATAAAATATATAGCTTGCCAACGCAATATTCTTAACATTTTAAGAGCTAATGTCAGAATACCCATAAGATTAACATAATAGTTTGTTTACATTTCTTGTGTGCGGATCGTGTTTCAGTTAACTATGTAATTTCCACGATTTTATATTTATTTTCTTTGTGGGAACACGGGATACGTTCGGAGGAAGCTAAGGACAATAGTCATTAGTCACATTTTTGTACCATTTCAGTTCAAATCAATTTAATTTGTGTTTTTGTTTGTATCTTTCATTTCATAACCTAAAATATTGTTTTGATTTCTTGTTCATTAATACACAACTAGCGTACCTAGCGCACGAAATCGTGCGCTGTCAAGGAGACAATCTGTCCACCGATGCGTGTAGGCACTTAATCTTAAGTGTTGCTATTTAAAAGAAATCAAGTCAATTTAATTATGATAAAAATTATTTTATTAATAAACCTTATAAAATTTCTCTTTAAACAATATTCCGAGTATAAATACGGTTGTCTCGACGAAGCCGGCCTTGGTGTTTTCGATTTTTATATAGACTTTGAGTCCATCAAATGATCGGGCTCTACTTGCTGCGACATATAGTTGGCCGTGACCAAACACCGATTCTGGGAGAACTACTCCAACCTTACCCAAATATTGGCCCTGAGATTCGTTAATGGTCATAGCAAATGCCACAATAATCGGGAACTGTGTGTGCTGGAGACTGAACGGTAACAGAGTATCGCCTTCCAGTCTCCATTATGTCGAACGTTTAGCTTTTTTTCATAGGTCACCAATGTGTGTTCTTTGAAAAACTGTTACTTCCGTTGTGTCGAGCTGTAAACATCAACTCACGCAATGTTTGTCTTGAGTGTTTCTATTTACTCATCAACTGCACAATATATAACTACATTTTAATAACTATACTTAGAAACCAAGTTTAGATTTTCCCAAAAGATTTTCATTTTGGTTATGTTTTGGTTTTGTGTAAATAAAAACTGGTGTTTTATTACCAGCTGTACGATGATGTCTTCATTAAACGAAAAAAGAAAGAACCATGTTTAACTGTCAGATTTCATTTGTTTATTTAACCACTTCCTTAAATAAACAGCTGATTTCTCGATCGTCGGTGTTTACTTCTATATTAAGTTTATGGAGAAAATCGCGACTTTGACCCCATTATTTTCCATGTACACGGTGAATTTTCAAAATTTTTTTAATTGATGGCAAAACTACATGCTAAGACCTTTATAATGACACCTTGGACATGGTGATTGGTAGCACCACCGCTCCAAAACAATTATCACAAAAATAGGCCTAGTGTATTAAATATATATATAAGATAAGATGAACGGGCCAGTACAGTCTATTAGCACCGTGTGTGCTGATCATGACTATTTTAGTGAACAATATACAATCAGCCCCTCTGACAGTAGTTGGCAAACAGTTAATAGTAGTAGTAAAAAAAGGTCAATTTCCACTAACTATAATGCTTCGCAAGAGAAGAAAATTTGTTCACCGACTCCTCTTTCAAGTCAGTTACCACTTTCCAACAAGTTTAAACCGTTGGAAAATAACAATGTAGGTATTGAGGAAGACCCAGTCGTACCCCGTCGGGAGCCCAAACCACCTCCTATCTTCATCCCTGATGTAACAAACATCCAAAACATGACTCGGTCATTAGAACTAATGGTTGATAAATCAGAATATGTTTATAAAGCCCTGCAGCAAGATAAAATTAGATTGCAGCCTTTGACTGCCGATGCTTATAGGAAAATAGTGCGCGGACTTAATGAACTTAGTGTATCTTTCTACACCTATCAATTAAAGCAAGATCGAGCATATAGAGTAGTACTTAAACATATGCACTATTCAACCTGTCCGGATACCTTAAAACAGGAAATTGAAAGTCACGGGCATAAGGTTAGGAATTTTATTAACCTTAAGAACAATGTAACGAAACAGCCCCTTTCAATTTTTTTTATAGATTTAGAACCTAGGCCAAACAACAAGGACGGTTACAATATAAAATTCTTGTTGAATGCGAAAATCCAGTTCGAGCCACCAAATAAAAAGAGAGAAGTTGTTCAATGTAAGAGATACCAGCGCCTGGGCCACACCAAGGCGTACTGCCGATACGCTTTTCGGTCTGTTAAGTCATAGATGATCGGATACTAAAGTAGATAGTGCATGCCCATGTTAAGGATGAAGACGGTACTTGGTACCGCCAATTGACGTAGTAGGTACGACCGTTCTCAGACAGCGCTGGTGTCGCAAATGGCGGACGAGGTTTACTACTTTCCTGCTAGGTTGCGCTGACTGCCAACGTTCTTGTTTCTCGCTAGTTTAAATTAACTCACCTTACCACTGTGGTATAATGTTGTTTGGCATTGAGTTGCCACCGTTGCAAGAACACCGTCGAGGGCAGAGCCGTAGAGTTACCTTACTTCTCCTAAACGGCTCTGACCATTTGAGTAATAGCATTTACAGCAGTGCATAGTCGTTAAAACAATAAATTGCTTATAAAAAGCTTTTACAACCCATAACTTTTGTTGCCAATTATGTGTGTTTCCGCGATGTTCATATAAGTATACAAATAATGTAGAAACTAAACGGGTGTATTTCGTTATCGTTTATAGTTTTTTTATAGAATAAAAACTGGGATAACAGTTTATCCTCTCCTACACTATCGAACAATGTTTGTATACTACATAAACATATTGCAAACAAACTACAAACAGCTATTTATAAATTCTCCTGTTTTGGTGACGGATTTTGAACAAATGTTTATTGTTTATAGGAAAATGTTTGTTTAAAGAGTTCTATTTTTTTATTACATAATGATTATCCAATAATATTTTTATGGTAATAATATTTTTGTAATTAATTCTCTTTTCGAATTTGTACTAAGTTTTTTCTCATGTTATTGCCCATTAGAGTGAGATTTAATGTTAAATTTTATTTTATTTATTTAGATCAACGGTCAACGTCATTTATAATATAGTGGAACTTAAATATAAGAGATTTATACAACATACAGAAAAATATGTAACATAATTAAATAAGCCGAAGAAATCGCTGAATCCACGATATTCAATAAAAGTACAGAATTAGTCAAACAAAATACCTAAATTATCTACCTAAACTCCTAATTTTTGTTAAATGTCGATCATGTGTTTGGAGGGATCCCGAAACGTTAGCTATTTCAAACTTTTTCAAATCCTTTCTCTACCTCCTCGCCGCTATTTATTCTTGCAACGTCAGAGATTTGGAGGTTCGCTTTAGCGAAGCCATCATACCCACGACGAGTTAATATGAACGCAGACGAAGTCACAAATGCCAACAAGAGACAAAGACGACGAATATCGGAACAAACCGCCATCAATGATATACACACGGTATTGAACTGCGCTGGTGCAGTGTAGTGACAGACTAGAGATGTCAATGTTGTGATTTATGAGCAGTAGTGGCCTGGTGAGGGGGAGGGGTATAATGTGACCAGTCAACAAGGTGTAAGTGCTATGAGAAGGGTTGGTGGGTGTGCGCGCGTTGATCTAACTAAAAATAGTCTGCGGACAGGAAGCCCGAATGTCGTTTCCTGGAAAATCGCACACAATAACTTGTTCACTGTATAGATTAATGCTATAAAAACTCCGAATTATCCAAAAGATAATTCGAATTAACCAGGATATTTTAACATCGTTTTTATAAAAAATTCCAGGAACCGAGGTAAAATTTCGAAATAAAGAAGTTTTCGAATTACGGAAGAAGTGCTGCAAGCTGTGCAGGGTCATCTACATCCTCCTCAACGTCTCCTTTAGAATCGGAAACATCAATACTTATCTCATTGCCCGACAAGTCTCCTGTCATCATTGGATCCTCGTCAACCTCACAATTTGATGTTTCAGGCGGTTTCATTAGTACAACATGGATTCTATACCGCAAGTTGTGTCTGAATTGCATCGCACTGGGATTCCTTTCGTAACCACATCTCTGCCTGGCAATTGAAAATTCATTTTCTAAAACATCCTGAGTTAACCTGTTGGTAAGAAGGAATTGGTAGCCCTCGGATTTTAGATCTTCCCATAACAGGTCAATGGATGTGATAGTCAACAGCAAACCGTCAAAACAGGGGGGTCTCTCTTTCTCCCTTCGAGATTTTAAATCACTCTTCCATGACTGTATCCTAACGGATTTCTATCAAATGGAGACTTGCTGTTCAAACAGTCAAATAAATCATTAAGTTTGCCAGCAAAATTGGCTGTTTGCAAAGCCTCCTCCGGTAATTGTTTAGTTTCAACAGCAGTGACTATAACTGCTTTTACAGTGCCACTAAATACTTGAGTGGCTAGTTTTACTTTCATTTTATCGAAGGAATTTGGCCATATATGCTTGTTTGTAAGCTTACACAGTGCTCTGGCCTTTCCTCCAGAAACATCTATGTTATACACTTTTTCAATGTGCTCCCATTTGGCCACACCCCCATCAAATTTAATAGGTCTTTTCATTAACACATTCCTAACACTCTTTATGAGATGAGGCACATCAAATACAACATAAATTTTGGCATCGTTAATTTTAAAAAAAGGTCTCTCTTTGGTAACACCAAGATCCTCCACAGCCTTCCTATTATTTGATCCTTGGTCACACACAACAACCCTAACATTGAGACCAATTTCTTGCACCTTAGTCACACAATGTTTAATTATTTCACAAATATCTGCTCCTTTAACATTATTCGATGCCAAGAAGTATGCCATTGGCATCTTCCACTTATTCAGGATTCCCCGAACCAAAAACATTAGGGAGTGTGTTGCAACATCACATGACCTTCCCAGGAACCCTAAATCCTGAAATCCCTCAACAATGTCCCATTTTTCATTGTAATTAAGGCTTCTTTTAATAGCCATCTCATCGAACATTAGTACTACTTGTTTTTCTTGATTGCTCATATTTTTTACTTTTAGTTTTAACATATCTATTAGTTCGTTGGATAAACCAGGCATTATATTACTTAAATTTAACCATTGTGATATTGTTTGACGAGATGGTAGCTGAAACTTTTTGTTATCCCTTAAATTATTGTAAAGGGAAGGTGATCTGTAAAACATTTCTATTGATAGTTGTTTTTCTCTTTCTAGCCACTTTGTACCTGGCTTGTGAAGTAATTGCATTTGAAGAAGGGTATTGAAAGAGTCGTTCTTTATTATTTTTGATGCAGCCTTAAATATATCTATTTTTTTAAGTTTTGGATGTTCCAACCTTTTTACTTTGGCGCTCAACCTGCGACTGGTGGTTTTGTATTGATGAACTCTTCTTTTTAATTTTATTTTCCTGGGCGTGTCCTCATTTTCATATTTCAAACATCTTTTTGAAAATACTTTATGTCGAGCTGAGTGGGTTGGGGAAGCAGGCAGAACTTCAGACTCCATGAGCTCTGACTCCGGTTCCATTGATGATGAGGCTGCTGATGATTCCTGTCTTCTTTCCCTTGATGAAATATTGGAACCATAAACTAAAGGATCATTTTGATTTAAACTTTCTATCACACTGGATGTGTTTGACCAGGTAACGTTGGTGGATGGTTGGGCTTTTGTAGTTGGCGTTATTGTCCAAGTACTTGTGGAGGGTGTTACAATCCAAGAGGTTGGAAGTACTGAAGAAGTTACTGACCATTTTATTGTTGATGTTGGTGCTGTTGATGAGCTCCCCTGAGAAGTGCCTGCAGCTTCTGTCACTGCCCAAGAAACAGATCCATTTCCGGGTTTTGCTGCTTCGGTAGAGGAACCTGTTGTTGTGGGATGAGTTGGTTTCTCCAAGTAAATATCCAGTTTAGTTGGAACAGCATTTCCTGTCAACCTATTCCTAAAATCACTTGTAAAACACTGTCTTGTAAAGTGTCTATCACAAACCGATTTCCTTGACAGCTGCAACTGACTAAGGTCTGTCAACTCATCATTTGCACAGTTTAAAATCCACAATTTACTCAGGTTTTCTTTTTGCAATGGAAAGTGGAAAAAAGTACGATCGGGGTTGTCCCGTTTGTTAGCACCACAACCGATAAACACGCACTTACTTCCCTTCTGCTTATAGGAACTCTTCATTGTTTGTTTATCACTTTCTTACCAGTTTAAATAAACAAAAAGTAATATAAAATATCATATTTTTGCTAAAAAATTTACAAATAGTTTTCAATCACGCACATTTAATAGAGATTCGCACTATTTGGGACCACGTCTCACGAACTGTCAGCAGTGAATGCTGGTAACACACTTCAAAAACGAAGGTTCAGAAATATTGGGATATATTGTGACAAGCCATAAATCAGGATGTTGTGGGGTGGGAAGAGCGAGAGCGTCAGAGGCTGGGTGTAGGACTTTTGGCAACCTCGCCTATCCCATTCGTTATCGCAGAGGGCTATAAAAGTGTCACAACCCGTGGTGCGGACTTTTGGCAACCGCTTTTCTCCCTGGTAGGGATTTCCGGGATTTCGTTCGTGCAGGGTGCGGTTGAGGGTGAGGGAGAAAGCGCGCTAGAGAAGGGCGAGAGGGGAGGCGGCGGGCGAAGAAAGACGAAGAATAAAAAAGCACAACGCCTGATACCCAATTCCTTTCAAGTGTGTGATTACTAACCGTCTAAGTACTGTCTGTTGTTAAGTTTGAACTATGTTTAGAGGTACAATATTATGAATTGTATTGGTATTATTTTTAAACCCATACCGTACTTAACTTCTTGAGGAAAGAATTAACGATTTATATTTCTTTGAAATCAGATAAGACTTGTAACTTTCAATTTATAATCTATATAAATAAATTTGAATATGACTTTATGAATGAAGTTGCATGAACATGAAGTTTATTAATATTTAGGACTTTGTATAAACAATTTCTGTTGACGATATCGTAACACTTCACAACAGTTCACCATATTGACCTATATTTGTTGGTGTTGTCTTGTCTTTTGTATCATTGTCTCTCAAACATTCTACTTGGAAAATCCAATTCCATCTAGCCGTACATCCTGTAACGTCCATTGTGAAATAATAGTATTAGTTCAAAGGACTTGGCTCATTCATAGCCGGTTCCCCGTAGTCGAGAATAGCCTGCCATTCCGGGGCGAGGGAGGGACTTTAAGGGATAAGCGTGATATATTGTGGGATTAAATAACGAGGCAGGGATTTTCAGAGAGAAAAGGGAGAATTTTTGGGATGAAACTGAGGTTGCCAAAAGGCCGCTGTCGAGGGCTAATTAGGGTTCCGACCCTCGGTGGGGGCTGGGCGGTTGCCAAAAATCCGTTTCCCTCAGAGGCTTGCCATCTGCGCGCCTTTGGTATGTGACAATAATTTCAGGTAAACTAAGTAATAAGTCGAGTTCATATCTACATACTGTATTTTTATTTTATCCCGTGCGGTCTCTTACCTATGAATAGTTTATTTTTTTCAGGAAAACTGGAGTAACTATAGAAAAGTTTTTCAATTTTTCCAATATTGTGGGGTGTTTTCAATACAAAAATGTATTTTATAAAAATATAAATAAATTTTGAAATATATAACATTATGTTTTTTTTGACAAAAATGTTAAAATTTGACTTGTTTTCAAACAAAGAAAACAATTATTTGATATTAATTGTACTATTTTTATTTATTGTATTACTAAATAATTAATAAGATTTCAATTACGTAACTTCAATGTTAATAAATTATTAATTTTTAATATTATTATTGATTCCATTCCACCAGAATTTGCATACATTTACCATCATTCTAGAAACCGTTGTATTAAACCACAACAGGCTTTGTTTATCTATATAAATAAAATTAGAGTTTTATCTGTACATTGCTCAGAATTATTCATTTTTTAGTTATTTTTACTTTTCGTGCGTTAGAGAAGCCGAAACCGGTCTTATCTAAATTTTTGTCGGCTTGTCTGTTGTCTGTGACGCTCCAGGAGGCATTTTACGCCGTCTTCTCCGTAAAAACGGGAGAACTGATTACAATGAAAATTATTTCATGTACAGTATTCTCTTCACTCCAGAGAAGGTTTATAAATGCTTGAAATCGCCCGCCGCCTCTTGAAAAGTAAATAACGAGTATTTAAAAACCCACTTTTACTCGATATTACTCGCATGTTGATTCAATTTTCAATGAATAATCTACTGGTAATAATCAGCTGTCTTTGTAGTTTAAGGACTTAATAGAGATAAAAACAAACAGCTGTCAAATCAATATTAGTTAGTTTATATTGGTCATTGATTGTAACCCATTTCGAAATCATACTATATTGAAAAGTTATTTTAACTTATAACTATTTATAATAATGGTATACATGTTCTAATCTATTTAATTAGGATTTCAGGTTTACATTTCGGTATGATAACCTTTCTTCTTTAAACTAAATCCTACAAACCGTACAAAGGACGGGCTTACTGCTAGTAGCAAAATAAAGAGGGTATTATTCATACAATCTGTAACATTACAGTATTGAAAAGATTGTTTCATTGTGTTTCACAGTAGTTACTTTAACTTAGCTCTAAAATATCGTCGGAATTTATTCGAATTTAAATTGATTTTCCTTAATAAATTCTAGAGTCTGAAAACCTAAGTTCCAAGAAAAGAACTAAGAATTGAATTGAATTGAAAAGTTCCCTCTCATTTTTACAACCGTATTACAATTAAAACAAAAGTTTTTAAGTTCTTGTAATTAAAGTAATTGCTATAAGTTTTTAAAATGATACGGCTATGCATTTATTTAATAACGGTTTATTAATCGAGTCCATAGGTTTCTTATCTTGCCGACAATTTATAAATAGTTGGCAGCACCTCTCCTCTTCTTCCAAAATGTCCATTTTTGTTCGTACAAGGTTATTCATGTATTATATTTGAAGTTAGCTTTATTATTGTTTAAAAGTTTGATTTATAATACGGCAATTTGCGTATTTCATATAGTTTCATTTCTTGAATATTTTGGGAACAGCTTCCTATGTCAATTGACACAATTTCTCCCCTTTCATTTTTGCTTCGAAAAGCTATTTTTAGCGACCCTGCAGGCGACACCAGTTAAAAGGGATGGGCCATAAATTGGACTAGAGCAACAACAAAAGAAGGGAAAGCTCCTTCGTCCTTTGAAGTACGGTAGGTAGCCGCCACTCTCGTAGGTGGTCGAAGCATTGTTAATTTCCAATTTAAAGAAATGAATTTATTTCTCACATACAGTACAAAATGCAATAAATTTAATCTATTTCTACATTTATTATACCGACGGCTAAATAATAAATTCTCGTGAAAATAGTTATCGTAGAAATCGTAGAATAGAAGAAGCTTTGCAGATTTAAGATGTACCCGAAAGTAACCCCGAATCGGGTTTACTATGTTTTACAAGTTGTGGACCAAGTATAATTAATTTGTTAATGTAATAACAGCTGTGAACGGGATACTAAATATATTAGCTAAATCAATCATTTGCATTGGATTTAAGACTTATCCAGTAGTATAATACGAGCAATGTCTGTATATATATATATATATGTGTGTGTATGTATTATATATGAAAAATTATCAAATTAATAAACAATTTGTAAAAACTAAAGGGTAAAATAACTGTGCGAAATAAAAGCAGAGAAAAGTATTTCCAAAATCTTTCGTGTTTTGAAAGAAAACTTATTCATTTTATTGCTTGAAGCCACTTTAACCAACCAATTAACGAATACTAATAATAAAAATAGAAAATACCTTAAACGGCATTGCTCATCAGGCACACGCCGTGGTCCAACGGTAACGTGTTGGCCTTGTTAACCAAAGATAGCAAATTCCATCCCCATCAGAGGCAATAATTTTTGTTTGTATGTACTTTTTGTATATTGATTATGGTGTATTAAATCAGTTTTATTTAAACAACATAAGTGTTTTCATTGAGTAATAAGTGTGTTTTAATTTTTCTAATCAATTTGTATAATACATGTCTTATTCTAAACTATTTATTCAAAGCCATTTATTCCTTATTCTATTCAAAGCTCGGTAATTTAATAATCAAATACCATTTTAAATCAATAATAAAAATAATTACACTATGTTCAGTATTTTATTCAAAATATTGAAAAGGTAAAGTTAAGAAATAAAAAAGTAATGGCATATTATACTTTGTAGTCCGCATATACGGCTCACAGTCACAGCCATTCAGCGCGGTGGGTTTGAATTTGACTAGGACAGGAAGTACAGTCCAGTCTAGTGAACAGGAAGTACAGTCCCAGTCCTATGGTTGTGGAAAGAGCAGTCTGTAAAATTGCTCGAGTAGTTTTACTTATGTCCACCAGGGGCAGCACAAATTGGAGCTCACTAGAGAGTAGTCACCGATAGATGCCACCAGAGCGCGTCCCAATTTTAGGTCACAAACTTTCCGTAAGGCTATCAATCTACTTCTATTCATAATCAATGGTTTTACTTATGTCCACCAGGGGCAGCACAAATTGGAGCTCACTAGAGAGTAGTTACCGATAGATGCTACCAGAGCGCGTCCCAATTTTAGGTCACAAACTTTCCGTAAGGCTATCAATCTACTTCTATTCATAATCAATGATAGTGTTCATATTGTTTTTTATTAAAATTGCACAACCACCATGAGCAGTGTTATATGGATGATTACACAAATATTAAGAGTAATAACGCGTGTGCTGCTGTGGGGAACACTGAAAGTAGGTTTTTCTATCATAAATTGTTTTTATTTTGACCATATACCAAGTTTCATCAACATGTCTGTCCATAAATAAAGGGATTTGCTTAGGTAATCTATATGATTAACATGGGATAAGAGTATGCAGGTTAGCTGCCATGATAAACATGTAAACTATAATTTATTAACATAATGTTTGGGATCCCGACCAAATACCAAATTTCATATAAATATATTGATTAATACCCCTGTTGCAGCAGACCTGCATACTCAGTAAATTTCTTAATCAATAATATTTGTTATACAAGTGAAATATTAATTTTTCCTTATCCTCCATAAAATTAACATTTGAGCTCCAAATTCCAATGTACTCGATCCTGTTTAGTTTTTTAATATCTCGGTTACTATTGGTAATAGAGCAAAACTTTAAAGTACTAAATTGTATAGTTGTTCGAGCTGATTCTAAGGATAAAACTAAAAAAATTAAATTACATTTGGAAAACACAAAAAGTCCATGGTATACAAAGCAATCACCCCAAAACTCCCTGTAAAGATTTTATGGAGAATACTAAAAAATAAATTTCTTCCTTATTTTTCAACCGTTTTGCATGAAATTTGGTATGAAGGGTAAGGTCAAATCGGACAACCAAACTCACTCAAATAAGCTAAATAAATGGGGGGTGTTCCCCACATAAAATTCCAACAATTAATTTAACTTTGTTTCTCTTGTTATTATTTTCAGAAATTGGATGATTATGTGTAAAACCAAAAATATTAAAATTATTAAATGATATTAAGATAAATGTTAAAGAATATGATGGTTTTATTTAATATTGTCGTTGAAATTTACTCAAAGGAGAAAGTACGTGTCAGTCCACTGATACCATTTATTGTCTTACAGATAAATGTTGGTTCTAGGGTCATCATACCAAAAAAACTGTGTAAGTACAAGTAAATCTTAAAAGTAACAAAAATTGAGTTATTTTTAAACATCGCTGAAATTATTGTTTTCTCATTTTCATTTTCTTAGGTATGAGGGCTCTAATATAGCTATTTAACTATTGTTACCAAGTTTCAAGAAAGACTGATGAAGAACGGTGTCCGAAGGGGAAGACAAAAATAATATGTTTCGTCTCAAAAGCCGGCTGGCTGACAGGAGGCTACTGCACTACTAGCCTTTTTACAAAAAAGGTGAAGAAGAACTTATTTTTACATAAGCTTTATTTACAATCTGTTTTGTTGGAAAAACAATAAGTAAATCTGGTATACATTATACAAACACATGAGTTATAAATTGTTCTCTAATAAATCTAACATTAAGCAAGAAACGTTATAACTATCTTTGAGAACGAGAACTCAAGACCAGAAAGTTGAGACGCTTCAGTCTGTAGGTGTTATTACTGTTGTTCAAAAGGTTGAGTGTCTGATGATTTGGGTGTTAATCTAATTTTGATAGGAATTTTCCACTAAAACATTCAATTTCATTCAGGACATTGGGTATGGAGGTATCTGTATAGAGAGTAGCGTTACTGACAAACCAGGGTGCTTGTCGAGTTGAACGCATAGTTGTAGACTTTAATTGTAGAGTTGGCAGAAGTTCCCCACAGTTAAATGCCGTAAGTCCATATGGGTTTTAAGATGACTTTGTACAGAAGAATTTTGTTATAGGTTGATTATTTAGAATTTTTGTTGAAGAGTAATTTTCTGTAATTTAGTTTTCGATTTTAGTTGCCATCGGCTGTTAGGCTATTCATTACCAGTCCTGTGTAAGGAATGTCAGCCTTAGTCAGTAACAAGACTACAAGATCGCACCATAATCATCTTACACTCAATCCTCATTCATATTGGCTTAAAATATCTACCTAGTGGTATGTTCGCTATACTTCAATAATCTAATTTAGCTGTCAGATTTCCATGCAAGTTTACTACCTAAGTACATGCCTAGATATAGATGAACATTGTTCAAGGAAACAAGTTTCAAGTTCTTTATTGAGCATGTTGATATAGTACAATGTATATTCTACGTCATAAAAAAGTAAATAAAAAATTATTTCTTAAAGACAGTTTACATACATAACAAATGACATATCAGTCTTACATCTATATCTAAAAATAAAATCATTAACACTGTTACATGACATACCAGTAAGTGCATTTCTTACTCTCTTTCTAAACATGTCATAGTTAAGCTCTCTTTTTTAAAACAGTGGCAGATTGTTAAACAATTTTATAGCAAAGTAATTTAAAAATGTTTCTGAAAAACCGAGATGGAGTGAGGAGTTATACCGAGCAAATTCCTAGGTTTGCTTCTCGTTTCATAAATGCTTAGGAAGGAAATATTGAAAGTGCGAAATATTTTTGTGGAGAAATGACTACGTTTCAAGAACATAAATGGAAGAAAATGTGAGAATTTTGTTGTTCATAAAGAAATCCTTACATGAAGTGCGCTTTGGTAATTGGAAAATTGTTCTGATGGCCCTTTTCTGTAACCTGGATAACCGCACTGTTTTACGATTTTCACAACCCCAAACAGGTACACTATAAGATGCTAAGGGTATAACCCCATAATAGGCTGCAATTAGTAGCTCAGTGGATGCGAAGCCAGACAACTTTTGAAACAAAAAAATTCACTGGCTTAGTTTCTTGCACACATGATCAATAGGTGTGTCAAAAGAGAGGTTTGAATCAATAAATAATCCAAGGAACTTCACACAAAAAGCTGAACAAAATGGTCCACCAATAACGAGATGAATATTAAGTAAAGTGTCAATCAATGAGTGTGGTTTTCGAGACATTTACTTTTAGTTTGGTTTTCCTGAAGCCAACCAATCAATAAGAAAGTTTCCCTGTAAAAAATGTTTGTATTTACTTCCCTGTGGGAAATAGGTTAGATGATGGATATGTCTAAAGGGAATGTTTTCAATTCATCTAAACATCTGTTCTTATTCTTTTATATTACAAATTCAATACAATAGACCTGGTTGTTTTTATGGAAACCTGTTACATGTTTTCCATCTTAAAAATCGCCAACACCCCCCCCCCCAGAGCTAAGACATATCTATGTCAAAAGTTTGAATTTCCAAGTGGCATCTCAGATCGAAAAATAAACCAGATGAATACTGGCCCTAGTCAATCGCGGCGACAACATTTTGAACTACAGAGAACATAGCATCGGTGGTACTTTTGCCCTTGATGAATCCAAACTTTTTGGAGAATAACAAATTATTATTATTCAAAAAGGTCAAGAGCCTATTTAAAACAATTTTCTCATATACTTTTGAAAAAGGGTCGATACGATTGAAATAGGCATATAATTTATTTGAACACTTCAATGTATACTCATTTTACCTTTTTTTTAGAAGAGATCGAACAATTGCCATTTTCAAGGAATTTGAAAAATTGCCAGAAGAAAAAGATGAATTAATCAAAGAAGAAAGCGGTTGGGCCAGTTCGAAAAGACCGCCCTTTTTAATAAGGTTGACGATATACCATCCTTTCCAGCTGACGATTTACTTTTTAATGAACAGACTTCATCTATTACCTCTTGAAGATTGGTAGGAAACAAGAAGAGGGAATTTACAAGTTGAGATATTATGACTAGAATTGTCATAGCATTCCCCAGCATTAAACTATTACAGATTGTCCTGCTTTTTAAATTTTTACTTAAGGGAGAAAGTACGTATCAGTCCAGTTTATTCAAGTATACAGTTTATTACAATTACAATTATACAGTTTATTCAACTAGTGGACAAGTTTCTTTTAAAATTATTCTGTGGAATATTTTGAATTTTTTAATTTCGTGAAATATATCAATATCACTCCGGTTGGTTTGTATGATGATTTTATTTGGGTTCATTTAGGTACTTGGTATTTTAAGTTGCCATCGGTGAAGAATTTTCTGGGTCCTCCAATGACCCGGTAATGACCCGGTAATCATGTAAAAATCAGTTCTGTCAGTAATTTAAATCGAGTGCAACATCTACAAGGTTCACAACTACAAGATCCCTAAAAATTAAATAAATATTTTCAATATTATAATAACTTCAATTTTCCATTTCTACGAGGTCTATTTAAAATAATAAATAAATCAGAACTGCAAGGAATCATATCTTCAAGACATCAATACTACAAAGTCTTCTAAATAATTTTAATTGAGCACATTACTTCTACAATGATCACAACTACAAAGTGGAAGTAGTATACAGTTCGTGGTAAACTCTATTTAATACACTATCAACTATCACTTTCACTTTACTATTTGTTCATCTATGGTTCAAAGCTGAACAAACACGCGTCTATTAAACTGTCGTATTGATACAGTACTGCGGCGACCAGCTGACGCGTTGCTAGGCAACGTCTAACATTGTTATTTGTAAATGTTTTGTTTAGGGTGGTACATGAGGTGATGTCATTAAAATACGTTCACTTAACCTAGTTGTGAGTTTTATTACGCCTCGCAGAACTCCAAGATCTGCTTCAAAGTGGCTCAGCTCTAAACCTTGAGACAATCAGAGTTCCTGGCTCTGAAGTATCGCTGTATTGTGATACCGGAACGGGCCGACCTTGTCCTTACGTACCTGCCACTATGCGCCGCAAAGTGTTCGACGCCTTACACAGTCTCAGTCACCCCGGAACACGCACTACTGCTAAGCTCGTGTCTCAACGCTACGTTTGGCCACGAGTACAACAAGACTGCCGTGCATGGACACGAACCTGTTTGGACTGCCAGCGAAACAAGATTTCTCGGCATGTGCACACCCCTACCGGAACTTTCGTCACGCCTTCTTCACGTTTCGAACACATTCACATTGACCTAATCGGTCCACTTAGCCACGCTAAAGGTTACCGATATTGTCTCACAGCCATCGACAGGTTTACCAGATGGCCTGAAGTTTGGCCATTGTACACCCAAGACGCCGAAGAGGTCGCCGACGCTCTCGTACGCTGCTGGATTTCTCGCTTTGGCGCTCCTGTTTGCATTACTACCGACCAAGGCAGACAATTTGAGTCTCAACTATTTCGGGCCCTAGGCAACTCCTTTGGAATTACAAGATGTCGTACCTGCAGCTACCACCCCTGTGCCAACGGGATGGTCGAAAACTTTCACCGTCAGCTGAAGAGCGCCCTCCGTTGTCATACCCATATGACATGGTTGGATGCCTTACCACTAGTCTTACTGGGTTTGCGCAGTGCCATAAAGGAAGACCTCAAAGCTTCCCCTGCCGAACTGGTCTACGGAGAATCCTTACGCCTGCCATCGGAATTCCTCATCCCTGCAGCCGGCCCGAAACATCATGACGATATCAACAATTTCGTCGTCCGCCTCCGTCAACAGATGTCACAGCTCAGACCTGTTCCAGCTACGCGTCATAGCTCTCAGGTCCCATTCGTGTTCCAAGAGCTTTCATCTTGCGGGCACGTGTTCCTTAGGGATGACAGAGTTCGGAGTTCCCTAGAGCCACCCTTCACCGGCCCCCACTCTGTCATTGCAAGGGACGACAAGACGATTACGATCCTCATCAACGGCACTGAACGACGCGTCAGTCTTGATCGGGTGAAGCCTGCTTTCGTCGCCACGGATCCAAAGCCCTCCTCCTACGTACGCAGTGCTGCAAAACGGGTGAAGTTTCACCTCCCGGACCTCCGGTCTCCGCGGGGGGCTGTGCGGCGACCAGCTGACGCGTTGCTAGGCAACGTCTAACATTGTTATTTGTAAATGTTTTGTTTAGGGTGGTACATGAGGTGATGTCATTAAAATACGTTCACTTAACCTAGTTGTGAGTTTTATTACGCCTCAGTACAATAGGACTTTTTATGGTAAGGCTAGACGTACTCTTTGGATTAAAAATTAGTGACATCACCTATTTATAAATGTCATTATTTGAATTTTCATCAATAAAACTACTGTACTTCGAGTGTGCATAGCTTAAGCTAAGCCTGCCACTGACGTAATAGAATTGTAAAAAATGTCATAATTTTTGCAATCAATCAATGTTATTGAATGTTAAAGGTTAGGTCTGTTCGATTTGGGCATTTGGAAAATGTTTATTACATAATGTAATTTGGTAAACTTAAAATAATTTTAGGTTCAAGAAAGGCGCTTGTTGATATTTTAGAGCTTGAAATGTAAGTAATTTTTTGCTTCGCTGATTTATCAATTTCCTACTAATGCTTGTTATTATAACTCGTTATTTTACAGTCAGTCTTAGTTTTAAAATTTTTATTAGCTTTGATGCTAGTTCTGATCCTCGAACGTTTAAATTTTTTTCAGAACATTTTGTCCTAGTTTTACTTAGGTGTTTCATATCAACTACCAATTTTGATATTCTAAGATGCTTATGTAAACAAAGCACCACAATAATAATTCCCACAGCTATATACCATACAGGTAGATATGTACCATACTACCATACAGGTAGGTCACGCTGAGAAGTGAGAAGAGGTATTAAAAATAAAAATATTTAGTCAATGAGTTCAGGAGAAAAATAAAATAGGCTAGGGTCTACTTGTTATGTATCAGTTTCTTCAACAGTCTAATCTAATCTAACCGTTTTCAAAGTTAAATGGTAATAATTTAAGTAAAGGTAATAGGTTAGGTTAATGTAATAGGTTAGGTAAAGTTAATAGGTCTTGGAATTTTTAGTTTATAAATTTATGACTCAATAGATTAGATTAGATTTGATTGAAATGACGACCATACCACAAGATAGGTATTTTAAGCCAAGTATGAATGAGGATTGAGTATGAATTGGAGGTATGATACTGTTCTGTCGAGGGGCAGTACGCTTTCAAAAAAGGGGCAATCAACAATCGACGCTATCACTGAAGTTCAGAGAGCCGAGGTGGGTTGATGTGTTGGATGCGTTTCTTAACACCTTTCGTTTTCCTTCATACCTGCTGAGGCTCATCAAGAACTATCTCCGCTCCAGACAACTGAGTTACGATACCCGTGAAGGAATGAGGACGATGGAGGTCCACCTCTGGTGATGTGCAAGGATTAATACTCGGCCCGGATCTCTGGAACGTCGCTTAAGACAGCCTTCTGTGGTCCGAGATGCCAAAGGAAACCATCTTAGTTGGGTACGCCGACGACGTTGCGGACGTCTTACCGCCGCATGAAACGTTGAGCTGGCCCAGCTAAATTTGAAGCAGATCATGTGCGTGGATGGCCGATCACGGTCTTTCCCTTGCTCTGAGCAAGACGGAGATCGTGATACTCACAAAAAAGAGGATCAACACCGTCGTCCCGCTGCAAGTAGGGAGAGAAGTGGTCCAGACAATGTGTGCTGTCAAGTACCTCGGAGTCATGGTGGACAAAAAACTAAGCTGGAGAGACCAGATCTTCTGTACAGCGAACAAGGCTTTTAAGATGGTCTCTTACCTTAGTAAGCTGATGGCCAATGTCGGGGGTCCTCGGTTGAGTAGAAGACATTTCTTGATGTCCAAAGTCCAGTGTGTGTGTCTGTGTGTGTCTGTGTATGTGTATGTCTGTGTGTGTCTGTGTCTGTGTGTCTCTGCGTCTCTGTGTCTTAGTACTGAGCCACAGCCTACCCCGTTGGTCTGATTTAAATGAAATTTGGCATGTATGTGTATATTCACCGTATCTCCAGGTGTTTTTTTTCATTTTTATGATTTTTTTATTTTTAAGGTTAGTTCACCCATAAAAACCCTTAAAAACGTGAAATATCCAAATTTCGGCTCTAACGATTTTGATTAAACTTTGACAGTTTATGGTGCACAGAGTACTAAATAATTTGACACCATCCGCATGTTTGTAAAATGACGGTTCAAAAGTTATGGGCTTTTAAATGTCCAAAAAACAAATTTTTAAGTTTTCAGCGATAACAATAAAAGTAAAGTATAACTTGACTGGCACCATTGAAACCAGCTTAAAAAACTAAACAAATTAGTATTTTGAATTATTCGTCTAAGACTAACGGTTCCAGAGAAAAGTTAAATTTACTGTCCATGATAAACACAGTACGTTGTATGAAAGCGCCCAATGTTATTCTTATGGACAATACCGTATTAAAAAATCAATTTCTTCCTTACTTTCCAACCGTTTTCCATGAAACTTGGTATGAAGCGTAAAGTCAAATTCAAAAAGCTTGGTAGGCCTATTACCGTTGTGGGGGGTTTCCCCCCTAAAATTCTGTACTTTCCTAAAAGGTGGCCAGTATCACTGCCTACAACCAGAGATAACAACCATATTAAAATTAAAACATAAAACGATGACACATTATAACCATGTGTTTATTTCCATTTAATTTTTGTATCCCTTAGTTGTATTTTGTGTAGCCTATTTAGTTAAAGATCAGAAGATAAGTTTATGTAGTTTATAAAATGAATAATAATATAATGATATTTTTGCAACTTCTCAAATTGCCTCACCTCTTTTTTTCTGCCCAACAAACATATTTGCTGTATAGCATAATATATAAATAAGGGAGAAAATGGTTTTTATTCCTTTCAAAATAACATTCAGATCAATATACTGTTTGCCACAGACAGTTATTTAACCTTTCTCTGTATATGTATAAGTCATGTTTTAATGTCATAGACCAGTAGTCCCCAAATAGAGGACCGCGGTTCATATCTAGACCAAATCCTATTTTTTCCCAGACCGCGCGAGGTCAAATTCACAAACCGTTTTTGGCGAAGCTGCAAACCTTGTAGGTGAGAAGTTTTTAGTCCAATAAACTTAATTTGAAGTTAAAATAAATATTATGCCTAACCATACTATATCTTATTTATGAGATAGTTGCAATATTAAGCAGCGTTACCACCACTGAATGAATTAACACAGCGTAGTCAGTCAATGGACGATGCTCCGCAATACCGCGCAAAGTTTTAAGGTATCATTATTTTTTATGGAATTGAGGTTTTCCCGTATTCTTGAGTTAATCATGTTGTTGTCACACTGAATTAAAAAAACTTTTATGAAAATTATTAATACCAGTTAGTTACTATAATAATTATTATTCATATGCAATTTAGAGACCGATAAATAATGAGAGATGTTTTGTATCATAATATTCATAAGATAAAGTTGTTGTTATGTATTCCTATTGATATAGAATAAAGTAACTTTATTAGCGAATTTCCCATAGGGAAGAAGCTATTACCGTAGGTCTCATGGTAAGACTTAAGCCCGGGACCATGTTATTTTTTCTTCTTTAGGTGCCTAGAGACCAAAAACAATAGTCGTAAAAATGTATATATATATATATATTATGTATATATATATATAATGGTTTATTATACCTGAAAACATTTTAGTAGAATAATATTATTTAGAAACGAATAATTTAAAACTGATGTGTAATTTACTAGGCACGGTAAATTATGTTTATCAGGTTGGTAGCGGTGATGTTTCTCGAGAATTGGCTTAGCGCCAATGTGATGGTGCATGCGCTATTAGTGTTTAACTGATCTTCAATCTATTAGGTTATCCTAGTGATTTTTGTTGCCGTTTAATTATTGTAATGGCCAATATTGTGATTACCGCTAAACCCACATCATTATTTTGAAATATAACACACCCAAAATACCTAAATTTGGTCCTATCGCGAGCAAATTGGTAGAGATGTGTATTGTTACATAAATAAAAAATAATAAAATTGTTATATTTTCAAAATTTCAATGATTATTGTTTTCCGGAGGGGATAAACATGGGATAAGAATTTGACCCTTCATAAAATATAATCATTGTCATAGACTAATAATTCAAAATACCAATTTGTTTTGAGCTGTTTATCCTGCACAATCATAACAAATCAGGGTTGCACACACAATTTAACATACATGGGGATAGGGTCATTTTATTTCAGACCAGACATTGGGTGAATTACCCTCAAAGATTAAGAAAATTATAATAAGTATTTCCACTCTAAGCTCAAATTCAAATTTTTTTCAAAAACAATTCCTTCTTCTTATACAATGTGTGGGGAAATATTGTTATTGAAAAATCTAACCAAACACATACATAACTAACACATTTATTACTTTCATTTTGTTTTCTTTTATTGAGACTTTTTTATTTTCTTTCTTATTGGTTGTCATGTTCTAGATGTGAAATGGACGACCAAAACCAACAGCTACTTCAGCAACTAAAGACTACAGTGGAGGGGCTGCTTGTTAGTCAAGTGTCAAATGTGTGGCATGTCTATGGGGGCCTCAACCGGCTACATAGTGTCGTCTGCAAGATATTTAAACAAGGCTGTAAAACTCTCAGTCAGCAGGTTAGTGTAACTTTCACTTACTAAAACAGTGTTCCAAATCAAGGTCATTTGGAGCACTCCAAACTGGTATAGTATAATTCAAATACTAAAATAAGTTTGTGCCAAATATTTAAATTGATTATGAGCTAAAAAAAAAGAGTAAAGAGTTATGAATATAATCCCATTTATGGACTGTTATATTATATTTAAATAATGCAAATACAGTAGAACTCCAACATCTACACTATCTTTATCCTTAATACCTTTAACAATATTTAAAACGAATTCAGGTGTTACTTCATAGAAACTAAAACTACTACTAATAGACCTAAGTTTATCATTACTTTGACTAAGAAGCTCAATTGCATCCAGTCTACGCCTATCAATCTAACTACTTATCTCAATAATGGAAGCAATAAAAAACTTATTTATTACATTTGGATCGATACCTTTAGTTTCTTTCCTAAATGTTTTAGGTATAGACTTTAGGAGCTCCTTTAATAGCATTATTGACTGATGCATGAAAAACCAGCATGGACTGAAAATTCCAATTTACATCATTAAAGTGTGATATCAGGAGCCTCGTAATGATAATCGCTGAAATAATACCACACTAACTTACCTAATGTGGTTAGAGTGAAAAATCTGGGGTTTATTTTGACACCTAATTTTAGTACATTTCAGCACATTTTTGCATTACAGTCAGTGCAAACTCAGTCGCAGTATTCATACTTCCATGAAGAATTTTAAATCCCCACATTCACTTGTGATCCTATATAAATTGCTGTTCTACACCATCCTGGAATAAGGACACATATTTCCATATTGGATCGGAGACATTCAGATAGGGTGAAGTGGGGGAAGTGTGTGTGAACGGGGCAAGTATGGCCACAGCTGCTTATATAGCTAAAAATTGTTATTTTTGAGAAATAACAACTTGGTTTGTAATTTTAGAATGTTTTCTTTATATCGTCCTCTTTCGGAAGAAATGTTGGTGCTGTGCTGATCAGTATTAGTTAAGTAATTGAATTATCTCTTTTGCAATGCCATTCACAGCTGAAAAAAAATCATAACACTTTTAGCGAAGCTGAAAAATTTTATTAGTGAAATTATTTCCATATGATATACGAAGTATGAAAACGTTTTGATCATAATGCATCCGATTCACAAAAAATTATGTCATTGTTGAGCGGTCGATATCAGTCTCTCCCCTTTATAACATAGATAATTCCTAGAATTTCAGTTCTTCATAGGTGGAGTTATCGTTTCACTGTCGTTCAAACACAGCTATATAGTCTGCTCTGTTGAAAAGGACGATACTGTTCCCTTTATTAGCTGGGAGAATTACAATATTAACATTGTTCTGCAATGATCTAATGGCTTTGTATTCAAAATTTTTAAAATTTTTGGATTTAGGTAAACTATCAGCGAATGAGGAATACGCTAGATTTGTCATGATTACATAAACAAACTATTAAATAGAGTGATCAGGTGTTAGTATTTCAGGTTCCCAAACATTTTCTTTAAATTTAATATTTTGGTTTCTGGTATAGTTGGATCCTGTTCAAAAAATTAAATTTCTTCCTAATTTTATCAGCAAAGGTCAAAGGATCAGAGGCTAATTTGAAGTGATTGAAATCACATGACATTAGAGGGAACATTAGAGGGTTACAGTCAGCATTGGAGCCCTTAGATGTAACTCTAGCTGAGCTTGACCCCAGTGTTGTTGTCTTGACTGAACATAAAATGATCAAATCATCATTAGAATGACTCAATATCTATGGTTATAATGTTAGTGCCAGGTTTGGCTGAAAAAAGTAGAGGGGGTGGAGTAGTTATTTTGACAAAGACATTCCTAAGCTGTAAAGAAATTATCATCCTAGAAATTCAAAATCTCATTTCTGAACAAATTTTTGAGTGTTGTTTAGTGGAGGTTGATAAAGCACTTCCTATGAAAAATTACTTATAATTGGCTGTAATAGAAATCCTATTATAAAAAGCAGCAAAAAAATGAACCGGAGTTTATTAAAAGATTAAATACTATGCTCAAATTTTTAATACAGTGGAACTTGGATAATTCGAACTTCTGTAATTCGAAAACTTCTTTATTTCAAAATTTTGTCCTGGTCCCTAGAATTTAATATATAAACAATGTTAAAATATCTTGGTTAATTCGAATAATATTTTGGATAATTTGAAGTTTTTACAGCGGAAATCTATAGTGAGTGTATAAGTGAACAAGTCATTGTGTGCGATTTTCCAGGAAACGTCGTTCGGGCTTCCTGTCCTCAGACTATTTTTAGCTAGATCAACGTGCCCACCCCACTCACGAGTCCACTACTGCTCATAAATCACAACATTGACATCTGTGTGTATCATCGGTGGTGGTTTGTTCCGATTCGTCGTCTGCTTTCATGTTAACACGTTGTGTGTATGATGGCTTCGTCAAAGCTACCAATCTACCTACAAATCTCTGACGTTGCAAGAATAAATATCGGCGATCAAGGAGGTAGAGAAGGGATTTGAAAAAGTTTGTAATAGTTAGTTCATTAACCTAACTTTTTTAATATACAATGTTAAAACATGATGTTTGATTGTTTATTTCAACCACTTGCATAAACTTTTCTAATTCGAATTTTTGGATAATTCGAATTTTTTTCTGGTCCCTTGAGGTTCGAATTATCCAAGTTCTACTGTACAAACATGTAATTTTTATGGGAGACAAAAATATTATTATGTTTAATGTAAATGACAAAAATAAAAAAAGACTACTCCACGTTGTAACAGCTAATGGGTTCCAATCACTGGTTGATTGCCCTACGGATTACAGAGTCAACGAAAACAGCCATTGATAACACTTTTGTTAATTGAAATTACCAAACTTAAAAAATAACTGGTATTAACACACAACTTTCAGACCATGATGGTCAACTACTTGAAATTCTCAACAGTAAAAAATAATAAAATTAATAATTCTTCATATGTACTTTGAATATAAAAGAAATTTTTGTGAAACTAATATTGATAATTTTATAAAATAACTGCAATATGAAACATGGTCATATACCTACCTATCTCCAACTGATAGCAAGTATGATTCTTTTTTCACATTTTTATGTATCACTTTAATAACAATTTTCCAGAAACCCTTGTCAAGACAACACACTAACCAGAAATGGATATCTTATGACCTGAGGTTAAAGAAGCAAAATATTCCTACACTTAGCAAAACAGCCAGAGAATTTAATTGCTAAACACTATTAAGAAAAACTAGTAAAATGAATAAACAGCTTAAAAACTCTTGTAAAAACTACTTGTATTATCGTAAAAAAACAGTATTACAAAACTTAAATTTGTAAATCAAATAATGTAAATAAAACCACTTGGAGGATAATTAACTCTGAGGTGGAAACTAAAGCTAAAAAAATCCATAATATTAGTTTAAAAATAAATAATACAACATATTCTGATCCATCTACAGTTTGTAACCAGTTTATTAATTATTTTTCAAATGCAATAGATGATTTGGTAATGCCACATTTGCAAAAATATTCAGTTAACAACAATAATTATAAGAAATTAGAAAATGAATCTTTTTTAGTAATAATAATTTTAGATTTAGCTTTGTTGATGAGAAAGAAATTGATCAAATTATAATGGGCCTCAAAAATACATTTAGTACATGCTATGATGGCATTCCTGTGGTTCCCCTAAAAAAACTAGATCTGTTCTGCTAAAACCAATCATTTATCTAATAATTTCATTTTTTGTTTCTTGTATTTTCCCATGCAAATTCAAAATAACAAAATTAAAACCACTATTAAAAAAAGGAGACAGTCAATTTTTATCAAACTATAGACCGATTGCTCTGACCGATTGAGGCTGAAGCTGGGTGTTGTCTGGTTCACACACAGGTTGAACTTCATGTTGTGTGGATTATTATACACCGTAGTACATTGAATGACTGTATAATCGGCTTAAAAGTGACAGTTTTTTTGGGCACAAAAGTCGATCTTAGTTGGTTGTTGTGTCGTTTTAAAGATATTCCAGAATCAAGCTTAATCCTAGAACACAAAGGCGTCGTCGAACCTTGGGTGTCATTTTTACCCCTTATCCCCTCCCACTCCACTAAAATTCACAAAACTCTGTGTAGCAATCGGTCTTGGCCTAATATTAAAAGGGTCTGGTTGGTTTTTACCTGCATCCTTTGTTTATCGAGATTTTTAAGTTTTTTAAGTACGCATCGTCAGGTAGACAACACACAGTTCGCGGCAGACTCGCAACGTGTACGGATCGTGGTGACTTGTTGCAGAGAGTAGTATACGCGCGTAGTATTTCGCGTGTTATGGTGTTAGTTAAACATTACCGGTATATTAGAAATATATGTTGTATATAGTGTAAATATTTATTTGAATTGGACCAAATGTGCAGTAACACTTCCTGCAGTCGTAAAGCAAGGAGGTGGCCCTATGCATGTTTTTTAACTTCATAAACATCACTTTAAATTATATATACGTATTATATGTAGAAAATCGTGTCTTAGCCAATCGTGTAAGCCCCTAAGTCGGCAAAATGTTTTAGAGAAATACACAGAGAGCTCCTGAAGTCCTCTCTTCAGGCCACAATGTTGCCACGAATTCTCGTTCGGCAATCTATTGCTTATATATTTAATGTAAGTATGCCAAATAAAGCTCCACAACCAGTCCAACAAGGTAGGAAGATGTGTGGCTTCTTACCTCCAAGATTACAGCGTATGACAAAATATTTTTGTGGACGTTGCATAAATGTCATGTATGGCGAACACCAAGAGACAATCTGCTGCCAGTGCCAGAAAAATTAAGATTTGGACATTAAACTCTTATAAAACATTAATTTAATGTTCACTTTAAGTGTTTTTATTGTTAAAAAAATTTCCCCATCATTAAAAGTATTTTTTATTTATTTTCAAAAAAAGTAGTCTGTGAGACTACGCCTTTGTAACAACGCTTGGCTCAGGGAGCCTTTGTGTTCTAGGGTTAATAATATAGTGGCACAATCCTAGCTTCTTTAATACTTCTCCAAACTGCCATATATTCTCTGAGGAAACGTTAGTTTTTACCTTCGCTGGAGATCGTGACAAACAATCCACATTCTGAATGTCTTTTTTTTTCTTGCATTGGACAGTGTAATCGAATCCTGAGAGGAATGAAGCATAGCGAATAAGCCGTGAAGATGTCATTTGAGGAAGAGGTTTATTTGGGCGAAATATATGTGACAGATGTTCATTGTCAGTGATCAGTAAGAAGTGTTTCCCGAATAAGTAGTTGTAAAGGGTGGGGTTCATAACTCCCAGGTTTCACTTCTACCAGGTCTCAAAAAATTATTAAATATTGACAACATCACAACTCCCAGGTATCACTTCTACCAGGTCTATGTAAAATAAAAATCAAATCATAACTTATACGTTCATAACTACCAGGTGTCAGAACTTATAGGTCTCTAAAATTAAATAAAATTGCTTGCATCATAACTCCCAGGTGTCAGATCTTATAGGTATCGTCAGTTCCAAAAGTTGTTGAGCAGATTGCCGCTTGGCAATCGCAGGCATTTGAGCTCCGTCGTCGCGCGAAGCCAAGCGAATGAAATTAATTCGTGGTACTTGCTTTGTGCTGGTCCATTTATTAAAATGTATTAAATTATACCATACCTTTTAAAAATGTTAATTTACATTTTAATGAACGTATATAAAAAAATATTTTTTCCAAAGCGCTAAAAATTAGTTAAGCGTTTTATCAGTATTGTTCTGATCTTTTTGAAGGTCTGTACAATAAATTGTTACTGTTTAATAAATCTGTCAATACGTTAAAATGTTATATCTCTGTAGCACTAGAATTATGCTAAAACGCATAATTTTTAATTGCTGAAAAATAATTTTCTTTTAACGAATTTCCCATAGGGAATAAGCTATTACCGTAGGTCTCATGGCAAGACTTAAGCCCCCGGCCATGTTATTTTTTTGTATTTAGGTGTCCAGAGACCAAAAACAATAGTCATTAAAATCTATATAAATAAAATTAGAGTTTTGTCTGTACATTGCTCAGAATTGTTCATTTTTTAGTTATTTTTACTTTTCGTGCGTTAGAGAAGCCGAAAACGGTCTTATCTCAATTTTACGCCGTCTTCTCCGAAAAAACGGGAGAACTGATTACAATGAAACTTATTTAATGTATTCTCTACCAGAGAAGTTTTATAAATGCTTTAAACCGCCCGCCGCCCCTTGAAAAGTAAATAACAAGCATTTAAAAACCCACTTTTACGCGATATTACACACATTTTATCCAGTTTTCAATGAATAACCTACTGGTAATAATCAGCTGTCTTTGTAGTTTAAATTTTTAATAGAAATCAAAACAAACAGCTGTCAAATCAATATTTGTTAGTTTATATTGGTCATTGATTTTAAACCCATTTGGAAATTCATATTATATTAAATAGTTATTTTAACGTATAACTTATTTAAATAATGGTGTGTTTTGTGTGTATGTGTAAACATGATAACTCTCGTAAAAATGGTCCGATCGAGACCAAATTTGGTAGAAACGTGTATTCCTACATTTGCGGACGAGTTCGTAGTCCAGACATATTGGTTAATCGAAACGAGTAGTTTGGGGGGGTTGTATCCTAAAAATTGGGGTTTTTGCATTTTTTCATGTAATTATTAAAATTTTCAAATTTAATCTTTTAACATTAGAATCAGCTCAAAAAACTACAGAACTAGGTCCAGAAAGTTTTTCTCTACCTTCAACGGTTACCGAGATATTAAAAGATCTAAACACATTACATTGTATTTAGAGGCTCCAATGCTAATCTTATGGAGAATGAGGAAAAATTAATATTTCCCATATCTATCAATATTTTTAATCTTGCTCAAAATTAAATCTTTCACCATTAGATTCAGCTTCAAAAACTACACAATTAAGTTTCTTAAAGTTTTTCTCTATCTCCAACGGTTACCAAGATATATATATACATATATTTTACAATATGTATCGCTATTTATCTGTGGGATACGTTTTAAATGTTTTGATTATCCATTGATTATTACCTTTAAAATCTTTCAGAGTGTGTTTTTTTTATTCAAATAATGTGAAGGAATGAAGAGCTGTCAAGAAGAGGTTCAAGGAATTGGCCATCTTAAGTTGTTTAACCTGACCGGAAGGGAGTCCTTCCGGTCAGGAGATTGAAATAGGTTTAAATTCCGCTTGTCCAACATTTTAATTTTTTTCCTTATGACCTTACAGTTAATCACACTGGGGGAAAACATAATTACTTGTTTACTCATATTTTGAAAGCAAAATACATACGGACATTGTACGGACACGTTCTGATGCAGCATGTATACAGTAGATGGATCATTAAGATGAAATATTTAGGACGTGAGTCATGAAAGTGAATTTATGAACTCTCCATAACGAAAGAGTACACAGGTTTGATGAAGTATCTTGATAAATATGTACGTTAAATTAAATGTTGTTATGATAATCAATTGATCGTTGAATAACGAGAAGACATTGACAGTGTGTGCCTTGGCATAGGCCACGAGCGAACTTCTCTCGAAACATAATTTTTAGGCCGGTGACGTTATCCTGTTAAAATTAATCTGTATGTAACAACATTACAAGCGTTTATTTTTCAAACCAAAGCTTGCTGTTTTAATGATCGCATATTAGTATTTAAAATCTAGTTTTTGTGATTGGGTAATTTGGGTAATTGTTATGCTTATTTTAGTGTTCACGTAACTATGAATCAATGCTTGACTTAGAACTTAATTTAATATTATTAATTAATAAATCACCTCAACGGTAAGCAAAAATCATTTGTTGGACTAATTTGGCTACGTTGATTAGTTTGTTTCAGTAAAATATATTCAAGTTTCATTGCGTTGAACATATGAAAGGAAAATTTAGAATTCATGTAACTGGGAATAAAACTGAACTTATGAGTAATTGATCTCGACAGTATGAGCCTGTGTACCAAGATGTATATATGTATTTTCATTTGACTACTACGTAAGATATGGAAATTACTTATTCGTCAAATATAGAATAATATTCGTTGAGGCCTACGTGGAGTTTTGTGTGTGTGCGAGACTGTGTATTTAGGCTACTGGGCTGAAAAATGATCAAAGGTACTCTGGTGTAGTCTGTCTCAATTTTTAATATATGTTTTAATGTTTGAAGTCCACATGAATATGGTAATTTCTTACAAATATTTTGGCTTAAAATACGTGTACATACCACCATATCAGAAAGTTAATCATAATTATATTATAATTCATATTTTACAGCGACACTAAACCTAATACATTTGTTTTGTACGTTGCAGCGACGTGTGACGGCTAACGGGTAACTTGTGTGAAACATGACACAAACGTTTTCACGTCTTCATGTGAAACTACATACTTACTCTGAATGTGGAATTATACTGTATCACATAGTTATATAGAAAGACACTCGACTATTGGTTCAGTTTTGATTATATAAATTGTTCAAATATTGTGTCCGTTAACATTTTCTTTTTCGATAGATGGACATTAACTACGTCTACTACAGTGGCTCATACACAAAAATACATAAATACAAAGTGTTTATGTTGGAGGTGTTAAGAAATTAATTTCTCTTACGAGTATAGTTGCATTGTAAAATGTAATGCAACTATGTTACATTGTCAACATATTATAAATACAACCAATATAGTGTAAACAATGTTTAACAATCATATTTCAATAATAACGTCTAAAACTACAAGTTATAGAAATATGCAGTCTTTTTATGCGACCAATCTGTATTTAAATCAACCTTATAGTGGAACAGAACACTTTAAGCTAATGCAAGTTTGATATGAAAAACTATAAAACACACAAAGAAATATGTTAGTGTACAATAAACTATAAGTATAATGAGTAAAAATCTGTTTAATTTAACCCCACTTATATCAATTCAATTTTGTAAACCCCCCTACTTTATCTAATTTGTAAAAATTTAATTTAAAGAATAGAAGATAATATATTGTAGCTACTTTTGGTTGAGTAGAGCCCTTAAAAATCGGAATATAAAACGAATCATACCCATTTAATTGTCACTAGTTTAAATCAAGGGACCTAAAAGTAAATAATTAAGTATAAGTTCACAAAACAAAACAATTCCGTAGTTGGAGCAATACCTGTATTATTTTACCAAATGGCAATTGAATCCCACAGCGAAGCTGGATGAAAATTGACTTGTCATTATTATATTTTCATTGGGATATTCAATATTTGGGTGTTTAATTTACGTTGAGAATTTATTAATGCCAAGAGTTTCTTGCTACGAAAGAAATGTTTTTAATCCTGATTTTTTCATTAATTTTAATTTATTTACTTCAATATGAAATTATACAAACATGTATTTATTTTGTACAATTCCTAAATCCGTGGTTAATAAATACATTCAGTAAATAAGCAGGTGCATGGTCTATTAAAAAATTATGGTCTACTATCATTATCGCTGATAATAAATTATTAGTTAATTAATATTGGCTATTTTGTCAAACAAAAACATGTATACTATAAAAATAAGTAAGTTACTGATTATTTTTGTACTCTTTCGTTTGGAATATTTTTGCAGTTTAATTACGGAAATCATATTAAGATTTTTTAGAACTGTTCGGACAACAGTCTAGCTAAGCTGGTCTTACAGCTAGTTTAAAAATAAATATTTGCTTCAAAAAATTAAAATAATTTGTATAAATTGCACCATAAACACGTTTTCTGAAAAGCGCTAAAATATGCTAGTTCCTTTTGAATATTAACAAAAATTTTAATTATTAACAGGCTTGTATAAAGTAATAATAAACATACCGAATTAATTTATAGTATATAATTTTTATGTAGAAGATTTTATTACCGCCGCAAGTGATGTATGATGATTTATTACTCGCCAAGATTCCTTTTCGTGAAGAATTGCTTTGGTTAGTAGAAAAAAAGAGAATCGGAAAGTTTTTTTGATTACAAACTGAGTCATTTTCTGAAAAGTAATTGTGTACTATGTTTGAATATTAAAACTCGTCCAATTTTAAGGCTTGTATAAAGTAATAATAAACATACCGAATTAATTTATAGTCATAAGTTTTTGTTTAAAGCCAGGAAGGTGATGTATGATGATTTTATTACCGCCGCAAGTTTGAGTTGGATGCATTCGTTCGCCCAAGTGCATTCCTTTAGAGTACTTCCGTGAACAATGATGTCGTCAAAATATGCTTTGGTTCCCGGAACTCCCTTGAGAATCTGAGAAAGAATACGATTGAATTCGGAAGGTGCGGTTTTGATACCGAAACTGAGTCTATTCATGCTGTATGTGCCTCTATGCGTTGAAATAGTTTGAATTGAACTACTATCCTCGTCCACTTTAAGGTGAAGATAGGCCTTGTATAAATCAAGTTTACAGAAATATTTAGAATTTCAAAGAGAGTTGAGTACGTCATCTATACGTCTGATTGGGTAATTTGCTTGTACTAACCTTTCGTTAACTCCACACTTGTAGTCAACACATAAGCGAAGACCTCCATCTGGTTTCGGAATAACGACTAATGGTGAGCCCCAATCGCTAACTTCTACTGGTGTAATAATACTTGCTGCTTCCAGAGAATCTAATTCCTTGTCAACTCGATCTTTAAGCGCATAAGGGACGTCTCGTACCCTTGTGAAGACTGGTTTCGCTCCTTTACGTAGTTGAAGAGACTTGATACTTAACTGTAACATCAACTTTTCCTATGAATTCAATTATGTTTCCTGAGTAGGAACGGAAAGCAATATTTGAAGGCTTAATGTTTACATCTAAATTGAGATCATTGAAGTCATTTTCGGAAATTAAGGAAAATTGAATCCCTGAATCAACTTCAAAATGTTTATTCCTCCCATTCAGCATCACATCAATGAAATATTTACCTGGGTCAGGGGTCGTTCAACAACCTGACTACTTTGAAAAATAGTTTCCATTTTGCATACACCATATTCATGATCACGGGTTTCTTGATTTTCAGTCAATAGCATGTACCTTGGATCTTGAAAATTTACTATGCCGAGAAGATTGTATTAATGTAGAAATACATACCTTAGAAACATGTCCCCTTTTCTTACATAAGTTGCAGAAAACATCAATTCTGTCGATCCGGCAGTCTTTTACATGGTGGTTCGTCCTTTCATATCTTATACAGTTATTGTCAATTCGAAGTGCCGAGTAGTCTAACTGACGAGTTTTGAATTTCCTAGAGTTGGAGAGGGATCGATGTCTAGACCTAAAACTGGAAGCCTCTAAAGCAATAGCTTTTGTTAGAATATCATCAAACTTAGTTAAACCTGATTGTAGAACTTGCTCTCTGAGTCTATCATCCCGAAGCCCTCTTATAAATTGTGCTCTGAGGAATACATCAGAAATCGACACCGAATTTTCACATTCACATTTCACATTTAATTCACAATCAGAAATATCAGGTTTTTAAGTTGCAACAAAATCAGAAATGGACTGACCGTCCTTTTGAAAACCATTTAAGAAGTAATGCTGTAAAACAACAACGTTCTTTCTGGGAATCAACATTTGTTTGAACGAGTCTATTAACACATCATAAGCAAGAGATCTTACAGGGTTTTCAAGACCTAGAAAAGATGCTATTGTAGTGAGTCAAACCTATTGATGCACACAGCAACTGAGCAATTTTATTTTCATCCTTGATTTCTTTCATTGTGTAGTAGTTCTCAAAACGCTCTAGATATGAGGAAAACTTTTCAATTTTAGGATTGAAATTCTGAAAAGGTACAATATTTGTACAGTTGTTGTACAAAAGCTGGGTAATAAGAGCCATTTTTGCTCCTGGAATGCTGTCATGAACTGTCTAAATTGGTCTGGATCCATAGTAGGTTAGTATAATATAAAATTGAAAATCTAAAGAAAAATTAAACGTTATACTTTATTGAAAACATTCAGTTACTTTAAAATTCTTGAACAAATAACAATGACTCTCAAATGCTCATTGGTTTTTTATGAATTCTTTAGGAAAACGTTTGTAAAAAAACACAAAAAAGGTTAGTTGAAAATTGAGTTTACAGTTTAACCCTCGAAAGGTTTTACCGTTGATTATACGACGCCACGCCCGGTCGTCGAAGGTTCACCGTCGATTAATCGACAGTAGGTAGGCTTTTACAAAAAGCAATGGTGTGAATACATTGTCGGTTAAAAATACATTGAATATAGGGGCCTAGTATCGTTGTTTTTTACAGATCATACGCTTTCCGCCGAGGTATGTTTAGTTTTCCTTACTCTATGTGTTAGAGTTCTTTGTTAGTTAAAACATCGGTCTTCAGTTGCGCGGTTTTGTCGCTTTGTTTACAATGGTTGCGTTACACGTTCTCGTCGCATTTGTATGGTGCTCGAATGTTAATTTCACAATTTTAAAATTGAACACGATAACTCTCGTAAAACTGGTCCGATTGAGACCAAATTTGGTGGGAATTTTTATCCTACAATTGCTCAGACGAGTTTGTAAACCAGACATATCGGTCAATGGGAACAGGTAGTTTGGGGGGGTTTTTTACCCCAAAGTAGGGTTTTTGGGTTTTTCCCATGTAATTTTTAAAAATTTAAAATTTTTCACCATTAGAATCAGCCTAAAAAACTACACAATTTAGTTCCTTAAAGTTTTTCTCTATCTCCAACGGTTACCGAGATATTAAAAAATCTAAACACAGTACATTGTATTTTGGGGCTCCAATGTTAATCTTATGGGAGATAGAGAAAAATTAATATTTCCTATATTAATCAATATTTTTGGATTAAACTTGGTATTTACCTTTATGTGGTTGAGATCTATTCATTTATGCTTAAAAATCACAGTTTATGTGTTTATCATGGCAGCTAACCTGCATACTCTTTTCCAATGTTAATCATATAGGGAATAGGCAAACTCCTTTATTTATGGACAGATGTTGGTGAAAGTTGGTATAAATGTTAAAAATAAAAATTGTTTATGGTAGAAATGCCTACTTTCAGTGTTCCTCACAGCAGCAAACCTGCACACTGTTTCCCATGTTAATCTTATGGAGAATAGGCAAATAATTCTCATGTTTATGGACAGATTTTTATAAAACTTGTCATATATTATTACTATTATATTATTGATTTGGAAATTTGCTGAGTACGCAGGTCTGCTGTAACGGGGATATTTAGTATACCTATTACAAAGAACAGAAAAATGACTTTAGCAATAAGGTACATTAAATAAATTTATAGCTTTTAAAGAACAATAATAGTTTTTATGTGTTGTAGTTTAAATCAATGTTGAAGTTTACCAAATATTTCAGCCAGGCTTCACAAATTTAATTTTTACCTGAATTTTAAATTGATACTTCATGCTGGAAAACTTTTGAACCATAATATGCAATTTTCTTGAAATCAAATCTTCATTATTTAATTATTCCTGAATGTTTGTGACGCTGTCTCAGTGATATTGTAATCTTATCTAATAGTTATATTCTTGCAGTCATTTTATAGTTGCTTTAAATCTGATACATAATAAATTTAACGTGGGTAAAACTTATATCAAGAATCTGCAAGCAATACATAATCCCAGTTATCATCTGGATCACTAATTAATGGGTGTGAATGACCTATGTTCATCAGATCCTATAAATACCCCCGTCGCAGTAGATCTGCGTACTCAGTGAATTTCCAAATCAATTATAAATAATAATATATGACAAGTTTTATAAAAATCTGTCCATAAACATGAGAATTATTTGCCTATTCTCCATAAGATTAACATTTAAAAGAGTGTGCAGGTTTGCTGCTGTGAGGAACACTAAAATTAGGCATTTCTACCATAAATAATTTTTATCTTAACATTTTACCAACTTTCATCAACATCTGTCCATAAATAAAGGAGTTTGCTTATTCCCTATATGATTAATATGGGAAAAGAGTATGCAGGTTTGCTGCCATGATAAACACAAAAACTATGATTTTTAAGCATAAATGGATAGATCTTTACCAGATGAAGCTAAATATGTAGTTTTATCCAAAAACATTGATTAATATGGGAAATATTAATTTTTCCTTATCCTCCATAAGATTAACATTGGAGCCCCACAATACAACGTACTGTGTTTAGATTTTTTAATATATCGCTAACCGTTGGAGATAGAGAAAAACTTTAAGGAACTTAATTGTGTAGTTTTTAAAGCTGATTCTAATGGTGAAATATAAAATTAGAAATTTCTAAAAATTACATGTGAAAAACGCAAAAAACCCCATTTTGGGGTACAAAACCCCCCCAAACTACCCGTTCCCATGGACCGATATGTCTGGTTTACGAACTCGTCCGAGCATTTGCAGGAATACACGTCTCTACCAAATTTGGTCTCGATCGGACCATTTTTACGAGAGTTATCGTGCTAACAGACACATATATATATATATATATATATATACATATATACATATATACATATATATACATATATACATATATATATATATAAAAATTTTAACGACTATTGTTTTTGGACTCTGGGCACCTAAAGAAGAAAAAATAACATGGTCCTGGGCTTAAGTCTCACCATGAGACCTACGGTAATAGCTTCTTCCCTATGGGAAATTCGCTAAAAGAAGGAAAAGGAGTAAATTCAGGTACTTAAGATTTTTTCTATCAATTTAATTAAATTTATCCTATGAGTCTCTTACAGTCATAGTCTTATTTTGAATTTTGAATATTGCTTTTTAAACTCATGAGTAAATTTAGATATCTTTTGTGTACGATGACCCTAATCGATAGTTTTTAAAGTTGGTCTTTGTTAGTATTCTACTAAAAGTCTTCAAAGTATTTTGAATTTTTGGTGTCAGGGTGAACCAGATGTGTGGATATTCATACAAGGATTGAGTTGGCTACAGCCCACGCTTGCTGCATCTCCCACCTTCATAGTTGACCAAGCTAAAGAAGTGAAAGACAAGGCATCCAATTGGCTCTACAAAAGGTATATAATTTATATACTAACCTCATCCATTACACATATGTATCCTTTGCTAATTTTTAAAAAATTTTATGATACCAATTTCCTAACAGGTCTCAAAATATATATTACTACATTACGGTGAATCTCTGTAAATAATATTTAGTCTTTATCAAGGAATATAGAATTATTTATAAATAGCTTTTAGCAAATTTCCCAAAGGGAAGAAGCTAGTGTTTAACTGATCTTCTATCTATTAGGTTATCCTAGTGATTTTTGTTGCCGTTTAGTTATTGTAATGGCCAATTTGGTGATTACCGCTATACCCGCATCATTGTTTTGTAATATAACACACCCAAAATACGTTCAAAGAGATGTAACTAGTATGAAAGATTTCCAAATAGGTTTCAAATATGCTATGATAAATGGATATCATAGTAATAATACCTCCGTCGCAGCAGACCTGCGTACTCAGTGAATTTCAAAATCAGTAATTTATTAATAACTAGCTGATCCGGCGAACTTCGTAATGCCTCACAGTAAACACATGTTAACTTTAAGATTGGCCATGTTCTGAAGTCGAATAGCAATACGGCTTCATTGTGAAAGGTTATATATTCTGGGTCGCTGCATAGTGAATAACAATACTGAAACGATAAAACATATTAATATCATTCCCATAAAACAAATAAATCTGAGTGGATTAATTCACAATTTTCAAATCCAATCCAAACCCAAACGAAACCTAACTGTAATACGGCTTTTATAGGAAAGATATACAACAGCTGATTATTATAATAAACGTAATAATATAAACATTGTAATTATCATATAAACACGTGACTTTAATCAGACAGAAAATAAAAATATAAATACTTAATCCCCCAAAACCGTTAACTATTAACGTGGTGATTAAAGCTGTTCATTTTTTACAGTACACATTTACTTCATAGTTTAACATTAATGAATGATTCAGATGGCATTGGATAGTAAAGCATACGGTATTGCTAATGGAAAGTAAACCAATCAGCTGTAGCTAAGAAATCAAATGTTTTCATTGTAGACAATTTGTAAACAAACTTACTCTCCATAAGGTTAACATTAGAAATTTAAAACGCCATAAAATGGAAACTTATGGGGTTTTCGAAAATATTTTTTCACTAAAACCTTCTCGGACACATATAGAGCAACTTCCTAAAATTTCATGGCGATCGGATGAGTAGTTTGGCAACGCATAAAGGACATACATACATACAGACAGACATACATTCAATTTTATATATAGAGATAATATATAACAAGTTTAATTAAAATCTGTCCGTAAACATGAGAACTATTTGCGTATTCTCCATAAGATTAACATTGGAAAGACACTGAAAGTAGGTGTTTCTAGCATAAACAATTTTTATTTTGACCATTCATACCAAGTTTCATCAACATCTGTCCACAAATAAAGATTACCTCATCTCTATATGATTAACATGGGAAATGAGTATGCAGGTTAGCTGCCATGATAAACACATAAACTATGATTATTAAGCATAAAAGCATAAATCTCAACCACATGAAGGTAATCCAGGAAGGTAATCCACATGAAGTTAATGAAGGTAACCAAGTTTAATCCAAAAATATTGTTTGATATAGGAAATATTAATTTTTCCTTATCCTTATAAGATTAACATTGGAGTCCCAAAATACAACGTACTGTGTTTAGATTTTTCATATCTCAATAGCCGTTGGAGATAGAGAAAAATTTAAGGAACTAAATTGCATAGTTTTTTGAGCTGATTCTAATGGTGATTGATAAAATTTAAAATAAAAAAAAAACATATGACAAACACAAAAAATCCAATTTTTAGTACAAAATCCCCGTCTACTCAGACGATCAAATATTTCGTTATCACATTCTCAAGTTCTCCGGGTTTGAGCAATAGGATGAAGTGTTGCCAAATTTACATTTGGCCTATTTCGCCTTTCGGTGTTCACATAACCAACAATCGAGATATTTTATCTACCCGATATTCCAACTCTGCGCCTGCGCACAGGCCTTTGTTTGATAGCAGCTGCGCTGTCACTGCTTTTTCTAGTTCCTTGTCACCGATATATCAGTGACAGAACCATATCGGTGACTTTGTCACTGGTACAGAAATATCGTATATCCCTACCAATATGCAGATAGCCGATGGCATCGAGCCAACGTCGTCAAATCTTGGTTCTTTTTTATTGGTGATTTGTTTTTATCATTGTAATAAATAAAATAGTTGAATCATGAGAATTATTACTTATCAATCTAGCCATGGTTTATGTAACTAACTTAACTGTTTATGTAATTTAATGGTGAATTATAAGGTTTCCATTCATTTGTGAATTACGCCATATTAAAATGTTTTGGTACTTTCAAATGCAGTGAAGTAAAAATTTTAGTTTTGTTGTTCATCCTATGAAGAATTTATGATTTTTTATGTACCATTTAGTAATTTTGATAAAATGTTATTGATTATTTCTAATTTTTCTTAAATAAGTGTGATTTCACTGTGTTATTGCGAGCATCCGATCCGAAAACTATCCGATCCGAACCCTAACTATCCGATCCGAACTTAAGCTATCCAATCCGAAAAAATAATTCACTATCCGCACACCTCTAGTAAAAATGCCTACTTTCAGTGTTCCTCAAAGCAGCAACCGTGTACTCTTTCCCATGTTAATATTATGAGCATACACAAATACTCTTATTTATCAACAGGTATTGATTAATCAATCTTGTCATATACTTGTATTATTATTGCCATATTACTGAGGTGGAAATTCGCTAAGTACGCAGGTTTGGTGCGACGGGGGTATTTTATTTTCTATTTTGTTACATTTTCTTTTATTTGGAATTTAATTAGATAAAATGTGATATTCCTTTTAGATTTGAAATACAAAGATGATCTATAATAACCAAGTTCATGTAACAAAATTTATGTGAAAGAGTGTTTGTGGCAGTCTGGAGAGTCACACACTTTCGCAGAAGCTATCATGGCTGCTGTCAGACAGAGAACACCTTACGGGCTGTTACGAGACTGGGGCCTTCCTCTGCCAGTCAAGGTACAGTGAGGCAGCTCTCATCTGCCTGCGGGCCGTTGAGGAGAACCAACTGTCGCTGCTGACGGACATTGATCCCAGTCTGGTGAGATACCAGAAATTTTACTTATAGCATTTTAGCATTTGACTAAAATTAATTTGAGCACTATGACATTACAATTCTGAACCCTTCTTAACCCTTTTAGTGCCAGCGTCCATATTTATGGACGTCAGCAAAACATGCAAGAAAAGCTAGCGTCTGATAATACGGACGTCCTAAAAAAAACAAAATTTTTTTATATCTGTGTCTAGGAGATAAAGAAGAAATTAAATATAATTATTTTGTTAAAATGTTATTATAAGTATTTTTGACTGCAGTCTGCATCAATGTCTGTTGTTTGTTTACTTTTTTAGTTAGCCGATAGGTTTAAGAAATTTGAGGTTATTACTATTGTTTGTTTAGTTTCCTTTGTAATAATCAAGTGTATTGATTCACCTGTCAATGATAAAAAAATTCTTAGAGAGTTACAAGGTGACAGTAATTTTTCCAAGAGTGATTTGAGTGGGTGGGAGTGATGAGTAGTCAAGTTTTGGTTTGACAACACGGATAGTAATCCAGTTTTGAACCTGATAATCAGAATCTTTTAAAAAATAATCAGAATAGTCTGAATCATTTTATTCATTTACACAGCAATAGACACAATTGAAATTCCACGTCTAATGTATACATATTTTCGTGACCACGATAACTCCCATAAAAATGGTTTGATCAAGACCAAAGATGTTGTTCCCACATTTACTCGAACGAGTTCAGAATCCAGACATATCGGTTAATCGGAAGAGTATTTTGGGGGGTTTTGTACCCCAAAAATTGGGTTTTTTTTGTGTGTTTTCACATGTAATTTAAAACATTTTAATATTTTATCTTTTGCCATTAGAATCAGCTCAAAAAGAACACAATTTAGATCCTAAAGTTTTGCTCTATCTCCAATGGTTATCAAGATATTAAAAGATCAAAACACAGGCCATTGCATTTTGAGGACCAATGTTAATCATATGCAGGATGAGAACAAAAATCATATTTCACTTATTAATCAATATTTTTGTATTAAACTTGGTATTTAGCTTCATTTCAGATCCAATCATTTATGTTTGAAAATCATGGTTTATGTGTTTATTATCGCAGCTAACCTGCATACTCTTTTCCCATGTTAATCATATAGCGAATAGGCAAACTCCTTTATTTATGAACAGATGTTTATGAAGTTTGGTATAAAAAGTAAAAATAAAAACTATTTATCTAAGAAATTCCTACTTTCAGTGTTCCCCTCACAGCAGCAAACCTGCATACTCTTTCCCATGTTAATCCTATGATAAAAATGTCATATATTATTATTATTATTATTACTTTGAAAATTCGCTGAGTACGCAGGTCTGCTGCGACGGGGGTATTTAATGCTTTTGTTACCTGGTTTTGGGGTTTACCGATTTATAATAGCGGAAGAAAGTTGTGGTGACGATTACACAAAGAATGGAATTGATTTTTTATATATAAAATATAAGAGGAAATAAAAATTTGTAGTTTAATTGTTAGGTAAATTGTGAATTGCACATATAGATAGAATTGTGAACAACATATGATGGAATCTGAAACAAAATGATTTCCCCATAAGATAAGCATGGGAACATTGAAGGTGGATACGGTAGAGATTTAAGAGAACATAATGATAAAGGTCTAAAAACACAAAAATTGACAAAGTGGTAACTTTTATTTCATAAATATGGCAAAAATCTAAATAATAATAATAATGTACCAAAAGTATTGTATTTCTGATTGTAATCATTATATGAAATGGCATAATTTACTCGAACAGTAGTCATATGTGTAACATAACCTACATGATTTACCAAATGTAATTTTGGGGCACCGACAAATCAGCATTGAGAGCCATTTTCAAGAGATTTTCTCCAGTTTTTCTAAGGCCTATAATATATGTTTTCAGAAAATTAACCACAAATTTATATTTTGAAAATTGTGTAACTATTCTGTACGTGTGAGTGGAATATTCATTGCTGAGCAAAATTTTATTCAAATTGTAATTAAGATTTTCTTGATCTGTTAAGGTTATAATGTTTGTTATACAAAAAAATAGAAGTTTGGAATCTCTTCTTTCAAATGGTATCAACATTATTATTTTTCTGAGTGGTTTTTACTAAGTATGAGCTGTTGTAAAAAACTTACATCAAATGTTATTTTTCTACATTTGGTTTTCTAGGACACAATTACATTAGGGTTCTAGAGTTAAATACGAGACGTAAATGATCTATGGAGGTATGTTTTGGCAAAATGTTATTTTGACTAACTATATTACTTCAGAGTACCTGGAGACCGAATAGATAGAATAAGACAATTTTAAGGGAATAAATTTAATATTAATAATACAAATAGCTCAATAATTATTGTTTTAATTTTGTCAGCGACAGAACATGATGTTGTTAGTTGCTTTCTTAAAATAAAAAAAATATCGTTGTTTATTGAAAAATTAATTCAAAAATCTTTTTGCCAACCTGCATAACCTTTATACCTTTATATCTGCCGGTCCAGGATACCGGATGATACGGATTGAGGATTGTTAAAAGGCAAAAGAGAGATTTAATTTACACCAATTGGTTTGTTTAAGTGGATTCAAGCAATGCAATGAATAAGTTTAATATCAAAACACAATAGATTTTGGAAATACTTTTCTCTGCTTTTATTTCAAATAGTTATTTTACTCTTAAGTTTTTACAAATTGTTTACTAATTTGATAATTTTTCATTTATTACATACATACATACATAAAATAAATATGTATGCAAAACCTCTATTCACAAATAACATATTGATATTCACACAACAACTGTCAAACGTTTATAAACAGATGTTTTGATTTGTATTGTTTACATTTAATTCTCCATCAGCTTAATGTTAAATTTTTAGTTTTTAACCCTTGAAAGGTTTTACCGTCGATTAATCGACGCCATGCCCGGTCGTCGAAGGTTCACCGTCGATTAATCGACCATAGGTAAGCTTTTACAAAAAGCAATGGTGTGAATACATTTTCGATTAAAACTACATTGAATGTAGTATCGTTTTTTTCTACAGGTCATACGCTTTCCGCCGAGGTATGTTTCGTTTTGCGTACTCTATGCGTCAGAGTTCTTTGTTAGTTAAAACATCGGTCTTCAGTTGCACGGTTATGTCGCTTTGTTTACAATGGTTGCATTACGTGTTCTCGTCGTGTTTGTATGGTGTTCTGATGTTAATTTTACAATTTTAAAATTCATAGCAGTGACTGAAGTGCATAAAACTATATGTTTTAGCGAATTTCCCATAGGGAAGAAGTATTACCGTAGGTCTCATGGCGAGACTTAAGCCCGGGACCATGTTATTTTTTCTTCTTTAGGTGCCCAGAGTCCAAAAACAATAGTCGTTAAAATTATATATATATATATATATATATATATATATATATATATATATACACAGGGTGTTCATTAAAGTCGGGGACAAACTTCAAGGGGTGATAGTACTCATCAAAATAAACAAAAAATCACCTATAACCATTTGTCGAAAAATGCTTCGTTTAGCCACTAGCCGCCATTTTATATTTTTTACAAAAACCGTTATATATCACGAACTATTTAAGATACTGAAACCAAACTTTGCACACATATTTATTGGTCAAAGACAAAATTATTTTCAAAGTATCATCTAATTTGCTTTTATATTTTCAAAATGGCGGTGGTTAAAAATCTTATAATTAAAATAACAAAAAACCCATTAACTTTATAAAATTTTTACAAGATACAAAAAATATTGCAATTTTAATTTCAAATCGAACGGTACATTGGTGAGCGAAATCCGTTCACGGATAACCGAAAAAAATGCAGGTTTAATGTTACATTATAGGACTCATGCGCCACCGCGGAGCGGCCGTGGCAAAGAAGCCGTGTTGTGCCAGCTGAACTCCGCTTCTTAGCCACGGCCGCACCGCGGTGGCGCGCGGGGCCTGTATTCTAACATTAAAAGTGCATTTCCTCGGTTATTCGTGGACAGATTTCGTTCCCCAAAGTGCTGTTTGATTTGAAATTAAAATTGCAATATTTTTTGTATCTTGTAAAAATTTTATAAAGTTAATGGGTTTTTTGTTATTTTAATTAAAAGATTTTTAACCACCGCCATTTTGAAAATATAAAAGCAAATTAAATGATACTTTGAAAATTTTTTTCTCTTTGACCAATAAATATGTGTGCAAAGTTTGGTTTCTGTATCTTAAATAGTTCATGATATATATAGGTTTTTGTAAAAAATACAAAATGGCAGCTGGTGGCTAAACGAAGCATTTTTCGACAAATGGTTATAGGTGATTTTTTGTTTATTTTGATGAGTACTATCACCCCTTGAAGTTTGTCCCCGGCTTTAATGAACACCCTGTATATATATATATATATATATATACAGGGTGTTTCAGAATTCCCTACCAATACTCTAGGATATTGTTACTGGGTAAGAAACATATCTAAATATCATATTTAAATTGTCCGGAAGTCCTTAGTTACTCACACAGCCTCCATTTTGTTTTTTTTTTCACTTATAATACTTTTTCTGAATAATGGTTAAACGTACAGAATTGAAACTTTGCACAAACATTTATGGCAAATAGACAAAGCTACAAAAAAATTATGACAATTTTTCAAATTCGTAAAACAAAATGACGGCTATTTAAAATTTTGTTTCTCAAATAAATCGTGAACCGTTGACTTAAAAGAAAATTTACAAGAATAACCTTTTTTAGGTATTGTAATTACAAATCGATTGACACCAAATTCTTTCAAATTAGACAAATATTAACCCTAGAAATGATAAAGTCGTAATTTACGACGCATTTACATATTCAATAAGAATTGGCAGGTGGAGGCATCTGTCGTCAGTTTTGTGGAATTGTTAGACACTATCGCCTACGCGACTGTGTTTCCCTCTGGGGGCCAATAACCGAAACTGCTCTTTTAGTACACGAGCCTGCCACCGGGCAGGTCTATAACCAAGTAAGAGCTTTCTTTTCCTAGGCACTGGATGGCCGTGGTGGCTAAAGCGCTGCGCTGACGAGCGTAACGTTCTAGCCATTCGGAAGTGCTAGGGTTCGAATCCCGACCATGAGCAATCCCAATTTGGCTTGCAAATGTGTGGTGTAGCGGAGTGGAGGGCCCACCTTAAATAAACGGTGACCGGCTTGGGTGGAAGTTGACGGTATTTGTAGCCTTAATTGGGATTGCAGTGGACACCTGTTTTGCTTTTGTGGTTAGTGGTTATAAGGGGGGGGGGCATGTTTTAAGCTTTTTTTGTTTAAACTTTGATATTTCAAGAAGATATTAGTAATTATTTTTATGTTACAGTTAAGAGTAAAAAGCTTATCACTTCTAGGGTTAACTGAGATATGGTAGCTTTAGTGATAGGTGACCGCTAGAATTTTAATGACAGTAAGCAGGTGGAGACTGTTGCATTGTTGTGGCAGACTCAAGTCGCATGCCTTTACATGCACTGCAACTCAGCTCTAGCCGCTAGAGCCTATCACTAAAGCTACCATATCTCAGTTAATATTTGTTTAATTTGAAAGACTTTGGTGTCAATCGATTTGTAATTACAATACCTAAAAAAGGTTATTCTTGTAAATTTTCTTTTAAATCAACGGTTCACGAGGTATTTGAGAAACAAAATTTTAAATAGCCGCAATTTTGTTTTTTGAATTTGAAAAATTGTCATAATTTTGTTGTAGCTTTGTTTGTTTGCCATAAATGTTTGTGCAAAGTTTCAATTCTCTACGTTTAACCATTATTCAGAAAAAGTATTATAAGTGAAAAAAAAACAAAATGGAGGCTGTGTGAGTTACTAAGGACCTCCGGACAATTTAAATATGATATTTAGATATGTTTCTTACCCAGAAACAATGTCCTAAAGTATTGGTAGGGAATTCTGAAACACCCTGTATATATATATATATGTGTGTCTGTGAACACGTTAACTCTCATAAAAATGGTCCGATCAAGACCAAATTTGGTAGTGACGTGTATTCCTACAAATGCTCGGACGAGTTCGTAAACCAGACATATCGGTCAATGGGAACGGGTAGTTTGGGGGGGTTTTGTACCCCAAAATGGGGTTTTTTGCGTTTTTCACATGTAATTTTTAAAAATTTCTAATTTTATATTTCATCATTGGAATGAGCTTAAAAAACTACACAATTAAGTTCCTTAAAGTTTTTCTCTATCTCCAACAGTTACCGAGATATTAAAAAATCTAAACACAGTATGTTGTATTGTGGGGCTCCAATGTTAATCTTATGGAGGATAGGGAAAAATTAATATTTCCTATATTAATCAATATTTTTGGATAAAACTTGATATTTAGCATCATGTGGTTGAGGTCTATCCATTTATGCTTAAAAATCATAGTTTATGTGTTTATCATGGCAGCAAACCTGCATACTATTTTCCCATATTAATCATATAGTGAATAGGCAAACTCCTTTATTTATGGACAGATGTTGATCAAAAATGATATAAATGCTGAAAAAATTAATTGTTTACGCTAGAAACACCTACTTTCAGCGTTCCTCACAGCAGCAAACCTGCATACTCTTTCCCATGTTAATCTATGGAGAGTAGGCAAATAATACTCATATTTATTGACAGATAATGATCAAACTAGTCATATATTATTATTATTATGTTATTGATTTGGAAATTCGCTGAGTATGCAGGTCTGCTGCGACAGGGGTATTTATTTCCCTTATTAATTTTGAAAAACTTGGCTATCTTCAATTTTTGACTGGTATTTATTGTTGTGTTTTGTGGGGAAGCAAACTTTGAGAAATTTTTTGAAAAAACATTTTTTCTCAATTTCAATTGGATACACTCATCAAAACCAAGCTAAAAGTAAAACATGTTACCTTATATTATTACGTATTATATTATCTATAACATATTATCTTATAGACAATTTAATGTAGATTAAAATGGTGTATAATACGTTATAGTTACTATATTTATACTATTTTATGTAAATATTTTAGTAAAAGCCTGCAAAAGTGTCAAAAAGAGGTGAATCTCAAGGGGTCAAATAGTGAACCGTTGGAGGGTTAAACTTAATATTACAAGAAAACCGGAATTTTCCTGGACATTAGACCTATGTAGAACTTATTTTCTACTCGGAAATTAGTTATATAAAAAATTTAAAGACATTCGTTTGAGCCGTTTTCAAAATCCTTGTGCAAATATACAAACCTTGCTCGCATTATAGTATTGGAGTACCTGGTGACTAAACTTTTCTCGTATAGAATAAGACATGTATTATACAATTAGCAAAATTAAAACACATTTATTTCTCAATGAAAACATTTATGTGGTTTAAATAAAACCGATTTAATACACTTTAATTAATATAGCATAAACACAACAACAAAAATGTAACGGTCCGGAAGCGGATCTATCTGACAACATTCCGCACGTGAAACCTAAGCGCTAGAGCACTGAGCTACGACGTCGGCCAAATGAGTGCTGTCGTTTAAGGGTTTTTGGCCAACCTCAATTGTTTTAGCTGATCTTATACTTTTTTTAATTATCCATACAGTTATTATTAACATATGGTCAACTGATTTTGTTAGAAAAGGAATGAGGATTGAAAAGCAAAAGAAAAATTTGATTTACACCAATTAATTGGTTTGTTACAGTGGCTGCAAGCAATAGAATGAATACGTTTTCTATCAAAACACGAAAGAATTTTGGAAATACTTTTCTCTGCTTTTATTTCGCCCAGTTATTTTACCCTTTAGTATTTACAAATTGTTTAGTAATTTGATAATTTTTCATTTATATATAAAATAAATGTGTATGCAAAACCTCTATTCACATATTGTTCTCCACCATGTTCAATCAACAACTGTCAAACGGTTATCAACAGATGTTTTGATTTGTATTGTTTACATATGAGTCTCCTTAAGTGTAATGTTAATTTTTAGATTTTAAACTTAATATTACAAGAAACCGGATTTTTCCTGGACATTAGACCTATCTAGAACTTATTTTCTACTCGGAAATAAGTTATTTCCAAAATTTAAATAAATTTGTTAGAGCTGTTTTCAAGATCCGTGTGATATATATATATATATATATATATATATATATATATATATATATATATATATCAAACCTTGCTCGTTTATAGTATTGCATGGATATACTTATTTCCTCCAACTGTTCTGTTCAGTAGTTTTTGAGAGTTATTTCTTTAATAGACTAGGCAATATCAAGAGTAATAAAACTCAACTTTAGTTTTTTAATGTTATTCTTTTTATGCATTTACTATTAAGGATGTATTAAGTAATGAAGCATGACTAGTGGTTGGCAGAGGTTATCACCCAAGTTCAGCATATGGTTCAGTTGGTATTTATTTTACGACGTAGGGAGCTTACATTTGTTGAACTTGACAAATATATGCCTTATAATATTTCTACTTCTGTTAGTTCTTGAGAAGAATTCCATAAACAAATTCCAGTTTTTACCTCACATAAATATATATACAGGGTGTTCATTAAAGTTGGGGACAAACTTCGAGGGGTGATAGTACTTATCAAAATAAACAAAAAATTTCCTATAAATATATGTCGAAAAATCCTTCGTTTAGCCGCTAGCCGCCATTTTGTATTTTATACAAAAAACTTTATATATAAAGAACTATTTAAGATACAGAAACCAAACTTTGCACACACATTTATTGGCCAAAGAGAAAAATATCCTCAAAGTATCACTAAGTTTGCTTTTATATTTTCAAAATGGCGGCGGTTCTCAAAGTTAATGGTTTTTTGTTATTTAAATTACAATATTTTTAACAGCCGTCATTTTTAAAATATAAAAGCAAACTTAATGATAATTTGGGAATATATTTTTCTTTAGCCATGAAATATGTGTGCGAAGTTTGGTTTCTGTATCTTAAATAGTTCTTTATATATAAAGTTTTTTGTATAAAATACAAAATGGCGGCTAGCGGCTAAACGAAGGATTTTTCGACATATGCTTATAGGAAATTTTTTGTTTATTTTGATGAGTACTATCACCCCTCGAAGTTTGTCCCCGACTTTAATGAACACCCTCTATATATATATTTTTTTTCATGATTTTAAATTTGAATACTAGTATAAAACATCAAACCTAATTCTATTTCTATTCCAGCCAATTCATACAGTACAGTATCTATAATCCAGCTATGTTTCTCTTGATGAATTGGTAAATTTTCATGTCGACTTGTGAAACATTAAAATCACAAGTATTCATAACAATAAGAAGAGGAACTTGTATAATTTGTGGTCAATTCAAACAAAATTATGTACTATATGAACTGTTAAAATTCCAATCTAAAACAAACCGTTAGGTCCAAAGTTTTCAACATAATTATTATTTCCAATATATACATAACAATCTGTCAGCCCAAAATCTTAGAGTAGTTTAGCTCCAAGGTCACATTCCTAGCCCAAATAACTGTTATATTATCTTTACTTCCATTGTTACTGTATGTGCACTCTTTTTGAGGTTATACCAGCCCACTATTTTACAAATCGCTCACCAATTTCTGTATTATTTAAAAATTTACATACTATGTAAATAGATTACATAATTGTTATTATTATCGCAATGTTACTAAACTGCGCTATTTTACACTTATGTTAGCAGCAATTAACAAATATACTACGTGTTATTATTATATTAATTAATTTTTTAATTGTGCTCATTTAGTGTAAAAAAATCAAAATATTTTTCCGGTGTTCTCTTTGGATTTAGATAGCTTGAAAAAAGTAGAAAACATATATGTGCTTCATTTTTAATTATTGAATATTTTAAGACTATTTTTAGGTATTAGAAAAAGTATTTTTTTGTCTGGATGAGCCATTTCAGATAATAATAATTAGTTAATAAATCCTATACAATAAAAACATTCACACAATATACACTATTTACTGCTAAAAAACAATAAAAATAAACACTGGCCGTAGTGACTCACCAGTTTTCCCATTAAAAGTAGTATGGGAGCGCATGAATACTGGCCAAAGTGGCATAACAACTAATTTCAGTCACTAAATATTTCAACAAAGCCGCCATATTGGTTTTGTGAGTGCATAGAGGCTAAGCAACATCACCATGCGCTCTATCGGTTGTTTAGTGAACTACAGTGCAGTAAATGTGGCAAAATGATTGATCATGAGTAGACTCATTTACCGTGCCGTGCAACCCTACTGTACTGCAAGAAAAGTCGTCAGCTGCCCGGTAAGGGTTAAAAACCTCAGTCACTGAACAGTTTATGATTAATTCATCTGTACTCTCTTGTATTCAATTTTTCTACAAGTGCTTGAAACGAGTTTACTGTCACAGTGGGTTTGTCGGTCATAAAAATTGTGTAAAGTCCAATTAATGAACCCTCTTGACTGACATGACAGACAGAATGCTGGTGAATAGCAATGTCAGAGTTAGATAACTCATTGAGTCATGGCAAACCATTCAAGACCAACCATTGCAATGAACACTCTTATCACGGCCTTCAAAAGTTGATAATCCGACATCTGCATTGTTGGTAATGTATCACTTGGACGCAACTTGTTGCAATTAATGTTGTGTTCATGATGGTATTAGAGATTTATTTTGGTGTTGACATTGCTCATTTACTCTTTTCCGATAAAGAGAGTGCCATCCATAATGAGGTTTGTTTTTAATTTTTACTTTACAAAATGACTTATCAATTATATCTGTTTATGGCCGAAAAAAGTTGATTTTGACATATGTCTTAGACATGGGGGGTGTTGGCGATTTATAAGATGGAAAATATGTAACAGATTTCTATAGAAACCACCAGAGCTATTGCATTGAATTTTCAATATAAAAGAATAAGGACAGCTGTTTTGATGAAGTGAAAACATTACCTTTAGACATATCCATGACCTAATCTATTTCCCATAAGGAAGTAAATGTAAATTTTTTTCTGTAAAATTGATTATGAGGTGACAGTTATTTTCAATTTACAGTATAAGCAGTTATTATTAATTTTTATTTTGTTATTTAGATTATAATACTCACCTAGCAAAAGTGAAACTACATATTTTGCATTTTTAATTAAATAGTGTTACACTAGAATTATTAATATTTATTTAAATATTCTAATCATGACACATTTTATTTAAAAAGTGCAACCTGCAGTTACCTGGGTAAAGAATGTAATTTTACGAATCAACACTTTTAAAATTACATCTTAAAGATATAAATGATTAAATATCATATAAAAAAAATATTTGCTTTTAGTCTGTTATTTAAACTTGTTTTATTAAATTATGGTCAGTAATACAATCATGTAAATGAATTTTTTCCTGTTCTTAGATCAAATGATAAATATATTTTATACTCTTAACTGTTTGAAGTTATAGCAATAATTATTATTTTAAATGTTTAAAACTTTAATATTCAGCTACTCTTAGAATTCCTTGACGTGCTTGGCTTTAGCTATTTACTTAAGTTATTTGTTGCTTTGTCTTTGTTTGTTAGAAAAAATTAATAATGTAATAGAAAAGCTTTATCAATTGATTTAAAATACCTTAATTTGTCTTTTAGTTTTAATACTTTATAATAGACAATAGATCAATATTTTAAATAATTTGAATGCAAAATATTACAAAGGATACTTTAAAATATTTGTTTTTGTTTTTTGTTAGGTATCTTAAATTCAAAGTCTTGTTACATTTGTAAACTTCAGTGCAACTGCTTCCCGTTACTAAAGTCTCATGTTATTTAATCAATCGAATTTGATTTTTTTACAGTTCCTGTCTAAGTGGAAGGCCCATCGTCGTTGTTCATCTTTCCCAGATGCGATGCAAAGAGCTGCAAAACTCAGAAACAAACTGTCACCATTGGATACTGAATTAGCTGCTATCACTCCTCCTACTCCTGCCCCTCTCTCTGCCACTATCGAGTCTACTCTTACCAATAAACTTGAGATGAAAGCGGTGACCCATGAAATTTGCTCTCTACGTAATTGGAGAAGCCTTCCGAGTCTCTTTGAATCGACTATAGATAAAACTATAGATAGAGATAAAGATCGTCAACCAAAAAGTGCCCCAGTATCAAGGAGACCCTGCACTCTCCCCTCTTCCCCTGCTACCCGCCCCCTACGGTCATCACCAAGGTTGCAAGAACCAAAAACCTTATCTCCAAGCATGTTGAAGATAGACTACAAACAACTTCAAAGAGATAGTACCATCAGAAAGGGAATACTGAAAAAAAGTAGTAAAAGTATCACAAATGAACTCATAGTGTTGAAGGATGTTTCAAAAAGTGAACCTATAAAAATTTACAGAAAACAAAATGAATTAAACATATCAATCAGTAGTAACGGCAGTTCAGATATTTTAGAAGGCAAGACACGCTACCACAAAAGTGTACATGAGATCTCTAACAGTATTTTTGAAGAGACTGATAGTTCATATGTGGACAGTTCATCACTAAGAAGTATCCATCGCAGGGTAAGATTAAAGTCTGGAGGTGTACGTTATGGGATAAAGAACAGTAGAAGGAAGAGCTTCATGGAATCTGGAGGGAACAGTGTACAACCAATGTCAACGGGATTCTTCCCACGTCCCACCCAGGGGCAGAGCCTTGCCAGCTTCTTGTCATCTGGCCAGTTTGCAGGAGCCAAAGCTGAACTGGATAGAGAAAATGCACATTTTGCCATATCCGAAGCTATGATAGCTGCTATTGAACAGGTAAGTTTTTAATGTTTCAGAGTTATTTTTACATTCATTCGTCCAATTTTTCTGACTAATCATGTAATGCTTGCTTTTTTTCCTTAACCGATTCATGCAAGAAGTCAAAATAATTATTAATTTCTTTTTCCATACACTTTCTATCCTCTTTAGCTTCCTCTAAAATGAATATAACTTTGTAAATGCTACCTTTACCTTCTTCAGCATTAGAAGCAATCTCCATACTCACACTTCTTGTCTTGGAGTATGAAGGACAAGCATAATCTGTCCCTCAGATGTAATGAAATCCAGTTCCTCCTTTGTCATGTTGACACATTGTAGATGACGTGAATGCCTACACTCAGAACAACTAATAGCACTATGTTTTTGGCACTTTGAATCACACACATCCTCATAGAAGCATGCTTAAAAATGTTAAGTAAATCTAATTGTACAAGTTACTTTTGGAACTTGTAAGATACTTGGAGTTGTAAGATACTTTTGGTGAATTTATGTAAAAATTAGTTAATAACATGTATTTTAGCGAATTTCCCATAGGGAAGAAGCTATTACCGTAGGTCTCATGGTAAGACTTAAGCCCGGGACCATGTTATTTTTTCGTCTTTAGGTGCCCAGAGTCCAAAAACAATAGTTGTTAAAATTTTTATGTATACATATATATATATATATGTGTGTGTGTGTGTGTTTGTGAACACGATAACTCTCGTAAAAATGGCCCGATCGAGACCAAATTTGGTAAAGGTGTATTCCTACAATTGCTCAGACGAGTTTGTAAACCAGACATATCGGTCAATGAGAACGGGTAGTTTGGGGGGTTTTGTACCCCCAAAGTAGGGTTTTTGGGTTTTTCCCATGTAATTTTTAAAAATTTCAAACTTTATTTCACCATTAGAATCAGCTTAAAAAACTACACAATTTAGTTCCTTAAAGTTTTTCTCTATCTCCAACGGTTACCGAGATATTAAAAAATCTAAACACAGTACGTTGTATTGTGGGGCTCCAATGTTAATCAATCTTATGGAGGACAGGGAAAATTAATATTTCCCATATTACTCAATATTTTTTGGTGAAACTTGATATTTAGCTTCATGTAGTTGAGATCTATCCATTTATGCTTAAAAATCATAGTTTATGTGTTTATCATGGCAGCAAACCTGCATACTCTTTTCCCATTAGCGAATTTCCCATAGGGAAGAAGCTATTACCGTAGGTCTCATGGTAAGACATAAGCCCGGGACCATGTTATTTTTTTCTTCTTTAGGTGCCCAGAGTCCAAAAACAATAGTCGTTAAAATTTATATGTATATATATATATATACATATAAATATACAAATATATATATATATGTATATATATATATATATATATATATATACAGTACGTTGTATTTTAAGGGTCCAATGTTAATCTCATGGAGGATAAGGAAGAATTAATATTTCACTTAATAAACAATATTTTTGGATAAAAATTGATATTTGGCTTTATGTGGTTGGGACCCATAAGTTTATGCTAAAAAATCATAGATTATGTGTTTATCATGGCAGGAAACCTGCATACTCTTTTCCCACGTTAATCATATGGAGAATAGGCAAACTCCTTTATTTATGGACAGATGTTGATGAAAGTTGGTATAAATGTTAAAATAAAAATTTTTGATGGTATAAATGCCTACTCTCAGTGTTCCGCATAGCAGCAAACCTGCTCACTCTTTCCCATATTAATCTTATGGAGAATAGGCTAATGATTCTCATGTTTATCAACAGATTTTGACCAAACTTGTCATATATTATTATTATATTATTGATTTGGAAATTTGCTGAGTACGCAGGTCTGCTGCGACGGGGGTATTAATCATATAGGGAATAGGCAAACTCCTTTATTAATGGACAGATGTTGATGAAAGTTGGTATAAATGTTAAGATAAAAATTATGGTGGAAATGACTACTTTCAGAGTTCCTCACAGCAGCTAACCTGCACACTCTTTTCCATGTTAATCTTATGGAGAATAGGCAAATAATTCTCCAAAATGTTTATCGACAGATTTTTGTAAAACTTGTCATATATTATTATTATTATATTAATTGATTTGGAAATTCGCTGAATACGCAGATATGCTGCGACGGGGGTATTTTATTAATTGGATTAGATTATTGAAATGGTGATCGAAACACAAGTTAGGTATTTTAAGCCAAGTATGAATGATGAACGAGTGTAGGATGATTGTGGCGCGATCTTGTTGTCTTGTTATTGACTAAGGTTTACATGATCCTTAGACAGGACAGTTAATTAATAGCCCAACAGTCAATGGCATATCTTAGGGACCTTGCTTAGAATTTTAGATTGTTTGGGAGTTCGAGGCAGGACACATTCATGGTTTGCTTCTTATCTGAGTAATAGAGAGCATTATGTTGACATTGATTTCATTGATGAGTTTAATCATAAATTACACGTGCCATCTTCCCTTGAAAGAGTTAACTATGGAGTTCCACAAGGGTCAATTTTAGGACCATTGTTATTTATATGTTATTTGAAGGGAATGCCAGACCTAGTAGAATCAGGTAGGATCTGTCTGTACGCCGATGATATCAATTTAAAATTTTCAAGCAAATCACAAGATGTAGTCGAACTTTCAGCATTTGAACAACTTTCCTCCATAAATCAGTTTTTAACAAACTCAAATCTTTTATTGAACTATGGAAAAACAAAATTTATTTCTTTTAGTACAGCACAAAATAAATCTGTCTCTCAAGTAAATTTGTTTATTGAAGAGGAACTCCTGCAAGAAGTTGACAATGTAAAATTTCTTGGTCTAAAAATTGATAAAAATCTAAATTGGAGTGATCATATTAATATTATTTGTAGTAAAGTTTCATCTGGATTGTACGCTTTAAGGAAGATGTCCAAATTTTGTTCAGAAGAAACTTTAAAAACTATTTATTTCGCCCTTATTCACTCACATATTTCATTTGGTATAGTTTTGTATGGAGGGACAACTTTTGAAAACTTAAATAAAATATTGCTGTTACAAAAACAAGCCATACGAATAATACTCAAAATTCAGAATATCGTTTCAGTAAAAGAACATTTTAAAACACTAAGCATCTTGACAGTTTTCTCTCAATATGTAATGGAAGTGTGTATGCATGTAAGGAAGCATATGTCAAGTCTGCAAACATTAGGCTCCTTTCATGCATATCCAACCCGGAATAGAAATAAATTAGCTTACCCGGCACACAATCTAAAATTTTTAGAAAAAAAACCGTCATACGCCGGAGCTAGGTTTTATAATAATTTACCACCTAGCATACTAGAAGTAAACGACAATTTAAAATTTAAAGGGGAGTTGAAACGTTTTTTGTTACAAACACCGCTTTATTCATTTCAAGATTTTTTCAAATAAGTTATTATATATTCACATCTGCTCATTGAATCTATAATTTGTTATTACAATTACATATTTTATTTGTTGTTGTTAGATAATGGCTATGTTGTTTATTATATTTTTATTTAACACATGCAAAGAACATTCCCATTTCTCTTTTATTATATTTTAGTTAGCTTAGTTTTAATTATACTGTAAATGACACCATTCTTGTTCATCCTTGTATGAATTCATGAATAAAGATTTATTGATTGATTGATTGATTGATTGACCTACAGTTTAACATGGAATCCAAACCACTGTCTGATAAATTTTGATTAGCACATTTATTAGCAAATGATTTTTGATTAATCATTCCAGGCTTCGCTCGAAGAAATTAAGTATAACAAGAACTCTTGTCATTTTTAAGGTCAAGTTTAAATTCTGTAATTTTAGGGAAGAAGCTATTACCGTTGGTCTAATGGCGAGACTTAAGCCCGGGACCAGGCTTTTTGTATTTGTATTTAGGTGCCCAGAGGCTAAAAACAATAGTCATTAAAATTTATATATATATATATTTGGCTGGTAGTGGAGGCACATAGACAAGATCCTTATTAAATCCCCATAGATAGAAATCACATGGAGTGATTTCTCCATGGTCGGGTGACCTTGGAGGCCATGCGAAACAAGTACAGTTGACTCGCGATAATCCGACAGTTATGGGACCGAGAGGGTGTCGGATTACCAAAAATGTCGGATTACCGAAGGTTATTTTTTTTACTAAATTTGTCCTTATAAGTTAAGAAAATCAATTTTTGACACATTATTTTGTATACTCTTCGATATCAAAGGTGTAGAATAATCAATTTAGGCATTATTTTTTACAAAAAAGAGAGATTTATTGCATATAAAATTGAAAAACACAAAATAATTAAGCGTTTACAAAAAAACTAAAGTACAGAGAAAACATTGTGCAAACTTACGGATTAAAATAGTCTGTGATTGTTTTTTGTTTCTTACGTAAACAGTCTGTCATGGCTTTTTCTTGGATGTCTTTCAGCATAAAAACGTTGTTGAAGTCTAGTTCACGCTCCTCGCACCAGCGTATTAATGTGTTGGCGGCCGCCATAGCTTCATTACAGCTGACGGTGTATTTTTCCTCTACGGCCTCCTCCATTGTTTCGTCTTGAATAGTAGACGTGACTTCCAGTACTATCTCATCATCTGTTTCATCCGCATTTAAGTTGTCGTCTAAGACCCACCTTCTTAAATCTTCTGAACGTTCTTGAGGAACGGTGATGGTACCACAAAGTGTCAGTGTGTCATCCACAACTCCATTAACTTGAGACTGTTCATCTTCGTTTTCTTTCTCTTTCAGGAGTGGATTTTCTGGCCAAATGTGCTTCCACGATTTTATGAGAGTTGAAGTTTTAACTTGTTGCCATGCAAATGATGCGTTGAGGATGGCATTTTTTATGTTAAATGACTTCAAAACAGAAGTGATGTCTGCATCGGGCTGGCTGACGATGTCCATCAGTAGGCGCTTCTTGTAATGTGCCTTCAATGTTTTTATAACATTTTGGTCCATCGGTTGAATGACAGCAGTTGTGTTTGCTGGCAAATACATAACTTCAATGAACCCGTTAGCTGTTTTAACTCTCAATTCCTCCACAGCCGGATGTCCGGGGGCATTATCTAACAGTAAAAGGGCCTTTAACGGTAGTTTTTTTTGTTTCAAATCTTGTTTTACTTCTGGGACAAAATGGTTGTGAAACCAGTCACGGAAAATTTCTTGAGTTACCCACGCTCGTCCTTGATTCTTATATACCACTGGAAGAGTTTCTATCTTGGTGTTTTTAAATGCCCTCGGGTTCTTACTTTTACCTACAGCTAGCAGTTTCAACTTGTGATTCCCAGCGGCATTTGAACAAACCATTAAAGTGATTCTCTCTTTTTGAAGTTTTCTCCCAGACACTTTTTTCTCGTCATCTGTCACAAATGTTTTCGTGGGAAGTTGCCGCCAATTTAATCCCGTTTCGTCGGCATTGTAGACTTGATCAGGCGTAAGGCCTAGTTCAGTGATTTTTGTGGTGAGGTTCCTGATAAAGCTAGGAATTTCTGTCTCGTCAGCAGACAATTTCTCCCCACTCATCTGAACATATCGAATACCATGTCGCTTTTTAAAATTCTCAAACCACCAGTCACTGGCGCGAAAATCATCTTTTTTTGTGATTTCACGATAAAAGAATTTTGCTTTCTCCCTCAAAAGATCCCCAGAAATCTGAGCCTGTCTGTTCCTTTGCTGTTTGAACCACGAATAAAGTGCTTCTTCTACTTGGGGAAATTCAGCCAATCTAAGAGTTTTTCTCTTTGAGTCGTCTTCAACAGTTTTCACAAAATGTTCAATTTTTTCTCGATTTTTTAAGATGTCATAGATGGTTGGTCGCCCGATGTCATAAGCTTTAGAAATAGCTGTTGGAGTTTCACCACGGTCTAACCTCTTAATTATTTCCCATTTTTCGGAAAGAGTTAATGTTTTATGTTTACGTTTTACAGTGATTCCACTTGTACTTGCCATCACTTGACACTTAACACTTCACTGAACACTCAATTACGGTACTTTCACACAAAGCACTGATCAGTACACGCATGTATCGCTAACAGCGCGAGCGATGTGATTACTAGTAAAGACAGCGAGCTACTGAAATAACAAAAGGAAGACTTGAGAATCCTGTCACAACACGAAAATCTGTACAATACACTGTAAACAAACGTCTAGACCGATGACTCATTCGGCGCGAAATGTGGCTAGATACGGCGTCGGATTACCGAGCGTGTCGGACTATCAAGTGTCGCACTATTGCGAGTCAACTGTACTGTCATTAGGCCCGTTACGGCCAATCCAGCGGTCTGTAACAGTGAAGTTAAGCCAATTGCGTACCTCGTTATGCCAGTGAGGCGGCACAACATCTTCAGAGTTCTAGTTCATCTTTTGTCAGTTGATGGAAGAGCCACTGCTGTAGAGTATCCAGATAAGAAATACCTTTTACAGTTGGTTCGCCAAAAAAAAAAGGACCTTAAACTTTCTTTTGTGATATGGCAAAAAAAACATTCAATTTAGGAGAGTCTCTTTGGACTTGTACCATCATGTGGGAATTTTCTGAGCCCTAAATACAAACATTATGGGTGTTTACTTTACCACTAAGGTGAGAGAGGTTGATTCGTCACTGAAAATAAGATCCATAAAATCTTCATTGTCATTCAACAACTTGCCGTTTACGAAGTTGGCTTGTAAAAGATGGTCTGTGGGCTTCAGAGCCTGTAACAATTCCAAATTATAAGGACGTAGCTGTAAGCATCGCTGTAAAACTCTCCAAAGACTCGTCACAGGGATTGCTAATTCACGACTAGCCTTCCGAACGGATTTCATTGGGCTCTGCGTGAACAGCTCTCACACTCTCTTCACTAGTTCTTGATTGTCCCGAACTCTTGCCTTTACAAAGGCAGCCAGTGTCTTCAAACTGATGATACCATCTACGAATGTTGTTATCACCTGGAGGATCACAACCAAACTTAATCCGGAACGCACGTTGCACAGTAACAACAGATTCTGTCTTTGCAAACTGTAAAACACAAAACGCTTTCTGTTCTTTAGTCGCCATGTTTGCTACTAGCATTACCAGTGGATTGCGGCGGAAACATTCCGCGCACATGCGCACTGATGCCAACGATTCCAAATCAATAATATGACAATAATAGTACAAGTATATGACGAGATTGATCAATCAATACCTGTTGACAAATTAGAGTATTTGCCTATTCTCTGTAACATTAACATGGAAAAGAGTATGCTGGTTTGCTGCATTGAGGAACAGTAAAAGTAGGAATTTTTACCATAAACTATTTTTAATCTGACCATATATCATTATCTGGACATAAATAAAGGAGTTTGCGTATTCTCCATAAGATTAACATGGGAATGAGTTTGCAGGTTTGCTGCTAAGAAAAAGACAAACTATGATTTTAGATTTTATTAGCATAAACATATGGATCCCAACGACATGAAGCTAAATACAAAGTTTCATCCAAAACTATTGGTATGGTATTACTGATTGGTGAGGGAAATATTAATTTTTCCTCATCCTCAATAAGATTAGCATTGGAGCTTCCAAATACAATCTACTGTGTTTAGATATTTTAATATCTGGGTAACCGTTAGAGATAGAGAAAAACTTTAAGGAACTAAATTGTGTAGTTTTTTGAGCTGATTCTACAGTTAAAAGATCAAATTAGAAATTTTTAAAAATTACATGGAAAAAAACACAAAAAACTCATTTTTGGGGTACAAAACCCCCTCAAACTACCTGTTCCAATTGACCGATATGTCTGAATTACAAACTCGTCCGAGCAAATGTAGGAATACACGTTTCTACCAAGTTTTGGTCTTGATTGGACCATTTTTACGAGAGTTATCGTGTTCACAGACGCATATACACACACACCTACCAACGGTAATAGCTTCTTCCCTATGGGAAATTCGCTAAAATAAACCTGTCGATGCCACGGGTGTATTATTTTAACACTACATGATCCGGGGATTATCCTTATTTCAAGTGTTAACAAAAATATAACCTCTAAATTAAATTACATAATCAATTTAATTTTTAGTTAAAAAAATGTGTTGAATTTGTCATGAAGTGTAATAGATATGTATATTAATATGGTTTCTTTAAGTCCTCAATTTGTTCGAATATGGGGTTGATTTTATCTATTTGCATTATTGCAATTGCATCTTTTCTATTACACTACATGAAAAATTCAACACACGTTTTGAAACCAAAAATTAAGTTGATTATGTAATTTGATTTAAAGGTTATATTTTTGTATACACTTGAAATGGATAATCCCCGAAAAAAGTTGTGTTGAATAAAATGAAATATATAATAATATTAATAGTAGCCATATTAGTGAACTATAATAAAACAATATATATATATATATATATGTACAAACATCTTATTTTATAGATATGGATTAGTACTTATTAATATTATTTTGGCAGGTAAAGTTCAACATGTGGGCAAAAGTGGCAGAAGATATAATAGAAGAAAGTGATGAAGAAATAAATCACCTCAAGCAGCGAATTAGATTGCGGAGACAACAGAAGCAAGAAGAGAGAAGAAGAAATGTTTTAGGGCTCTCACTTTTGAGTGATGGCATAACTGATAGTAAGTTAAGTTTAATTTCATAGACTACATATGAATAGAATGCAGTACCTTATTTAATATATCAGAAAATAAAATTATTTGTATATTAGGAAAGAAAATGGTCACAATAGACAAAAGCCTGCATGAATTGAAAATATTTGATTTATTAGTGAAGTAAATTTTCATTGGCTCAAGTTGACCTCAAGGTTGACCTTGATTGAATCAGAGAAACACAGTTTCTTTTATCACCGCAATAATTCACACAAATCTTGGCCTAGAGTGAAGAACAATTAACCTTTCACATGTCCACTGATAGTTAATTGTTTATTGCGGAAGGGTTAAAAATACATGAGGTCTATGTGTAAACAAAAGCAGCAATTATTGTGTTTCTGATTTCATTAAGTTAGTGCATTGGTTTAATTGTTCTTCAATCTGCATCAATATCTATATAAATAAAATTAGAGCTTTGTGTGATTGTCTTTTGTCCGTTCGTACGTACCTACAGTTTGTGCAGCTATCGTTAGTTCGGTGTACGTCTTTTACAGTTTTTTTTCGTTATTTTAATTTACAAATACAGTCTTGAAAATAATGGCAAGTGTTAAGAGAAAGGTTATGCCGAAGAAAAGGTGTGAGTTATAAGAGCGTTTGAGGAGGGACGTAAGATAGCAGACGTGTGTTCGGGCTTGTTTTTTAAAATTAAACCAACAGTTGAATTCACCATGCCGAATTTCATTTCAATATTTTCAAATTCGATTTTTTATATAGTATAGAGTAGTTCAGTCAGTCATAAACATAAACTTTTATGTGTATTTCAAATTACCTTCATTAAATGTCTTAATTTCATGTAAAAAATGTGTTTCTCTATTTTTACTCGGTTTTAAATTAAAATTATGTAACCTCTTTTATAGTGTCACTCTGATATAGCATCATTATTTGTGTGGTCTCTTCAATGACGTTATAACCAAGTTCCACTGTAAAAAGTTTTTTTTACATATAACTAATTATAACAATGGTATAAATGTTCTAATCTATTTAATTGTAAAGTAAAGCAAAAATATTATATCGATTTATTTTCTTTGGATTGATTTGTTAGGATTTCAGGTTTACATTTTGGTATGATGATCTTTCTTCTAAACTAAATCCTACAACCCGTATAAAGGACGGGCTTACTGCTAGTTCTATCTAAATTCTTTAGTTGAACCCAAGCCATTGATGAACTTTTGTTATTCAATTCATCTATGTAAACAGTAGATACTAAGTTAGTTTATGGATATCTTATACTTATACTGAGTACTTATACCATACTTTCAATTGATAAAGGTTCAGTGGTTTTTTTGAACTCCCCTAATTTTTCAACATGATTGAAGTGTTAACAACTTAATTTGATTAACCCGTCTATTATATAACGTCTATTATAGACGTTTGGTTTTGGTAAGATGGTGGCCAAACATCTATTTTAGATGTTTGCTACTATTAATTTTTTTAAACCGATATTTGACACTGTGTTCACCAAATAAATGTATTGAAACCTTTACCATTAGAAAGCTAATGAAATAAACTTTAATTTCCATGTGTAACATGTTCATTTACGTTCATTAATACCGTAGGACAAAAAAAATACACATTTTCGAATCAACCGCCTTGTGACCACCGATTAAGTCACCGGTCATCTCGATTGTCAATCGAGTGACGAAAGCAAAATCTGCCATTTTCTAAAATTCATCCAAGCTTTAGTTTTTGTTTTGGATAGTAGTGGAAGAATACATCGATTCTTTAACTATACTTTGTCTGTTGAAAGATTTAGATATTGTCTATAGTCAATAGTTTACCAACTGTGATTTTTCTCTGCGTGTCTGTAAACGGTGAGGATAAAGTTTTCTATATGGCCATATGTCTATTTTAGACATATGGAATTTTTATATTTCTTCACTTGAGGTTTGTTTTATGAAATAAATGTGGGAATCAACAGAAAGAAATCCTTTGCCAAACGAAGTATATTTAGTGTGATATATACATATCCAATATTAATAAGGAATTGACAATTCTTTGTCAAGCTGTTCTTATGCTCTATGTTGGCTGGTGAGCTTGTCGTACGACCATCGTACGATGTGACGTCACGAAACTTATGAAACTAACGCAATTTGTCAATCCTGATCACGCCACACTCACACCACGCTCCTCGCCTGCTGTCGCCCTCGGCCAATACCTTGCCATTCCATACTTTGGCTACCAAACCTTCCACATATGACCATGTAGGCATGACGGTATGCCACTCTTAGAACATCTCAATTTTAGTTTTTGCAGTTGGTTAAAGTGATGGAACTTTCTCCTAGTCTACGCGTACAAACAAAGCCATTTGTCTCGCATCTGTTTACCGGCTACGGTTTGCTACTAGCCCTTTTCAGCGGATTGCGGCAGATTGACAACTTTTTCCAGTATTTTTGAAAAAAATTTGCAGTATTGATATTGGTCTGTATTCTGTAGTTAGTATTGTTTTCCTATCTTTTTTGTGTTTTGGGTACACTTTTGCAAGTTTTAAAGCTGAGGGAAAATTACCTTGACTCAAAGACTTATTAATGATGTTTGTGAGAGGTATTGTTAGTGTTTCTTTGCAATGCTTCAGTATTTTTGTAGAGATGTTGTCTATGGCTGCAGAGGTTTTTTGTTTGAGGGTTTTGATAATATTGAGTATCTTCATTTGGGTTCTCTGTTTAAAATGGTTTATATCATGACTTGTGACTGGTGTTTCCTGCAGATTTGTGGGGCAAATCAGAAGCACTGCCTATGGCCGTTCTATTATTAAACGCATCATTAACGATTTATATATTACAAGTTTTATATCAAATAGTAATACATATATTAAATAGTAGAGTAATATATCAAATCATGGATCATGATTGTCTCATTGTGGAGAGGTTAGATGAGGAATCTGAGGATGAACTTCAAGACAATCCTGATTTTGATTCTAGTGGCGATTCTGATGTAGATCAAGTAGAACAGAGTGAACATAATAGTGAATGTGAACAGAGTACAGATGAAGAAAATGTTAAAGAACCCTTGGACAACAGGATTCACGAAACTGAAAAAACCTTTTATGTGATTTATATATCCAATCTAATACTATAATATCAGCAAGGTTTGTATATACATATATTTGCACACGGATCTCGAAAACGCCTAACGAATTTCTTTAAATTTTGAAAATAACTAATTTCCGAGTAGAAAATGAGTTCTAGATAGGTCTAATGTCCTATGTGTATTTTCAAAATATTATGTGTTTTGATAGAAAACGTATTTATTGTATTGCTTGAAGCCACTGAAACAAACCAATTAGTTGGTGTAAATTAAATTTCTCTTTAGTTTTTCACTCCTTATTCTATTTCTAACCAAGTAAGTTGATCACAGGCTAATAATAACTGTATGTATAATTAAATAAACAGTATATGATCAGCTAAAACAATTGAGGTTGGCTAAAAAACCTTAAACGACCTCAACTTCGCCGACGCTGCAGCTCACTGCTAGCGCTTAGGATTCACGTGCTGAAGGATATGAGATCGACCCCCATCCGGGGACCACGCCAAGAAATAAGACAGCAAAAATAACATAAAATAAGATATAAACAAAAAAAACAAACACTAAAAGGCAAACTATTACAACACAAGGTTTGTAAAAGCAGTGATGCTGAGGGTCGAGGGGTGAGTGCTCTCCGCTCACCACAATGTAGCTCGTCACTAAACAAAGGTGCAAGACAGAATAAAGGTCACTTAAGCTCCCCCATCAAATCCAGCTTACTAATGATATCTCAAACAACATCTATTCTGAGTTTCAGGCCGATATATTGCAAACTCTTAACCCAATCCTGTCTAATGGCGCACACTGTACATCCGTGTACTTCGCTAGACAGATGTCTAATGACGTGCGTCCCGCGGGGCGGTTATGAGCAAACAATGTGCGTTGCCTGCTTTATTTCAACATAGTTTTTTTTTTCCACCGTTAAGTGTTCTAGTTCATTTCTCATCCGATAGATGGTGTTGGCATCCTCTCTTATCATCTTATTTAGTGTCAAATGTTCCGTATTGATAGTAAATTATTTTCTCGTTCCCACAATTCGTTCAGCGATTGTATTTATTGATGATAATAGTAATAATGATTATTATGTAAAGATTTATCATTAACTATTTATTAATACAGGTAACTAGAAGTAGATATGCCAAGTGAAACAAAGGAATCTTTTGAAAATAAAATAAGATCTGACGAAACAACAAAACCTATTTGTTTCTAAGTCTACAGCTTGGAACTGGTGAAAAAGTACAGTAATCATTTTTTTCTTGCTAAAAGTCATTGTATATGCAGTTACAGGGAATAAGGAACAGGGCAAAGAAATCAAAACATATAATTCATGAAGTTACTGTTAATTCTTTCATGCTAATAGTGACGATCAGTCGTAGTGAACAAGGCTCGATTTTCGTTCAGACCGGAAGGGCCTTAGGCGTCGACCGTTCTGCCCGACGGGAATGGGTTAAATAAATAAAAAGTGAGCGAAACTTAAAATGAAAAGTGAGGGATGCACTCACCCCTTGACCACCCGCGGGTTAACCTTTTTAAGATGTTCAATATTTTATTCAGCTCTAAGTGGTATACTCAGAGCCGGTTTTAGGCATAGGCCACATGGGCAGCAAACTGTAAGGAGTGACAAAATCCTAACATCGAAAAAACCAGGAACATCAAAAAGTTCTCCTCAGATAAAAAGAATTAGAGGCATAGTTATTGCTATTGGTGAGCACCATTGAAGATGGCGGTGAGTGAAGTGAAGTGTTTGTGAGACTCATGCTCTAAAATCGTTCAAGAGCGACACAATGCGGTTAAGTGCTTCTGAATTTCTAATAAGTGGTGGCATATTTCTTGTGCTAACATTTCTACAGAATACGACCATTTTAAGCATATATTTCTTATGCGAGGTCTAAAGTGGTATTGCGAATCCTGTTTAACCTGTATTTTGATCAACAAAGGGAACGACTCAAAGAACCACTCACAATCAGTGATGAGCTTCACATTCACATCAAGAGTTGTTGTTCTCCTGGATTGGCTACTGTGTACAAGACTACTTCTGAGAATAGTTCAATGGACGAGTACTTGGCTTCGAGTATCGTGATTGACATTGAAGAAACTAAAATGGAATTTATGAACCAAGAAGAGGTTTCAAGGACTCAAACGCTAGCCGAAATCGTAAAAAGCAAGAATAAACAAAAGACAAATTTATTACAAAGTGAGACTGGCAATAGCCCTGACTCCCGTCAATTGACTTGCCTAGGCCAGGAGAAATCTGATAAGAATATGACCAAACCGAGTGAAACTGTCAAGGGAAGTCGTGACGAATTCCCGTCGGCAAGGAATGATAAAGACAGTGAAACATGGGAGGAAATCAAACCTAGGCTGAGAAACAAAAATGCCAAGCATAAAAATACTGCCAATATTCCAAAATCCCCACTTAGGCCTAAATCTAAAGTGTAAATATCAAGTGATAAACAAATTGCAGGCTAATGAACAATGGAAATAAACACCTTAAGATGAATAAAAACCCAATTCTTGTAGGTACTGATGCATCAAAATCCCTAGTAATCAGTGGAGCAAAAAAGGCTTGGTTCCATTTAGGTAAAGTGGCTCAAGGGACCAAGGAAGAGGATGTCCTTAAATTTGTAGTAGAAACTTTTCCCAATATTGACTTCAGTGTCGAGTAAAGGTATGAATGAAAGCTTCAAACTTGGTGTGGAATTCTTACACAAGGATGAAGTAATGGACTGTTCTCGTTGGTCCAAAAATGTGACGCTAAAGCGTTTTTTATTTCCAAGGACTATGAAAACCAGTGTAGACTAGGCCTAGGCCTAGATACCTCATCCAACGCAAAACCAGCGGTAAAATATAGGCCTGAACTTATTTGTGAGGAAACTGTAAATAGTAATGTAAACATACGTCTAGTTATAGCTACAGTAAATGTGCAGTGCATAAGTATCAAGCTTGAAGTTTTATCCATTTTTGCGGAAGAGTTAAAGCGTGATATTCTTTCTTTTATTCGTTAAAGCCGATTTTCTCTATTAATTATTGAAGTATTTTTAATTTTAATAATCCACTTTATTTAATTTTCACTTGTGGTGGTGGCCAGAAACGCAATAAGCACATGGGCAGAAATTTTTAAAGCATACAAATCTGGGTACACTAGTATTAATACTAACCGCAATTCATACATGCTCTCTTCATTGTCTCAGCCACTACCACAGAGAGTGTTTCACCTCTTTCAACTTCCCCTGGTGGTTCTTCAGAGAGCTTATCGACAGATGGAGTTGATGACCTTGAAATTGATGATAATGCTACCAACCTGAGCAAGCTCGCTGAGTCTGGTATGTATATTCCTTAGTGTAAAAAAAATTATATTTTTTTAAATTACCACAGCAACGACGTTGCTGGATTTCAATAACAACAGTTTTATTAACAATTGGTTATTAATGCCAGATCATTATTAGTAAATGATCATTTAATATGACTTTTATTAATCAGAAACATAAAAACCAACCCCAATGATGTAATCAATGATTAACCCATTGGTGACTGAGTTTCAAGATCTGCAATGACTACTGCCTGGACTTTTTTGGCTCTAGCCACCTGCAGCTGAACAAGGCTACCTTATTACTAAAACTAGGTGTAATGGGAAATTAATCAAGAGACTTAACAGAGAATTAACATGCCTAAGCTATGGTTAGGTATGTTAACTTGTCTGCTCACTCTTTGATAAACAAAACTAGCTATAAACAATATTTATCCAACTAGCCCTAGGAGCCGGTTTAGTTCCATCATCACTTTCCTCATTATTCACTTCATTTGCAATAAATTCTTCAACCTCCATCCTAACTATTGCCACTTTCATTGAGAATATCCTCAATAAAGTCACTAAAACCAGCACTGGTATGTATATATTTGCACCTTGTGCAAATATATATACAAACATTGCTCGTATTATAGTATTGGATACGCACAACAACATTCAAAGATATATGATGCCATTGTTAGCGCAGACGAATAACACCTGACAAAATACAACTCAGACGAATGGCAATCCACACCAAATGGCTGTTTTGGTTTTATAACACATAGCCCAACAAAATACGAGTTTTTTTATATACAATTCATGTGGGTTTCGATCAATCTCACTTTTTTCATGAAATATTTTTGCAGACCCGCCCAAATTTGGACGAGTGGCATTCATATGCAAATAAAAGTACTCCCAGATTTGGGCGGGCGGCACCTAGAGGGTTAAGTAATATAATTTTTAATTTATTAATAAATTGTCTCAATTTTTTTTATCTCTAAATGGAGCCATTTCAATTCAAGTAACTGGTTCCATTTCTTTAATAAAAGAAATAAGGTTATGAATAAAATACCCATGTCGCAGCAGACCTGCAAACTCAGGGGATTTCCAAATCAATAAAATAGTAAAAATAATAATGATATTTGACAAGTTTTATCAATATCTGTCGATAAATATGAGAGTTATTTGCTTATTCTCAAAAAGATTAACATGGGAAAGAGTACCGGTATGCAGATTTTCTGCTGTGAGGAAAATTGATTTAATTCTATATATATATATATATATATATATATATATATATATATATATATACATATATATAAATTTTAATGATTATTTTTTTTGGCCTCTGGGCATCTAACACGAAAAAATAACATGGTCCCAGGCTTAAGTCTTGCCATGAGACCTACAGTAATAGCATCTTCTCTATGGGAAATTCCCTTACAAACCTTATGAAATACAGTCTCTATAATTCACCGTTTATTAGGCTACTCCAGTGCATCCAGGCGCTGTGTTTTTAGCGAATTTCCCATAGGGAAGAAGCTATTACCGTAAGTCTCATGGTAAGACTTAAGCTCGGACCGTTATTTTTTCTTCTTTAGGTGCCTAGAGACCAAAAACAATAGTTGTTAAAATGTGTATATATATATATATATATAATTAGTAAATAATTATTTTTATATATTTATATTTATTTTAATTGTTATAATAATAAGGAGATTAGGTAAACTCCTTTATTTGTGGACAGATTTTGTTGAAACTTGGTCTAAATGTTCAAAATATAAATTGTTTACGCTATAAACACCTACTTTCAGCGTTCCTCACAGCAGCAAACCTGCATACTCTTTCCCATGTTAATCTTATGGAGAATAGACAAATAAGTCTCATATTTATCGACATGTAATGATAAAACTTGTAATATATTATTATGTTATTGATTTGGAAATTCTCTGAATACGCAAGTCTATTGCGAGGGAGGTATTTTTACGAGCCAGGATATTTTCATGTCTACACTTTTAAAATATAAAAATCACAACCAAAGAAAATATTAAGTGGAATGTGGATGATTTGAAAATGTCATTGCATAAATCAGTTATTTTTTCCACTTCATGTGTGTAGTACTTCACATAGTACAGTATTTAAAATGAATAATAATATCCAAAACAAATGCAGTTTATGGTTTTTTAAATTCACCCTTTCTAATCCAGTATTTTCTAGAATCCCCTTCTAATGCTGATATAGGGTCATATTAACAATATCCTACTGGAATCCAAATAATTTTGCATGTAACAGCACCTGTCTGTTTGTGTTTGTTAATGATAATTGCCTTAGCTTCAATGTGTCTTATAAGTTTAAAAGTTTTAGAAAATCAGGTATTAATATCTTACCAATTTTAAACTCATCATTCTGCTAAATGGATCAAGAAATTTTAGTTTTTTTTAATGGAAAATTGGGTGTATTTCCCTTAATCCCAGACATCTGAACAAATCACCATTATCAGTGCATATCAGTTGTTGAAAAGCCCTCTTTTGATTTTTAACTACAAAACATTTTTGGAGGTGGAGTCGTAGTGTTGTTAAAAACACAAAGGCATTGAAAAAGTCCAATAAAAGATATTGAATAATTAATAACCAACACCATTATAAATTTTAAAGATTCTGTTGATCATTATGTTTGGTAATGGTAATGGATGCATGATGCTTGTGGTGCAGGAATGTCTGTGTCACTTGCATCTTTGTTTTCTGAGGCGGAGTTGTCACGGCCACTTCGCGACCGTGAAACTTTTGATCTGTCAGGAAGTGTGACGGCTGAGGGTGTAGCCTTGGCTCTTTTGCGCCGCTTCAGTGACAAGCAGCTACCACGAGCATCCGACATAGAATGGCTTGTCAGTGAGCAGGATGCTTGTGGGCAACGGGTCAGTAACGAGTCTTTCCAGCATTGAACGTATCCAGTATTAATGTAGAATATATATATATATATATATATATACAGTGGAACTTGGTTATAACGTCATTGAAGGGACCACACAATTAATGACGCTATATCCGAGTGACGTTATAAAAGAGGTTACATAATTTTAGTTTAAACGCGAGGAAAAATAGGGAAACACATTTTTTACATGAAATTACGAAATTTAATGAAGGTATAATTTGAAATACACCGTAAGTTTATGTTTATGACTGACTGACTACTCTACTATATAAAAAATCGAATTTGAAAATATTGCAATGAAGTTCGGCTTGGTGAATTCAACTGTTGGTTCGATTTTAAAAAACAAGCCCGAACACACGTCTGCTATCTTACGTCACTCCTCACACGCTCTTATAACTCACACCTTTTCTTCAGAAAAACCTTTCTCTTAACACTTGCCATTATTTTTACCAATACTGTATTCGTAAATTAAAATAACGAAAAACAAACTGTAAAAGACATACACTGAACTAACGATATCTACACGAACTGTAGGTACGTACGAACGACATCACAGTGCTTCGATACGACGTGAATCACTGACACTGACCTTGATGACCGGCTACAGCGAATATAGGGTAGGGGAGGGGGTTGGGGTGGTTAGCGGTAAGACAGCAATAAAATGCCGTTTCTAAAAATAGAATGTAGCTAAACAATAGCCGTAGCCCTCACGTTGCACCACCGACCGAACTTTCTCTATTTATCTATATGTTGCCTTCATCTCGGCCCAATTTTCTTGACGTTATATACGAGGTTTGAGAATTTACTGACGATATATCCGAGGTTTATTCCTATGTAAATACATATAGTTTGGCGGGACCTAAAAATAAATTACGTTATATCCGAGTTGACGTTATGGCCGAGGCCGCAATAACCGAGTTGCACTGTATATATATATATATATATATATATATATATATATATATATATACACAAACGCTATATTTATATATGTATTTTTTATACCATAGGGTACTTTAGTCAGTTTCTGTCATTGCAGATAAATGCTATGCAAATCTGTAGTAGCCTCCATATAGTATTGTTTTAAATCCAATGTGTTTAATAATATATTTTGTAACAAAAATATTTCTCAATTTGTAGTAAAATCTACTATAATTATGTAAAAAATGTAATGATGAATAAATTGTGTACTGCTCTATTTTAATCTCATTGAATCCATTACACTGATCACACTCACCCGTTATTCGCCTTGAAATGCTGACTTAAGTAGTCATTGTCTCATAAATAGAATGAGAATTTAATTTTTAATTTGTATTTAATTTTTTTTTATTATTTAAGTTGATATTTATTTATAAATGATTTTAATTCTGAGAAACATTCAACTGCAAGGAATATGATTGAAATCCAGGATAGTTACTATTATTTTAATGATAAATAAGCCTACCTATATGCTTCAATTTTTTTGTTTTAACAAACACGTTTTACTGTCACTTATTGATTAATCGGTTTCATGTTTCCTTGGTGTGTTTGTAGAATATCTGTGAGGATTTGTCTCAGTCATCTGGTTCTTTAATCTTCTGGATCTCTGAACATTCAAGGTCAACCAGATATTTTATATTAAACCCAGTACCTTCTGTAATTTTCATGCCATTTTTGGGTAGTATTTTTTTAATTACTCATTTCAATAGAAGTGTAGACCAAGTACTGTTTACTATAATTAATTGTTTATACAAGTATATACATATTATTTTAAATGAAACAATTGTCTCTTTGTCAGTTGCTATTTAGTTATTTTATGTGATAATACTGTTTCATAATATTGTAGGTGCAGTATAATTTCACCCTGACTTAATCACCAAATCACAGAATTCCTAGAAAAAATTAGTATAATGTGAAGATTGGAATTTAGCCTGTGATATATCTATATTAATTTGTTTGTCTGTACTTGACAGCTGCTGCCGATGCCCACCAGTGTTCCGGTGAGTCCTGATGAAGCTGAGGACCAGGATATGAGGGAGGCAACACCGCTGCGAGGCACTGTTGAATGGGCACCACCCCGCCCTCAGATCATCTTCACCGCCCACCCTCCTCCTGAGTGAGTCTTCATCTTAGTGTTTGAAACATTGTTGTCATACTAAAGTGGAACTTGGATAATTCAAACATCAAGGGACCAGCTAAAATCTTAGAACCACCAAAAAATAAAATTTAATCACTTAATAAAAATTTAGGGGTTTGCGGTGCACCGTAAAAATCGGTACGGTACGGTTCTAGCCTTGTACCGAACCTCGGTACGGTACAAGCATTTTTTCGTTACAAGTTCGGTACAGTACAAATAAGGAAAAATTAAGTCACTTTCCAGTCTAGGTTGCCATCAAATATAACAATGGAATATCTCTTGCCGAAATACATTGAATAAAACCCGACCGTTAAAGGCTTTATACTCTACAAGTAATGTAGAATTACAACACTGCCCAGATGAACGGCAAATACTGACTGAACGTAAGACTGACTCATAGTGTGTTGGTGAATGATCATTTAAAATAAAACAATTTCACCAGGACTTCAGGAAAATCGGGCAACCAGCCATCTCCCTGCCGGCTCTAAATTATTGTGAATTCCCAGCTTATTATCGTATCCATGTATAGCAGCTTACGCAATCAGGGAACCGTTCCTCCTTTTGACGCAACAAAATAGTTGTGCCAGTATGAGGCTCGTATTAATTGTGTTTCAAATAGTTATGGGAATACCTGCTATTTTTAAATCACAGTGAAAACCTTTTAAACCGTGATTCATGATTCTTTCAATTAATTCGTTCTTTTTCCTCTGACAGCCTGTTGACAATGTTATATGACCAATACAGAACTGTGATTTGCCGTATTGATCTCGCTCTTTCGGGATTTTCACTCAAATAAAATAAAAATCATAATGTTAAGGATATAATTGAATAAAGGAAATAAATAACTTTTATTTTGTTAACAATATGTTCTGTATTTCCTCATTAGTGAAACCCCTCAAATCCGAACTCATTGGAACTGAAGCCTGTTCTTCCTGGGAAATAAATACTACACACTTATTTCGTCACTGTATTCGCGCAGTAACCGACGGGTTATACAGGCTGTGCTAAAAATAAACCATTCTCCCCCTACCCTTATTAACAGGGATGCGTATCACGTCTGTCTACTGTCTGTGTCTAGTTTAGTGAGCGTTTACCTGCTGATAAGTGCATATCTATAACAACCGACGGGGGTCAAGATTTTCTTCATTTCAACAGTTAAAGATTGCAACAGTTAACAGACTTTAAGCGAAAAACCCTGACTTTGTTAAACCTTGAAAAATAAGTTTATGTGATTAAATTTTTTTTAATTTCCAGCTATTTCTTTTTTTATTTCCCAGAACATGTTCAGATTTTAAGGATTCCATTGTAATATTAAAATATTAACGACTTTATACTAAAATAACTATTTTAGTCTAAAGAGCCCTTTGACATTTTATGAAAGTGTTTGATTTAATTTGAACAATTATTGTGATTGGTTGAATTAAAAATAATAAACCAGGACAATATAAAACATAGGTCTTGGCTAGGGGGTATTGACTCAGTATATTTTCTGTATTTTTTGTTCTGCAATAAAATACATTATAGTGTTTTATTTTGTTTGTTCATCCTTAGTTTCATATAGACTTGAGAAGATAATTTCCCCTTATTAATTAGTTACAACATAAATTATAATGTTTAAATAATTATTAATATGTTTAATGTGATATGTTTTTTAAAGAATGGATTTAAAAATCATATTACAGTTTGAAAATTAGTACAGTAAAATATTTCTTCTGACATTTTATATCTTTTTTAAAACTCATTTCTCTATGTTTTCACTAATTAAATTCTGGAAAATACTTATGAATAAAAGGATGAGATCAGTCAATGTTACTGGTGGCATTATTCTTGTATACCGTACCGTACCGAATTTGTACCGAGAACCGATGTACAACAATTTGTACCGTACCGACCTCATAATTTCCTGTACCACAGACCCCTATAAAAATTATAACATTTCTGACGAATGAGACCAAAAACAATAAATACTAATTTTAAATTAAAATTCTTTATTCAATTTACACTACATTTGAATATCAATTCATTGCTTAAGGCCTATAACTGTAAAAAAAACCATTATGTTATCTAATGAATAACGCAATGGATATATACTAATAATTAGAGGTGTGCGGATAGTGAATTTTTTTCGGATCGGATAGCTCAGATTCGGATCGGATAGTTTGGGTTCGGATCGGATAGTTTTCGGATTCGGATACTCGCAATAAAAAAGTGAAATCAGACTTATCTAAGAATAAATTAGGAAAAAATCAAATGTTATCAAAATTATTAAATGGTAAACTTACATAAAAAATCATAAATTCTTCACAGGATGAACAACAAAACTAAAATTTTTACTTCACTGCATTTAAAATTAATAATAATAATAAGTTTATTCCATCAATAAATACAAATTTACAAAATAACAATTACCAGTAACAAATTTTAATATGGCGTAATTCACAAATTAAATCAACAGAAACCGTATAATTCGCCATTAACTGACATCAACTTTCTACTAATTCATCAATTCATTCTACTAATAATCAACTAATTCTCAATTTTATTCCACGATTCAATTATTTTATTTATTACAATGATAAAAACAAATCACCATTAACAAAGAATTAAGATTTGACAGACGCCGTTGGCTCGATGCCAGTGGCTATCTGCGTATCGGCAGGGGCAGTGCAGCTGCTATCAAACAAAGGACTGTGCGCAGGCGCAGAGTTGGAATATTTGGCAGATAAAATACCCCGATCGGCTGGTAACAATAGTGAAACCTGTGAAATTATGGTACCTCGTCGTAATCTAGTTAGTTATTCATCTTAAAATTATCTAAAAATGTAAAACTAATAACGCTTAAATTCATTTAACAAAGATAAAATGTTGATTGAAAACAAGTGGAAAATTTGTTGGTTATGTGAACACTGAAATACGAAATAGGCCAAATGTAAATTTGGCAACACTTTATCGTATTGCTCAAACCCGGAGTAGTTGAGAATGCGATAACTAAACAATTGATCGTCTACGTAGACGATCAGAATGAAGTAGTATTATTATTGCCGGAAACCCCGTCGCAAAATGAGCTATTATGATGGTTTGTTACCAGTAACATTAAATCAACAATTTAAGTTTTTTCGTAGCCGAAATGAAATTTTATATGGAACAATATCAAACCGCAATCTGATACTCGGTGCAACTATCGATGACGCTATGCTTTGTATTTCAAAATGCAATATCGTGTTGAACTTACGGTTACTTAAATGCGTAGTTGAAGAATCGAATAATCATACCGCATCCTCGGACCGCTCAATGACGTTCTTACATTCCAATTGGATATGAATTCCGTAATTTCGTCATCTGCGGTCGTCATTCGTCATTCGAATCGCTATAAGTGTATCGCGTCTACCAGTCAACGACATTGTTTTGATGAAAGACTACGTAATTTCGACGTCTTATCAAGGTTTAAGCAAAAATTATTCCAGCTTCGCGGGTATTAACTCGACGAAAATCTCGTTGTTTTTGTTCAAATTGCTGTATTATAGAGTCTATCCGAAAATTCGGACATTTATCGGATCGGATCGGATATCTTAAACACATTCAAATCGGTTTCGGATATCCGATCCGATCCGAATCCGAACCGAATTTTCGGATACCCGCACACCTCTACTAATAATTACTAAATAAAGTACGGTAACACATTATCATACTTGTTTTACTTTACACGAACAGGCCCACAGGCCTGTCAGAACCATGGCATTGTCCGTGAGGTGAGTTAAAGCGTCGACTACATTCGGCACCAGTATTTGTTCTCTTTAACTGGCAATAACAAAGCATAGCTAAACTTTAATGCACTCAGCAATATCTGGAATGCTATGCATTGGTGCAAAATTAACTTAAACGTTCGCGAGTAAAACACAGAAGAAAATAATGGCAAAATTATGAAATGGAAAACTATTAACCCAAGAGAAGAAAATTTTGAACCCATCTTTTACCGACAGAATACTGAATAAAAGTCTGTCTTGGCTATTATGAAATATTGTAAAACATTCAATTATTAAGTGTTGAGTATAAAGTGTAAACCACTTAATTAACCCTGTTTTGAATGAATGCTCTGTTCTTATACGTGAGTCAAAACGTTTGCTATATTCGGCAATGTTATTTCTTATTCTTCTGTTGGTGACCTAGCAATCTCGTCTCCCACTCCTTCTTAGTGTAGGGGTGAATCATCAGTATGTACTCTGACCCTGGTGCGCACTTGGTCTAATGTTAAACTCGCCAAATATCATTTGAAAAACATTTTTTTTATGAATATTTTGAGACGAAGATTAATTTTTAAATATTAACTTACCATGCCAAAAATTTGAACCATTGAAAATAATCTTTGAATTTTTAGCATTGTTTGAAAAGAAAATGCTAGGGACTAGAGGAAGTATTCTAATTGAAGAAGTTTGATTTATACTCAAGTTCAATTGTATTATTATTTGTAATTAATCCATTCATTACCAACTATTTTTACTTTCTCCCCTTATACATATAGTATATGGAGAAAGTATTGTTTTCGTCAAAATTTTCGAATTTGAGTTGAGGGTGGATATATCTGTTTTGGGGTCCCCTGAATCCAAAAAAGTGGGTTTTGACGAGATGTCTGTCCGTCTGTGTGTGTGTGTGTGTGTGTGTGTGTGTGTGTGTGTGTCTGGATGTGTACAGTGCCACAGCCTACCCCGTTGGTCCGATATAGATTAAATTTGGCATGTATATATATAGTCACCGTATCTCCAGGCGTTTTTTTCATTTTTTTGAATTTTTGATTTTTAAGGGCAGTTCACCCTTAAAAACCCTTAAAAAAAGTGATAAATCCAATTGTCTCAAAAACGGCTCTAACGATTTTGATTAAAATGTGATAGTTTATAGTGCAAAGAGTACTAAATAATTTGACACCACCCGCATGTCTTTAAAAATGACGGTTCAAAAGCTATGGGCTTTTAAATGTCAAAAAAATAAAATTTTTTGAATTTTCAGGGAAAACAATAAAAGTATAACGTGACTGGTGGCCATTGAAACCAGCTTAAAAACTGAACAAATTAGTATTTCAAATTATTTGTCTACGACTAACGGTTCCAGAGAAAAGTTAAATTTACTGTCCACGATAAACGTAGTACGTTGTCTGAAAGCGCCTAATGTTATTCTTATGGAGAATAAAAAAAATCAATTTCATCCTTACTTTCCAACCGTTTTCAATGAAACTTGGTATGAAGTTTAAGGTCAAATCACCGAACAAAACCAGCTCAAAAAAGCTTGGTATTACCGGGGGGGGGGGGGAGTTCCCCCACACAATTTGAACAATAAATTATTAAATTATATTTAGAATAACTTTGTAGAACATGATAGTTTTATTACAGATTGTCCTTTTAAATTTTACTTAAGGGAGAAAGTATGTGTCAGTCCACTGGTACCTTTTATTTATCTAATGTTTCAAGAAAACATCAATGACTAACATAACCCATCAGGCAGTGGCATCTATAAAGAACTTTTAGTAAACTACATTCCGTGCTGGCCCCTATGATCTAATCTTGGAACTATCTCACAGATTTTACTATTTCGCCGCTAGAGTATGCTTTATAGCATACTCTACTTTAAAAGCACTTAAGGTGGCTGAAGTGATGGGTTTGAATCCCGACTATGAGCAATCCCAATTTGGCTTGCAAATATGTGGTATAATGGAGGGGTGGCCCACCATTATACCACATAAACAGTGACCGGCTTGGGTGGAAGTTGAGGGCATTTCTAGGCTTAATTGAGATTTCATTGACACCTGTTTTGCTGTTGTGGTTAGTGGTTATAAGGGGAGGGGGAATGGGTGTTTTTAGCGAATTTCCCTTAGGGAAGAAGCTATTACCGTAGGTCTCATGGCAAGACTTAAGCCCGAGACCATTTTATTTTTTTGTCTGTAGGTGCCCAGAGGTCAAAAACAATAGTCATTAAAATTTTTATATATGTGTGTCTGTGAACACGATAACTCTCGTAAAAATGATCCGATCAAGACCAAATTTTTAGAGACGTTTATTCCTACATTTGATTGGACGAGTTCGTAAACCAGACATATCGGTTAATGGGTAGTTTGGGGGGGTTTGTACTCAAAAATTGGGTTTTTTAGGTTTTTCATATCTAATTTTAAATTTTATCTTTCACCATTAAAATCAGCTTAAAAAACTACACAATTTAGTTCCTTAAAGTTTTTCTCTATCTCCAAAGGTTACCAAGATATTAACTCTTTACAGAGTAACGTCGTTTTAAAACTTCATTATTTGAGAGCTGTTAAGGAGTATGGGTATGGGAGTATGGGAGTATGGGGGTACTCAAAACACACATAAAAAGTGTAATTTTTTTTTATTTTCACTAAATTACATTGCAACATGGAGTAAAAATAGTTAGAAACATGTTTTAGGTTCAAAATGCCCTAAAATAAACATTTAAGAACTTTTTTTCAATAAATTTTTAAGTCTTCAATCAAAGTAACTAAAGAAAGCACAGAGTAATGTTTAGCAAACGAATAACTCCCAGCTACAGACATATAGGCTTCAATAGTAGGGAAGTGTAGAACACTTTCACTTTTATTCAGTGCTAATAAATAACAGGTCTAATAAAAATTCATGCCGCTTTTTCCGCCGAAACTTCCCACCGCGATGACCCCGCCTAAGAAACCCTCCGCAGATTACCCACAACCTACCGAATACTACAATACACATATTCCGCATACCTACGTGTCTTTAATTATCGATTGATAGCTTAAGAATTAATCTGTGTCAGGTTATATTTATATATATATTATGTATTTGAACAAATTTTGACAAATGACATTTTTAAACATCGCTACTCTTTTTTGCGGAACCATTAAAAAGACGTTTTAAAACGTCAATACTATCTTAACGCAAAATACAGTACTCTTTAAGGGGTTAAAAATTCTAAACACAGTACGTTGTATTTTGGGGCTCCAATATTAATCTTGTGGAGGATGAATAAAAATTAATATTCCACTTATCAATCAATATTATTGGATTAAACTTGATATTTAGATTTAAATTTGTATTTATGCTTCAAATGCTTAAAAAATCATGGTTTATGTGTTTATCATGGCAGCCTGCATACTCTTTTCTACAAAAAAATAAAAAAAAACTAAATGATACTTTAAGAGTATTTTTCTCTTTGGCCAATAAATATGTGTGCAAAGTTTTGTTTCTGTATCTTAAATAGTTCTTGATATATAACTTTTTTTATAAAATACAAAACGGCAGCTAAACAAATGATTTTTTGACATATGTTTATAGGATTTTTTTTGTTTATTTTGATGAGTACTAGCACTCCTCGAAGTTTATCCCCGATTTTAATGAACCTATATATCAATGAATGTAATGAATAATCAATATATCATAAATAATGAATATATAATGTAATGAATAATGTAATGTAATGAATGTATGAATATAATGAATGTATATATCATCAAATTTATTACACTCATTACACCCACCGTACGCTAATGATCACCTTAAAAACCCACCAGAACGGGGTTGTGTCGTATGTATAAATATGAGGTACAAAATTGCATTTTATTTATTTATCATGTTTGAAGTTGTAGATTGTATTTATTTATTTTCAGTTATGCATTAAGCAAAGGATTACAATTTTAAAGTCATCAGACCTCATAAACCTACCTTCTAAAAATTGGATACTTAATAATTTTGAATTAAAATAATCTTGCATTTTTTATAGTTTTTGAACAGCCAAACTAAATCAATTGGTGTTTTGAATTCAGACAGATATTCAAGGTAGGGATTTAACATTTGCCAAACCACATTTACAAGCATGTCGGTTCAAAACACCTGTACTTATAGATCTAAGCTACAAAGTATTAAGTTTAAGTAGAAAGTAAGTAAGGTATCTAAGTATAAAGTAGTAAGTTATATTTCTGTTATGTAGCCGACGTGTTTTAATGGCGAAGCAGAATTATCGTTGTGCTGGATGTGGGCTAACTGTAGCACAGCAGTATGCAAGCAGGTTCCGATATTGTGAATATCTTGGCCGATATTTCTGCACCGGGTGCCATACCAATCAGTTGGCTGTCATACCCGGCCGGGTCATACACAAGTGGGACTTTACCAGGTACTACTGTTGTTTCAGTTTTAGAAGCTTGCTCATTTTTTATTTATTGTGTTGCATTGAAAATATAAAATACAATTTAAAAAAATCTGACACCAATCACAGATGGTTTATTCAGTATTTTAAATGGTAATTTGGCGTAATTCCTGTTTCTAACTTTTGCTTTTGTAACTTTCTAACTTTTGTATTGAAAGGAAGAACTACTTATAAATTTTTTATAAACTTTCTTATTATTGATATTTATTTTTAACATTCATTATATCAATCAATTAATTTACATAGTCAGTCCCCACCATGTTGTTATAATTGCTTAGCTTTTTTAGTAACAAACATATAGGCCTGTGTACTTTTTAAATTTGTCATTAATTTTAACACTTGTCATTTTGCTTTTATCTAACTTTGCTTGTAGTATAATCATAATCAGTGGTCATTGTATATGAAAACAAATTTCAACAAGTTAAAAACCAAACTCAACTTTATACCAAAAACTAGGGGTGTGTGAGCCTAAAATTTCAAGTTCAAGCCAAGCTTTTTGAATAATTTTTGAATTCGAGCTTTTTTTAAACCATTAGAAAAGCTCCCTTCTCAGAAACATCCACGTTTAGTATATTAATACCAATAATTATTTATTGATTGGCTAGTTAATCAATAGGAAGTTTATTTGTAGTGAATTCAGCCTAAAATAGTCATAAAACCCCTTAGATTGAGATTTAGATCAAGATTAGGCTTATAAAATCAAAATTCAGTTGAACCAAATTTAATGTAATTAAGCTATATAATAAACAAATTGGACATAATTAATCAAAACATTAATTGACAGAACAACAAAATCAAAATTCATAAGTTTATACTGAATTTACAAAGACTTAATTATCAATTATAAACATATTACAGGCATAGATTTGTTGGATGCTGTTATAGATGCTGTTGATAAAGGAGAGCAGGCAGTGGGCATATTTATGGACCTATCTAAAGCTTTTGACAGCGTTTCCCATGATAAACTGCTTCAATAAATAATCTTAACTCGATAAATAATTACTTAAGTGGCAAGAATTTATTATTAAATTTTGAAAAAACTAAAGTAATGAGTTTTCAAACAAAACAAAGTCGAAATAAAATAAAACCTGATATCAAAATTGACAACTCTACAATTTTTCAAACAGGCAATGTAAAATTTTTAGGAATAACTTTTGATGAAAATCTAAGCTTTGATAATCATGTTCTGCAATTAAGAAAGAAAATCTCTTCAGGCCTATTCACGCTAAAATTAATTTCAAGAGTTTGTTCAATTGAGACAAACCAATCAATTTATTTAAATATCAAAATATTAAAATATATAATATTTATATTTATTATATTTATTAAAATATTTTTTTTTAAATCAATTTATTTTGCCCACATTCACTCCCATATATCTTTTGGTGTTGCAATTTACGGGGCAACCAGCAATTTCAACCTTAATAGTATCCTTCAGCTTCAAAAAAAAGCTATCAGGACAATAATGAATCTTGATAGCGAACAATCGGCAAAGCCATTTTTTTCGGAACTTGGTATTTTGACAATTTATGGTTTGTATGTTTTTGAAACAATTATTTTGGCTAGACAGAATGGTGGCAGGTTACAAACAGTAGGCTTTCATCAAAACTACAACACACGTAATAAAAATCAATTGTTAATCCTACAACATTCATTAGAATTCTATAAAAAGAAACCACTCATAGCCGGTATTCAATTTTTAAACAAAATTCCAATAGATTTATTAAAAGTAACAAATGACACCTCATTAAGAAAAAAATTAAAACTTTACCTTACTAAAAAACCGTTATATAGATTTGAGGAACTATAAAATAAATCTATATTTTATACTCTTATAAATTAAAAAAAAAAAATGAAAATGTTGACACCATTCCATATTTGTATTGTTATAAGAAATTGTAATTGTACAGATTGATGAATAAAGTTGATTTTGATTTGATTTGATTTGCATATCGGAATATTAAAATCATAACTGTAGACGAAAACAGAACTATTAAACTATTTATCATGGAAATATGCTTTGCTGTTAAATAGCAGATCTATTTTTCAATGTTATCTTTGCCGAAAACATATTTTTTTGGAATACTAACTAACATGACCAAAAAAGGCATTTACAGCTATTTTTTGTGGAAACGAGCGTGTACCCCCATAGTTTGGGACGTTCTTTTACTAATCCATGCACTTTTAGGTTTTAATATTTTTTAAACTCATTAAAGTCAAAAACACATGTATTTTATTTTAAATTATAAAAATACTACATTAACAAAAACATTTACTATTTACATCACCACCAGCCTACCTTGATGTGTTACGTTCACACTCTGTGTAATGCCAAACCACCCTTTTATGGATATTTCTCGTGCTGCATTCGCAGCACCTTTTATTTTTTACCCTTTTTCCGCAACTTGCCTTTTTGGTAACAAAACAGTATTTACTATTTACAAATACACAATTTTTACACAAACAAATGTTTCCATTGAAACGTGAGAATCAAAAACTGGCACTGCAAAAAAGTGAAAGAAATGTATTTCACCACAAGCGTAATGACAAACACTGGCACCGGAGAAGTGCTAGCAGCTCACCGATGTATTTAAGGAACAATGAAGTGGCGGCAACGATCGTGTACACGCACACCTGGAGATAGGCTGCCTCGCACGCAGCAAGCAAGTTAACCCTACAATCTGCGGGCATTTGTATCTCAACCGGCAAGCCTAAATTGGAAAATTTACAAAAATTGTTTTGAAAATTTGTAAAAATAAATTTTAAAAACATAAGCACCAAAATACTTAAGATACTAAGTATACTAATACTAAGAATACTAAGTATTATGTATAATCTTTTTCTGTAAGTTACAAGGAATAATATGTTAAAATGAAGCTTACCAAAAATTTCAGGTAGATTCTTCAGGCAACAATAAAAGAAAAAATTGAATTAAAAAAACTTTCAATTTCACACTCTAGTATATTTCTGTCCTTAAACACAATTTGAATTCCAAAACACACAATAATCCAGATTCTATTTTAATTCAGAATTTATACACTTAAAAATAAAATGTATATTTACAAAACTATACGCCAAAACACAAAAATAAGAATCTAGCCACTCCAAGAGGTAATGCATCAGCTACAACTGAAAAGCTAATGCTGCGATTCATCCAAATTAAGTCCATTTGCCCGTACGTTAGTTACTTATACACATGTGGACGGATGGGGGAAGGTGGGTTTGGTTTGGGTACACACCACTTAACAGTGGAGTCACCAGATAAGGAGCAAGGGTACTCATTAAGAGTTACCACCTGCCCAAAAAAAACACAAATAAATAGACGCCACAAACAACTCTCGACAATGCGTAGTTCTTCTGCAAGCGGAAAAATTGATATTTTCAATGCTGCCAATTTAAATGTCTACATTAAGAAAATATTATCTATGCATTTTATTGTCTGACTCATGTTGAACGTAATGGTGTATAATAAAATACAAAAATATGACCTTATGTAGTTGCACGAATGCAATAAATAATGCATGACATAATGCGTCGCAATTGCGACGTTGCCGGTTGAGTTTGGCATAAATGGATCGTGATCGAGAGCTTGCTGGTTTAAGGGTTAATGCTCATTTTATACTATCTATCTGCAATTTTGGATATTTATAAAATTTTACTGGGTACTTGTTGCATTTTCATGTAGGAGCTGGAAATCCGATTTCATACAACTTTGAAAAGAAATATTAGTTTACTAAAGAACTAAGAACAATTATGAATAATTACTCATTTTTTCCTGCTACGACAGTAAACTGAAAGAACGATAATTTTTACCTGGCAGGGCAACAGCTGGTTTCCTGATTGTAGTACTCAATTTATGCATGTTTCATAATAATCTGGATATGCACAATAATTTTGAGTCGGCAGGGCGATAGTTGGTTTCCTGATGTGAGTTTCATGGAAAAATTCTGATTGTTTCTTATTACTACATTTCGACAAGGAAATAAAACAATGTTTCTTATTACTACATTTCGACAAGGAAATAAAACATTGTTTCTCTCTGAACCTATCACATCCGCTGGTTTAACAAAAAATGTATGAATAAAGTAGAATAGAAATTTATGGGGAAAGTAAGTGTGTTTGAAATTTGAATTATAAGCCAATGACTCAAGCCTTCGCACACCCCTATCAAAAACTAACTTAGTTGTTAATTCCCTATCAAAACGTTAAAAAATGTCACTGGCATTTATAAACACAAAGTAGAATTAAAGTAGTTTTTATAAGGTATAGTAAAAGATCTTATCCTTTATCCTTATAGCAAGGATAGGTGCTTGGACTTATTTATTTTAATTACAGGTGTGCTGTTTCCAACTTCTCGTACAGACTATTGGACCAGATGTCGGGTGATCCTTTGTTTAATGTCAACGATCTCAATGCCAGCCTCTATTCAAAGATCAGGCCACTCGACAAAACTAGAGTGTACAGGATACAGTTGAGCTACCTCAAGGATTTCCTTAACACCTGTCGCTTTGCTCAAGAGTATGTATTTACTTAAGATATTTTATATTATTGTTTATTTCTATTTTTTCACTGGGAAATCAGGATCTTTAAAGAAATCAAACCTCTTGATTTAGTTATACACATTCTCATTTTAGCTAATTTCCCGTTGGGAAGAAGCTATTACCGCAGGTCTCATGGTAACACTTAATCACGGGACCATGTTATTTTTCGTCTTTAGGTGCCCAGAGGTCAAAAACAATAGTCGTTAATATATATATGTATGGTCTGATCTACACCAAATTTAGTGGAGGCGTGTATCCCTACATTTGCTTGGACGACCATTTCGTAAACCAGACATTACGGTCATTTGGAACGGGTAGTTTGGGGGGGTTTCGTACTCGAAAATTGGGTTTTTTGCATTTTACATATTTAATTTTACAAATATTTAAATTTCATCTTTCACCATTAAAATCATTATAAAAAACTACACAATTTAGTTCCTTAAAGTTTTTCTCTATCTCCAATGTTAATCTTATGATAAGGATAAGGATAAGGGATAAGGAAAAATTAATATTTCTCATATCAATCGATATTTTTGGATTAAACTTGATATTTAGCTTCATGTGGTTGAGATCTTATGCTTCAAATGCTTAAAAATCATAGTTTATGCGTTTTCATAGCAGCTAACCTGCATATTCTTTTCCCATGTTAATCATATAGAGAATAGATAAACTCCTTTATTTATGGATGAATGTTAATGAAAGTCGGTATAATTGTTAAAAATAAAAATTTTTTATGGTAGAAATGCCTACTTTCAGTGTTCCTCACAGCGGCAAACATGCACACTCTTTCTCATGTTAATCATATGGAGAATAAGCAAAAAATTTCATATTTATCTACAAATATTGACAAAACTTATATCATCACTTATGTCATATATTATGATCATTATTATTACAGTATTATTGATTTTTAAATTCGCGGACTACGCAGGTCTGCTGCAAGGGGGTTTTTCAATATACTGCCATTTTGTTTCAATGAAGTTTAGGGAGCTGAAATTTTCCCAGAATATTTTTAGAACTTACTTTTTAAACTGTGTAAAGTTTAAAAAAGTTTGGTGCATGAATGGGCGCGTAATATAAAATTAAACATTTAAACCTCTTCGTGGGACACTGTGTATTCATATACATATATATATATATATATATATATATATATATGTGTGTGTGTGTGTGTGTGTGTGTGTGTGTGTCTCTGTAAACACAATAACTCTCTTAAAATGGTCCGATCGAGACCAAATTTGGTAGTAATGTGTATTGCTACATTTGGACGAGTTCGTAATCCAGACATATTGGTCAATTAGAACGGGTAGTTTGGGGGGTTTCATACCCCAAAAATGTGGTTTTTTGCATTTTTCCCATGTAATTAAAAAAAAATTCAAATTATATCTTTTACAATAAACCGTAAAACTACTCAGCTCATAAAACTACACTATTTAGTTTGACAAAGACAAAGACAAAGACCACCGTGACCCAGCCAACTACCGTCCCATCAGCCTTACCTCCACCCTCTCAAAACTCTTTGAAAAAATTTTATCCCAGAGAATCCACCTCCACCTAAACTCCCTGAGCCTCCTTCCGCCTTCCCAAGCCGGTTTTCGCCCTGGGGTAAACATGTACGATCAGCTTCTGCGGGTCGTTACATGCCTCCAGACGAACAACTCCCTTCACAACCCCTCCCTCCTCGCCCTAATGGATGTCCAAAAGGCCTTTGACACCGTGTGGCACAATGGCCTTAGGGCAAAACTCCTTGACCTCCAGCTCCCCGCACCCGTCATAAGGTGGGTTTCCCACTTTATTGACGGGCGCACCGCCCAAGTCCGTTGCCGTGGTTCCCTCTCCACCTCCTTCACCCTGAACACTGGGGTTCCCCAGGGTTCAGCTATTAGTCCCCTCCTGTACATCCTTTATGTCCGTGACCTCCCCGCCCCCATCCCACGTGGTCCCACCGACACCAACAGTGGCCTGGCTCAGTTCGCTGATGACACGGCTTTCTGGACTTCCCACCGACACCACAATGTCACAATTCGCTGCATGAACCAAACCCTTTCCGACTACCTATCCTACTGCAACAGGTGGCGTATCCTAATCAACCCATCCAAAACCCAACTCTGTTTCTTCAACTTTCGTGCCCGCCGCTTCCGTAAATTCCAATCCAATCCGATCTTCCTCAATAATGTCCGCCTCCCACTTACCCAGACATGTACCTACCTCGGGGTAAAACTCGACTCCCGCCTTACCTTTTCCTCCCACATCCTAGACGCAAAAAAGCGTGCCACTTCCCGTCTACGTGCCCTCCGGATTTTAAATAACCGCACCCGCCCCTGCTCCACTTCCACCCTAGCAACCCTATACTCATCCATAATCCGTCCAGTCATCACCTACGCCCATCCTCTACTACTTACCGCCCCAGATCGACTCCTTTCCAGCCTGGAAGCCACCGAGAGAAGGGCACTACGCCTGGCTTCTCATCTCCCCCCCTGGGCCCGCAATGCCTCGGCATACGACGCCCACTCCATCCCACCCCTCCGTGACTTCCTCCATCACCTCAACACAAAGTACCTCGACCGAGCCCGAACCTCTGACATCCTACAACCCTTCTTCGATCCTTATTTCACCGACCGTCCTAGCCTCACCATCCACCACCTAACCAACCTCCCACCATAGCTTAATGTGTTCCTAAACCGAAACCATCCATTCACTGACCATAACCACAGTACCCGCAACCAAAACCCCACTCAACCCGCAACCAAAACCTAACCTCAAAACTTATCCTTGGCTGAAGAGGACGTAGTCCTATAACAGCCGCAGTGGGCCTTCAGCCCACTGAAACCTCACAATCCATCCATCCACTATTTAGTTTATTAAAGTTTTGCTCTATCTCCAACGGTTAACGAGATACACACGGTAGGTTGTATTTTAGGGCTCCAATGTTAATTTTATGGAGGATAAGGATCCTTAAATAATAAATTTAAGGATATTGATTAAACCTGTCATATATTATTATTGATTTGGAATTTCGCTGAGTATGCAGGTCTGCTACGATGGGGGTATTTAATTATATTTGAAAAGAGAAGAAATTATGGTACCTTGTCGTAATCTAGTTCATCTTAAAATTATCAATAAATGCAAAACTAATAAGAGAAAATGTAGAATGAAAACAAGTGAAAAATTTGTTGGTTATGTGAACACCGAACGACGAAATAGGCTCAATGTAAATTTGGCAACACTTTATCGTATTACTCAAACCCAGAGAACTTGAGAATGTGATAACGAAACACGTAACGTCTACGTAGACGATCAAAATTAAGTAGTATTATTTTTGCTGGAAATATTGTCGCAAAACTAGCTATTATGATGGTTTGTTACCAATCATTGAATCAACAATTCAAGATTTTCGTAGCCGAAATCATATTTTATACGGAATAATATCAAACCGCTATCTGATACTGCTGCAACTATCGATGACGCTATGCTTTGTATTTCAAAATGCAATATCGTGTTGAACTTACGGTTACTTAAATGCATAGTTGAAGAATCGAATAATTACACCGCATCCTCGGACCGCCCAATGACGGTCTTACATTCCGATTGGATATGAATTGCGTAATTTCGTCATCTGCTTCAAAATTTTGGTTCGATCAAAGATGTTCCGTATCACCGACTTCTCAAACGGAAAGTTTTGCTTTCAGTTTTAATGCTCATTTTATACGGTCTATCCGAAAGTTCGGATATATATTGGACTTTATCGGATACTTGTTTTGCAATCGGATCGGAGCCGGATATCCAATCCGAAACCGATCCGACTTTTCGGACATCCGCACACCTCTACTAAAAATTAATGGCTTTAATATTGTGTTGAAATTTCTACCCCAATGAATAATCTCGTACCTCTAGGTGGACTCGAACCAGGATATGTACAAAGTACGTAAATCAAGAGGAGTCATGAAGCCTCTCATGTGATATAAACTGTAATTTATTTTACAGAGTTTTTTTACTAAAAATTCCACATGTGTATGCCATCTTAAATCAGAAACAATAAATAATGCTAAATATTTCAGGTTATCACTTATTTTAATATTGACACAGTTGCACTTATTCAAACACTTATGAGAATGACATTTAATTATTATTTCTTGTTTATATGTTTATATTTAGAAATTGTTGAAGGTTTATATGAAAAGATGATTGAGCTAGATTGGTTTGTATTCACTAAAAGCTTATTTTTATTCATCCAGTTTGAAATTTAAAATAAATCCTGATTAATTTTTACTTCTAAAAAGTTAAAATTGTTAGGACTATAAACTAAGCTACTGTCATCAGCCAAAGCATAATTTTTTTATGCAAAGTAAGAAATAAAAGATCATTTTAAAATATTACAAAAATGTTTGGTCCGAGAATTTCACTTTGAGGTACGCCAAACCTCACGTTTAGGATATCACTATAAACCCCATTTATTTTTACTATTTGTTTCTGTCAAATAAAAATTATATAAACCAGTTTAACACGTTATTTCTAATTCCATATTTTTCTAATTTATAAATCTGCTGGTCTTCTGCGACAAGGGTATTTTGATTTCTATTTGTGAATTTATGCAGAGAAGTTGTTTTTGAAAATCGGGTTGTCATTATTTAGTATTATGATTTGTTTTATAGGGGAGACTTGAACCTCCAGCAATTTCTCAGGTCTACTCCTGCTTATTTTCTGATGGAGCCCCATGTCTATTCCATCCAGGACCTCAAACAAGTAAAGGCAGGCGCTTTGGTGGATCAGCTGAGGGTTATGGTGCAGTCCGCTGTGGCCCACGTCGATGGTTGTGTGGTCAGTATGTTAACACAACCAACTGTTTTGTTTATATTTTACTCGTCGATGAGTTTTACTCGGTCGATGAGTTTATGAAGAGCCACTGGAATTGTACATACTCCGGCAACTTTGTCCCGTACGAATGTGAGAGTGAATGGGCCAGTGTGGTATGTTTGAATGTGTGAGTGGCTGAAGTTTGTTTTTGTTTTTATAACTACTTTGTTTTTATAACTATTTTGTTACTGAATATTCATTGACGTTTGTTATGCAATGTAATCATTGTCGACTTGATACTTGATACTTGATAAAATCTAGGGGAAAGATTGCACCGCGACCTATGAGATCTATTGTGCCCCCCAGACTAGTCCCTAGTTCTTGCCTAGAGAACCCCCTCTAGTCCTAATGTCTTAATAAGGTTTAGTATAACGAGGGGTTCTAACTTTGGAAAATCCTCCACCGCCACCTGGTGTGTTCCCAAGCTTCTGGCTCTCTTCTGACCTATCGCGTCACACTCAGCCAATAGGTGTCTAGGTGTTTCCTCCCCAGATTGGCAGAAGCGGCATTCGCCCTCATGGACAATGCCCATCTTGCTCAGATGACCCCTGAGCCTACAGTGTCAGGTTAGAAATCCCGTCAGTATCCTTAGATCATTTTACCCTAAATTCCCTCGGGAATCAGGTCATCAGGTGGTACACTGATGGCTCCAAGACCGAGGAGGGGACTGGTGTAGGGGTTTTTGGTCCCAGGATCAAATACAACGAATCACTGGGGCGTTCCCCCAGCATATTCCAAGCAGAGGTCAAGGCCATAGAAAGGTGTGCACACTTCAACCTAAGTAAGAGGATACATGAAAAGGGAGATTGTGATCCTGTCAGATAGCCAGGCTGCCATTGGAGCCTTGAGCTCAGCAGCCTTCAGATCCAAGATGGTCTGGGACTGTCGGAGAAGTCTAGATCAATTGGGGAAGAACAACAAGTTGTCACTACTTTGGGTACCTGGGCACCAAGGTGTCCAGGGGAATGAAGTAGCAGGCAAACTGGCTAGGACAGTCTTCAGTCTTCAGATCTATAATGGAGTATTTTTCTTTGTACGTTTTTAAGGTGTCACCTACTTCAGGTGTAAGCTTTTTTAAGTCTTTGAAGTTTGTGTTCTTTGTACATTCCATTGACCTTTTTTGTAGATATACGATGGCTATTCACGAAGTAACTATGGGATGGGAGATTTTCCCTCAACCACGCTACAGTCCAGACCTTGCTCGAAGTGACTGTCACTTGTTCCCGAAAATGAAAGCTTGATTAACAGCATAGTGCTTTGGTGATGACGAGGAGTTGCAGTTGACTTGCTGGTGGCTGAAGTCACAGGCAGCGGAATTCTATGACAAAGGAATTTCAAAGCTTGTCCACTGCTTTGATAAGTGCCTCAATCTGTTTGGTGACTATGTAGAGAAATAGTTTTTTTTTTGCTCTTTCAAATGTATATATTACAACTATTGTCTCATCAAATCTTTTCATTTTATTTCAAAACGTTTGTTACTTTCTGAATAGCCCGCATAGATCTTTGACTTCGACTTTGATTTTTCTTAGCTCTTTCTATTTCAAGTTTCATGTGTGTATATATTTTTAGCTTGTATAGTTATTTATGTCAAAGGTGTAGAGGTGTTTTATATATTAGAGCGGGTATATATACTATGTCCGGTTATAAATTGCTGTAAATGAGTGATTCGTCTGTGGGCTGTAAGTGATTCGTGTTGGTTTTGATAAAGTTGTCATAGACAACTGGGTCAACACTTGTGGTAGGTCACGCCTTGGAATGTGCACAGTAGGCAGTGTCAGCAAGGCTGTGGGTATTTACTGTCACCATATGCCACTTTTCTTTGATCCTCAGTTATTTTTAAGTATTTTAATTTGATGCTTGAGAACTAACTTCGTTAATTTGTTTGTGTTATTATTTATTTTTTTAATGTTTTTCTGCAATATCTCAAAATGTTCTCAGTTTTAAACTTAGTTTTTTCTTTGCTTCTCATTTGCCACCCACACTTTGTTATGAAGTGATTTTGTTGCATTAAAGTGTCATGTGAGAGAAATTTTATTAATCAGTAACTTACAAGTTTATGGTGGTTCTGGTAAGTATTTTAGTGGGCTTCAGTTGGTTTTCCTCACTAAAATCACTTTTGAAACAGAGCACTATTCACTCTAGTTGTTCAGTGTCAGCCATGTTGGATTGGTAATATAATCGGTTTACCGATCATGTTTCGGACTCGTGGTCTGGCATTCAGTCTGTGCTCAGTGTCATGAGTTTAACTCATGTGTCTACACCAATGGGTTATTAGTTGTCTCAGTTTGTACATTTATACACTGTACCTATTTAACATGGATGGTGCTCAAGACTTCCTTATAATTATTTACTGTTGTTTAAAAATCTCTATTATTGTAGCTCTAAATTTGTAATTTAGACTAATTTATGAAGTACTTACATCTATCAGTCATCTTATTAGTTCTACGTGTTGATGGGCTTGCGGCGACCAGCTGACACGTTGCTAGGCAACGTCTAACATAGTTATTTAGAAATGTTTTGTTTTGTTTGGTTGGTGAGGTTAGGTCAGTAAAATACATTCACGCAACCTGTTTATGTGTATTTATTACGCCTCATTTTGGTGATGCCCCGACACCGACAACATTCACCATCAAATTGTCAGCGCATTAATCAGCAAACAACGACCGACGTCCAGATGGAGCAAGAGAATCGACCCGGTCACGTAAAACTTCCTCCTTTCTCCCGCGAGCACCCACAACTTCGGTTTGCACTAGTTGAAGCCCAATTTAAACTTCACCACATTACCGACGAGGTGTCCAGATACCTTCACGTCGTTGGCCAACTCGATGTACAAGTGGCAAAAGAAATCGAGGATGTTATACGAACTCCGCCTGCTGACATGCCGTACACAGCTCTAAAAATGGAACTAGTCAATCATCTGGCCGTGTCCAAGCACCACCCCCAAAACAATTGCTACACGGAGACGAACTCGGCGATCGAACACCATCGCAGCTCCTTCGATATCTCCGATCCTTATCTAACATTGTGCCCGACCAACTTCTTCGCATACTCTGGACACAACGTCTACCTGTTCATGTTCAGGCGATTATACAGCCTCAAGCAGTTGACCCAACCATCACTACAGACCAGCTTGCTACCATCGCTGACAAAATTATGGACATGACAGCCACAGTTCCTGCCCACTTTAATCCCTTAGCATCAACCTCCATCATGTCTGTTACCAACCAATCATCAGGGTTCACCGCAACTCCGACATCGGCCGCCATCACTTCAAATAATGCAATGTCGGCACGTGCTTCAAATGCTTCAAATCCGCTCTCGGTACCCACAATCCCATGGCAAATCACGACCGTGTTCCAATATAAACTCATCCGTTGAATCTTCCAGTTCCAACACTAGCGAATGCTGGTACCATCAAAAATTTGGCCATAAGGCTAAGAAATGCTTGGCCCCTTGCACCTTCCCGTCCAACTCCAAAGGCAGCCGATACTAGCGACAGTTGGCTGCCAAACTCCATTCAATCGCCGTGTTTTCACAATCGACAAGGTCAGTAACAAGATACTCGCAGACTCGGGGTCCGACGTAAGCTGTTATCCTCGCAAGCTCCTTCCGGGTCACCATCTTGACGCCTGTTATGATCTACAAGCTGCGAACGACTCATTCATCAAAACTTATGGCCCCGTGCTCTTCAATATGGACCTCTGACTTGGATACACACACACCTGGCGCTTCATCGTTGCGGACGTATCTATTCCAATCATTGGCTCAGACTTTCCAGCACACTACAAACTTCTCGTGGACTGCACCAACAATCGCCTAATAGATTCCAAGACTGGACTTTCCACACGCTGTACTTATTGTACGTCTGAACAACCAAGCTTAAAACTCGTGCAGCCAGCAGTGTCTTCCACCTTCAACAGCATTCTGAAGGAATTACATCATTACATTATATTACCCTTCATTACATCAGGACAATTTAGGGACCACCAGTTACCAGTCGCCCACGTCGCCTTGCTCCAGATTGCTTACGAACAGCTAAGAGAGAATTCGAAACTATGATGAAGGAATAGCGCGCCATTCAGACGGACCTTGGTCCTCACCCCTTCACATGGCATCTAAAAAACTGGACAGCTGGTGTCCTTGTGGTGACTATCGGGCGCTCAACGCTAGAACAATCCCTGACAAATATCCGGTGCGACATATTCATGATTTTGCCCATCATCTCCGTGGCTCAAAGGTCTTCTCCAACATCGACCTCGTCAAGGCGTACACTCAAATTCTGGTCAACCCCGCAGACATATAGCTAAATAGAGAAAGTTCGGTCGGTGGTGCAACGTGAGGGCTGCGGCTATTGTTTAGCTACATTCTATTTTTAGAAACGGCATTTTATTGCTGTCTTACCGCTAACCACCCCAACCCCCTCCCCTACCCTATATCCGCTGTCGCCGCTCATCAAGGTCAGTGTCAGTGACTCACGTCACATCAAAGCACTGTGATGCCGTTCGTACGTACCTACAGTTCGTGTAGATATTGTTAGTTCAGTGTATGTCTTTTACAGTTTGTTTTTCGTTATTTTAATTTACGAATACAGTATTGAAAAATAATGGCAAGTGTTAAGAGAAAGGTTTTGCTGAAGAAAAGGTGTGAGTTATAGGAGCGTGTGAGGAGGGACGTAAGATAGTAGACTTGTGTTCGGGCTTGTTTTTTAAAATCGAACCAACAGTTGAATTCACCAAGCCGAATTTCATTGCAATATTTTCAAATTCGATTTTTTATATAGTAGAGTAGTCAGTCAGTCATAAACATAAACTTACGGTGTATTTCAAATTACCTTCATTAAATGTCTTAGTTTCATGTAAAAAATGTGTTTCCCTATTTTTCCTCGGTTTAAAATTAAAATTATGTAACCTCTTTTATAGCGTCACTCTGATATAGCGTCATTAATTGTGTGGTTCCTTCAATGACGTTATAACCAAGTTCCACTGTATTCTCAAAATCACACGAAGAACATTGCCAGCATCTCCGCGTCCTGCTCAAGCGCCTGGACGACAACGGATTGCTCGTAAATGCACAGAAGAGTACTCTCGGGGATGATAAAGTTTCCTTCCTGGGCTACGAAATATCTGCTCAGGGTGCACAGCCTCTTCCAGACCGCATCATAGACCTCCGTTCCTACGCCAGACCGTCGACAGTGAAAGGCGTAGCCCGTTTCCTTGGCATGATCAATTTCTATTGCCGGTTTTTGCCTCGCGCTGCGGAATATCAAGCAGCCCTCAATACAGCACGATCTGGTCTGCAAGGAAATCAGCCTTTTCCTTGGACGCCCGAGATGGAACTCGCGTTCCAGGCCTGTAAGGACAGCCTCGCCAACGCCATCATGCTGACACACCCAGAACCATCTGCACCTCTCGGTTTGTTTACGGACACAAGCGCTCATTCAGTAGGTGCTTGCCTTCAACAGTTTGTCGATGGAGTTTGGCAGCCACTTGCACTGTTTTCTAGAAAGCTAAATCCTCGTGAATTACAATGGCCAGCCTACTACAGAGAACTGCACGCCGTCTACCTCGCTGTCCAGCATTTTCGACATATACTCGAGGCTCAACACTGCACTATTTTCACCGACCACAAACCACTAACATTCACATTTCTGCAAGCCCGTGAAAAACTGCCACCAGTTCAGTTGAATCAGCTGTCCTTCATCGCTCAGTTCACCATGGACATTCGTCACATCAGCGGATCTGAAAACATTGTCGCAGACGCAATGAGTCGCGTCGACTCCGTAACTGCAGCCAACTCCATCGATTTCGTTGCTCTTACGGACGCTCAAAAGGATGATGCAGAACTCCAAGATCTTCTCCAACGTGGCTCAGCTCTAAACCTTGAGACAATCAGAGTTCCTGGCTCTGAAGTATCGCTGTATTGTGATACCGGAACGGGGCGACCTCGTCCTTACATACCTGCCACTATGCGCCGCAAAGTGTTCGACGGCTTACACGGTCTAAGTCACCCCGGACCATGCACTACTGCTAAGCTTGTTTCTCAACGCTACGTTTGGCCACGAGTACAACAAGACTGCCGTGCCTCGACACGAACCTGTTTGGACTGCCAGCGAAACAAGATTTCCCGGCATGTGCACACCCCTACCGGAACTTTCGTCACACCTTCTTCACTTTTCGAACACATTTACATTGACCTAATCGGTCCACTTAGCGAAGCTAAAGGTTACCGATATTGTCTCACAGCCATCAACAGGTTTACCAGATGGCCTGAAGTTTGGCCATTGTACACACAGACGCCGAAGACGTCGCCGACGCTCTCATGCGCTGCTGGATTTCTCGCTTTGGTGCTCCTGTTTGCATTACTACTGACCAAGGCAGACAATTTGAGTCTCAACTATTTCGGGCCCTAGGCAACTCCTTTGGAATTACAAGATGTCGTACCTGCATCTACCACCCATGTGCCAAAGGGATGGTCGAAAACTTTCACCATCAGCTGAAGAGCGCCCTCCATTGTCATACCCATAGGACATGGTTCGATGCCTTACCACTAGTCTTACTGTGTTTGCGCAGTGCCATAAAGGAAGACCTCAAAGCTTCCCCTGCTGAACTGGTCTACGGAGAATCCTTACGCCTGCCATCGGAATTTCTCATCCCTGCAGCTGGCCCAAAACATCATGACGATACCAACATTTTCGTCGGCCGCCTCCGTCAACAGATGTCACAACTCCGACCAGTTCCAGCTACGCGTCATAACTCTCAGGTCCCATTCGTGTTCCAAGAGCTTTCATCTTGCGGGCACGTGTTCCTTAGGGATGACAGAGTTCGGAGTTCCCTTGAGCCACCCTTCACCGGCCCGCACCCTGTCATTGCAAGGGACGACAAGACTATGGCGATCCTCATCAACGGCACTGAACGACGCGTCAGTCTTGACCGGGTGAAGCCGGCCTTCATCGCCACAGACTCAACTCCCTCCTCCTACGTCCGCAGTGCTGCAAAACGGATGAAGTTTCACCTCCCGGACCTGCGGTCTCCGCAGGGGGCTGTGCGGTGACCAGCTGACACGTTGCTAGGCAACGTGTAACATTGTTATTTAGAAATGTTTTGTTTTGTTAGTTTAGGTCAGTAAAATACATTCACGCAACCTGTTTATGTATATTTCTTACGCCTCCGGCTAGACAAATTTAAAATCATAAACATAAACACATTTTTTGTGTACGTCAAAATAATTGAGCATGTTTTTAGTATTAAGTTTTATTTGTGTAGTTGCAAATTTCATAGTAAGAAAACAAGGAAAAAAATTGGAAGGTAGTAGTAACACATGAGACTAGGTTAGGCTACAGTCGACTTGAGTTCTACATTTTACAAATGACGAAAACACACAAAACAAAAACTATATCTGGTTGATTGTTGCAAAAATAAACCATAAACTGTACCAATGAGTAACCACAAATACAATAATAACGTCAAACTAAATGTATTCACTATTCACTATTATTTTATTCTCATTACTACTTTGTAGTTATGACCAAAATAACTGAGAAACATAACAATAACAGAGCTGACGACAGTAACGTGACGAATCAACAGCTGATTTTACGCCTCACTTGTTTATGTTTAAAAATACAGTAGAACCCCTCTAATCTGACCTTGGGTGGTTTATCACCCCGGTTAGTCCGACCATGCTCATGCTCTCGAGCATATGCCGACTTGTCACTGAGGAGGCACCTGTCAAACAGTTGTTTTCGGTTAGGTACCGCTTGCTTATTTCCGCTCTTTGTATCTCGTTCGGTGTTTAGCGTGAAATATTAGGTAAATATCCTAACTTTCAGATTTTAAAATACAAAGCATAACATCATTTATTGTTACATTGAGTGTATCAGAATGCAGTTATTATTCTGTATAAAATGTGATTTGAAAAATCTTGAAATGTTTATTTGATATTTACTATCAAAGCTCAAAATCAATTCAAAATAAATCAAAATAATTAAAGCTCTTGGTTTAATTATTTTGACATACCAAACTATTTTCTGTTATCGCATTCACTAATTCGTCGCATACACATAATTTGAGCAATAAGATGACGTGCTGCCAAATTTACGACATTTGGACTATTTTATTGTTCCAGTGTTCGCATAACCAACAAACTTACAGTATGTAATTTGTTAGTCTCCTTTCTTTGTTAGTTCCTTTTTAGAACTAATACGTATTATGGTGCATCTAGTTTTTTCTAATAAATATTAGATTTTTCGGATAATCCGACCTTTTTCTGTTCCGACCTTTGTGTCCTTCCTGAAATTTATGGAGTAGACGGGTTCTACTGTATGAAGAGTTCATAGCGTACAGAACATCCCAGCAACAACACTTAAAAAAGCTGTTTTAGGCAAAATATCTACAGAACAAAAGCTATCGTGTAAATTAGCTATTTATCAAAGCTTTGGCTAGTTTTTAAAATGTTTAAAATCCTAGTCTAATACCAATAATTGTTGATTTATGCCTATATCTGAGGATAACTTTTTCAATAGTATTCAATTTGCCTCTTGGGGCCTAGGTCCCTGGCCCATGCCTAAATCTGGTTCTGGGTTTTAGTGGAGTTAATCTTTTAGTGTTCAATGGTGTGTTTGTGTGGGGAGAGGGCCCAATAACAGAAGAATGGCTGCTGGGATCGGTTTGAAATTTGAACTGTGCGTTTTTCAACACATCTAATATCCTTAGTTAAAAAATTGGAAGTATTTATTTACCTGTTGGTTTATTAAATTGCAATTATTTGGGAAGATGAGTTGTTGTTGACGCCTAGCCAATTCACTAAAAGTATCAAAGTAACTATTTTCATGCTGTTTTTATGTAAGATAAATATCTCAATTTTTTACAACCTACTTTCTTGGTCTAAGCAATCACTTCTAAAAAGTAGTAAAAATTTGAAATCAGTGGTTAATAGATGAATTCCAGATTTAATCAATCAGATAATTCAATGTTGCAATCGATTTTGTTAGATTTCTAAGGCTTACATTTTGTTGTTTAGAAAATGCTTTAAGAGAGAATAAGTAATAGGAACTGTTACGCTTACTGTTAGTAGTCCTTCTCAATGGTCCTAGACAGTTAAAAGGTATCATTAAAAATATTAGACAATTTTAAGTTAAAATGACATTTATTAAAAATACAACCTTGCTCTATCTGATTGCAGTTATGCCAGGGACGAGGGTTTGTGTGTGAAGTATGTAAAAAACCAGAAGTGATCTTTCCATGGCAACTGCTGAAGGTTGACAGGTGTACTAACTGTGGTAACTGCTTCCATATAGAATGCTTTAAGGTTAGCACTACTGCATGTGGCAGGTGTGCCAGACTTTCTAAGAGGAAAAATTCCATTTTAACCAACACAGGGGATGGGGTATCATAACAAATACTGAAATCTCGTTGGAAGGAGACTAGGGGTGTTTTTGCCAAGACTATTATCTTATCATAGGAAGACTGAAATTTTGTGGTATCGTTGTCTGTGATCTAGCATAGTTAAGTGTTTCTTTTTATTGACTGTTAAAGAAGTTGTAATTAATTGACATCTGTTAACATATCAAGTTAACTTGATAAGATAATGGATGTTTAGAACCGACTGAGAAAGGATAATCAAATGTTTATATTATGAACCAAGGGTACACAAAACAGGTGGGTCACTGATTATACAGAAAACCTCTGTTCATTAAGACCTGAACTATCTGGATGTGATTGCAGAGAAATTAAAATAGTAGTTCCATCCATGTTTCAGAGACACAGCCTTACTACCTGTAATGTGTATGTTAAGTATAATTAGATTGTTATTGTCAACAAAACTATAATTACATCTTTTACAAACTAAAGCCATATGATTTCATTTATGATTGATGTTTTCCAAATTTGTCCCGATAAGAACTAGACAGTGATATTATGTTTTTTCTATAGTAGAACCTCACTAACTCGACACTTTGTGGACCCAGAGGTTGTCGAGTTATCCAGAACATTGCAATTTTTAATATGTTTTTATTAATCTCTATATATAAAATTGAATGTATGTCTGTCTGTATGTATGTCATTTATGCGTTGCCAAACTACTCATCCGATCGCCATGAAATTTTAGGAAGTTGCTCTACATGTGTCCGGGAAGGTTTTAGTGAAAAAATATTTTCAAAAACCCCATAAGTTTCCATTTTATGGCGTTTTAAATTTCTAATGTTAACCTTATAGAGAGTAAGTTTGTTTACAAAATGTCTACAATGAAAACATTTGATTTCTTAGCTACAGCTGATTGGTTTACTTTCCATTAGCAATGTACTTTACTATCCAATGCCATCTGAATCATTTATTAATGTTAAACTATGAAGTAAATGTGTACTTTAAAAAATAAACAGCTTTATTCACCACGTTAATAGTTTACGGTTTTGGGGGATTATGTATTTATATTTTCATTTTCTGTCTGATTAAAATCACGTGTTTATATGATAATTAAAATTTTTATAATATTACGTTTATTATAATAATCAGCTGTTGTATATCTTTCCTATGAAAGCCGTATTACAGTTAGGTTTGGTTTGGATTTTGATTCGATTTGAAAATTGTGAATTAATCCACTCAGATTTATTTGTTTTATAGGAGTGTTATTAATATGTCTTATCGTTTCAGTATTGTTAATCTCTATGCCGCGACCCAGGCTATATAACCTTTCACAATGAAGCCGTATTGCTATTCGACTTCAAAACATGGCCAAACTTAAAGTTAACATGTATTTACTGTCACGCGATAGGAAGTTCGCCGGGTCAGCTAGTTATACATAAAAGACTTGAGTTTTACATAAACATTTATTACAGTGAATTATTTATATGAGTATTGTTACTTACTGAGTTAACATCACTTGTCAAATATTCAAAAAATAAAATTTTATGACCTGAAAAAAAATGCAAAACTGATAGCTGTTTTCTTTTAATGATGTAACCCATGAATAATTAACCCTCCAACTGGCAACGGTTTGGATTTTGGTTCGATTTGAAAACTGTGAATTAATCCACTCAGATTTATTTGTTTTATAGGAATGTTATTAATATGTCTCATCGTTTCAGTATTGTTATTCTCTATGCCGCGACCCAGGCTATATAACCTTTCACAATGAAGCCGTATATAAGGCGCATTTGCATTTGGTTGAAAAAGTCGATATTTCTCCACGACTTTTCTATTTAAACACTTTTTTCTATTGATTGGTATGTAATACACCAATAGATAGAGAATCATTTGGTTTCTGTTTAGAATAAATCCGATAGTTATTATTGATTTGTTAATCGTCTGTTTTGCTTGCAATTTCGGCTGCTGACAGCTGTCGCGTCATCGTTGTAATGTTTGTAAACGTTGTTGCTTTACTGAAAATGGTGTTTTATGTTAACAGTTTCTGGTTTTTTGGAATAATATAAGTTTCCTGTATATTTTAGATTTTATTTCTAACCTCTTAGTATCGTTATGGATTTATTACTGGATTTTTTTAGTCATTTTAAAATGATATTAGTAGGTCAGGACCGATGTGGTTTGTATTTAAAGATATGTTTTCTTTTAAGATTTAGTTTCAAATTGCGAATAAACTAATAATAATAAAGTATAAGAGGTGTTTTTTGAACTAACTCTGGTTATGGGTGACAATTGTAAGGATAGGTCTAGTGATCTGAGAGACGTATTAGATGATCCTATTTCTAGTGGTGATGATTGATGACTGATATTGCAGTTGAAAGTAGACCTACTCATAGGCCTGATTCTGATTATAACTAGATAATGATTTTGGTTCTATTGAATCATTATCTAGTTTATTCCCTTCTGGAAGTGAAGACAATTATAGGCCAGATGCCTAATATTTGCAGGATTGGAATCAGGAGCTTGGTACGCCTTTGAAACAGAAGCTGAGACAAAAACTTTCAAGTCAATGACAATAGACCTTTTTTTATTGAAAGGGGCGGATTACTCCCAAGGCACTTCAGCCTTAGTGGCTTTTTGCGCACCTCTGTGTGGGTTGCGGCATTATCACATAGCGAAAAGCCATGGTGACTGGCAGGATTTGAACCCGGGACCTTGGGCACCAAAACTCTACCCCTAGACCAGCGTGCTCCTCTAACCATAGACCTAATTATAGACTAATAAATATATCCAGTTATCATTTTCCTATGTTATTTGAACCATATTAATAAAAATATTTCACAATATTTTTATGTTTACCGTTAATATAAGACTAAATGTGCCAAAAACTATGATTTTCCGGGGTTATATATTATTATAAATGTACAAAATATAGTTTTTCACCATATCAAATTAAGAGAAACCCTAATAAAGTATATATTTTCTTAATACCAACAAAATTTCCCATATTTTGTATATCTCTGTTTTATTCTATCATCATTTTTGTGGCTTCCACGTTACGTAATGTTTAGTAATTCAGCTTTATTTTTTTATTTTACACATTATATATGCTTATGCAACAATTTTTTCTCATTATACAAATGTGATACCAAATTATTCACTGATTCTTTTTAAAAATGATAAAGACTTGAAATATTGACCTTTAATAAGGCTTTAGGAGTAAAAAGGTTGAATATTTGCAAATTGCACATATAACAGTGCCAGTATGCAGTAAACTAAACACCAGGTGAAGGGTTAAACAATAGCAAGCTACCCATCCCCCAACTATGCTCGGGTCTTTGACCTTGAAACAGTTTAAAGGCTCGCAATAGATCCACTACCCATCCCAGCTCGTTTCATCCGTGTCACAACTGTGAAAAACTGAATGCACTAATTTTTCAATATTCTAGTTTTTTAGAATGCACTTGTTTTTGTAAGATAAAAAACTACAGCAGCTAAAAGTTTTTTTGTCAGCTGTTCATTGACAAGTGATAAGTAACAAGGACTGTCAAGTTATCGGGCGTTGAGTTAGAGAGGTTTTACTGTATATATATATATATATATATGAGGAATGTTTTTGGATTTTTTCACTAACTATAATATTTTACTTTCTCCCACCTATACAATAGTATAAGGAGAAAGAATTGTTTTTGTTAAATTTTATGAATTTGAATTTTCAATGAATATAATTTATATTATTTTGAACATTAGTTTTGAAGTGTGGTTTTTGAAGTGATGTTTGTTTATCTGTGTGTTTGTATGTGAACAGAGCCACAACCTACACTGTTGATATGATTTAGTTAAAATTTGGCTTGTATGTATATATCTATAATATCTTCAAATGATTTTTTTTCAGACAGAAATTCAACAAACAATTCTGTATCTTCCTTTGTTTTCTTGTTGTGACTAGTTAAAATTTGCTTTGCAATGAAAAATCCTAGTTCTTGTGAAGTTTATTCTTTGATTAAGTTTTTGTGTTTTGTGTGATCGCCAACTTTGTGAACTGCACGGGAATGGAATATTGAGTACAGTATTGAGTAGTACTTTTTATGTCCTTGCATAGAGGCAGTGGTGCATTGATTTCAAAAATAGCTTAATAATGTGCATGATAAGGGTCGTAGCTGTAGGCTAGCCAGGTTAGTGAAAAAATGTTGAAGAAAATCAGTGGAAAAGTTCTGAAAATCAACGTTTCACGACTACTGGAGTTTACGTGATCTAAACTTGATAGTTTAATGGTCTGATGGATCAGTAATATTAAACTACTGCAATTTTCACAAACTTTTCCATTCATTTCCTTTAACAAATTTTTTCTAACCTGGCTAGGCCTACTACTACGGCCTTTATCATGCACTTTAGTGCGGCCATATTTTAAATCAGTACACCCAGCAAAATTATTAAATCTAACCGCTCACTAACCTCACTATGCTTATCATTCCATTCCCATACAGTTCACAAAGTTGGCGATATATTTCAATTGGTAGCCCATTGACACCCTATTACAACAAGTCGTGATGGCTGTGTTGGGTACAAAAGCCCTATAACGAGTTATTTCAGCTCTAAAGGGAACATTAAATTAATATAATTAATTACAAAAACCATTGCAAAACAGGGATTATCTTGCTTACAGCTGTATGCTGTCAAAACAAAATAGTGCAGTTTATGTCTTTACGTCTTGCGTTTTGTTTTAACTAAAATATTTTATTTAACTGAGTTACTATAACAATTGAACAGTATAGTTTTTGTATATAATATTTATTCAGCTGTCTAATGTATAGAAAAAGTGTTTATGTTAATAATTTGTATCGATTTAGAAAATATTATATAATAAAAAATCTAAAATAGATATTCTGTTAAATTAAAATTTTATATGTAGGGAATTGAATATTGTTCATAAAAATATACAAGCAAACGAGTTTTACTGGTTTTATTAATAAAAAATGTTTGCTTTAAAATTTGTTTAAATATAAATATAATGTATAAATATATAAATAAAATTATGTATGTATATTTGGAGATAAAAAGCCTTATAAAGTCTATAAAATTTAATACAGTTTATTACATTGATTAGTTTCATTAAAAGGAAATACTTATATTGGTGTATAAAAAACTTGCATTGATGTAGTTTTTAATTAGATCTGTACAGGGCTGCTGGCAAGATAAAACTAGGTTGCCAATGGCTTGACAGTTATGTGTTAACAAAAACCTAATCAAAGAGCTCACTTTACAAGTGAGCTTTGACTATCGCAGGATTTGTATTGGAGCGCAAATTTTAAAATAGTCACAGCAATAAAGCAAGAAACATAAAGAATTTCCGCTTCAACAGCTAGATACTGAACATAGAAATGTTTTGACACTAAGATGGCAACTTTAGTTCCACCCAATACTGTGTTAGACAAAAATGTCTGCCACCCTCTGGATAGCCCCTCGTAATATGACACCACCCACATGACTGTAAAATTTACGTTTAAAGCGTTATGGGGTTTTAAATGTAAAAAATCCATTTTTTACAATTTCTGGCAAAACTATATATATATTTTTTAATAATTTTGACTCTCTCCATTAAAACCAGCTCAACGATTAATGGTTCCAGAGAAAAGTTAAATTTACGGTCCATGGTAAATGCAGTACGTTGTCTGAGAGTAACCAATGTTATTCCTATGAAGAGTATTAAAATATAAATTTTTTCTTATTTCACAACCATATTATATGTAGCTTAAAGTTCCAAAACTCTATAAAACCCACACAAAAAGTTTCGAATTACCTCATGCGTAGGGGGTATATTCCTCAAAATTTCTAACTATTCTTTTGAATGGTAGGAAAGGGGCGAGTTTGAAGAAATTTGATGATTATGTTTAAAAAAATATATATTTCAATGATAAAAATAATGTGATTTACTTAAGAGGGAAAAATGTGTTAGTCCACTGATACCTTTTATTTTACTGTAAATCCTGAATAGATCTTAATCAAATATGGTGCTATAACAACCTATCATAAATATCTGCCTCTGTGTAATTTAAATTTAATCAATTGTGAATTTAATTTTAATGAAAAGGTTTTTATGTCCTTGATTTTGTAGCCTAAAATGTTTTAAATATAATGTATACCTTGTAACCTTGAGCACTATGTATTATATTATATATAATTATATTATATATAATACACAGTGCTCAAGGTTCTTTATACTTTTTAATATACAAAACATCACTCACTGTATATTGATAGTGTTAGTAATGTTGTACACACTATGATTTTTATTCATAAAATATTTTTCCCAACCAATTTATAGCATGTTATTTAAATTAATTAATTTGTTTATAGCTTATATCAATATCTTGATATTGATAAAATATTATTTGCCTTTCATAGAGTGTCGAAATGCTGACTGTGGCACGAATTTAGTTAAACTGAAATTATTTAGAAAGAAATTTGTAATAATGTATTTTCACATATAAATATTGCAATAAAACCCTTATAAAAATAATAGTGTTGTTTTTTATGTGTTAACCATTTAGAGCAGGCAATTGAAATTTTTGTTAATTTCTAGAGTATTTTTTTACTCCTCAAACTCGAATCAAGTCTCTGCATCTTCTCAAAACTTTTGAGTTGAGTTGTCAAGTTGTTATTTTATAGTCCCTGTTGTTTACTCAGCACTCATTTTAACCCTTTGAGTGCCGAGTATCACAATCCAAGATGCGCTAAAATTGTCAGCCCTAGGTATGGTGTGTCTGCTAAAAATGCCGACCCTTTTTCTCGAAAAACACAATTGTTTAGTAAAACAATAATAAATCTTTATTTATTAACATTTCTTTGTTCAGATTTTTTGTTTTATTTAAGATAAAATTTTGCAACAAACAACATATGTAAGTACAGTTAATTTGAAGTAAAAAAGTGTTAATTTTTATGAAAATATTTAAAAAAATACTACTTTGAAGTAATAAAACATTTTTTTTAAACTAACATTTGCTTCTTAGCTGAATCATAATCTTTAAGAGCTATAAAAATTGAGTAGAAATCATAAAACATATTCTTATTCCTTTTTTAACTAAAAAAAAATTAGTAAATAAGCCTAACTGACAAAAAATGCGTTTTTGGCAGTTTTAAGTGTTACATAGCAACCACGTCCATTGTAAACTATAGATTATAATAATTATTAGTCTTTACAAAAGGCACTATTTTATAATGTGTTAGTAATGAACATAAATATATAAATAAAATAAGAGTTTTGTCTGTACATTGCTCAGAGTAATTCATTTTTTAGTTATTCTTACGTTTTGTGCGTTAGAGAAGCTGAAACCATTCTTATCTCAATTTGCGTCCGTGACGTTCCAGGAGGCATTTTATCCCGTCTTCTCCAAAAAAACGGGAAAACTGATAACAATGAAACTTATTTCATGCATTTTCTACATTCCAGAGAAGGTTTTTCAATGCTTGAAATCGTCTGCCGCCCCTTGAAAAGTAAATAACGAGCATTTAAAAACCCACTTTTTATGCGATACCCTATTAGTCACATTTTGCTTCAGTTTTCAATGAATAACCTACTGGTAATAATCAGTCTTTGTTGTTGAAAGATTTAATAGTAAGAAAAACAGATCTGAAATAGATATTAGTTTATATTGGTCATTTATTTTAAACCCATTTCGAAATCATACTATGCTAAAACGTTATTGTAACGTATAACTAATTATAATAATGATATAAATGTTCAGCAGCGTCTCATTTAGAGTGTTGGGGCGGAGGTGAAGATTACTGGAACAGCCTAACACTCAGTTAGCGGAAGGGCGGAGTGATTGGTAATTACTCAACGGCCACCGCACTGCAGCTGTTTCAGGACTGAACTGGGGACAATGAAGGGTGCAACTCCGAAAGGGCCCAGTCTTTCAGAAATTGGCGGGCAGAGCAACATTTGCGGGATGGTCGCCAAACTGCTAACAATCTGACTTCTCAATGGCTGATGATAAAACAATGGATATACCCTAAGTGGGTCGGTGCACTGGCACTCAATCCCACCCATTTTCAGAGGGCTTGCCCAAGGATTCTGGGGAGGGCGATCAACAGCTGTTTTTTTCAGGTGACTTGCTGAGTTCACTGGGAGAGGGGTTTGGCGGTTTGGAGAGGTTAGCCTCTTCTCTCACCTCAAGTCCGGAACCCACGGAGGTGTTGGAGATGGCGCACAGGGCTGTCCAGGCATCTTCTGTTGCTACTGTTCAGACGACATGCGGGTCCTCTGGCAAACCGCTCCTTCTTGTGTCCGTCTACATGCCCAGAGATGCGGATGCGGTGGGGTGCGACTCCCACAACTCTGTCTGGGGTAGCAGGGAGAACAACCGCAGAGCTTCTAGATTTTATAGCATCTGGCGATTTGTCAATAGCAAATGTCAGCTCTGTGCCAACTTTTTCTAGTCGAATTGGTAACTCTGTCTGAATAAAGTGTAACACTTTATTCAGAGGGGCTTCAGGACAGGGTCATAGGTTGGCATGTCTCTTCTGAACCCTCTCTTTCTGACCACCGTCACATTCTGTATGCTATAGGGGGTTTTTTGCCTGTTTTGTCTGAATTCAGGAATCCTAGGAAGACCTGGATCCTGGGTTGTCTTCAAAAGAAAGCTTGGTGAAAAACTTGATGCACAAGTTCTACGAGCCAAGTACACGGACGAACTGGACAGGGCTGCCAGCCTGCTAGAGAACTCCATTGTCTCCTCCTTCGAGGAGAGCTGTCTACTGGTGAAGACTACGTCTGCCAAATGCAGTTGGTGGAACTCAGAACTGGCCGGCATGAGGAAACGGTTAAGAGCTCTATTCAGAAGAGCGTAGCTGGGACTGTTACCATGCTCTCCAGGTATAACCTCGCTGTTAGAAGGGCAAAGAGACAGTTATGAAACACTTTCTGCTCGGGGCTGGAGGGCACTGAGGAAACTTCCAGACTTCATAAAGTCTTCCCCAAAAACAGAACCCTGACTCTAGGTTCCATGGAAGGACCTAATGGTGAGTTGTTTCACAGACCTCAAGAAGTGTTGGAACGTATGGCCGGGGTGGAGATACTGATGAGTCAGGTGAGTCTGTGTCGCGGAGGGCCAGTGCAATCAGGTGGGGGGCCGCTGGCAGAATTGTCACTTTCAGCAGGATCAGGTGGGCTATATCTCTCTGAGTCCTTTTAAGTCACCGGGTCCAGATCACCGGTTTTTCCACAGCAGGGCATCGAGATCATTCTCGCTGCTCTCTGTGGTATTTTCAGTGCAAGTTTGGCCCTGGGACATGTTTATGCTGCGTAAAGGACTTTGAGGATAGTTTTTATCCCTAAACCGGGTAAGAATAGGTACACTGACCCGAAATCCTTTCGGCCGATTTCATTGTCTTTATTTTTGAAGACTGGAGAAGTTGGTGGTAAGGTTTACCTGGGATTCCTCACTGAAGGCTGCCCCTCTACATCCAAACCAGCATGCCTACATCCAGGGTAGGTCTTGCCAATCGGCCTTGCACCAGTTGGTATGCAGAATTGAAAGAGCTATCGAGAGGTAAGAGCTAAAGAGGTGGCGCTTCGAGCATTCCTGGACATTCAGGGAGCCTTTGACAACACGGATAGCAGTCAATACCATGCGGTATTTGACTTACCTTATACGTGGTTGAAGTCATGATTTTACACATGAAATGAAAGTCCTAACTGTGATATATTATAATGTTATTAAAAGTAGGGCAGTCAGACCGGAAGTGGGGTTTCCGGTCCACTGGCGGTTGACCGGGAGGTGGTGGAGCGTGACGTGACGTCACAGGGCGTCACTGGTGACGTCAGTTCTAGTTCTAGGTCAAGTTCAAGGGCACTGAAATGGATTTTTTTTAAACAATCTTAATTCATTGAATTTACTCTATCAACGACAGAAGAATTGCTTCAACATCTGAAGACGTAGTGCTACTTATTTCATGTACTTGTACTTGTGTAGAAACCTCAATTCCAGCATAAATTTCTTGAAAACTATTAGGCGATGAAGTAGAAGATACTGTACAATCCTGTAGTGGGTAGTCCATTTGTTCGGAGTTTAATTTTAAAAGAAATTTTAAAGTTTTCGGAGTAAATAAGACTGTTCTGTAACTGTAGGGAAAGCTTCATCAATGGGATGTGCACAATGAAAGATCAGGATTTTTACTGAAGCAACAAAGGTGTACATGATAGGTACCCCCACCCTCCTGCCACCTCCCCACTTTTCCCAAAGACTCTTAAGCTCATGTTAACCGTGCATACATGAACAGGGTGGTATAGGTTATGCCGCAGTGGCAGCCACAGCTAATGTGATGCGTCAGTCGGGTGTGGATAGCGAGTGGAAGAATGCGTGCAGGTGTGAACTGCGACAGGTGTAAACTGCAGCGGGTGTGGCCCTGGCAGGTGTGAGCCACGACAGCAGGAGCGTGCTTTGTTGAGAAAACCCGCGACATGCAATATACACACCTGTAACATAAGAATTATTAATAGAGAAGGTTGCGCGCAGTACATATGAATACTTCGTACTCATCCCGCAAACATTCTCTTCAATGACTTGTGTTTGTTTTTATTTGTTTTTGAGGTTGTTTTTTTGAGGTTATAGGGAAAAGTTTTATTAAAGTTTATTAATAGATTAAAATTATGGAAAGTTGATTGGGAAAGTTCCCAATGAACTCTGCCCTCCCTCCTCACCAAAACAATTTTTGGTAGTACGATTTTCTTGGAGGAGCAGAGGTATACAATTCGGCAGGATAACCGAAAAGTGCACCTGCTCTCTGAATAAGAGGACGCGATCGTTCTTTCTTGCAAACAGCATACATTGAACATTCTTCTTAATTTTTTTAAATTTGATTCTTTTTTTCCACCAACGGCCTCATTATTTTGGATATCTTCATTTTATTCACTTCGAAAAAGTTGGTGATGTATAGTGAAGTTATTATGGAATAAGGGATAAGAGTCTTGAATTAATTCAGTCTTTCTTAAAAATGCGACAACAAGTGATATGTATTGGTAATAGTAAATCAGACAAAGTTTAACTTAAGTACGGTGTACCACAGGGCTCGGTGTTAGGCCCGTTACTTTTTATATTAATGGTTAATGACTTGCCGTCTTTTTTAAATACACAATCAATTCTTTATGCTGATGACACAACTTTTTTTAATAGCAGCTCAGATTTTAATGACCTCCACAACATGACACAAGACACATTGACCCAAGCTTCACTTTGGTTTAGAGCTAATGGATTTTTGTTGAATGACAGCAAAACTCAACAAATGTATTTTAGCCTTAGGGATTTGCCAACTAATAATAATACTAAAAGTGTTAAGTTTTTGGGTCTGTTTTTGGACAGTAAGTTAAATTGGAAAGTGCATATCAATTTTGTTGCCACTAAAATCTCAAGGGTTATCTATTTATTAAGAAATCTCAAAGAGTGTGTATCTGATAATTATGTAAGATCAGCCTATTTTGCATTTTTCCAAAGTATCATATCTTATGGACTTTTACTCTGGGGAAACAGTTGTCATGTTCAAAGAATTCTTATACTGCAGAAAAAGGCTGTAAGAGTAATTACCAATTCACATAAGTTGGATCACTGTAAACCACTATTTATTAAATTAGGATGTCTCACTATAATAAATTTTTATATTTATAATGTTTTAATTTATACTAAAGAAAATTTAAAAAGTCAGCTTCTGAGACAGGACATACACAACTACAACACAAGAAATAGTAATAAGATTGATATTCCATATCAAAGGTTATCTAAATCCTTAAATAGTTATGAATTGTTAGGTTTAAAAATGTTAAATAAGTTATCACCTGAAATATCAGAATTACCTGATTACCTGAGTGAATTACCTGAGTGCATCACCTCGGTTTTAAGGCCGATGTGATTCACCTGCGACTTCACCAGAAGCAATACCTCGATAATTGGGTGTGTGTGGGCCCAGCACCCAATTATTGAATATTGTAAATTATTTCTTCCTCTCCATAAGCATGTGTATTGGATGGTTGTTCGTTTTGTTCATGCATAATTGTGATGATTATATCACAGTTTTACTGCATGAAATTATAGTGATTTTGTATTTATTCATAAATGATGTTTGTTTGATAACAATCTTTGTATTATTTTTACAGTTTTCCAAATACTTTCATGTAGGCCGTCCTCAAAATTGTCGATTCTATCAAAAGACCGACTCGATCGTTTTATTTAATAACACTGTGTATTTCTTTTATCTTTACAAATAATTAAAAAAACTAATATGAACAAAATTTAAAAAAAATATATATTTTTTTAAAACTTGTTCTTTTTACATTAACGCCCAATATACCATATTCAAAAGCGGTAGTTCGGTTCTAAGGCCATCTTGCCACTTCTCCAACCCCATTTCATCTTTATTGTCCCAAAAATTAACATAAAAATGATATATTTTTTAAATAACTTTTTTAAATTGATCATTAACGCCTAATACCCCAACCTCAAAAGTGGCAGTTCGGTTCTAAGGCTGTCTTACCACGACTTCAACTCCATTTATTCTTTATTGTCAAAAAATGACTGTTGTCTCTTTTTCCCAAAATACATTTTTCAATACTCCTGGGTGAAATGTTTAGTAATACGATAAAATCATTTGCCTAGTGGAATATCAACAAATAACTAATGTAATTTTATCAAATAATAATTAATACTAAGCTTTAAATCATGTTTAAAATTTTACCATCCCTTAAAGACAGAGCGGGGAAAAGAGTGCAAGGGGCAGTGTTGGAAAAATGACCTTGACACATTTAAAGACTTATAAATTTTCAGTCATTACATATTTATATATAATTATACTGTATAGTTTAAACACTAAAACTCTCTATCCTCTCTCCCCTTCAAATCCTTCCCCCACTCTTTTCAACATGTATAAAACCGAGTAGTTGTTGTAACCAGAGTTCATTCCGCTCCACCGTTCCGCTCCTCCATACCACTATCCACACCATGATTCCTAAAGATATTCCCCAAGAAAATATTTTAATCCTCAAGATTTTAATTTAGTTGAACATTTTGATCTTTTTGATGATGAAAGCGATTTTGAAGAGGGAGTAGAAGTAGTAGGAGAAGAAGAAGGAAATCCCAACTTGGAATATGAGCAAGTGGAAGATGTTTCTGAGGATAAAAAGGAGGGAGAGGAGGAGGAGGAACACTTGCTGCCATTTGACGACTTAGCTCTACATTTTGAAGAAATAAATCTGAACCCTTTGTCAAATAATATTTTCGAGAGTGTCTTTACTGTAGACCATAGTTTTTCTTGGACCGACTCTGAAGATGAGATTTTCTGTTAAAATCTTCTCCTCCTGCTAACCTCTTGTTTCTCCAATTTCTTTGCAACACACCCTTCCCCAAAAGCTTTTCCTGGGCTGACATTCAAGATGAGTAGTTTTCTGTTAAAAGCTTCTTCTACTGTTAACCTCTTATTGCTCTGAATACTTTGCTCCCCCCCTCAGGAAAAAAGATAACGCTCATAATATCAAAGAGCGTTATCTTTTTTCCGCCAATACTCTGAATCAAAAAAATGGAAAATGAATCAAAGAGGTTTAATAAATGTTGTGGTAAAGAGGTTACCACAACATTAATAAAAATGAAAATTACCAAGATGAAGAAGAATTATTTTAGACTAATGCAAAGTGAATTGAACATCATGGTAAAATATTTGTATAAAAATAGAATTGTGGTAAACTCCAAAAAAACAAAGGTAATAGTTTTTAGAAATCCTAGAGTCAAAATAAACATACCGACCCGAGAAACAAATTAATCTTCATCTGGCATTGATCATATTTTTCTAAACCACTTTGAACTCACAACGGTTTCTTCTTGTGTATTTAAGACTGACATCACTGATCACTATGCTACTATGGGAAAAATTGACACTCACATCCGCAAACCGGATTACAACATTGGAAAAACTTACTTGGACTCAGATATTTTGGGCGACTTGGTGGTGACACAGTCATGGGATTGCGTTTTGGCTCAACAAGATGTCAATGCTTGTTGCGACTCATTTCTCAACACATTTACAGACTTGAAAAACAGATCAGTGCGCCTGAAAAAATCTTCTACGCGCTTTAAAAAACTAAAACCCTGGATAACAACAGACTTGATTAATACTATTAGAAATCGAGACAAGATAAGTAAATTGGTTAAAAAACATCCGTTGATGAACAATTAAGTAAAAGAGAAAAAACCACTTCGTCAGCTAGCAATCCTAGATTGTTTTGGAGAAATGTAAATAAGTTCAATGGAGGTGGCGGTAGAAAAGGAGATTTTGCTATCCCCCATTTCCTGTGGCAGTCGTGCGCCGGCGGGGGGTGCGTTAGGTCGGTGGCTAACTCTTTAAATAATTTTTTCTAATGTAGGGAGCAAGTTGGCGGGCGAGTTGCCACCGTACGCGCTATACAGGGTTGAGCACAAGCTGAATATGCGGCCGGTGTCTGGTGATCAGGTGGCGGATTGTGTGATGGCAAAGAGTGGCATATGGCGTGATTGCTCCTGGACTTGAAGGGTTTACTGCTAAAATTCTAAAAGATAATCTTCAAAATATTTTGTTACCTTTGACACATCTAATCAATCTTAGTATATCACAAGGGGTATTTCCGGATAAATTTAAAGTCGCAAAGGTAAATGAATAATTTCAGGCCGATTTCTTTGTTGAGTTTGTTGTCTAAGGTACTGGAGAAGTGTGTGAAAATTAAATTGCAGAGCTATCTAGAACAGAACAAAATTCTATCTGAACGACAGTTTGGCTTCAAAAGAGGCAAAAACACACAATCTTCTCAATAAGCAAGATAATAATAAACTGGCTAAATAACAACGATAAATTACTAATTACATTCATAGATCTTGCAAAAGCGTTTGATTCAATTGATAGAGAGGCTTTGTTTTCTAAATTAGAACACCCGGGGGTTAGGGGCGTAGCGCTCAATTGGTTTAAAAGCTATTTAAGTGACAGAACCCAAGTGGTATCAATAAATCGTACAGCTAGTGACAAGTCGGGAGTTAACTTTGGAATTATACAAGGCAGTACACTTGGGCCTCTTTTATTCTTGATGTACATCAATAATATTGACAAACTAAATATTTCTGGTAAACTATTTCTTTTCGCTTATGACACTACAGTAATTTTTAGAGCGCGTAGCTGGGATGATGTTTTTAATATTACATCAGCAGAATTATTAGAGATTTTGAGAAAGTGGTTTTCAAATAATATATTAACAATTAATATTAGTAAAACGAAATGTTTACCAATAGCGCTGCGCCCCATGTGCAAGCCGCCAGAAGAGTTGAGGCTGGCCCTGGACTCGTGTGGAGACCAGGCCGGCAGCGTCTGTGACTGTCAGGTTATTGAGAGGGTTAGTCACTACTTGGGGGTTATCATTGACTCAAAGTTGAGATGGGAAAATCACATTAATTTGCTTACATCAAAACTGAGAAGAATGATATATATCTTTCACCAGTTAAACCAGATTTATTTGCTATACCATATCATTTGTAAAATATTTAAGTGCAATAGCTTTATATAATTTTATTTTCTATATAATTGTTGTTTTAATTTTCAATACATTATTTAGCTGAGAATTGTTAAGTATTAAATTATAAAACTACATTATACACACCTTACTTATGAATTCTTTGTTTTTATTTTTTAAACAGTGTTCTGTTTTTTTATTCATAGTTTTTTACAGGCGCCACAGAGCGCGAGTGTTGAGTCAAGTGTTGCTGGACTCACAAAGTGACTTTTTCATTGACTTTATACATGTTCCAGTTGACCACAATTATTGGCAAAGGTGGTAAACTCATATTACTTATCTGTATATTGTGCTGTATTGTGTTTTTTTAAGAGGAATGAAATTCACTATTCATAATCCGGAACCCTTAACTAATGTGCCTGGATAATAATTCCTTCAGGACAAACCTGGCCAGAACTATGTGAAACTAATCTACAAGGGTTCTGGATGAAAGACATATGTATTATATCTTAAGACTTGAGGTAAAATGATTGGGTTCAGTATGTAGGGATTTCAGGGTTAGATCTGAAGGTAAAAGTTAAATAATTTAGACAATTTTTGTTTTAACTTCTTATTTAATTTTTTGTTCAGAAGTATTATGGTTTAGAGATAGAGTCACTGCCAGCAACTTTCCCAGCGTTTACACAGGGTGCTCCATTCAAACTTGTTACACACTGATAAGGGAGTGACTGTGGAAGCTTGACATAACCTGGCAAAGATAAATGTGACAATATAAAAGACAATATTAAATAGACTCTGGGAAAAATCCAGGTTACATTTAATATCCAATATATTTAATATTATATTTAATTAATTTATATTTAATTATATTTAACATCCAGGTTACATTTAAATGTCAGAATATGAATGAAGAACATAATTTTGTTCACATATTCTTTATTTTTTTAGTAACATTAAATGTTTTGCTTACATTTGGAACATTTCAAAAACATTCTTTTTTCAACCTCAAATCTCCAAACAAATAACTGCAAAACAGATGCCATCCACTCATGTAGGTCTGGACTATAAATCAGGGAGTGGCACTTATTAAGCTAAACACAAAACAAGCCAGAACAGTACCAGGTTATCAGTAATTATGTTAAAAATTGCCAATATCCAGCCACTATAACACCTAGGCCTACCTTTATGATTGTATCCAGCATTCTCCATCAGAGTCACATGTTCCTCCTGGCACACCTTAGAATGCTTGGGTTGTGCAGACAGAGCAAATACAGTGTCCACATCAGGAGTCAGAGCTGCGTCGAACTGGCCACAGGCTGTCATAGGAATACATCACAGTGGAGTATAAACCACAGCACAGTTAAAAGCAAATAAATTTTTATTCTATATTTTTGTATGGGTGCAAACCCCCCGCCAAAACTTTAAAGGACGAGGGTTCTTTAGGACCATATCAGGATATAACATAGGCTTTGAATGGCCATTTTTGGTCACCTTCCTTAGTTTTGTCTCTTTTAGAATTCTTTATTTTATTAATAATTCCTAAACATAAAAGTAAAAACAATACTTTCTCCATATACTATCATATAAGTGAGAGAAACTGAAAAGGGGAAAAACAGACTTCTCTGTAGGAAATAGCTTAGATCATGGATATGTCTTAAGGAGGCTGCTTCTTTTGACCTAGCTGTTGCCTATACATCAATGAAAATTATAATAATCATCACATAATTTACCTACCTGGGAGAAAGGAATAAAAGAATACTGATGAAAACGGGGTATTCATAAGGAATTCACCATGTTCTTGATGGGTTCTCTCCTCTCATCGACGTATTCGGAACTATTTCACACATTCATTGAACAAAATCCCGTTTAGTGCACAGGTTAGTTTAGTAAAAATTGCATGTAGTTTACAAAATTGCAATAAATTAAATTTAATCCCGTTTCAAGGAAACTGGATTCAGACTGGAATCTACAACACTTTTGTTGCACTTTTTACGTTCCACAAATCTGCTAACACCCCTATTTTATAGCAAATACAACTCAAAAAATTTCTCAAAAATCAGGGAATAATCATTCAATTTGCACCATTTTATTACAAAACCCAATGATTCTTGACCTTGAAATCACAACACAATTCAAAGTCATATTCCAATCCTCACACTATTTATCCAGTTTGTTGAATTAACGTTTCCCACATCAACACATACAGTTGGTTGAAAATTCTATCTGCATATAGGATAAAAATAAGCAATAATATCTCCTAAAAATAGAGACTGTATATCTCTCAGTCGGTTTCAATTTACAAAATCAACATCAATTCCGGGTTTCAACATTCCTTGTTGAGAATCCACTAATAATACAATCCAGACATTTAAATTGAACAACAAAAAATTCAATAAACCTGTAGTAATGACAATATTGTCAAGGCCAAGTTAAATCTTCCTAATACAGTATAGTCCCCATCAGTGGCGGCTCGTGAGTGAAATGCTAGGGGGCGCACACTGGGGGTCTTGGGGTTATGGATTACCCCCCAGGAGAGGGGGGGTCCGGGTATTCTCTCTGAGGAAAATTTTTGATAATATGGTGTATTTTAGTGACTTTTAAACGCAATCTAGGTATTAAATTTGTGATGCATGTTTCGTTTTTAACTAAAATATCTAGTTTTCTTCATAAACCTTGAATAATAAATACTGTACTCTTGGTCTTATGGATCGACTTCATTTTGACTCTGAATTGTATGGATAAACTATAAATTATTAGTTAAATTATTATTACAATTATAAATAAAATATTGAAAAAACCTTTATTTGTTGCAATACTTTGTTAATAAAGACCTAAATACTAATTGCTATAATTAATAGGAAAAAGCTAAACAGAGATCAAATATTAAATTTAATGACTAACCAACATATAAATGAAGCTGAAAAGTCACAAGGCACCATGCTAAATACTTGGAAAGAGGCTTCAAAAACTAAAGACAGGTCAAAAATATATCGAAAACATAGCTACAATAGTAATGATAACACAGATTTTGTACTCTCATGTAGCAACAAGTACGCATGTTTATCTGAAGAGATTGAACCCCAGAACAAAAGTCAATCAAAACACAGCAATCCTCCTCAAAGAAGCATTAAACCGTCTAGACCTGGTAAACCAACTTCACATCAGGTCCGGCAGGATCACAATCACACGGATGTACTGCTGGTTGCCGACAGCCAAGGCAAGGACCTGTCCTACATGCTAGAGAAGGTGTGGGGAAGATCTTTCAGAGTCTTTGGGCATGTACAACCAGGAGCATTGCTGGAAAGAGTGGTTGCACCTTTGGAGAACGATTCAAAACAAGTATCTGATAAAGGTTGGGTTATAATAGTTGGAGGTTGTAATGATATGGCACAAAAGAATAATGACATCAGTACAAAGCAACATTATAAACAAATAATCTCTACTCTTGAAAATCAGATTAATAATTATCCAAATTTGAATGTGGCAGTTTCAACCATACCTTACCGCTATGACCTTCATAATGAACATAGTTTACAAAGAGCTATATGTAAAGTAAATAAAGGAATCAGGAATCTAGTAGGTGAATACCTAAATAATGTTCATTTGCTGGATCTTTGGTGCTTGGAAAGATTCTGTCATACAAGACATGGTTTTCATATTAATAAAAATGGAAAATTCCGGATCACCAGACTAATGTATGAAATGATTACAGGGAAAAGTAAAAGACTAACAGTTACTAAAAAAGTTATAGATGAGGATCCCCGTATTCAAGTAATTGAACAAGACATGACAGTTGTCATTAATAAAAAACGTCACGATAGTTCTGTTGCATTTGCCCATTGTATATCAGGAGACTTGGGACATGAAAGGCAAATGTCAGCTGGGGTAGCGGTGAAATTCAAAAAAGAATTCGGTAAACCAAATATTTGGAACTGCATTGAAGACCATTTGACCTTTCAACAACCTGGAAAGGGGGCGGGTGTGTATGGTTTGATCACAAAATTGAATTACAATGGTAAACCGTTTCCAAGAGATTACGACATCGCCCTTAAACAACTGACAACAAGTTTCAAAAATAAAAATTTCAAGCATTTAGTCTGCTCACCATTAGGTTGTGTCATGGACAAAATCCCTCTAAAACACTTTGTTAAAAGAATAGTACAGTTCCAAGAGGAAACTGGGGCGAAAATTGAAATTGTTGCCTATAAGCAAACATCAGAAAGATTCCTAAATAATGGTTTGAGCCATGAACAGTTTTTAAATACATTGAGGAAGCTTGTGAGTGTTGAGATCAGTTCAAAACCAGCTAATGAAGAGAACCGGCCTTTGACAGAGGCTTCAATCGATCACTCGGAATCATTAGTGACATCCAGTCCACCATGGAGGGGCTGGCCCACACCAGAGGCGAGACAACAGCGTATCGAGACATCACCTGAAATAGCCTGCAACTCCCACCAGATTAGTGTTAGTGAAATAAAAAAGCAGAGCAGTGCTTCAAGCGAGTTGAGTGATGTGTTAGTTTGTAAGGAGTCCGCCGAAGATCACAATGTACAGTCTAATGCTATGCCTTTAAACTACCTTTCGAAACAAAAACAAAATACAGGTTGAAAAAACAAAGTAAGGTTTCCCTAAAAGTAAAAAGTAAAAGTCCGTTACCTAAATTTAACAAAAAAATTACTAATAGAAAAAACAATAAAATTATAACAAATTTAAAAATTTTTCACCAAAACATAATGGATTTGAGGACACGTTTGGAATCATTGGAAGTTATTTTATCAGAAATCAACCCGGAAATAGTAGTTTTGACTGAGCATAATATGGCAGTAAACGAATTGGAAAAAGTTAATATAAAAAAGTATTCAGTCATTTCACAATACTCTCGTACAACTACATCTGGCGGGGGGGTTATGATATTATCGAAAGGGGAGCTAAAGGGAAAACATATGACTCTGCCAGCTATTGGTAATTTGTGTACAGATAAGTTATTTGAATGCACAGTAGCTAAATTTAAATTTAAAAGTTCAAGTTTCATTTTTGGAATTTATAGGAAACCTCAATTCAAAAATGGAGAATTCTTGGAAAGGCTAAATGCTTTGATGGAAATTTTGGTTAACAAAGAAAAACACTTAATTGTGGCAGGAGATTTAAATATAAATATGTTAAAAAATTCATGCGAATCAAGGGAGCTCAGGAATTTATTGCGCCGTCATGGGATGAAACATTTAATTGATTTTCCCACAAGAGTAACATTAAGATCGGGATCATGCATCGATAACTTTTTACAAATAAAAATAAAAATGAGACTAAAGTCACTGGACTTATAACAATGTTATCAGACCATGATGGACAGTTATTAGAGCTGCTTTGTTTTCAATCAGAATGTAGGAAAAGTTTGACCTTTTCAGGAAGAAAATTTTCAGTAGAAAATATTGACTTATGTAGACAATTTTTAGAAAACGAAAACTGGCTTCCATTGTACAATGCAGAAATTGAAAAAAAATATGAATACTTTGACCAAATTTTTACATATTATTTCAATATCTGTTTCCCAAAAGTTACAAGGAAAAAGCTTTTTTCCAAACAGTCATGGATAACACCAGAAATTAAGAACGAAAAAGAAATGCTTATCGATTTAAGTAAAATGGTAAGACAAACTAAATTTCAGAACCTCAAAGAATTATTTAAAGTTAGACATAAGATATATAAGGAAAAACTGATTGAATGTAAAAAAAAGTATATGGATGAAAAAATTAAAAATTCTAATGATATTCAGAAAGCAACATGGAAAATTGTAAATGAGGAACTGAATTGTAATAGAAATAAGTCACAGATAGGCAATATTAAATTAAAAATCAATGACATGATTGTAAAAGACCCATCCTCTGTTTGTAATTATTTCAACAATTATTTTGTCAACATAATAGATAAAATGTTAGATGAACCCCCTCCAGCACAAATACAAACTGATGGTTTGAACAATTCTTCAGATCAAATTATTCCAAATTTTAGGTGCCCACCGGTCGATGAAAAAGAGCTAGACAAAATTTTCGACTCTCTACAAAGTAAATGGTCCAGTGGTTATGATGACGTTCCCATTAGGCTTATAAAATATCTTAAATATCCATTAATTAAACCAATTTCACACTTAATAAATTCCTCTTTAATATCAGGCATATTCCCGGAAAAACTTAAAATATCAAAGGTTATTCCGATTTTTAAAAAGGGGGAGAAGACAGGAATTGAAAATTATCGGCCTGTGTCAATCCTCCCTTCTATCTCAAAAGTTTATGAAAAGGCAATGAAAAACAGATTGGTCAATCACATAGAACTAAATAATCTTTTGGATGAAGAACAACACGGTTTTTGGAAAAATAAATCCACTATCTCAGCTTTAGTCTCCTTTTCAGAATCCCTATTAGAGTCAATGGACAAAAAAGACAAAACAATTGGCGTCTTCATGGATTTATCAAAAGCCTTCGATAGCATATCGCATGACCTACTTTTAGAAAAATTGCATACTTTAGGGATTAAAAACAATCATCTAAAATGGTTTCAATCATACCTCATAAATAGAGTACAATATGTAGAAATATCTTATACATCTAATAATAGAATTTCAAAATTTAATTCTAAAACTCAAACCATAAGAAATGGGGTGCCACAAGGTTCAATCCTGGGCCCTTTGCTGTTTATATGTTATATCAGAGGAATGCCACAGTGTCTTAGTAGCACATGTGGCGTAAAGAGTCAGATGTGTTTATATGCAGATGATTCCAACATGATCATGGCTGCTGGGACAGAACAACAACTGGAAATAATGGCTCATGTTCAAATTTCAAAACTAATTGATTATTTCATTAAAAATAAGCTAATATTAAATAAGGAAAAAACTAACTTTGTGGCTTTTTACACAAAACAAAATAGAACCGGTCTAGATCCTCTCATTCTGGGAGGCACTGAAGAGATAAATAAAATCAATGAGACAAAATTCCTTGGATTGGTTATTGATAAACACTTAAGCTGGGATTTACATGTTGAATTTGTCACTAAAAAAATTAGTACCGGTATTTTTGTGCTGAGAAGGCTTTCCAAAATTTGCAGTTTTTCAGTCTTAAAAATGCTTTTTTATGCCCATATTCAGTCCCACATAGCTTATGGAATAGGAGTGTATGGAGGGACTTCAGAAAAAATATTAGTTTTACAAAAAAAGGCTCTACGAATTGTTTTGAAATTGAACAGTGATGAGTCTGTAAAACAACACTTTATCAATTTAAATATTTTAACAGTTCATAGTTTATATATTTTTGAATGTATAATGTATGTAAAAAAAAATCATGAAAATTGTATAAAGAAAGAGAGAGAGCACCCCTATAACACAAGAAATAAAAAAGAACTTACTATTCCCAAACATAATCTAGAATTGTACTCCAAAAGAACTAGTTATGCTGGCATAAAATTTTTAAGGATTATTCCAAAAGATATAAAAAATGTAGAAAATATATCAAACTTCAAAACATTATTGAAAAAATATCTAGTAGGGAAAGCGTGTTATTCGGTTGATGAATTGTAGCTAAATTAGAATAGTTCTGAAATAAATTAATTGTATTTTGTAATTTTTGTAGATATATATATATTTTTTTTTTTTCTTTCCTTGTATAAAGAGTTAACGCTAGGTACTTTTTGTACATTTGTGCAAATTTCAATAAAGATTTTGATTGATTGATTGATAGACTAGCTCTTCTCAAAACAAAAGTAAACTACAACAAGCTGTTCTAAAAACACAACTTACTTTTTCATTTCTGATAATTTGTTTAGCAGTGAATTTTTTGAATTGCAAGTTTTAAGCTAAATAACAATATGTTGTATAGCTTTGAATTCCAACCAAAATTTTTATCTTGATCACAAGCATGCAGAACTACTTGGGTCTCTGATTAAAACTATTTGCTTGTAAACAAACAGAGGATGTACAAATTTTCAAGAATTTTCTCATAATCATATGTCTATACAATAAGATAAATTGAGACAATCCTAGTTAAAACATTATATGAAACTTATAGTAAAAACATTATATGCAATTTATATTACGTAGAAAAATACTAATCTCAAGGAAAAATGTCGTATATGAGAAATAATTTTGACTAAAAATATTTTTAAGGAATGATATTTCATTCATGCACTCCTGTTTGGACTACCGTATGTAATCGGCTAGCGATTGTAACATGTTACCTTATGAAACAAACCAAATAGAACAAAAAAAGATTCTAAGATTTTCCAGTTCTTTGTTCTAAGGGCTATGTAAATTTCACATTAATCTTCAGAGGATAGTAAAACTGCTAATAAAACCTAAATGTATTGTACTGAGTTAGATTTAAGGAAAACTGTGATGCTATTTATTGTATTCCTGTACATGAAACAAATAAAGAAGTTTTGAATTGAATTGAATTGAATTGAATACCTAACTTAACATTTTAGCGCCTTCATTTTTCACACATATGCACCTGCAATACACTACTGTTCGTTTTGCAAACATAAGATGTTCTTAACAAAAAATATATTCGCAATGATTGCCTCCTCTAGACAACAAACACGAATTCGCGAGCTTTGTTAATGTAGAAGCATTGTTTTCTGGTGCACAGTTAACTTACTGTTAACTGTGTACTAAAACTACACTACTTAGTTAGATCAACACAAACATAACCTCTGTTACACACAAAAACAAACAGACAAGCGGCGCGCGGAAATCAACTGTCAACTCGCCACAAATGTTTCTCTGCGCATGCGCGGACAGCGTCCCAAGACTTCTATAAGAGATATGCTTAAGGGTGCTTACAGGGTGGAGCCGGGATGTACGCTGGTAGCCTGGATGGTAGCTTACTCGCTTACTGCTAAGTAAGAATCCTCCCACAGTAGGCTATGTGCCCGTGCATAGTAGAGCGAGGCAGGTTACATCGATGGGCGCAGGGAGCCTAGATGGGAGGAAAAAGAATTGCTACCCCGATTCTTTACACCGCTGTAAGCGCTGACATGTAATACCTTCACAGCAAAGCTCGCTACAGCACGAAACTTTTATATGTGTACTGTGTAACTGCCAACATTGATTGCTGAAGTGCTGCAAGAAAATCTGGAACCAAGTTGACCATCACAACCGCCATGTTTTTTGAAAATCATGTTTGCCATCTTTGTTTTTTAAATTTTTTTTTATTTTTTGTAATTTTTTGTAAATAACAAATGTATTTCTAGTAACAAAATATTAGATGCAAAAATTCGTAGGACTTTTTGAAATAAAAATACTGACTGCATGGCTTAAAAGAATAAAATTTTAATAAGTTTTTAATACCATTTTGATATATTTTTTTAAGGCTAATTTTTTTATGCAAATTATTAAATTGTTTCATTACAGAAAAAATGGAAATACTTGAGGGACTACTTTAGGGCCGAATGTGTAAAGATTCCTAAACAAAAATCAGGAAGCGAAGGTGGAACCCATGTTTTTAAATCTGGCACTTTGTTTTCAATCAGAATGTAGGAAAAGTTTGACCTTTTCAGGAAGAAAATTTTCAGTAGAAAATATTGACTTATGTAGACAATTTTTAGAAAACGAAAACTGGCTTCCTCTGTACAATGCAGAAATTGAAAAAAATATGAATACTTTGACCAAATTTTTACATATTATTTCAATATCTGTTTCCCAAAAGTTACAAGGAAAAAGCTTTTTTTTAAATTACACACAAAAGAAACCAAAACACGTCCGCTCGTCACGAAGACTCGAAGACAACTCTGTAACTGTGTAATGGTTTAGTGTATGGTTCGTTTGTAAGTTTTTTTTGATTGCTTTAAACTTTTATGTTTTCAGTTTTATACCGGTTTGGTCCGGATTATATGTTAATTAATTGTGCTATGTTTTAGATATTAGTCCACCTGAGGACGGGATCAGATTCCAGATCCCGAAACGTCGTGAAACTTTGTTTTACATAATATCGTGATGGAAAATGTCCGCAATAAGAATCTAAATAATATCAATCCACCATCACCAATAATGAATTTCAAACAAAGAATCAATTCGAGTAGTTCCACATCTGTTCAAAGTCTCTCGCTATATTTACAAAGGTAAGTGATGTAGGGACTGGCATATGCAACGGTTGCAATACCTCCCACAAAGCTTCAACAGTTTCTTTTACAATCACACTGACTGTGGAAACTCCCATCCTGAAGGAAAACGAAAGGTGTCTGAATGATGCACCTGTGGCTAAATATCTCAATGTTACAACGAGCCTTTCTTCTTCAGTTATGGGATTCGAATGCAAATTACCCCAATTCTTATGTAATTTTTGAGATACTAAAGCCTTAATGTAATCAAATGTTCCAGTTTCCATTCGCAGGTATTGAAAAAATCTAGCAGGGTGGTTTCTTAACTTTCTGTACAAATGATGAAACTCACCATATTGTTCTCTCTCCAAGTTCACAGGATGTACACTAAACTCGCGATCACTGCTAAACAATAAAAACCACTTGGTTGCCGCATTGTCGAGAAGCAAAAGTTCTTCAAGTCCTTCCATATTGACTTACAACAAAGAAATGTGATATCGATGAGAGCTTTCTGCTCAGTGCCACTGTGAAGCCCCCTCTGTCCAACCAGGTACACATCGAGTAAGCGGGTAAGCTACCAGCGTACGTCCCGGCTCCACCCTGTAAGCACCCTAAGGCTCGATTACACTGGGCGAGTTTACAAGCTAGAAGCCGGCGAGTCGGCGAGTGAGCTTGTTGTCGATTACACACGAAACTGTCCAATAAGCTCAGAAGCCTTTCGTTAAAAAAATAACATCTTCAGACCAACACAGAACTGATAAAAACATATTTTTGTACACATGTTTGTTAAAAATGTTACAAAAATATTTTTATATCAGTTGTATGTTGGTCTCAAGATGTTAGCTTTGATAACACCTTACCACAATAAAAATTTATAATTATTGGATTACAACATTCATTTTTCAAAAGTAATTAGACTCCATTAAGAATAGCTTAATCCAAATGATTAAATAATTAATAAAATAAATATTTTGAAAGCCTGTGGGGATATATATTGTAGGATTGACTGAAATTGTTTGCACTTACCTCTATGTATGGTCGAAGTACGCAACAAATCGCCGTAAGTACATAGGGTAAACTTCGTTATTGTTTGTGGACTCTAAACACTAACTCCAAGACTAAAATACGTAATAGTATTTAAATTTTGTGGTCACTATTGCCATTTTTGTTTTGTTCTGTTTATTTGCCATTGTCCATTAGCTCATCCTGTTACTGTCATTATATTCGATATTTATAAACTGCTGGTCTTCGTTCTTGAGCTCTTTCAGCAATGTATTTATGCACCATAATCTACTACCCTACCCATTTACCTACTTTCCTCTTTTTCTCGTAATTAACTTATTTTTAATCACTTTTAACACTGCACTCTACACTTGAAATCTCCAATCCCTGTGATTAGTTCAGCTACTTGAAGCTAGCTTTTGCCAGCTTTGTTATGATAACAGCTAGTGTGTGAAGTCGCAACAGCGAGTCATAGGGTTTAAGCTTTTTTTCTCTAAACAGGTACTCCAAAGACTTAAACGAATCACCAGTCGCTAAATAGCGTAGTGTTATTTCTAATTTTGTGGTCACTGGGATTGCCATACGCATTTTTGTGTTCTGTTTTGACAGCATTCCGTCCACCATTTCCAGTAGCTCATCAAACTGTTCACCTGTTATTCGCAATATATTTCTATAAGCTGCTGGGTCTTCGTTCTTGAGCTCTTTCAGCAATGTATTTGATGCACCATAATCACTACGTCTTGCTACCCACGGTTTTACCCACACTTTCCTCCTTTTCCGTTTCTCGTTTAATTAACTCTTTTTTAATCACTTTTGTTAACACTGCAACTCCCGCTAGAACCAATTCCTCCGACATCTTGAAAGCCAGTCAGTCGCTTGTGCACAAGCTACTGTGAGTACACTTGGCTACTTTACAATCTAGCTCGCGCAAAAGCCAGCTAGTGGCGTGTGAAGTCGCCGGCGGAGTCAGCTTTTTCCACAGCTTTTTTAAAAGCAGCTTTAGAGCGAGTGCGTCGATGACATTAAGCTAGTTTACGAGCTGCGTGTAAAAAAGCCGGCTTCTAGCTTGTAAACTCGCCCAGTGTAATCGAGCCTTGATGGATTTGGACATTCTGGCGAGGGCCCCACGACTACAAATACGAATTTTTCGCGCAATTTTTTTACGTTTTCCCGCTATAATTTCGTTGTATACGGCTGTTAAAACATTTTGGTTAGTTGGATCTATAGTTATAACTAAATAAGTATTTCATTATTTTTTCCTTTTTCAAATCTTTGGGGGCGGGGCAGCGTCCGAGAGTCCTTATAGGCGAGCCGCCACTGGTCCCCATATAACCAACCCCGAAATAAAAAAATCCCTGATAAAATCCGAAGTACAGTGACTGGTTCAGTACTGTGTCCTGTTGTCCGCACTGTTGACATAGTCACAATAGTTTAGTGTGTATGCGAGTGTGTGTATGTGTAATTGTGACAAAATGTGTAATGTCTGAAAAGTGGCACACATAACCTATGATTTTTAATTATATGTCTTACATAAGACACATTTGCAATATCATCTGTTCCTCAAAGTCTTCAACTCCTTAACTGAACTATATTAATACCATTCTGTTTACAATTTACATTGCAGATCTGTCTAGTTGTATTTGTGCATTCAAAAGCTGACGACTATCAATTGTATTGTATCATATAGGACCAAATCCATTGATCAGGTGTTTGCAGGAGTCAACTCACCTCTGTTGAGAATAAGAGAGTGGTCACAGGGACCACTTAATTAATTTAAAGTGTACATATGTTTTGTCTTTAAATTTATTTGTATTTGACTTGCTTTGTAAAAGAGCATTGAGCTGAAACACACACTAAAAAAATGTGTTTTAATTTATTTAAAACAGGAGGGCATTGTATCAAATTACTTCAACAATAATGGTGACCGATAATTAAGATTACTCCTGAAATAGTTATTACTTACAACCATATAAGAAGCAGCGATACAAAATGAAAGTTGTTTGACAGGCAAGTAATGTTGCAAATTCCTGAAACATGCATGTCGGATCTGGAAAAGTTTATTGCATTTTGAAAAACTGTATGAACCTTTTGAAACATTAAAAAATTAAATAAAAATATACTGGGTGGTTTTAGTCCCTTCCCCTCTACTTTTTTTCAACAACTAATATATAAATGATTTTCAATTATGGGATTAATTTAATAAGTACATACCTTAACTTTCCAACTACTTAAATAAATTGGAAGTTTCCTGAGGTTTAAGATGTAAGAGTAAACTTAAATATTCTTTATGAGAATTTTTTATATTTTTTGATTTGTTATCCAACATATCAAATATCACTGCCTTTCTTCCCTGAATACAATACTGGAATCTAAATTCAAAAAGGTTTAACTGTTTTCAGGATATCCATAGGTTTAGGAAGTCAAAATAATACAATCACAATCACAAACTCTTGCCCAAGTATTTGACCCGAGGTCCTACATAATGTCCAGATTGAAATCACAAACAGATTGCTTTACTGTCAAGAAGTAAATAAGGCACACTTAGAACATTTCTTATAGAGTTAAAGGAATGTTGTTCATAACTCATTGTCCTATTTTTATGTAAAACCAAACTATTGGTAATCAATAATCTACTTTTAATTATTAACCAAAAGTATATGGTTTATAACTTATTGTCTTATTTTATGTAAATTAAACAAAGTATTAATTTACAAATTAAAATATAATGAAAATGGTAACTTATTTGAATTCTGATTGCACCACTTTTTCAGGAGGGAATAACAGTATTATTCAATTTGTCGCATAACAAGCTTCTAATGAAAATTGTTTTTGGAGTAGACATAACAATTTTCTACATAACAATCTATGTTGTAGGAATTTACAACCTAGACCTATGGATATCTTTAAAATGGTTCAACCTTTGTGAATTTATATTGCCCTATAGTTATCAGGAGGGGAAGGCAATATTATTTGATATGTCGTATGGTGGGTTTCTAATGAAAACCTAATGTTGACTCCTACATCCTAGATCGATTGATATCTTGAAAACTGTATAACCTTTTCAGTTTAGATTGCGGAATGGTATTCAAGGGAGAAAGGACGTGTTATTTGATATGTTCGGATGGCAAGATTCTCAAAAAGAATTTCAAAGTTTACTCCTACATCTTCGACATCAAGGTACTCCCAATGTTTTTAACTACTTCAAAAGTTAGGATATATATCTATTTATTGAATCCCATAATTGAAATTCATTATAAATCTTAGTATATAAAATTCAAAGCCCTCACTCACTCACTCATCACTAATTCTCCCACTTCCCGATTACCTAGGAGGCTGAAATTAGGTATACTGGTATACTTTAGGCCTAAAATAGGAAAGTCTGATAGTTTTTGTGACGATTTTCCCATAAATCTCTACCCTATACGCCTTCAAAGTTCCCATGTTAATCTTATGGGTAAATAATTTTGTTTTGGATTCCAACATATGTATCTTACCTTTTAAGATATAAACAGCAGCTATTTGATTTGAACCATTGAGCAAGCCAAAGAAGCAAGCATAAAATAGTAAGCACTCAATGGTATCTAATTACTGTATAAATATAATATTTCTCAGAACGAAATTTTGTGATTATGTTTTATGATTAAAAATCAAATATTTATTATTATCGGTACAAAGTTCGCCGGGTCAGCTAGTATTGTATAAAAAAGTAGGGGAAAGGGACTTTAAAATCATCCTGTATGAAACTCATATTTTACAATATCATCCCTAGTCATATAAATAAACTTATTCTACTTAGTATATATATATATATATACACTACTACTATTACACATACACATGTATATATATATATATCTTTATATATAAAATTCAAAGCCCTCACTCACTCACTCATCACTAATTCTCCCACTTCCCGATTACCTAGGTGCCTGAAATTTGGTATACTGGTACTTTAGCCCTAAAATAGGAAAGTCTGATAGTTTTTGAGACGATTTTCCCATAAATCTGTACCCTATACCCCTTCAAAGTTCCCATGTTAATCTTATGGGGAAATAATTTTATTTTTGATTCCAACATATGTATCTTACCTTTTAAGATATAAACAGCAGCTGTTTTTATTTGAACCATTGAGCAAGCCAAAGAAGCAAGCATAAAATAGTAAGTACTAAATGGTATCTAATTACTGTATAAATATAATATTTCTCAGAACAAATTTTTGTGATTATGTTTTATGGTTAAAAATTAAATGTTTATTTGTTGGCCAAATCTTATATATTTAATACACTAGGCCTATTTTTGTGATAATTGTTTTGGAGCGGTGGTGCTACCAATCACCATGTCCAAGATGTCGTTATAAAGGTCTTAGCATTTAGTTTTGCCATCAATTAAAAAAATTTTGAAAATTCGCCGTGGACATGGAAAATAATGGGGTCAAATTCGCGATTTTCCCCATAAACTTAATATGGAGCTAATGAAATGAAATTTTTTATTCGTCACATTAATTTACATTGATGTGTGTTACACAGGTAAATATATGACACGTCAGCAACTTAACACTAAATTTCTTAACAGAATAAAGCACAACATTACACAGCATTTCATTAGTAATGTAAAATTAATTTTCTAAAAATTCATTTAAGGAATATGGACAAAGTGTAGTCAGATATATTTTTAATTTACTTTGAAAGGATGTAATTTCTTCCTCAGATCTTAAATGTAAGGGGAGACGATTAAAAATCTTTCTGCCCATGTACCAAGGAGATTTTTCGTATAGGGTTGTTTGATGAACTGGGTATTGAAGAAGATCTCTATGTCGAGTATTATAGGGATGTTCATGGTTTTCCATCAAGATATTACTATAATTCTTTTTGACTAACGTACAAAGTTGGAATATATATACAGCATGAATTGTCAATAACTTCATGTCCAAGAACATGAAGAACATTCTAAACACCGACGATCGAGAAATCAGCTGTTTATTTAAGGAAGTGGTAAAATAAACAAATCAAATCTGACAGTTAAACATGGTTCTTTCTTTTTTCGTTTAATGAAGACATCATCGTACTGGCAATAAAACACCAGTTTTTATTTGCACAAAACCAAAACGTAATCAAAATGAAAATCTGTTTGGAAAATCTAAACTTAGTTTCTAAACATAGTTATTAGTGGACAGATTGTCTCCTTGGCAGCGCACGATTTCGTGCGCCAGGTATGCTAGTTATAAATAATAGTGGCAATGTTTATACAAATTACGTTTATTATAATAATAATCAGCTGTTAGCTGTTATATATTTTTCATATTTTACTTTTGCTATCTGAAATGTCTAAAAGGTTGATACATTATTTTGTATTATTTGAAAAATAAGGAATAGTGCACAGAAATTTCCTATGAGGAGGATAGAATTGTTAGTAAATCAAGATCTAGCTCTAGGGTTATGAATTTTGGTGCGCCTCAGGGTTCGATTCTGGGGCTGTTCCTATTCATTTGCTATGTAAATGACTAAATTATAAGTTATTAAACCATTTAATTTTAAATTATAAGGTTACAATACCTGCCGTCTTAAATCCAATAGTCTTTTAAACACGACTAGTTTCAGGAACAAAATGTTCCCATCATCAAGCGTATATTAGTCTTAAGGTTAACCTAAAGACTAATATACCCTTATAATTTAGTCATTATTCAATCCTGAAGGCAAAATGTTTAAATGTAAATGACTTTCGTTGTTCTGAAAAATATTTACAACCATGTAGCCTATGCCGATAACTCATCAGGTGGGCTTCTGACATTTGTACCTTAAAGGGTAATATTATTGATTTTCTGGAGAGAAGTATTGCATATTTTACTTGTAATAACTTAAGAATAAATGTCAATTATAAGACTGAATTGATAATTTTAACTCTAATAAGGATCTAAGTTTTGAAATTGATTGTAATAATAGTATTAAGTATACAGACTCATATAAATTCCTAGGTATTTTTATTGACTAACATTTTAATTTGTCAATTCACATTCATTATGTGTGTAGAAAAGTCTCATCCAGAATATTCTTACTTAGAAAAGTATCTCACTATTTACCTATTTATTTGTTAAGAACAATTTATTTTGGGTTTCTCTATCCATATATTTCTTACGGCTTGGTTCTGTATGGGGCAGTGCCTATATTACTCATTTAAAAAGGCTCTTTGTTTAAAAAAAAAATACCATCCATATTCTGGTAAAATATAATGATACAAGACATTCATATAGAGTTTTTTTTATGTAGAAATAATGGTGATTTTTGGAATGTACATTTATCAAACAATCATTCTTGTAGCAAATGATGTTAACTAATAACTATACTGTAAGAAATTAACAGGTCCATGACCATTTTACAAGGTCGAGGATGGATATTCATAGGGTACAGGGGAAGACAAATTTAGCTTCAAATAGCCCTTTTATTAGAGGTGCTGTATTTTGTAACAAATTACCTGCTACCTCGAAGGCCCTGAAAGAGAACAATTTTTAAAATGATTTGAAAAGTTGACTGATTTATAAATGTCCATATAATTTTGATTTTGAATAAAGTATGTATCTAGTCAACCAGTTTCTATTTTATCCAAATATTGGTATTTGTAAATTCACTGTGTAGGTTATATGTATCAGTTGTAACCATCGCCAGCACCGGTGCGAAGTAAACACCGTTATCAACATTAGAACCCATTGTTGTCTTGACCGGCAAGTAGCCACATCTTTGGACCTTGCTCAGTCCCGGCGCATGCGCGGGGAGGGGGGGTTCGAACGCGAGAGGTAGCGGAAGGGAGTCTGAGAGTGGGGTTCATGGAAGGTAGATCATGGTAGCGGCTATGAGTGAGTAAGAGGAACTTTTGGGGAAGGGAAAATTCTCGGGGTTATTGGTTCGCAATTTGGATAAAAACTAACTAAATTCTAAATTATTTATCGGCAGAGAATTTTTAACATAAAATAATTACTAACGGCTATTCAGCAATTGCGGGGTTATTAAGATTTTCCTACGGCTGGGCAAGTTGCACGCGGTAAGCAAGCGGTACGCCGATACGGCCCAACAGCACGCCGCAGGTGGTAGCAGAGCGTGGTTGATTTGTAAATCGGGGAGTGTAATTCCGTGTTTGATATTGTGGGTAAGTGTTGTTGTGGTGGTAACTATTAAAATTCCTTGTGTTTGTGTAGTGTTGTGGTATAGGGCTATGCTGTGCATTTGGCTGGGTGTGGGCTTGGGAGAAATTAGTGTGTTGATATGTTTGTATATTGTTAGGTCTGTATTGGTTTCCATGAAGTTGTTGATATCTGGGTTTAAAATTATTTGTTTGGTGTTGTTGGACATTCTGGTTATTTACTAAGGTAGCTGACATTGGTGCAATATTTATTAACTCTTGAATTGTACTTATTGGCTGTAAACCGGCAAAAGTTATTCTTGTTTGGGGATTTACACCTCTAAATATTGTCTGAAATATTTCTGACTCTATAGTTGAGGGTGATAGAATTGCATACAATATCTGCATATCCTTAACATAATCTGACAACAGTTCTTGGGGTTCTTGAGACCTGTAAAGGTAGTAATTTTGAAGGTCTCTTAAAATTTGATGTGTAAAAAATACTTGGCGAATTTGGTGAAGTAACTGTTCCCACGTGAGGTTTTCTGCAATCGCTGTCATCCAAAACTCTCTTAGCCTATTTTGGGTATATGGCACAACATTTAGAATTATTTTCTTTTCAGGCACTAATTTCATGTGAATAATTTTGTACAGGTCTTTCAAAAATTTAATTGTATGATGTGGGTTATCACCAGATGTTTTAGGGAGTTCTTTCAATAGGTCTCTAACAAAGGGAGGGCAGCAGTTGTCCTCTTGGAAGTTGGAACTAGGAATATTTTTCATGTGCTCGGCAATAGTGGCTGCAGTGTCAGCTATTGCATGTGATGTCATTTCTTGTAAAGAATGTATAAGTGTTTGTATGTTAGGATCCAACAATGTAGCCTGAGTTGGAGCACTGCTGGTGTTTAGAGGTGGGTGTGTGGTGATTGTGTGATTCATGTGATTGTGTACAGTATTTCCCATCTCTGATTTTGAGACTTCTTGTGTTATATTGGACATTTCCGATGTAGTGTTTTCACTTTCTTGTGGCAGTTTAGTGTTCGACAATGTTTTGGTATTGTATGCACCATCATTAACCTCTGGTATGGCAGTTACGCTTTGTATTTGATGGGGGTGAGAATTCATCTCTTTATTACCTTTAACAAATTGCTTTAACACTAACCTATTTTCCTCTAAGGTTTGTTTTGGATCCACACCCCAGGCTGCACAGCCTGGTGGAAGCGTGCTGGGCCCATAACCCAGAGGTCCGTGGATCGGAACCAAACCAAAAAAAAAAAAAAAAAAAAAAAAAAAAGAACAAATGGAATAATTTAAGAAAGTATATACTTGATAGAAATAAGCAAAATATATTTATAGTATGTGTGCATGCATAAGAATATGTGTATTCAAACAAGTGGAACAAAGTTCCATAATAATATATGCATGCCAAGTTTATTGTGATATAATACACATAAGGTGATGGATGGTATCTAAGTTTTTATCTATTTGTACGCCTTAAATTACAATCATTAATTATTTATTTATCATTAATTTAGTTATTTATTTGTAGTGGAAAATTTTGTAATTTTTGTTGATCAACTATTATCATAATACAAATCCTCTTAATATGTTGGATGTTTGGTCACCAGAGGTAAAAATTTAAATAAGCCATATTAACTCTAGCCTGTTATACACAGCCTCCCACATCTCCCCTTTGCTGCTTTGGGGGAGGGGGGGGAATCTGTAACCATCGCCAGCACCGGTGCGAAGTAAACACCGTTATCAACATTAGAACCCATTGTTGTCTTGACCGGCAAGTAGCCACATCTTTGGACCTTGCTCAGTCCCGGCGCATGCGCGGGGAGGGGGGGTTCGAACGCGAGAGGTAGCGGAAGGGAGTCTGAGAGTGGGGTTCATGGAAGGTAGATCATGGTAGCGGCTATGAGTGAGTAAGAGGAACTTTTGGGGAAGGGAAAATTCTCGGGGTTATTGGTTCGCAATTTGGATAAAAACTAACTAAATTCTAAATTATTTATCGGCAGAGAATTTTTAACATAAAATAATTACTAACGGCTATTCAGCAATTGCGGGGTTATTAAGATTTTCCTACGGCTGGGCAAGTTGCACGCGGTAAGCAAGCGGTACGCCGATACGGCCCAACAGCACGCCGCACAGTTGAGTTCTGGGGGCTAAAAATATAAAATATAATATTTTTAACATGTTATTCTTATGCTTAAGGACACACATATTTAACAATGTTCATGAACAACGTAATGTTTTACGAGCAATAAAGAATTTGATTTCATTGAGGAAATTCACAAATAATTAGAGCTGCTTTATCAATATATTATTGTTAAACTAACTTTAATATTTTGAATTCATAACCAAACACCAAACATATATTTTATATGGAAAAATACTCACTGCCACCCCTTAGAGTTCCAAGTCGTCCAGGTATGTCGTCTTTTGAATAGCTCCATTGTTCTGAAGTTCCATCCTTGCTGTATAAATGTATAAAAGTAACAGTGGTAAAAGTGGTAGTGGTGAAAGTAAGTACAAGTGGTATAGAATATGTTACATTCATTCATGGAAATTGCAGGTCTATATAGAAGGAAAATTATCAAAATAATGGGTTCCCTCAATTTATATGCAAGGAGAAAATATTAAGGAATACTATTTTAATAATATACTAAGGATATAATACGAAATATGCAAGGAGTTTTGATTTCAAATTATATTACAAACGAATCCTTTTTACTTTCTCCCCTTATACATAGTATACGGTATGGAGAAAGTATTGTTTTAGTCAAAATTTTTGAATTTGAGTTGAGGGTGGATATATCCGCTTTGGGGTCCCCTGAATCCAAAAAAGTGGGTTTTGACGTGATGTCTGTCCGTCCGTGTGTCTGTGTGAGTGTGTGTCTGGATGTGTACAGTGCCACAGCCTACCCCGTTGGTCCGATTTAGATGAAATTTGGCTTGTACATATATACTCACGGTATCTCCAGGCGTTTTTTTTCATTTTTTTGAATTTTTTATTTTTAAGGGTAGTTCACCCCTAAAAACCCTTAAAATACATGAAAATTAAAAACGGCTCTAACGATTTTGATTAAAATTTGATAGTTTATAGTGCACAGAGTACTAAATAATTTGACACCACCCGCATATCTGTAAAAATGACGGTTCAAAAGTTATGGGCTTTTAAATGTCAAAAAAGTCAAATTTTTAAATTTTCGGCGAAAACAATAAAATTAAAGTATAACGTGACTGGTACCATTGAAAACAGCTTAAAAAACTAAACAAATTAGTATTTTGAATTATTTGTCTACGACTAACGGTTCCAGAGAAAAGTTAAATTTACTGTCCACGATAAACGCAGTACGTTGTCTGAATAACTTTGTAGAACATGATAGTTTTATCACAGATTGTCTTTTTTTAAATTTACTTAAGGGAGAAAGTATATGTCAGTCCACTGGTACCGTTTATTTTCTTTCCAAACTTTGTTATAATTCGTATAAGTTTGTTGTATCCAAGATGGTCTTTATTAAAATTATCTTGGGTAAGTACAACACCTATCGCAATTTCAATTTGATGTTTTTTTTAAAATAAACAATCTTTGTACTTGTATTATACTTTATCTAAAAATTTTAAATAGAAATACAAATTGTGTTGGCAATGATGACAGTTGTTTTTTACAGTGGTTTATTTATAGAAAACCGTAATTATGATGACATTCTGAAAAAACTGTAATTGCTGATATTTATTCAATAAAAAAATTTTTTTGACAGATAATAAAATGTGATTATAATTTGCGACAAGATTGTATTCAAATATAATTTATTCAATATTACTTACAAAACAGTTGAAATGTAGAACAACAGTGTAGTTCCACCAGTTTCAAAGAATGTATAACAGACATTATCAATCTGCTCTGTCTTGTTATTCAGGGGAAGGACAGAAACATATAGAGGCGAAGATGCTTTCACAACCTATGGATACAGTTTTTTACATTTAAGACTAGCATCAATTATATCAAATATGTTACACTCATCCTCATCACACTCTCGCTCAACTTGAACACAACTTTCCACTTGTGGGGTCAGCTTCTCATAAATGTAAATACAAATAAATAAAAAATATGTCGACAGAATTTTTTTAAGCATTGAATGATTTGAATTTTAGTTTAATCAAACCATCAATAAATTCATAACAATGGCAAGTGGTTAAAAAATACAATAATTATTGATTAACTTTCATTTATTGTAAGAAATTAATTGAACCGAATAAATAAATGAAACTTTTGTGGACAGTTCTTGACTCAATGAATGATTTAAAAAGAGAGGAAATAATAATGCTGAGAATGTAGTGTAAATTAAAAGAATAAGTAATGAACAGCATGAAAAAGTGCAATGATTAAGAACAATAAGCAGGGGTGCTCATCCCCCCCCTATCACCATGTAGCAAAATCCCCACAATAATTGGTGTCCATCATTAAATTCTAGCAATCAACTAATAGTCTCCCAAACTATTTATTCATCATTATAAAATATTGGTTAACTTTTATCTCAGCAATTTTAACATATGTAGTCAAAGCAATTTGTAAACTTAAAAAAATAAAATTTAAAAACACAGATGACTTGATTATAAAATACCTTTTATTAGGTACATATTTACATTACACTAATGACTTTTGCGTGGAGACAGTGAACTACCATTATTGTAGCGTGAGACCACAGGGTAGTATAAGCTGTAGTGTGAGTGTGAGCACAGCCAATACGGCAACAACACATCATCACAGGTGTCAACGAAAGCCAAATTTAGACTAACTGAACCTGTCAGTATTGTTATTTTACCATTTCAATTATGCATTGCCTGATTAAAGAAACAAGAACACAATAAAAGTGTGCTGAATAATATATATTCTATTCAGTTATAAACTGCAAATTGAGAAAATTGTTTTTTAATATTTTTTCATAATCCCCACCCCAAATCGTAACTTGCGACACAAAGACTTAATTTAGGCACCACATATATATTTACCTATACCAAATCATATTTCATGTATTGTATTTTGTTCAATTAATTTCTTACAATAAGAGAAATAGATTAGAAAATCTGGCCTGTGTATTCTTGAATTGCATGTTTTTTGTGAGGTAATTAATAAATTTTTGAGGTGATTGTTTACTTTAATTTATCCTCAAGCAACACTCACCTTAAATAGATATCCTTTAGCGATTTAACATAGGTGTAAAACACTTACAAACACAAAAGCGACCCCTCTTTTACAAGGGTGAAGGGTTAGTTAGCGCCAAACCACGACTGCTGCTGGAAGCAGTGTAGTGTCCAGTATGTCCATCTGAGTTCAGTTAGGAATCAGTTTAATCCATTTTGTTTGGTGTTGTGATGCATTCTTGTCAAATTTTTATCTGCTGTTTTCTATTTAACAATTAACGGATAAATCTCTCAAATAATGGCTAACATTGAATATTCTTTCAAATAAACAATATTCAATGTTAAAAGTGTTTAAGTACTACAAGAAAACTATTTCCGGACTGTATGGCGAACTTCTGCCAGTACTGATCAAGAAATTTGCTGTTTACAATAAATTGTTCAATGGATTTGCATTCTTGTCAATTCTTTACAAATTTTGGTATTATGGGACAAAAGCTTGCTTTGCAGGATTCAAATTATCGGCGCTGCTAAATTCGATGTTCATTGAGTATAATTCCTACATACTCAAAAAGGATTCATTCGTTGTTCCATTTCCTCATTAATTATTCTGTTAAAAAACCAGTCGGTGTAGGCAAAATCTTCAGTCTTTTTAAATAATAGAATCATGGTTTCAAAGATCTTCAGCATTTACATCCAAAATAGGTTCTCTTAAAATGTGTTAACCAACCACAAACTGCTCGGCAGAATATTACTTTCCTAATCTTTCATATCTAAAAATTACTTGAGATTTACATTAAACCAGAAAAATCTAGTTAACTGGCTAGGTATAGAAAATCTGGATTTTAATGAGGTTAATGATGCCCTTGCCAAAGCCAAAGCTTGTACAAGTAGGTCCTAAGCCCAAATACCTTTTATTTTAGTATAATCTTGCAATGAAAATTTTTATCATATGTTCTTCATTGTAAAGAACCTCACATTGAACATACCTTGCTTGCATACACCAAGAGAAGTTCTTTCCAAAAAAGGGTTATTTCCCAGATTATTAGGGGATGGTAGAGATACTGTAGCAAGTAGTCAGTTTGTTTGCTATTACATTCCTTTATCTCTCTATCATTAAACAATTTTCCCGTCTAGGAGGGGGCGATAAAGTTATGAGAGGTCTCCTGAATTGAAAAATAATTTCAGTACTATGAACAATAAGAGTAAAGAAAAGAATTAAAATAAATACTAATTGAAATAATAAATAAAGGTTCATATTAGGCTGAGAATATAGACCCCAACTTCAAGAATTGGAAATTCACAATGAGTTTTCAACAATGAGTAATTTAAACATATGTATTGCAAATCTCTTTGTTAACTCACAAAACTTACTTCAAATTGGGTTACTGGTAGAGAAACAGGTTCCCTACAGGTGTATTCTCGACAAAACTGACCCCTGTGTAGTGGTGAAATGGGAACAGGAAATACACCAGAGTATGGGACATCAGCTGACATCACACAATACCCGAAGGTTAAAAAAAGTGCTAGAAACATCTGTGAACACAATCGATACAATTCTCACCCATGTGGCAAACATCCTTCCAAATTTAAATTGTTGTAAAGTATTATAGTATAAATATTGTGAATTGAGAGGAAATTAACACTATTGGTAGAAATAAAAAAAAAACTTGTAAGAGCTCTGCGAAGGCACTAAAAAATAGTAATAATAAATGTTAACTACTTAACTTAACTATTTTGTTGGACTCCTTTTGTAATCAATATTTAAACAATATCAAACATTATAAGTTATGTTATGAGAAAAAAATAAAGGGGTGCAAAAGAAAAATAAGAACTTTTAAATACTCACTTTGTGATTGAATCAGTGTCTCATGAATATGAATATAAATTGTTTTCCAAATATTGTTATGAATTTTCAAAATCATGCAAAGTCTTAATTAGGAGTCTTTTCAATTTACCCGATTTTAACATTAGCCATACCCCACATGGACACACACACCCTGATAGAAAGATGAAGTAAACTTGTTACAGAATCACGCTAACATTATATTGTTATATTGTTGTTTTATAGCTTTTAGAGATAGTTTTATTCATATTAAGTATGGCCAAAGCTTTTTGAGCCACATAAGGCGTGATCTTGATAATTCCTCTTATTGGAGCAAATAATTACTATTTGAGGATATTTTCAATAATAAAAAGACAATCAGTATAATTTTGTTTTTAAAAACACTGTTTAACTATAAAAAGATAAATAGGGTTACAAAAAACTCAAAGGTAGTAAAAACTGGAATAACAGTTAAAAAGAACGGATAATGATTTGGCCAATTCTTCACACCTACGATAGAGCTTTTATCTTGTTTTATTAATTAATTATATTGATACACTGCATAAATACCAAACTTTAAGAGAAATAAAATCAAAAATATAATATCTACCTGAAAACTTTGGAAGAATATCTGCTGAACTGTAACTATAAGCTTGCTATGACATAATGACTGTGGTCTCCCAATTTATAATCCTTTGATTAACAAAAATGCAAATTTACCAACTGAACTGTAAATAATACACTACATTAACATACTGTTTATCTGTAAAATATTTAGATTGCTAATGAGTGAAAACTTTATGATTACATAATTTTCTTTAGCCTTGGTAAACGGAGTGTAACATTTGCATTGGGTCTAAATTTCAAACATGGTTTAGTATGATTTTTTGTAATCTTTTATTAAAAAGTACAATTATGAAACTTTTTGATGTAGTGGTTTACATATTGGTGTCTTGAAATTCTGGATGGAAATACACAAGTTTTGAACCCTTGCTTTGTTTTAGAAATCCCTAGACAAGCATTTCATGTGTATCAGTGATCAATAAGTTTTATAAACAAGTTATTTTATGTTTAGAGTGGGATAATGGAATTTTTCACAGATGAAAGTATACTATTGAGAGGTTACTTTTCATTTACTTGATATAAAGAAATTGTCACCTTTCATTAAAAATTGCTTTAGAATGAAAGAGATGGAGAGGAAGAACTTTAAACTTTGTTTCTAATTTCTAATAAAACTATCTAAAACTCAAATTCTTCTCACAGTCAACATTGAAATTCCAAGTGTAAAAACATATATGAAAATCAAAACTGCACAGATTTATAATTTAGGCACTTGATTACAACTGATTAGGCCTAATACAATAGATCGTAATAGAATTGTTGAGTGATTCACAGTATTAATTAAAATACAGACAGTGTTAATTACAGCAATTATTATAGCAAATAGCACAGTATGTTATAACTTTAGTCTTAAACAGTTATTAATTTGTAAATTGTTCAGGAGGTATTTTTCTTTCATTATTTCTCTTATTATTACAGTAGCGAATTTCCCATAGGGAAGAAGCTATTACTGTAGGTCTCATGGTAAGACTTAAGCCCGGGACCATGTTATTTTTTCGTCTTTAGGTGCCCAGAGTCCAAAAACAATAGTCGTTAAAATTTATATATATATATCTTGATGTTTATAGAAATTTGTCAAATGACTTAATACAATTATTCAACTGGTTTGATAGTATAAATGAAAAATGAAAATGAAAAGTTATGTGAATTTTCGTTTAATAAATATGTAAAAAATATAAAAATATGTAAATATTTTAACAGGTGATTGATTGTCTAGACAGAAAATTTTAAATATGGAACATATGATTTGGTACCTACATTTTAAAATAAATAAATAAATATAGAGAATTATACCTGTAATTTTTAAATGTTATTTTCAATTGAGTTGAATTTTTTTTATCATTTTTTATTTTTTATCAACTTATCTTAAATTTAAACCGGATGGAAATTTTGATTTTAGAACCAACTGGTGTGCCAATTCAGAACTCACAGCAGCAAACCTGCACACTCATTCCCATGTTAATCTTTTGGAAAATAGGCAAATAATTCTCATGTTTATGGACAGAATTTTATAAAACGTGTCAAATATTATTATTATTATATTGTTAATTTGAAAATTCACTGAGTACGCAGGTCTGCTGCGACGGGGGTATTTTTATTACATACAGTTCAAATTTATTTTGTTTATCAAAATGTTTAGTACGTTGAACCTCATCTAAACAAAAATCTTATCATGAGAAGTTATTTATCGCTGGAATATGTTCTGCAGGGAAATTACAGGATAGGCAGACAAGACAGTGGTGCAGTATATATTCGGGAGGATATGAAGTTCAAACTGTTTGTTCCTCACCTTTGAAGTACTCGCCTGGGCCAGTTTTCCTATTTATCAAAATTAATTTATCTGGAGCCAATGCTCTGTTATTAGAAGTGTGCTATCATCCACTGAGAACAGGGCTTGACTTTGAAAATTCTTTATTGAATGATATGTTTAGATATACAGTAGTAATGTCATGATCATGGGTGATTTCAATGCTGACTTACTAACCGAAAACTCAAAACTATGAACACGGACAGCTGACTACCATGTTTGACTCATGCAACTTAACTGTACTTCAATTCAGCCTACACAATATGCTGCTAATTCTGGCGCCTTATTAGATCTACTGGTAGTCTCAACTTATTAGATCTACTGGTAGTCTCAAACCATCATGATATCATTCACCATGGGCAACTTACAGTCCCTACAATATCTAGGCATGATCTCATCTACTGTGTGAGCCCGATCAAATCTCTCAAGCCCAAGACATAATTTTTTAAATATCGTGATTTTAAATAAGATTCATTTTATGTTAAATGTTCAACAAACTCCATGGGACTTTATAGAAAATTAAAAATTCTGTTGATAAAATGATGTGTGAGCTTAAAACAATATTAAATCTCTTAGTTATAATCTAGAAACAAAACAAAGTTCAGTACCGTGGATTACCTCTGCAATTTAAAGTTTGAAGGCTAAATGTGATTGTTCCTCTAAAAGTTTGAAGGCTAAATGTGATTGTTCCTCTGCTTTATCTTATCAGGTTCATAAAGCATTTTCCCTGCTCTTTCAAAAGGCCTAGAAAGAATCATTAACTGTCAAATCACTGAATTTATCACCTATAACAATATTTTATCCGATTACCAATCTGGTTTTAGAACAGCACATAGTACTGAAACAGCACTCCTCCGTGTGATGGAAGACAATCAATGAAGTATCGGCAAGGACCGATTCAATTTGATTTCTCAAGTGATTGACTGTGTCATTCATGATTTATTAGTTCAAAAATTATGGGCATAGGATTTTCACGGAGTACACTTGTATGAATGAGATCATATCTGTCAGATAGGTAGCAATTTGTGATGGTTAGAGACATGACGTTGCACTTATTTGGGACGAGGCAGTTCCTGACATACGACAAAAGATTTTGTTTCCATACATTCACTGAAAAATTCAAAACTTTTGCAACGACAGAATAAACTCCACTTGATAAAATCTCTAGTACTACCCCACTTTAGTTTCAGTAACTCAGTAATGAATGATATGATTCAAGCTCAGGTGGGTATGCTTCAAAGGTCTCAGAATTATTGTTTGAGATATGTATATAGTCCGAGACGTGAAGAGCATATTACGTCATGCTACCTTGAGGCTATTTTAAAATTAAATGATAGAAGAGAAATAAAAATTCTTTTATCGGTTTTATCAATGTTAAAAACGAGTTTCCAAAATATTTTACGATATATTTTCAATTTGAGTCTCTAGGTTGTTCAGGCATTTTACGTTCCTCTTCAATTAAATTACGTATACCTCATCATGTGACCAAAGCATATGACGGGGCTTTTGTTAAGAACGCTTGCCGTCTCTGGAATGCCCTGCCCCAGCAGATCAGATCCCTTAAGTCAGTTTGTGATGGCATTGAAAAACCTCCTATTTTTGAGTGGATGGTCTCGGCTGGTGACCTAAATGGTTTCTGTGTTTGCATGATTGCTGGAACAGTATGCTTCAAGTGTGTTAGTTTATTGTATTGTACTTTTATATAATTTAATGTATAACTAAATAAATGGTACTATTGAATTACATCACAACTTGCTAGTAACATTCTGGATTCAGAAAACTGTGGAATCACCCAAAGTAAACTGATTCGGGTTCAACTCCTGGTTAGATTTTTAACCTAAAAAGTTAAAATGCACTCTCCTGACCTTTAAAATTCATCAACTGTTCAGTACCGTACTAAAAGCCATATAGCAATTTTTTGGTTGTTGAATAAAACAAATTTTTGTATTTTTAAATTTCTTTATCATTACTACACAATATTACTTTTTAGTAAGATGGTTATGTGTTGGTATAAGATATTTACCAATGACCTAGTAGATAAGACAAATAATAGGTTATACTGTAGTACCTTCGTCATACAATTAAATTTACTTGTAGTCGTCAGGCGACTAGTTTTGGGGCTTAAATAGTTGAGTTCTGCAATGAGACATCCCTTTTCAGAATTATGTTTCGCTTAAATTTTGTGAAAATTTGAAATGGAATATAAGAAGTTGTAAATAAAAAATAAAATAATACTTGTCCGGAGGTTCTAGTGTACTTTCTTGTAACAAAGGCTTATATAGTAGTTTCAGAGTCTGCAGTACCTCTGCTATATTCTAACTTTTGAACAATGCTCTTCTCATAAGAGTTTATGTTCAAAACTCAAAACGTTCCTTGCTTCTATCACTAATTTTAAAATTAAGACAAATATAACCTTAATTTGAAACAACAAACAGACAAATATCATAATTTAAAAATTTTCATCATAAAAATATTTATCAGCTACCTTTCTCATTAAAAATGTTTATGAAACGTTTTGGAATGTGTCAATAATAGTTTTTAAGCTAATTTTTTAGATAGTTTATTATGTATCCGATGACTAAATGAGAAATTCTACTCAGATAGATCACTAGATCTATATAATAATTATTATAATTTTATTAATAATAATTATTATACTTTTCTTAATAACGACACCGAGGTAAAGGTTTTTTGGTACAAAACAATGCTATAATGAATATTTGAATTTATCATTGATCTTTCGTGAATTAAGTAAAACAGGTGCAGGTACTGAAATTTCTTAAGAACTAACCCCAAAGTTTATCTAGTATGAAGGAGGCCAATGAGGCTTTGATGAGTGACTTTGGTTTAACTTCATAGAGAAAAATCCTTTTTAGCGAATTTCCCATACGGAAGAAGCTATTACCGTAGGTAATAAGCCCGGGACCATGTTATTTTTTCGTCTTTAGGTGCCTAGAAACCAAAAATAATAGTCGTAAAAATTTTTATTTATATACATATATATATATATATATATATATATATAAATTAACTGAGTATCCTTGAGAAACATTTTTTATTCCAACAACATGTTTCAACCTTTAAAGGTCATTTTAAGTTAATTCAAAATGATAATAAAAATAATGATATAATGATTAAAAAAATATATTTTTTTTTATTACATATATGTATATATAAAATACTTAGCCCTCACTCACTCACTCATCACTAATTCTCCCACTTCCCGATTACCTAGGAGGCTGAAATTTGGTATACTGGTTCTTTAGGCCTAAAATAGGAAAGTCTAATAGTTTTTGTGACGATTTTCCTATAAATCTCTACCCTATACACCTTCAAAGTTCCCATGTTTATCTTATGGGGAAATAATTTTGTTTTGTATTCCAAACAAATGTATCTTACCTTTTAAGATATAAACCAGCTATTTTTATTTGAACCATTGAGCAAGCCAAAGAAGCAAGCATAAAATAGTAAGTACTCAATGGTATCTAATTACTGTATAAATATAATATTTCTCAGAACGAATTTTTGTGATTATGTTTAATGATTAAAAATCAAATGTTTATTATTATCGGTACGAAGTTCGCCGGGTCAGCTAGTACTATATATGTATATATATATACTATACTATACATATATATATAAACTATACTATATATATATATATAGTATATATATATATAAAACTCTCGTAAAAATGGTCCGATCGAGACCAAATTTGGTAGAGACGCGTATTCCTGCATTTGCTCGGACGAGTTTGTAAACCAGACATATCGGTCAATCGAAACGTGTAGTTTGGGGGGGGTTTTGCACCCTAAAAATGGGCTAAATGGGTTTGCGTTTTTCTCATTTAATTTTAAAAAATTTCTAATTTTATCTTTCATTATTAGAATCACCTTAAAAAACTACACAGTTTAGTTCCTTAAAGTTTTTCTCTATCTCCAACGGCTACCGGGATATTAAAAAATCTAAACACATTATATAACGGGATTAACATTAACACGGGATATTAACAAATGCTCGGACGAGTTCGTAAACCAGACATATCGGTCAATGGGAACGGGTAGTTTAGGGGGGTTTGTACCCCAAAATGGGGTTTTTGCGTTTTTCATATGTATTTTTAAAATTTTATCATTTTATATTTCACCATTGCAATCAGCTTAAAAAACTACACAATTAAGTTCCTTAAAGTTTTTCACTATCTCCAACGGTTACCGAGATATTAAAAAATCCAAGCACAGTACGTTGTATTTTGGGGCTCCAATGTTAATCTTATGGAGGATACGGAAAAATTAATGTTTCACTTACTATCCAATATTTTTTTATAAAACTTGATATTTAGCTTCATGTGGTTGAGCTTCATTGTGGTTCATGTGGTTGGTTGTTGCATTTATGCTTAAAATGCATAGTATGTGTTTATCATGGCAGCTAACCTGCATACTCTTTTCCCATGTTAATATTGTGGAGAATAGGCAAATAACTCTCATATTTATCAACAGATAATGATAAAACTTGTCATATTATTATTATGTTATTCATTTGGAAATTCGCTGAGTACGCAGTTCTGCTGCGACGGGTGTATTTTTTCATATTACCATTGTAAATTGTACAATTGACGCAAGATTTTTATATATTCAGAATAGCATTATTCCATGTTTCTGGATAACAAAAGATACCGGTAATGCAAGCAAAGAACGTGAAATATTATTTGCTACATAAATTTGTAGCTCCTTCAATTTAGTAGTGTATTTTCATCAATGTTTGAGACAATGATTTATAAAAATATGAACCTTCTTTTATTATTCTTTCACAGTGGATCAAAATTGGCTCTCTCTCAAAATATATTACTTATATCAAATAATAATGTTCACTTGTTTTAAGGGATCAAAATTAGGTCAGGGTATTTAAAACTCACCATGTATATATCCATCACATGAATAATTAAATTTCAGGTACAAATTAATTCAAGTTTTGACTTTAAGACAAATCAATAAAAAATAAAATGAACTAAATTTACAAAAATTACTTAAATAAGCCATTAGTAGCACACTGTCGATTGAAACTGTCACTTGACAATCTGTATTTAAAAAGCAGTATTTTTCAGTGTGATCCATATCAGCATCTGGAAAAAATACTAAAATTTAATATTATAAACATAATTACAATCATTGTACTATCAACTGTAATTTTATAATTAGCAATGTATTATTATTAACTATATCATTAATGATTAGTTGTAATTATAATAATTTTCATTATGAACTATTGATTATAAACTCTCATTAAGACCTATAAGACAAAACTTAGATAACTTCAGGCTGTGTTACTATTTCTTAGTGCACAATTTGCAAGTTCTACAACTATTTATTTAGACTAGAGTAAAGCTAGTAAAAACTTACTACTAGTAGGAAGTAGCCTATATCTTTTGCATTATTACAACAACAAAAATTCATAAAAATAAAAAATTAACATTTGACCATTGTAGCCTCCAGATCACTGATTTTTCTAAAATTAAAGTTTAAAATACCTGTAGTACTGTTGGTGATCTTTAATTATTATGGTGCTGACGACCAATGGTTTCGGACTTAAACGTCCATTATCAAGTCAGAATACCAATAGTAAGTAATAATAGTTTATCCTCGACACTGATGTAGTGATGAGTCGTCTTCAAAGCACTTACACACACGGAAATATTGATACACAAAATACATTTAATTTGGGCAAATTATAAATTTAGGGTGAGAGCGTGGCGAGTAGTGGTAAAGTCGAACGTATCACCATGACGTAACAACCCATTCCTAATCATGATAATACTTTTACTCTCTTTACCTCAAACTGCCTTTGCTTAATTTTAAATTACAGTAGGGTCTCTATAATCCGGCCGTGTAGTACTCCGGCACGTCCAGTAAGTGGCACTGTGTTGGTGCCGATGACCTCGCGTTTTTCAAGTCTCTACATGTCTGTGTAAAGGGTGTTGTTTACACAACAATAGACCAGTGCGTCGTTGTGTCGTCTGCAGTGTGTGACAGTGCATTGGTAGTTTGTGTGTGTTGCCGGTGTGACTAACGAGTGTGTAGAGTGAAGACGTTTAGTGATATAAGTGAAGTTTTTTGCAATGTCACAAAAACGTAAATATGTAACTCTGACATCAGATAAAAAGTATGAAATTTTAAAATGTTTAGAAAGGGATGACAAGTTAACTCATTTGTCTAAGGTGTATAACATTGGCCGTGTGACAATACACGATATAAAGCAGAAAAAAGAGCAGATTGAATCATTTAAAAAAAAGGGGAATGTGTCATTTTCAGATCATCCAAATTTTTGGTTATCCGGATCAGGACCCCGCCACATTAATCTGGACAAACCGGAATTTACTATGTATAGGTAGGTAGTAATAATAGGTAGGTTTAATTTAATAAGTATTAAATTAAATAAATGGTTAAAACATATGTACCACCTTTACCTATTACCCTACAAAAACACCTAAAAATGAGGTTTTGTCTTGGTATACAAAAAGAGTAAAAAAACACAAAATAAACTGTTAACTGACAGAAAAGACCAATTTTGAATAGTTGTGAGTGATGATCAGTGGATGTAGTGTTCTCTTGTGTGGATTAATGTCTGCATTATTGAATACTACGTTAATCTGCAAAGGCCATCTTTATAATTAGACCAGTTCGTAATTCAGAGGCAGTGGTTACAACTCCACGTTATACTGTAGGTCCCTTAGATATACTATTGACTGTTGGGCTATTAATTTGCAGTTCTGTCTAAGGAACATGCCAGTCTTAAGTAAGTAGTATGAAAAGGGAAATAAAACCACCAGAGAGTGCAAAACTCATGTCTATATGAGAAATATATGAGGAATTCTTGAACAGAGAACTGAAATCTCACACTCCTAACAAACAGTCAAAGAACTCTCCAACTCCTTACACAACTCTTGATGGGGAATCTGAAACAGCTCTGATATTGGCTAATTTTTTAGAACTACATCGATCAGAAAAGAAAAGACACTTAACAAGAGCTTAACACTCGATTCCATGGGGCGCAAAACACTCAACTAGCCAGTGGGAGCACAAGAGGACAGCTTCTAGCTGGAACAAATAATATGACCTGCAACTGCGTCAAATAAGAAAAGAGATCAAAATTGCCAAAATAGCAAAATCCAGCAATAAATAAAAAACAATTTGGAGCGTAATAAACACAGAGAGATAAAAAAGGTAAGAATCCAAAAGCCAATTAAACTAGTTATTCAAGGTTAAGAAACAACAAATCCTGTAGAGATAGTAAATAACTTCAACACGTGCTTTACTACAATAGCAGAAAAAAACTATTACAAATACAGGAATTACAGAAACAGCTATTCCCACCAGCTCTTGACAGAGTGCTCCCTACTCTACAACTTACTCCAACATCTCTCAAAGAAATGTCCAAAGTTATAAGGTCCCTACAGCCAAAGACCTCAGCAGGGTATGACGATATATCGTCCAAACTACTGAAATTTTGTGAATACGAACTAATATATAATAACCCCCTTGATATATATATCCAACAAATCTTTCAGCTCAGGAACCTTCCCTACAAAATTTAAAAATAGCTAAAGTAAATCCAAAGTACAAAAAGAATCTCCAACTGAAACATCAAACTACCGCCCCAACTCACTAATAACCACTTTTTCAAAGATAATAGAAAAATAGTTTTAATACGACTGTTGGAATACCTCTTTGTCTACCAATTACTCACAAGTCACCAACATGGATTCCTGGCAGGAAAATCCACAACATCCCTCATTAGCCTTGTGGAATTCTTACTGGACCAACAAGAAAAGGGAAACACGTCCACCGCTATCTTCCTGGACTACAGCAAGGCCTTTGACTGCCTCGAACATGACCAGCTAATAAATAAATTAGCTTTTATAGCTATAGAAGGAAAAGTAAAAGAGTGGTTCTCCAGCTATCTTGCCAAAAGAAGTCAACTGGTGGAAATAACACACATATTGAGTGGTAGAGCAGAAACAGTTAGCTCCAAAACCCTACCCATCACCAGGGGAGTCCCCAAGGATCTGTCTTATGTCCTGTACTTTTCATCCTCTTTACCTACGACTTCCCTGGGCTCATCAAAGATTACAGTAAAGCCCTGATGTATGCAGATGAGACAGTATTGCTGTTGGGAATTCAAGAGCCAAGTCAACAAGAAGTAGACAGTTTGATTGCCCTCAACATGGCTGTACAATAAAGCCATAACAATGACCTTGTTGTGAATGAAACTAAGACTAAACAACTGATTGAAGGCAGACGAAGTAAAAACACAGGGAGAATTCCAGAACTGGATGAAGCCACAACTACTGAAGATCTCGGCATAATACTCGATAAACTGACATGGACAGAACATATTGACTCTGCAACAAACTAAACACAGGCTTATTTGTAATAAGACGAATGAAGGATTTTGGTGGCACGACAACATCAAAAACAGCATAACATGCCTTATTTTGAGTCTCATCTGAGGTATTGGATTGCAGTGTAGGGTGGGATTACAGTAGCCAATCTCCAACGCGTTCTTAACCTTCAAAAATGAGCCATCAGAATCCTGCACAACCTACAACCCATAGAGACCTGCAAAGAACTCAAGATCCTGACAGTAATCAACTTATACATCCTGGATACTATACGTCCCCATCAAACAACCAGATGCAGCAAGGAGCGAAAAACATTTTCATCATTACAACACCAGGCATGCAAACAACTACTGCTAACCTGTCCACAAAAAAAGCTCCACAGAAAATAAGATGAGTTACATCAGTTCCAATATGTGGAATGCTCTGCCAGAGACACTCAAGAAAAGTAGCAAGGACCACTTCCCTCAGCAACTGAATAAGTGGCTACAAGAAAAACCATACTACAGCCTGGCAGAATTCTTCAACCTGACTATGTAAATTTGTATTGTAAAGTATTGTACCATGTTCTTGTATGACACTATACTTGTCTTAATAACAATGTCATAAAGAGATTTTGATTTGATTTGATAAGTCAGTCACAAGACTACAAGGTCACGCCACACATCTTACAATCATTTCTCATTCATATTTGGCTTAAAGTACCTACCTTGATAGGTCGCCATTTCAAATGGTAATCTAATCGAAACCAATTGATTACATTTATTCCTCTATGTGTTTTTAATAAATATTAGTTAAAGGATAATGGGCTTTGTGAAGTTAAATAATTTGCGTATGTTAAAAGGGCAGATAACGACAATGCACCTGTTCTGTTTGTCAACCTTAATTACAGCTATGTCGCCATTGACCAGTTGTGCTGGGTAGGCTTCACATGTAAAAGAATGTTATAAGCAAAAAAAACTTTGCCTGATTTCTAATTTATCAACGAGTTTCTGAACTAAAATTGAAATTAAAGTTGGAATAGCAAACTGTAGGTATTGTGGTGAAGAAAAATACCAGTACACACTATTATTGACCACTATTGAATGTATCTAAGCGTTGATGTAACCAACTGAGAAGGAAATATTTTCTTGAATTTATAATCCTCACAAAGGAAAACATCATGAGAAAAATACTTGAACAGATAGATCAGAATATGGTGTCAGTGCTGGTTGTAAATATAATGAGGCAAAAAAAACTGAGTTAAGGCACAATAACTTTAATGTAAATCTAACTAAGAACAAGGACACAACTGGTGTGATTTAAGAAGACCCCATAATATAATTAAATGTCCCTACTGGACTGAACCAATTCCACTGGTGATCCTAACTCAAGTATGCAGTAGCTGTGAATGGATGCAAGTCACAAATATGGTGACAAAATATATTCATATATTCATACAAAATAGAACGGGTCCCCTTGGTGTTCCATTCTAAGGAATAAAACAAAATTCTCTGGGATTCTATAAAATCATTTATGTTTGAATCCCTTCGGATTCCAATGATTTTATTATTGTATTTGTTATGCATTATAACTTTTTAGCATTAGAAATTAGATTTTTGTTTCCTATGCCACGTTTGTTTGATTTTAGCGAATTTTCCATACCGTAGGGAAGAAGCTATTACCGTAGGTCTCATGGCAAGACTTAAGCCCGGGACCATGTTATTTTTTTCATTTTTAGGTGCCCAGAAGCCAAAAACAATATCGTTACATTATATATATATATGTGTGTGTGTGTGTGTGTGTGTGTGTGAACATGATAACTCGTACGAAAATGGTGTGATCAAGACCAAATTTGGTAGAAATGTGTATTCCTATATTTGCTCGGACGAGTTTGTAAACCAGACATATCCGTCAATCGGAACTGGTTTGGGGGGGTTTTGTACTAAAAAATTGGGGTTTTTGCGTTTTTCATATGTAATTTAAAAAAATTTAAATTTTATCTTTCACCATTAGAATCAGTTTAAAAGGTACAATTAAGTACCTTAAAGTTTTTCTCTATCTCCAGCGGTTACCGAGATATTAAAAAATCTAAACACGGTACGTAGTATTTTTGGGCTCCAATGTTAATCTTATGGAGGATAAAGAAAAATTAATATTTCACTTATCAATTAATATTTTTGGATTAAACTTGATAATTAGCTTCACGTAGCTGAGATCTATCCATTTATGCTTAAAAATCATTGTTTATATGTTTATCATGGCAGCTAACCTGCATACTCTTTTCCCATGTTAATCATATATAGAATTGGCAAACCCCTTTATTCATAAACAGATGTTTATGAAACTTTGCATAAATGATCAAAATAAAAATTGTTTATGCTAGAAATGCCTACTTTTAATGTTTTTCACAGCAGCAAACCTGCATACTCTTTCCTATGATAACATTATGGAGAATAGGCAAATAACTAACATATTTATTGACAGATATTGATAAAACTTGTAATATATTATTAATATTACATTATTTATTTGGAAATTCACTGAGTACGGAGGTCTGCTGCAACAGGGGTATTTTTCATTGTAATAAAGTTTGTTTTGTAAGCCCTACACACCATGTAGCCATACACAAGTATGGCTACCTCCTGTTAATCCCAGCCATTAACTTCTAGTGCCCACTTCGAGACATGTTATTAGCATATTAAAAGTTTGTACTAAAATTGTTTTCAAGAACCTATTTCTGAACGTGGCTACAAATAAATACCAGGCCTACCATGTAAACACAAAAGAAGCAATAAAAAAGATTACAAAAAAGCAGCAGATAGTGTTAAAAGACAACACTTATAATTTATTCTACAAATAAAAAAAATTATGTTTGAAATTACAAAGCTCAAGAGCTAGGGCTCAAGGGCTTAGGTGAAATAGGGTTTTAGTTAAAATGGGTTAGGTTAGAATAACAGTGCAAATGACAGATTGCTTACCTCAATCAGTACATGCTTTTGTTTTTATGTTTCCTTGGTGAACGAGACCTACTTCTTGATCTATATTTATTTGAACATGATTTCTTTTTTTTATATTTGTTTTTTTTCTTTTTAGAATAATTTATAGAACTGTCTGATGATGAAGAAGTGGAACTAGGTCTTTGTCTACCGGTACCCAAAGATTGATTTTTCAAAGAGGTTTTAGTATTGGTGAAGTAATGCTTGTTTTCATTTACTTTCTGAAAACTAATGGAACAGTTAGAACTAGGCCTATCCGATGAAACTGATCTCTGCTTCTTGTCATCTCGAGGAAAACTCTTGTTATTGTATTTTGAACTGAATTCATGTGATTTTGATTGATAGTTTTGTTTCTCAGATTGTGTTCTTCCTTTTATTATGCTTATACTACTGGGACTTCTTGATGATATTCTTTTATATTCTGTCGAGACTGATGTGACTTTATTGTGAGCATCCTTATTATACCCTTCCTCACTGTCAGAGGAACTTGAATAATTTTTTGTTAAAGACTTAGGTTTACCATCCTTCCTAGACTGGTGAGGACTTTTAATACAGGCATTTTCACATACTTTTTCTTTTGATGTTCCTTCACTGTTTGCTTTTTTCCTTTCATCCTGTTTGTACTGTTCATATTTACTAACGTTAATTACTTTTGAATTTGTTTTGAATTCTTGTGCATCTACCAACTGAACCATGAACTCATTTAATGAAATAGAATCATTCTTTAAAGCAAGTTTCACAATCAACCTTCCTGATTCGTCATCAAAACCCTCTACTTGACCATAAGAGTCTTTTTCAGTTCCAGCTAAAATACGAATAAAACTTCCTTTAACCATTTTTAAATCCTCATTTAAGCTTTTCTTCTCAACTGATTTAATAACTTTGTCTGCACCTAAACCCATTCCTTTTGGTCGAGGAAGAGGTAATGATGGAGCAACCAATTTTTCAGTCTTCCCTATACCCTTACCGGGGGCCCAACCCATCCCTCTGAGCATTGCCAATCCAAACTCACCAACTGGCACATTGTCATAATCTTCCAGAGTTGACTCTTTTTCACCCGAAGGAGCATTACTAGTTAGGGGGACACTGAAAACACGTTTTTCATCATCTTCAGATTTATTTTGGTTTAATTCTTCTAAAATTTCCTTGGCAGCTATTTCATCCAATGTTTCAGGTTTAATTGTATTAACACTATTACCTATTTTACCTGTATTATTTCTCTCTTCATCTTCTCCATCACAGTACAAATAAATGGGTTTAGAACTATTAGTAGGTTGGTTTTGCAATCTTGATACTACTTCTTGATTAAGCCTATTCACATTAATTGTAGATGAAAGGTGATTTAATTTTGCCTCTGTTTTTTGCTTTTGAAGAGGAATAACCAAAGGCCCCTCATCAATTTTTACAGGATCTTTCAATATAATAGATTTACCTTCAAGGCAATCTATAAACTCTACTTTACTCACGTCATCGTTTTGTTTGTTTTTAATAATTTGAGTTGAAACGATAGCAGTTTTTTTGGCTAGTTTACTGAAACCAAAAGAGATTTTCTTTGTTTGATCGCCCATTACAAACAACAATTACAATCAGAATTATTTTAACATAACTTTGCACTTTAACTAATTAACCGAACTCAACGTCAAACAAACAATATACAAATCTAATAAATTCAAGATCATGTTAGGTTATGTTATTGTTTTTCCCGTTTTGTCAGTGGCAGGCTCAGCTTAAGCTATGCACTCTCGAAGTACACAATATTTCATGGAATTCCCATCTAAATGTTTTGTGGCCATCCCGGGGATCGAACCCGTCATCTCTTGCACCGAAGTCCAAGACGCAAGCCGTTAGACTAGCAGATGCTCATATGTTATTGTTGTTATTAGAACAATAATTTAAAAACAGAGAGGAACGGATTCTTTACTATCCGTTCATCTCTAGAACAGTGTTGTTACTCTCTGTAGCGTTAATAATAAAAATGACAGAAGGAGGTATAGATTTTATTGACATAGTCTAAGAAAATGTATGTTGAATAGTTTATAATTAATAATGTCATTTATAACAAGTATTATCTTTGGCCATATAGACAATTAGTTATAAGTGAAGGCTTTTTTCTATTTGCTTTTTTGAAGCGGGACCTGCTTAAAAATTTGCATGGGTCCATAAGTCTAGCTATTATATAGATTAGAGACGTTAATCACGTTTTTGTCACACTTTACTAAAAACTTTCACTTTATTTCATTTTTTAGCGAATTTCCATAGGGAGGAAGCTATTACCGTATGTCTCATGGTAAGACTTGAACTCGGGACCATGTTATTTTTCGTCTTTAGGTGCCTAAATACCAAAAAATTAGTCGTAAAAAATATACATACAGTATATATATTGTAAACTTTGCTACTCAGTTTCCCCTTTCGGGCACTCAGGTAACCACGCTTGGCTGTGAGAATGTAAAGGGACCAGGAAGGAAAAATTGAAACAACACAGTCGAAGTTCAAATAAACTCATATAATAATTGACCACTTCTTTCCCAGTTTGAAATACACAAATCGAAACTCTCAATCTTTCAACACATTTTAGCGAATTTCCCATAGGGAAGAAGCCATTACCGTAGGTCTCATGGCAAGACTTAAGCCCAGGACCATGTTATTTTTTCTTCTTTAGGTGCCTAGAGACCAAAAACAATAGTCGTTAAAATATATATATATATATATGTGTGTGTGTGTGTGTGTGTGTGTGTGAACACGATAACTCGAGACCAAATTTGATATAGACGTGTATTCCTACAAATGCTCGGACGAGTTCCCAACGTCCAACCCCTGGGTGGCGATAGTCGTGGCTGGAAGCTCCTCTGGAAGTCCCGGCAGAGAGGGTGTTGAAGTAGGCGGCTTTCTACTCGATCCTGGTCTTCACTCTACCCTACTCGATCCAGGCAGAGACTTTCCTCCAGCTCCACTTCGCCACACCCTGTCTCCCTTTTTTCCTCGTAAGGTTCTTTTTCCCCCTCCAATTTGGTTGAACGTCCGGTCAGTCCCCCTCGCAGTCTTGCTGAGCAAAACGCTGAGTGCGACTACCGGTTTCGGATGTCCCCCGCGGACGTTCAACAATAAATCATAATGGGGCCCTCACATGGCTTAAATATTAAAAAAATTACATACATCCATATACATAAATATACACTTTATTCTCCCGTTACTGAGAGATTTTTCGTCCCCGAAAAATTTCTTATGCCATGCTATAAGGGTGATGAAAAGGATTTTTAAGTTTTGAATGTGAACTCCACAAGGAAAGCATTTTTACTACCCTTAAGTATTTTTCCTTTATCTGAATATTTTATCCTGAATGTATCCTACTAACACTAAGCAAGCTATTATCATTGATTTTATAACTCATAAATACTTACGAATTATGTAAATTCAATGCTATTATCATAGATGAATGGAGAGTAAAGTGTTTCTCCTTATAATCCATTCCTCTCTGCTATTATTTACTAACTATAAGGGTAGAAGTTTTATAACATAGATTTCCATCTTAAAGGTCATACTGTAACTTTTATATTTAGTTACGTCAGTAATTTTTTTCATTTTTAAACACCTACTTTTAATAGGCCTGAAATCAGTTAACATCAATTTGTTCTATAAAATAAATCATAGCTTTAATATGATACATAAAAGTAGTGCAGTAATTTTGTAATTTCAGTAATTATTATGATTCCATTATTTAGGTGGTAGGAATTTTTTTGTAATTTTAAAATAAATATTTACTTAATGAAATTTCTGTATTTTTTGGTACTGAACATGAAATTTATTTCCCCATCCTCGTCATAAAATTGGCATATCAGAGTCAATTTATAACGGGTCATTTCAAAAATATGAATACCCTCGTCGCAGCAGACCTGCGTACCGGTACTCAGCGAATTTCCAAATCAATAATCTCTACATAATATAATAATGTATGTACTTAGTATTGTATGTCCATTAAGTTTTGCCAAACTACTCATCCGATCGTCATGAAATTTTAGGAAGTTGCTTTATATGTGTCCGGGAAGGTTTTAGTGAAAACATGATTGAAAACGCCATAAATTTCAATTTTATGGCGTTTCAAATTTCTAATGGTAACCTTATGGGGAATAAGTTATTTAAACATTTAGAAGAAGCCACTTCTTAGCCAAAATAGCTTTATTATTCCTGTGAAAATTTATTAAGTCAATTTTATTAAGTTGTTATTTAAAATAAATTTAAGTTATACTTTGAGAATATTTTAATCGTTAGCCAATAAAGATTGAGCAAAGTTTGGTTTTTGTGGATTAAATAGTTTTTGAGATACAGTATTTTTGTGAAAAATACAAAAAGGTAGCTATAGCGGTCAAACGAAGTATTTTTCGACATATGTTTATCGGATCTTTTTTGTTTTTGTCGGATCTTGATGAGTACTATCACCCCTTGAAGTTTGTCCCTGACTTTAATACATATATATGCTCATAATACCTATAGGCTATATATATACAATTTTGAATGATCCTCCAAAACGTGTTCAGGGGGTTGAGTTATGAACTTCCATCATGTTCCTAGGCTTAACTGTGATCATGCGGGCCATGTGAATAGCTCACTTATCTTTAGGAAATTTGCTAAAAATTGTATGCTGTACTTAAAACTTTGAATTTGGAATCCCAAATAAATAAAATTTGTTATTTATAATGTTAAATACGTAAGTATACTTAAATAACGTAGGTACTACTTGTTAGCATAGTAAACTGTGGCATCAAGCATATGAGAACTATGATTAAAAAATCTATAAGAGCTTTGATTGTAGGAAGTTTAGATTAAAGTGCCCTGTGACTCTCTGAATCTGAGTTGATCAAACTTGGATATAATCAAATAAATTAGAAGAACTATTGATACATTCCCTCTACGACTGGATAGATAAGCTAAGCTACACAAGAAGTTAATTTTTTTAAAGATCAATGTTTTGTTGTTGTGTTCCCCTGAAGTAGACTATAAGTAGAAACCACTTCAAAAATAATTTACTTGGGTTCTGTATATGTCAAAACAGTTATGACCACCAGTGAAATCTCACATAAAAAATATTTATGAAAATACTTTATCCGTATGTATAGGTGGGGTAAAGTAAAATATATCATTAGAATATCATGGAAATTATTAATTTTCCTGACAATAAAAATCTAACCACTCACAATTAAAACCTAACCACTCACATACTCTCATCACAGCAGCAAAAGTCCAGCGGGTTACAATTAAGCAGCTGTAATAACTGTTAGGCCTGCACTCAATATAGTGCAGTTGATTTATTCATTAAGTTCCCTGTAACTATCAAAATTACAGGACGTTTTTATAAAGTAAGTTCTATTTTGTTACAGACACTTGTAGTTTATGCACATAACACAATAAGCGTGTACGTCGGTACCGGCATGCTTCGGTAACAACTGACCTCAATTTCAGCTCTGTAACCTATAAGATTCTGTTCTGTACTTTTAAAATGTGTAAGATTATCAGCTTCCCCGCTGTCTGTGACTTTCGCCCAGTGATACAGTTTTTGTAAGCAAAGAACATTTCTGCTGCAGAAATTCATTAGCAAGTTAGTAGCTTTGATTTAAGTGACGATTCATGGTAACAGGCTCTTGATAGTAAAATGCAGTGGCGTAGCTAGAATGGGGAAACCGGGCCCCCAAAAATAAATAAGTTATATAAATGGGGGTTATCTCAATGTTTTGCACCAGGGCCCCTTCAGATTTGGATACGCCTCTGGTATCAGGTCTCTCAAACAAATTTCATGATGTATCAAGATCAATGCTTTACAAAAGTGTCTCTGAACACCTGTTTTGCCAGAACGGTGCTCCCGTTGGATCACAAAACCAAAGATTTGAGTGTGCAGTGAGCATGTGATAATTTTTATAATCTTGATTAGTTATACAGCTGAAGCATAGTTGTTCCCGAATCATGCCGGTACACAACACACTCTCTTTGCGGTATGTGCATGAACTACTAGTGCCTTCAACGCAATGGAACTTACTTAAAAGCACACAGTGTATTTTCTTCCAAAAAAGGAATTTAGAAAATGAAGCCAGAATTTTTGGAATCAAACAAAGATTTTATTAATTCAGGTCAAGCCAACTTAATTACTATTAAAATAAAGTATTTAAATGAGTAACAAAAATAAAATACATTTTTTTGGTAAAAGCAATATAAACATTTGTAATATTGTTAAAAATCACAATTATTGCAAAACCTACAAAAGCAGTTTAAACCACTCTTGAGAAGATTCACTTTAGTCACTCCAAAAATATTTACATTAGAACAAAGGAAAAACAGTGAAGACTTGCTGAAAACATTAAGGCTTTCCCAGTCTGCAACTTTGTTACTTTTTGCTCTAGTACCTTCCCCCTCTAATGTATCATCAGAATATCCACATTTTTTTGTAATCTTTTCAATATGAATTATTTATATAGTTTAGCACAATTGTAAACAGTTTCCCACAATACTTTAACAATTTTATAATCCTATTTATGTTTCATGTTTCGTGTTCAAATGTAATACTTGGATGACTAACCCTAAAAATATAAGTAAATAGCCTACTGTAATAACAGTCACTGCTAAATTTAACTTGTCAAAGCAATTTATTTTAACTATAAAAATATCAAATTTGCACATTTATTATTAATAAACACCATGCTTTTTGTGTTTTTACTTTGGTATCAGTCTTTGAGATAATAATTTTGTTTAGTTTTTTCCTGTTTTTTTCAGTCACTAAAGAAAATTACTAAAAAAATTAGTTTTCCACCTGATTTGTCTCCAGCCTTTAATATTTCAAAGAAGTTGATATAATAGTAACTTGTTTGAGATGTATTATGAGATAAATATAAATTAATTGTATTAAAAAAAGAGTAATTTAACTTGAAACTATATTCAACAATATTATGCTGAGAGGCTTTAGTATGTTTGATAGTAATCATTTTGAGTTGAATAAATTTTACTGAAGTGAGGCAACCTAAAGTTAGGTACACTAATACACTACAATAAAAAATAAACAACAATAGCTAAAATAAAGCATTTGTTATCAAGAAGTTTGAGATTAGATCGAAAACTCAATTAGACTTACACTTTATACTTTCTCCCCTTATACGTAGTATATGGAGAAAGTATTGTTTTCGTCAAAATTTTTGAATTTGAGTTGAGGGTGGATATATCCGTTTTGGGGTCCCCTGAATACAAAAAAGTGGGTTTGGAGGTAATGTCTGTCCGTCCGTGTGTCTGTCTGTGTGTGTGTGTGTGTGTGTCTGGATGTGTACAGTGCCACAGCCTACCCCGTTGGTCCGATTTAGATGAAATTTGGCATGTATGTATATATTCATGGTATCTCCAGGCGTTTTTTTTTCATTTTTTTGAATTTTTGATTTTTAAGGGTAGTTCACCCCTAATAACTCTTAAAAATGTGAAAAATCCAAATTTCTCAAAAACGGCTCAAACGATTTTGATTATAATTTTAAAGTTTATAGTGCACAGAGTACTAAATAATTTGACACCACCCGCATGTCTGTAAAAATGACGGTTCAAAAGTTATGGGCTTTTAAATGTCAGAAAAATCAAATTTTTAAATTTTCAGCAAAACAATAAAAGTAAAGTATAATTTGACTGTCACCATTAAAACCTGATTAAAAAACGAAACAAATTAGTATTTTGAATTATTTGTCTACTAACGGTTCCAGAGAAAAGTTAAATTTAATGTCCATGATAAACATGGAAGTTGTCTGAAAGCGTCCAACGTTATTCTTATGGAGAATATTAAAATATCGATTTCTTCCTTATTTTTTAAACCATTTCCATGAAACTTGGTATGAAGTGTAAGGTCAAATCACCCAACAGAACCAACTCAAAAAAGCTTGGTATTACCGGGGGGGGGGGGGGGGTGTTTCCCCCCATACAGTTCGAACAATTAATTTAACTTTGCCTCTCTTGTTTTTATTTTCAGAAACGGGATGATTATTTTTGAAACAATAAATTATTAAATGGTATTTATTTAGATGAACTTTGAAGAACATGATGGTTTGTTACAGATTGTCTTTCTTGAACTTACTTAACCCTAGAAGTGATAAGCTTTTTACTCTTAACTGTAACATAAAAATAATTACTAATATCTTCTTGAAATATCAAAGTTTAAACAAAAAAAGCTTAAAACATGCCCCCCCCTTATAACCACTAACCACAAAAGCAAAACAGGTGTCCACTGCAATCCCAATTAAGCCTACAAATGCCGTCAACTTCCACCCAAGCCGGTCACCGTTTATTTAAGGTGGGCCCTCCACTCTGCTACACCACACATTTGCAAGCCAAATTGGGATTGCTCATGGTCGGGATTCGAACCCTAGCACTTCCGAATGGCTAGAACGTTACGCTCGTCAGCGCAGCGCTTTAGCCACCACGGCCATCCAGTGCCTAGGAAAAGAAAGCGCTTACTTGGTTATAGACCTGCCCGGTGGCAGGCTCGTGTACTAAAAGAGCAGTTTCGGTTGTTGGCCCCCAGAGGGAAACACGGTCGCGTAGGCGATAGTGTCTAACAATTCCACAAAACTGACGACAGATGCCTCCACCTGCCAATTCTTATTGAATATGTAAATGCGTCGTAAATTACGACTTTATCATTTCTAGGGTTAAGGGAGAAAGTATGTGTCAGTTCACTGGTACCGTTTATTTTTCTTACAAGGAGATACAGTAAACCCTCTCATATCCGGGCGTGATTTTGAAGGAATCCAAAAATTTAAAAGTACTCTAGGAGGCCAATGTTTGTTAAGCTAGTAGTTGCGAACGATGTTTATAGGCCCGTTAGTAGTGCGCCGGCCACTGAACGCGGGGTTGAAGCCATGTGGACAGCGGTAATGTTCAGAAGCGGAGTGAGGACACCCGTATCAGTGGTTAGTGTCACCTTTGTTTTGCAAGTGACCTTGTCTTTCTTGCAAAAATTTGTTTTAGTTTTGTGTGCTAGAGATGAATAAGTTATTATTTTCGTTGTTAAATTTAATTTTACTGTACAGTACTTTTCATTAGATAGTTTGATTTCATTTATTTTTTGTTAAAGCGGTATGCTAAAATTGTATTTCTCTACGTATTGTACCGCTTTGTACTGTATTAAGTATTATCATCCAAAAGAATATGCAACCCGAAACTGTTATTAAAGACCCCCTATTAGAACTTTGAAAATCCAACAGTTGAATTAAGTACTAGATGATTGTTTTGACACCATTGAAGAAGATTATTGGACTCCTGGAAGGCAATCTGTGCAATCCGGATATGGAAGAGTTTACTGTAGTAGGTATGCTGAAATTGGGCATAATGCTAAACAAGGGGAGGTAAAATTTAAATTTGTTGAAACCTTTTTTGCCTCTTGGTGTCATATTAATAATATGGAAAAAGTAAAAATAGCTTATTTTAAGACATAAGAATGGTGGATTAGTCTTATTGATTTAACATCCCTCCCTCTCTCCCACTCATTCTCTCTCTCTTTATAGAGTGTGTAGAAATAATGTTAAAAGGAGGTTAAGAGATGCTAGGAATCGTCATTTTAATTTGCTTTTATCATCTGATAAGCCTAGTAAGGATAAATGGAATATTCTTAAATCACAAGGTACTAGTAAAGTTTCGAAGAGATCTTCTGATCCTTGTGTCGATTTAAATCGTTTAAATTAATATTTTTGTGGTGTAAATAAATTATGATATACGGTAGATATTAATTTAACACACCATTATACAAATTTAAGGAATAATTATGGTGAAGAAGATGTACCATTTACTTTTATGGAATTTACATGTGATGATATATTTAAGGTGTTATCAGGTATTTCATCAAATGCTGTGGGAAATGATGGTATTAAATTGAAATTTATTAAGTTAATATTTAATGAAATAAAAGAAGTGTTGTGTCATATTTTTAATTTTTCTATTAATAGTTGTAAATATCCTGCTCAGTGGAAGAAGTCTTTGGTGCTATCCTTGAGTAAAATAGATAATCCTACAGAAAGCAAACATTACCGACCAATTAACATTTTATGTGTATTAGGAAAGATGTTAGATAAACTTGTTTATAAACAGATAAATGTTTTTTCTAATAATAGTAATATTTTGTATAAGTACCAATCAGGATATAGGAAACATTATAGTACACAGACTGCTTTAATTCGAATTACTGATAATATAAGATCAGCTATGGATAAGAGGCGTCTTACATTGTTAATATTACTAGATTTTACAAGAGCTTTTGACTGTGTGAATCATATTTTGTTATATTTTGTTGTCGTGTTGTTTGTAAATGTAATATTAAAATTGACATTGGTTTTCTCATTTCTATACAGAAGACACATAACTGTGTTAAAAGGCCCAGTTAAACAAGTTGAACAAATTTAATTATTCATGGAATCCTTTAAGATAACCATCTAAGTGCTAACATCGCACTGTGCGATGTCTCAATCAATGAGATATTTGAATTAGTACTGAATCCAGAATGAAGAATTAAGGCAAAACTAAATTGATGAATTAGGAGTCAGGTCATTTTTGAATCATACTATCTAAGGATAATATCTAATCTAATTTGACAATATATAACTGTAGTTATCATTTTGCTAACTAGAACCCTAGTTTATAACTCGTCAAGCATAACATGACCGGTGAGATGCGCTGGAGGGAGGGCAGTTGGTGTGAGAATGGGGCCACCACTCGCTGGAGGGAAAGGGACAGTGAACTACTATCATTGCTAAATGCGTACGAAACGAACTGTAACAATGCTGGCATCTGACTGAGCTGCACCCTTCCCCACCACTTGAATCCACTTCGCGTCTACTGTGCATGTTGAGGCCTCCGGTCATCCTAAACTTCATCAGCTGTACTTAATCTACTCAGAAAGTAGATAACGAAGGATGTACTCTGCAGTGGGTGTAAAACAGTTCATATATTGTGGGATTCATATATTGTGTCAAACTGTGAAGGAAATCTTTGATCAAAACTAATTGGCAAAAATGATGAGTCGTTATTCTATTGTAGGCATTTTTCTGGAGATTTGGTGCTCAGTCAATATCAGCTGGTCTCAACTGCCTTTCTCCCTCAGCAAGGAAAACTTTGAAGGCTCGATGCAGCAAAACACAACCAAGCCGTCGTTTAAGCCGCTCAGTCCAGCTGGCAGCTGATCCGTAGAATTTTCCCACCTAGAAATATGACAAAGTAACACAATACAAAAATTTCAGGAAACATTAAATCTCAAACATATCACTGTATAAAACTTGAGATTTGCTGAGTTTAACCCTTCCCAAGTGTTTGACGAAGTTTTGTAGTGTCAGGGTGATTCACGAAGATATGCGGTCACTTTGAGAGCTCATTCTACATGTGAAAACAATTAAAAAAACCTATATAAACATAGGTCCGGAAATGCTTTGATACTTATGGCTGGCAAAAAATTTCGCTCAGATTTTGTTACCTTGGGTTAGATAAGGGTTTCCTGGAATTCTAGGTAGGTAAATTGTGGGAAAAATTTGTTTTCCCTTATGGTATTTGGCATGAAAAATTGAATAAAACAAGTCCAAGAACTGTAAGTTAAGTAGGTTTTAAGAAAACGTCTAGAAGTAGTCATCATGCATGCGGGAACTCAAAACGTGGATACTATATTTTTAATATAATATAATATTTAATAATGTTGTAGTTCAGTAATCTTAGCTAAATGTATGCATTAGTATTATTCTAGTTGCATTTACAATTTTTTTCTATTGTTGATTATATTTGGATGTGGTTTCATTATGTAAATATTTATGTTTCATTTAATTATGCTTCATGTGTTTGAAAAAACTATGAAATAACAAAATCATTGTAACACGCTATGTTAAAAAAAGCTCAAATGTTATTGTGAAATCATTTTCGTTTATGTAACTCAACTGATAAAAAAAAAATAATAAAGTCATACTTATTTCTGTATCATGAAAGGAATGATTAGCAAGCTTTAAATTTTTATAGATCTTTTTTGGCATGCTATATTCGTGATGTCGCCAGCTTTCTTAATATAGAGCAATGAAATTTCTTTCAGGTATTTCTATTACTTATAACTCCAGAACAAGAAAGCGAATATTTTATGTTTGTATGCTGTTCCAGGGCTTAAGTAAAATCTTTCCATCGAAAATATAGGTTTTTGTTGTAACTTTTGTTGTAGTTGAAAGAGTAATGTTAAGCATAGTCGTCATTTGTGTAGGCCTATATAAGAAACACATAGAGAGGGTAAGCTGCACAAACTGCTTGAATACTGCTCCATGAATTCACTGGGTAGTGGTATTTTGTTTTGTTTGCCTATCCTGCGTGGAGGACATTTTATATGATTATTTTTATTATCATTTTTATTTTAATGTTCAGTAATACATAGGGTTTTTTTCTTCCGAGAGAGAGATAACCGATATTGAGAACGGGTTTTAACTGGAATTAATAAGAGTTAAATCAAAACATTACGTTGCATGGAACTAAATTAGAATTGAAATTGAGTCATGTAGCTTGACGTAGGACTGAGAGATTTTTTTTATTTTTTATTTATCGATTTATTTATTTTGCCTGAGGGTTTTTTCTATTCTTCTCCTAACAATTTAATTATTGAATTAGTTAAATTAATAGAAATTAAAATGGAAGATATTAATTCTTTTCTAGATACTTATAGAGAAATAAATTGTTCATCAGTTGAATTCCTCAGTGATACAGATTTATTTTTTAAAGCCGATGAAAACTGTTTAAATTTTTTATTTTTTTTGCAATCTATTGATTTAAGTTTCAATTTCATCGTATTGGGGGAGACTTGGCTGGGTAGGGATGGGGGTGGGCTGCACATTAATGGTTATAAAAAGTTCAGTACGTCTAGGGGGAAAATTGGAATGATAGAGTGCTGATGTATGTGAGGGAGAGAGTGAATGTGTGTGGATGTGATGAACTGGAGCTGGGCGACGTGTACAGACTGTCACTTGACTTTGTACACTTTGACTGGACTTTGATTAAAGCGCTTTGATAAGCGCTTTAATCTGGTTGCGGTGTACCGCACTCACGACAGCGACCTAGACAATTTGAGTAACGGTATCAGACAGTACTATGATCACATGTCAGACTCAACAACGTGCATTTTCATGGGCGACATAAATGTTGATTCATTAAATACAGATAACAAAACAGAACGATACTTGGATGCTTTGTATGAATGTGGATTTATGTGCGGCATAAATGAGCCCACTAGAGAGGTGGGTTATAGTAAGACAGCCATTGACCATACTTTTATGAGGTATTCGGATTTTAAAGCACTGAAAACTGCGGTGGTGAGGACTGACATCACTGACCATTACACAGTTTGCCTACAGATTAACTTTCACGCACATTCCGTGGGACGTGTTACACAAAACATGATCATTGATAAAAACATTCTAAGCATAATGATAATAAACTGTGACTGGACCGAAAATACAAATATGAACAATATCAACGACGCAACTAATCTATTTTTTGACAAAATTAATCAAAACGTTATTCGATCTGAAAAAAATCCGTCCAATCTAAGTTCACGCAATAGAAAGCTAAAGCCATGGATTACTACTCATGGTTAAGTCCGTAAAATAAGGCAGCGAAACAAATTAAGTAAAGTTTTAAAAAGAAAACCATTTAACACACAGCTTAGTAATGAATTTCATAGATTAAAAAATGAATTGAAGTCAGAAACCAGATTGCCCAAAAATAATTACTATAGGAATAAACTTTTAGATTCTAAATATAATCCTAAGCAGTTATGTCAGTCAGTTATGAATGAAATGACAGGTAGAAATGAAAAAAAAGACATCTTTCTTAATTTACAAGCAACAGACCATCTACAGGTACGAACTCTGACATAAGATTGCAGGTGGCTGAAAAATTAAAGATTATTTCTCGCAGGTAGGGCCGACTCTGGCAGCAGCCTTAGACTCAAGTGGGCCACCTGCGGTCGATGACGCTGATTACGCAATGAATTCTGTCTTCACCCTGCGTACTGTTACTGAACTAGAACTGTTCCACTATGTTACTGGACTATGCGGAGGCTCAGCTCCAGGGTATGACTGTGTGTCAGCAGGATTACTGAAAGAAAACTGGGAAACCCTACAACACCCACTTTTACACATCAAAACTTGAGTATCCAAAGTGGTAAATTCCTCGACGCCTTTAAAATTGGCAAGGTCATTCCCCTCTACAAGGCAGGCGAGATTACGAATACTTCCAACTTTAGGCCTATCTCATTGTTGAGTGTGTTCACCAAACCGTTAGAAAAAATAGTTAAAGATCAATTAAATATGTATCTAAATGAGCATCTTATATTAACATCAAGACAGTTTGGGTGCAGAGAATCGAGGAATATCGCAGACACACTGTTTGAAGTAAATAAAGACATACATTTTTCAATCAGTAAAGGCAAGTGTGTTCTGTTGGTATTTTTTGATCTAGCCAAAGCTTTTGATTCCATTGATAGATCACTACTTCTCAAAAAACTTAAATTAATTAGGGTTCAGGGTTCGGCATTGCAGTGGTTTGGTACATATTTCGAACACAGGCGACAATTTGTTTCAATAAATGGGGTCAAGGGAAATTTAAACAATGTTGATTATGGTGTCGTTCAGGGAAGCACATTGGGTCCTCTTTTGTTTTTAATTTACATCAATAACTTGGTTAAATTAGACGTAAATGGAAAATATTACTTATTCGCAGATGACACACTGGTTTTGTTTGAAGGTAACAACTGGGAAAATATGTTTAGTAAAGCGGAAAGAGGCATAGCCAAAATTAAGAAATGGTTTGACCAAAATCTTCTTACTTTAAATAAAAAAAAAATTAAGTTCATGCCAATATTCCTGCGTGCACAAGGTGGTCCACTCAACAATGAATTGAAAATTCACTCCTGCAGATCTTTCCAGAACAACACGTGCAACTGCCCGGCGATTGCTCGTATTTGCCGTACACCTGGGCAGTGTTGTAATTCTTTATTACTGGTAGAGTATAAAGCCTTTAACGGCGAGTTTTATTCAATGTTTTCGGCAGGAGATATTCCATAGTTATATTTGATGGCAACCTAGACTGGATGACTTAATTTTTCCTTATTTGTACCGTACCGAACTTCTACCGAAAAAATTCTTGTACCGTACCGAGGTTCGGTACAAGGCTGGAACCGTACCGTACCGATTTTTTCGGTGCACCGCAGACTCCTAGTAAATATTGTAGACAACAATAAAGGATATTATTATTATTATTATAAATTCTTGGTTTTAAAACGTACAACAAATTGCCATCACACATTTCAGAATTACCGATGAAAACCTTTGAAACAAAGCTGTACAACCTTCTTCTAAATTTACCTTTTCATTCTATGAAGGAGTATTTTGAATGTGATGAGTTTTAATCTGATGTGAAAGTATCCCAGACCTGTCATTGTAATATAGAGTTACATTCAAATATGTTATGATTAAAAACTTAAATTAATTTTATATTATAATCCTATTTGTTTCATTTTGTATATAAATAATTCAAACTGTATCACCATTTAAACCATTCGGCTGGTTGGTCCATTAAAATTAAAATTAGGTGTTTAACCTGAAATTTAGTCCCTCGATTCGGTGTCTGGACTCTGATTACCTCTTTCTACAAAAGCCTGTTTCATTGCTCAGTGGTGTATCCAGGAGGGGATATTGGAATATATCCCTTAACACTTAGTTTACAAAATCAATCAATCAATCAATTTATGTATTTACTTTCCTTTGAAAAATAGCTTAGATTACGGATATGTCTAATTTTATGTTTTCAGTTCCTATACCCCCAGAGCTAAGACATATGCATGTCAAAACAAAATCATTATAAGATGACTGAATCACATTTGACATGTATTAACAGTCGGAGGTGGGATGCATCATAGTACACGCAGGCTACATTCATCTGCTCTAATTTTACCAAAGAAGAAACTTATCTGTTGACTTATAAACAAATCATCATTATTATTTTAAATGCATATGATCAATATGTTATTGGCATTAAAAGTAATGGGCTTATTTAAGATCCTTCAATCTTACAAAATTGATTTATTTCCCTGTGAGAAATAGCTTCAATCATGGATACGTCTAAAGGGAATATTTCACTTCTTCTCAAAACAACTGACCTCATATGACATTACCATGTCATATTTAGCATTTCGAAAATTGCAAATACCCCCCCTCGGAGCTAAAACATATATCCATGTCAAAATATCTTTATAAAAATTATTTTTTTTATTGAACTAGCTGGCCCGGTGAACTTTATAACGCCATACAGTAAATATGTGTTAACTTAAAGATTGGCCATTTTCTGAAATCAAATAGCATTAGGGTTTTGTTGTGAAAGATAAGATATTCTGGGCCGCAGACTAGTTCATAACAATACTGAACCGATAAGACATATTAATAACAGATATTATTACAAAAAAAATAAATCTGAGTGAATTGATTCACAATTTTCAAATCCAACCTAAACCCAAATCAAATCTAACTGTAATACGGCTTTATAGAACAGATATACAACAGCTGATTATTATAAGTAATGTAATATGTATGAACATTGCAAATATTTTTTATTTTGCCTATTTTATCTTTATTTTTATTTTATTTTATTTTTTAAATATAAACAGGCGACTTTTAATCAGACAGAAAATATAAAATTTTGATACATAATCTCCAAAACCCATAAACTATCAATGTGGATTCACCACATTGATAGTTTAAAGCTGTTCATTTTGTACAGCACATATTTACTTAATAGTTTTACAATAATGAATGATTCAGATAGCATTGGATTGTAAAACATATTCCTAATGGAAAGTAAACCAACAACTGTAGCTTTCGAACCCAAATGTTTTCATTGTAGAACATTTTAAAACAAACTTATTCCACATAAGGTTAACATTAGAATTTTGAAACACTATCAAATGGAAATTTATGGCCTTTTCAATAATGTTTTCACTAAAAACTTCCCAGTTTTAGGACACACAAACACACATGCATATATACATTTATTTTTATATATAGAGATATATATTTAGGTTCATTGTATCGTTAATATATTATAATTATATTAATAGCTCAATTATAACAATTACTCTAAAATATGCACATCAACAATAAATAGTTTTTATTATAACTGTTTAACAAATATATTTAATTTAATTATCACAATTATGAAACATTTCAGTGATAATGTATGACTACAATTTAACATTGAGATTCAATGAACAACGACGTGTTAATATTGTAAGAGGGTTTAATGCACTGACATAATTTTATTTTGTCAGGTTGGCAACGATAAGTTGAACAAGTAGATGGCGGGAATCAACGGTTAGCGAGTGTTTGGGTGAGCAAATATTCCAGTTAGCGAATGTAAAAGGACGACCGGTTAGCGAATGTCTGGGTTAGTGAATGTTATCGTCTCCTCATAAATAATCTTATGACAGTGTCTCGTTATCTGAGCATGCTTTTGTTGGTTAGCAGCGGTGATGCAAGATCACCGCTGCCAAAAAAAAAGAACCCTCTTATCTTCTTCTTTCGCCGCTGCCTGGCACACGTACTTGGATCGCCATCCCCCGAACGACGCCACAACGATATCAAAGGGGTAGTCCCTGACAGGCCTTCAGGAGTGGAACATCACGTGATGCCCCTACCACGTTGACATCTCGTGCCTCTTTATAACCCTCAGGGGTAAGTGCCCTATTATACCATCTACCGTTTTCGCTCGACCCAAGACACCTGTCTTGGATCTGGAGCAGGTGTCTTAAAATAAATAATCGACAAACCATTACAATCTCATATTTAAAACTAGCAACTAAACATATGTGATATCTTACGCAATTGTTTCATTCTACAGAGTTACTTGTAAGTTTTTTTTAAGAAAAATTGAGAAAGTAATATTAATTGAAATCCAAAAATGTTCAATCAAAATTATTCCACAGCATGATCATTGTTGATTTGTCTTTGAAGTACTTGAAACTAACCTGTTCATTAGTCAGCCGAGGAAGAGTCATTGCGCAGATCATGGCTGCTTCACGTGTATATGCTTCAACTGGAATTACATTCAGGAAAACATGTAGGCAGATCACACCATTCCCTGACTTCCATATGTCTAATATTCGCTGCACCTGCATACACAAACGCAATATAAAACTAACCCAAATGAACAATACAGTTTATGGTGGTATTTTGAAAGAAAAAAAACTTTATCTTGCCTCTAGTTAAACCCGAGTGGAAAATGTTGGCAATAAACTGTACTCTTAAACTTGTTCGGAATTATTTATAAACATTTCTGTCGTTAATATGTACATTGATATTGCTTACAAAAGAACATAAACACAGTCTACAGAGTGGATAGAAACTAAACTAAGGAAAAAAGAAAATAATTAGCTGCCTCATGATTAAATGAGCGTAGAGAATTTAGTCTATTTCAAGATAAAGTTTGTATAAAAAAGATAACCCTGAGGAAATGATCCTGATTTACCTTTCTACTTGAGCCTGAACACTTGTTCTGCTGCCAGACAGCCACAGCTTGATAGAGGTGGGAATAGGGCCGTGATCGCTTGCCTTTCCCCACATAGAACACACTGCGTAGAAACTCCCCCCAGAGGGCGTGTGTGCTGGTGGGGTCAGAGGTGGATCGCGCAGGTAGGTTGTGTGCTATACAGGGGTCCAGCAATAAGTAGGTGAAAGAGGTTCTGGCCTGACCTTCTCGCCACGGTCGACGCGGACAGCTGAAGGAAGCTGCAATAAAGAGAATTTTTTTGGGTTTTTATAAATTTCAAGTAATGTAAAATGAGTATACAATTATGTTTGGCTATTTAGGCACTAAATGTCGACAAACTGATGTACCCAACTGAGATTATCTCCCTCATATTCATTCACAAGGTTATAGACCATATTCCCCAAGGTTATAGACTTGTTAGTTATTTATTTGTCTTGCCATGTTTAATTGTCATGTATGTTGTGAACAATTTTAATGAACATAACGATCTTCATGTGAGAAGATATGCATCCTTGTCCTGGATAATAATTTGTCAGGGGTTGGTCGTGGACCCGAGCAGTCAACATTGTCAGCAGTATCATTGTCTAGTTGTAATTTTTGTAGGGATATGCATTTTCTCATATTTTTTAATCATTTTGTTCAAATAATTTCAATTTAAATTATTTTAACTATTATAAATAATTATTGCTATTATTCTTATTGCCATTGGTTCATGTTCAAACTACACCAAGCGGTGAGTTGGAGACAACTGTGGAGGGTAACACGAGTATGAGCAAGGATGGGTTCATCCAGCCTAGTTGAATTAAGAACCTCGTGAGCCATATCATTCCGACTGAAACCGATTAGAACACATTTGTTATAAGTAGTGGCCCGTGGTTTTAACTGGATTACTTGCTGCCAGTCCGAATAGATCAGTTTATGTTTGCTTCAGGCTAGACTTAGTGGATTGCAATATAATCACATTCCTGCACTCTATCTCCTAGACCAGCACGCTGTCTGAGCAGGTGATGACTGCAGTATTAAAATACCCCCATAGCAGCAGACCTGCGTACTCAGCGAATTTCAAAATCAATAACATAATAATAATAATATATGACTAGTTTGATCATAATCTGTCAATAAATATCCAATACTATAATACGAGCAAGGTTTGTATATATATATATATATATATTTGCACACGGATCTCGAAAACGGCACCGAGGAATTTCTTTAAATTTTGGAAATAACTAATTTCCGAGTAGAAAATAAGTTCTAGATAAGTCTAATGTCCAGGAAAATTCGTGTTTTACTGTAATATTAAGTTTAAAATCTAAAAATTTAACATTACGCTTATGGAGAATAAAATGTAAACAATACAAACCAAAACAGCTGTTTATAACCGTTTGACAGTTCTTGATTGAAGACTGCGGGGAACAATATAGAGGTTATGCATTAATATTTATTTTATGAATTAAAAAAATGCAAAATTATCACGTTACTAAACGATTTGTAAAAACTAAAGGATAACATAGCTGTGCGAAATAAAAGCAGAAAAATTATTTCCAAAATCTTCCGTGTTTTGATAGAAAACGTATTCGTTGTATTGCTTGAAGCCACTGTAACAAACCAATTAATTGATGTAAATTAAATTTCTCTTTTGCTTTTCAATCCTCATTCCGTTTATAACAAAATCAGTTGATCACAGGCTAATAATAACGGTATGGATAATTAAACAGTAAATGATCGGCTTTGGCTAAAAGACGTTAAACGGTATCGCTCAATTGACTAACGTCGTAGCCGAGTGGTAGCGTGTCGGCCTCAAGAACTATAGGCCGCGAGTTCCATTCCTACCAGGGGCGATACTTTTTGTTCAGTGCTATATTAATTATGGTGTATTAAATCGGTTTTATTTCAACCACATAGATGTTTTCATTGGGCAGTAAATTTGTTTTAATTTTGCTAATTAACTTGTAAAAACATGTCTTATTCTATCCGAGCAAAGCTCGGTCACCAGGTACTGAGTATTATTTGCCTACTCTCCATAGATTAACATGGAAAAGAGTATGGAGGTTTGCTGCTGTGAGGAACGCTGAAAGTAGGTGTTTCTAGCGTAAACAATTAATTGTTTGAGCATTTATATCAACTTTCATCAACATCTGTCCATAAATAAAGAATTTGCCTATTCACTATATGATTAATATGGGAAAAGAGTATACAGGTTTGCTGCCATGATAGACACATAAACTATGATTTTTAAGCATAAATGGATAGAACTCAACCACATGAAGCTAAATATCAAGTTTTATCCAAAAATATTGATTAATATGGGAAATATTAATTTTTCCCTATCCTCCATAAGATTAACATTGGAGCCCCACAATACAACATACTGTGTTTAGATTTTTTAATATCTCGATAACCGTTGGAGATAGAGAAAAACTTTAAGGAACTTAATTGTGTAGTTTTTTAGGCTGATTCCAATGGTGAAATATAAAATTAAAAATTTTTAAAAACTACATGTGAAAAACGCAAAAAACATCAATTTGAGGTTCAAAACCCCCCCAAACTACCCGTTCCCATTGACCGATATGTCTGGTTTACGAACTCGTCCGAGCATTTGTAGGAATACACGTCTCTACCAAATTTGGTCTCGATCGGACCATTTTTACGAGAGTTATCGTGTTCACAGACACACATATATATATATATATAAATTTTAACGACTATTGTTTTTGGACTCTGGGCACCTAAAGACGAAAAAATAACATGGTCCCGGGCTTAAGTCTTACCATGAGACCTACGGTAATAGCTTCTTCCCTATGGGAAATTCGCTAATAGACAAACTCCTTTATTTATGGACAGATGTTGATGAAACTTGGTATACATGGTCAAAATAAAAATTGTTTATTGTAAATATGAATAATTATATTATATTGAGAATAGGTAAATAACTCTCATATTTATCGACAGAGAGTGATAAAACTTGTCATATATGATTATTATTATATTATTGATTCGGAAATTCACTGAGTAGGCAGGTCTGCTGCGACAGGGGAATTAGTAATATAATGATTGAGTACCTGACATGGAGTCCTCCAGGTGAGACCATTCAGCCAACAAGTGTTCGCAGGGCTTGGCAATAGTCTTTAACAATTCTGAACTGAAGACTGAAAACCAAAACAGGTTTGTGATTAATAAATTAAAGTATAGAAATATGTCATAGCTTCCCAAAATCACTGGATAGGACTAATGTAAAGACATTGGAAAATTTTAGAGCAATATATGTATGCAAAACAGTTTAGATTTTACAAAATACCAGGGCCATTTTTATCTAAGAATAAATTAGGAAAAAGTCAATAAAACTTTATCAAAATTACTAGCTGACCCGGCGAACTTCGTAACGCCTCACAGTAAACACATGTTAACTTTAAGATTGGCCATGTTCTGAAGTCGAATAGCAATACGGCTTCATTGTGAAAGGTTATATATTCTGGGTCGCTGCATAGTGAATAACAATACTGAAACGATAAAACATGTTACGTAATATCATTCCCATAAAACAAATAAATCTGAGTGGATTAATTCACAATTTTCAAATCCAATAAAAACCCAAACGAAACATAACTGTAATACGGCTTTTATAGGAAAGATATACAACAGCTGATTATTATAATAAACGTAATAATATAAACATTGTAATTATCATATAAACACGTGACTTTAACCAGACAGAAAATAAAAATATAAATACATAATCCACCAAAACCGTTAACTATTAACGTGGTGAATAAAGCTGTTCATTTTTTACAGTACACATTTACTTCATAGTTTAACATTAATGAATGATTCAGATGGCATTGGATAGTAAAGCATACGGTATTGCTAATGGAAAGTAAACCAATCAGCTGTAGCTAAGAAATCAAATGTTTTCATTGTAGACAATTTGTAAACAAACTTACTCTCCATAAGGTTAACATTAGAAATTTAAAACGCCATAAAATGGAAACTTATGGGGTTTTCGAAAATATTTTTCACTAAAACCTTCCCGGACACATATAGAGCAACTTCCTAAAATTTCATGGCGATCGGATGAGTAGTTTGGCAACGCATAAAGGACATACATACATACAGACATACATTCAATTTTATATATAGAGATTAAATGGTACATAATAAATCATAAATTCTTCATAGGATGAACAACAAAACTAAAATTTTTACTTCACTGCATTTAAAAGTACCAGTAACAAATTTTAATATGGCGTAATTCACAAATGAAATCAACAGAAACCTTATAATTCGCCATTAAATTACATCAACTTTCTACTAATTCATCAATTCATTCTACTAATCATCAACCAATTCTCAATTTTATTTCATGCTTCAACTATTTTATTTATTACAATGATAAAAACAAATCACCATTAACATAGAACCAAGATTTGACAGACAACATTGGCTTGATGCCATCGGCTATCTGCGTATTGGCAGGGATATGCGATATTTCTGTACCGGTGACAAAATCACCGATATTGTTCTGAACTGATATATCGGTGACAAGGAACTAGGAAAAGCAGTGACAGCGCATCTGCTATCAAACAAAGGCCTGTGAGCAGGCGCAGAGTTGGAATATCAGGCAGATAAAATACCCCGATCGGCTATGTAACAATATTGAAACCTGTGAAATTATGGTACCTCGTCGTAATCTAGTTAGTTATTCATCTTCAAATTAACTAAAAATGTATAACTAATAACGTGTTGATTCATTTAACAATTAGAAAATGTAGAATGAAAACAAGCGGAAAATTTGTTGGTTAAGTGAACACCGAACGACGAAATAGGCCAAATACTTTATACTTATACTTTATATTTTTAACTGAAATGGCGACTTACCCAGGTAGTCGCCATTTTATTTGCATAGTATTGGTAGTCGCCAGTGTTTTGCATTTTAGGCCAAGTATGAATGAGGAATGAATGTAGGATGATTGTGGCGCGATCTTGTATTCTTGTTACTGACTAAGGCTGACATGTTCCTTAGACAGTAAGACAGTCCTTAGACAGTTCCTTAGAAAGATTCTTGACTTGACTAGACAGGACTGTTAATTAATAGCCCAACAGCCGATGGCAACTAATGGGCCTACAGTTGAATGTGGAATCTGAACCACGGCCTCTGAATTACGAATTAGTCTAATTATGAGGATGGCTCTAGATGGTTGATGAAGTTTTTTCGTAGCCGAAATTATATTTTATACGGAATAATATCAAATATTATATCGTGTAACTATCGATGATGCTATGCTTTGTATTTCAAAATGCAAAATCATGTTGAACTTACGGTTACTTAAATGCGTAGTACTTCAACATTTTCGTTCGACCAAAGATGTTTCGTATTGCCGACTTCTCAAACGGAATGTTTTGCTTTTTGCTTTCGGTTTTAATGCTCATTTCATATGGTCTATCCGAATGTTCGGATGTTTATTGGACTTTACCGGATACATGTTTTGCAATCCGGATATCCGATCCGACTTTTCGGATATCCGCCACCTCTATTGATAACATTAGTATTTTGTTTAGTAAATGTTTTTTATACAATACTAGCTGACCCGGTGAACCTCGTAACGCCTTACATGTTAAGCTACACGTTAAGATTTGTCCTGATGTCAAATAGCATTACGGCTTCGTTGTGTAGATATTCTCGGTCACGGCATAGTGAATAACAATACTGAAACGATAAAACCTATTAATAACATTCCACCTAAACAAATAAATCAGAGTGGATTGATTCATAGTTTTCTAATCCAACCTAAACCCAAACCAAACCTATGAACAAGTGACTTGTAATCAGACAGAAAATAAAAATATATAAATACATAATCCCCAAAAACTGTAAACTATTAACGTGGTGAATAAAGCTTTTCATTTTGTACAGCACATATTTACTTCATAGTTTTACATTAATGAATGATTCAGATGGCATTGGATAGTAAAGCATATTGCTAATGGAAAGTAAACCAACAGCTGTAGCTTCAGAAATCAAATGTTGTCATTGTAGAACATTTTTAAACAAACTTAGTTCCATAAGGTCAACATTAGAAATTTAAAACCCCATAAAATGGAATTGGAAAGAGGAAAAATGGAAAGGTTTTGAACATTTTTTTCACTAAAACATTCCTGAACACATTTATAGGGAACTTCCTAAAATTTCATGACGATCGTATGAGTAGTTTGGCAATGCATGAAGTGCATACATACATTTATTTTTACATATAGAGATAATGTAATGGACATTGAAAGTATTTATCAGACCTTGCCTGATGTTGTGAGGGGTGTTGAGATGTTTTAGGGCCACAGCAAACTACTCTTGAACATATCACCTTTCAACATCAGACCTTGCCTGATGTTGTGAGGGGTGTTGAGATGTTTTAGGGCCACAGCAAACTACTCTTGAACATATCACCTTTCAACATCAGACCTTGCCTGATGTTGTGAGGGGTGTTGAGATGTTTTAGGGCCACAGCAAACTACTCTTGAACATATCACCCTTTTCATAAATTTTTCATTTTCAAAAAGAAATAAAGAGGATATACAATAACAAGATGTTTTTATAAATAATTATTTTATAAAAACTATTTATTTCCTTCCTTTAACATAAAATGATAAACTAAAGTGGACAGAGAAAGTGGATATAAGTTTGTAAGAAAATTAGTTCATGGGTATTTGCACAAATTTTTAAGATACTAACATTTTTTTGATTCTTTAGGCAAGTTTATTTTGCCCTTGCACACTCAAATATATATTAAATATGGATGTTTAAAGGAAAACTACCAAATTAAATCTAGACAAAATTTAGTAGTTCAAAAATTAGCAATCAGGATTATTTTTTAGTCTTCCTTGATATCAATGAGTCATGTAAAAAACAATTTTTTATAGTTTGGAATTCTGAAAAGGGATATGTTTACAAAACCATTCTATGTGTGAATATACAGTAGAACCCCGGTTAACCAAAATCGAGTTAACCGAAACCGTTCCATTAATAATAATAAGTATGCAATATGTGAACAGAGAGCTTCTATCTCCAGAAAGAATTTGTACGTGATTTTGTGGTGATGCACTGCCGACATAGAGTAACGTCCGACTTTGAGTATTCCATAATTTAATAATGATTTCCGATTGTTTTGATCATTGAAAAAGCATTGTGTTTGATTTGATTATGTCTTCTATGTAATTATTATAGTAATTTTTATTATAGTTACTATACTATATTATATGATTATGTAATTATTATAGTATTTAGACAAAAAATATTCATATCTATTATTATTTAGATGGCTGTGGACACTGTGTCGTCCTGGTTACATTACGAAGTCGTCTGCGTCTGACTCATTTCATAACGGTCGCCGGTGGCATTGTTTGTTATAGCTGAAAATCTTAGTCTACGCTAGTGTTTTGATTTATAGTTATTATTAAAATATTTACTAATGAAATTTTGAGATGAAATGAGAATCTGCAGGGGCGGTGAGGTCTAAAAAACGTGAAAACGTTATGGGAAAGGGATAACGTGTAGCAGTAGTGCACCGTTGGCGGTTAGCAAGTTTGTGTTTTCAGATGTTTTTAAATTAAGTTATTTAGTTTATTCTATTTTATAGCCCACTAGCTGACCCGGCGAACTTCGTAACGCCTCACAGTAAACACATGTTAACTTTAAGATTGGCCATGTTCTGAAGTCGAATAGCAATACGGCTTCATTGTGAAAGGTTATATATTCTGGGTCGCTGCATAGTGAATAACAATACTGAAACGATAAAACATGTTACGTAATATCATTCCCATAAAACAAATAAATCTGAGTGGATTAATTCACAATTTTCAAATCCAATAAAAACCCAAACGAAACATAACTGTAATACGGCTTTTATAGGAAAGATATACAACAGCTGATTATTATAATAAACGTAATAATATAAACATTGTAATTATCATATAAACACGTGACTTTAACCAGACAGAAAATAAAAATATAAATACATAATCCACCAAAACCGTTAACTATTAACGTGGTGAATAAAGCTGTTCATTTTTTACAGTACACATTTACTTCATAGTTTAACATTAATGAATGATTCAGATGGCATTGGATAGTAAAGCATACGGTATTGCTAATGGAAAGTAAACCAATCAGCTGTAGCTAAGAAATCAAATGTTTTCATTGTAGACAATTTGTAAACAAACTTACTCTCCATAAGGTTAACATTAGAAATTTAAAACGCCATAAAATGGAAACTTATGGGGTTTTCGAAAATATTTTTCACTAAAACCTTCCCGGACACATATAGAGCAACTTCCTAAAATTTCATGGCGATCGGATGAGTAGTTTGGCAACGCATAAAGGACATACAGACAGACAGAAAGACAGACAGACATACATTCAATTTTATATATAGAGATTATAAAATTTTTCAGCTAAAATAAAACAATGTATTGTAAAGACTGTTTTTTTAAACAATTTTTTGTAACACACTATGTTAATGAGCAATTTTAAGCATGTAAAAACGAAAAATTGGATATCCGAAACGGCTCTCCCACCTTCATGTCAGTTAACCGGGGTTTTACTGTATATAAAACATTGCATTGTAGTTAGATGGATAGTTATCAGTTACAGCTCAGGTTTACTGGTAGTAGGTGGTCCAAATTCCAAAATAATGCCTTCCAAGCATATGGTTGGGCTATTAAAAGTCCGGGCTTGAAGGGTTTAAACTACAAAGATTGATGTTTAGATCAGCTGGGACGTCAGAATTTTATACCTCTCACATACCTCTCCCAGGGATAAAACTATTTCCATTATATTATTTTATTATTTCCTATTTTATTAGACAATATTGATGATATATATTTTCACTGGGACCGTTGGCATGTACTGTAATCCAGCTTCTTGAAGGTCACGAATTGTGGATAGATGTGAGCGATGGTCAGTGGGTGTAGTGTTCTCTTTCTCTTATGTGGGTAAACGTCCACACTATTGAATACTACATAAATCCACAAAGACCATCCTCATAATCAAACCAGTTTGTTTTTCAGAGGCAGTGGTTCTGACTCCACGTTAAACTGTAGATCCCTTAAATATGACTGTTTTTTTTGTTATTCCATTGACTGTTGGGCTATTAATTAAAAGTTCTGTCCAAGGAACGTGTAAGCCTTAGTCAGTAACAAGACTACATGATCGCACCACAATCATCTTACACTCATTTCTCATTCTTATTTGGCTTAAAATACCTAGGTTGCCATTTCAGTTAAAAATATAAAGTATTACATATTAAAAAAGAAAACTTTGAACAATAATCTAAAAACATAGATAAAACAAAAAATTTATTGAAAATACGCATGTATACAGCAGGGATCATGTCACATGATAGGGCAGTGGCCCTCACCTGGTGTCTGGCCATCTTGCGGTAAGGGAGGCAGCGGTTTCCGTCTGCACCTCTTGAGTTTCCGCAGGTAAACACGCTTGGTGTTGCCCGTTATTGGCCCTGGGACGAACCCATGTTGCACGAGAGCTCGTCGCAGTTCATCCGTGTCATAAGCTCCCTCGGACCCTGAGAGAGTTGACACCGACTCACACTCTGATCACAGAAAGTATTTTAAACATCTTCTGTTATAATAGAATTAATTTAATTGGCTATTGATGAACCGATTATATTCAGTCAATAAATTTTTAAATTTTAACAACACTGTTATTGACAATTTTATATAGGCCCTATTTTGTGTAAGGAACCTGTAAGTGTACCTAACCTCTGTGATACTTATTTGTTTTCATGTTTTTAGATAGGGGTCTGCGGTGCACCGAAAAAATCGGTAGGGTACGGTTCCAGCCTTGTACCGAACCTCGGTACGGTACAAGAATTTTTTCGGTAGAAGTTCGGTACGGTACAAATAAGGAAAAATTAAGTCATCCAGTCTAGGTTGCCATCAAATAAAACTATGGAATATCTCCTGCCGAAAACATTGAATAAAACCCGCCGTTAAAGGCTTTATACTCTACCAGTAATAAAGAATTACAACACTGCCCAGGTGTACGGCAAATACGGAACGTAAGACTGACTCATAGCGTGTTGGTGAATGATAATTTAAAATAAAACAATTTCACCAGGACTTCAGGAATATCGGGCAACCAGCCATCTCCCTGCCGGATCTAAATTATTGTGCATTCCCGGCTTATTATCGTATCCACGTATAGCAGCTTACGCGATCAGGGAACCGTTCCTCCTTTTGACGCAACAAAATAGTCGTACCATTATGAGGCTCGTATTAGTCGTGTTTCAAATAGTGATGGGAATACCTGTGATTTTTTAATCACAGTGAAAACCTTTTAAACTGTGATTCATGATTCTTTCAATTGATTCGTTCTTTTTCCTCTGACAGTCTGTTGACGATGTTATATACCAATACAGAACTGTGATTTGCCGTATTGATCTCGCTCTTTCGGGATTTTCACTCAAATAAAATAAAAAATCATAATGTTAAGGATATAATTGAATAAAGGAAATAAATAACTTTTATTTTTTTAACAATATTTTCTGTATTTCCTCATTAGTGGAACCCCTCAAATCCGAACTAATTGGTACTGACGCCTGTTCTTCCAAGGAAATAAATACTACGCACTTATTTCGTCACTGTATTCGCGGGGCAACCGACGGGTTATACAGGCTGTGCGTGACTCAATAAGTTCATTATGGGCAGTGACCTTGGCGGGTCTAGCCTGTGCTAAAAATAAACCATTCTCCCCCTACCCTTACTAACAGGGATGCGTATCGCGTCTGTATACTGTCTGTGTCTAGTTTAGTGAGCGTTTACCTGCTCACTTAATAAGTGCATCTTTAACAGACGTGGCTTGGAATTCGTGTGAAGATTTTTTTTCATTTCAACAGTTAAAGATAACAGACTTTAAGCGAAAAACCCTGACTTTGTTAAACCTTGAAAAATAAGTTTATGTGATTAAATTTTTTTAATTTCCAGCTATTTCTTTTTTTAATTTCCCAGAACATGTTCAGATTTGAGGGATTCCATTGTAATATAAAAATATTAAACACTTTATACTAAAATAACCATTTTATTCTAAAAAGCCCTTTGACATTTTATGAAAGTGTTTCATTTAATTTGAACAATTATTGTGATTGGTTGAATTAAAAATAATAAACCAGGACAATATAAAACATAGGTCTTGGCTAGGGGGTATTGACTCAGTATATTTTCTGTATTTTTTGTTCAGTAATAAAATACATTATAGTTTTTTATTTTGTTTGTTCATCCTTAGTTTCATTAGTTTCCTTATTAATTAGTTACAAAATGAACTATAATGTTTAAATAATTATTAATATGTTTAATATGATATGTTTTTAAAGAATGGATTTAAAAATCATATTACAGTTTGAAAATTAGTACAGTAAAATATTTCTTCTGACATTGTATATTTTTTTTAACTCTTTTCTCTATGTTTTCACTAATTAAATTCTAGAAAATACTTATGAATAAAAGGATGAGATCAGTCAATGTTACTGGCGGCATTATTCTCGTGTACCGTACCGTACCGAATTTGTACCGAGAACCGAGGTACAACAACTTGTCCCGTACCGTACCGTACTGACCTCATAATTTCTTGTACCGCAGACCCCTATTTTTAGATAGGCCCCTATTATTAAAAACCCTTTGAACTTCAAATATTTCTTTGTAAACTTCTCCTTAGTGCCAAATTATGTACCAAAAAAATATTTATTCATTTAAAATTTAAAGCAAATTTTTCATTACTCAATTTCATTACTCAATACTCAAGTTTCATTACTTTAATCAAAAACATAGGTTATAAACAATCACTTAACACAAACACTGTCTGCATTTATCAATCAGCTGATGTGCGATTATACTCGCCATTGGCACTAGGCAGCTGCGCAGTAAACAGTGACACAGACGAAAATTTGTTTGCAATAAATAAATGCTGACTGAATTTTGAAACTAAGTCATGAAATGAGTTGACAATCGACAAAAGTGGATTTCCTTAGTGGGAAATGTAAATGTAGTATCTTTACTAAATACCAAAATATTTTTATGGTGTGTAAACAAGTAAGCAGTAGACTACTTGTTACTCTCTATCATATTTGTATGTTTAATGACAATAAATTCAGCATTCATTGCTCACTCACATATACTGTGCTTGGGACACCACACGAATATATCTATTGCTAAATTTCAAAATTCTAAAAAAACAATACATTAATTTTACTAACATACAAATAGGAGAATATAAAAACAAGTTAAATTTGGATTCAGATTAAGGCATACTTACACATCTAGAAAATGTTGGTCATAAAAAATTGTTTTTTGAAAACCTTTGCTTTGTCCATAAAACTGTCATTTAAAAAGTTTTGGCTCTTTTTATAAAAAATTTCCTCCATATTTATGGTTAACTATTCTTCAAGATTAAATAAATTAATAAATGACATAGTGCTGAAAAAATGTTTCTTTTTTCTTCACATTATAAAAAAACTTGTCTCTAAGACAAGTACATAAAATTCCATAAAGAAAAGGATTTTTCCGATCCCCTGCAAACACAATGCACATAACATGTTTGCTGCTGACCACTCGGATCCGAGTGGTACTGGTCCTGGCACGTGGAGCAGACGCTCGGATCCGAGTGATGATATTTAGGTTGAAATCAAGATGGTGAATCTGGCGATTTTAACTACGACCAGCTTTGTTATAACACAGTATTTATTTCTGTATGGGTCACTTGAACTTTTCTAATCGGTTGATTTTAAGCTACACAGGCTGCTCCGTGTGATGAACAGGGGTTTCGGGCGCCGCCGCAAATGTGTTAACATTTAAAAAATCACAAAAAATCAATATTAAAAACTTTTTGAAGTATCTGAAGTTACATTTTACGCTGCTATAATATTTCTTAACAGTACTGTCATAAAACAGACTGGACCATTGAAAAAGTAATATTTTTCAAATTTAAGGTAGTGCAAATGGCTCCAATATTGTTAACTTATCATTTTTTGAGTGCAAGTGGGTTGTAACTTGGTGTGGCATGTAGCTTGATTGAGCCCATCACTCCTGTGTTTTTTAGCTTTATAATGTTGATACTAAATATACCTAAGGTAACAATATGAATTAATAGATTATGTACAATTTTATGAAATAGAATTTATTAATTACACAATTTATTTGGAAAAACCTATTTACAACTCTCAAAATTCAATAATATTTCTTATAATCATTTGATCAATCATCATTTAATCATTGAGTTGATCATTTCTCAATAAGGTTGAGGTAGGAAGAGTGTTAGATGAAGCAATAATGTTGTATTTATTTGCCTGGAAGTTGATTTTAGGCAATTTGAAAGTATGGATTACATTTTTTTTTACATGGTCTTTGCTTTCATGATTCTTCTAAACCCCAGCTCTGTGAAATGGACCCTCTTATCGACAATTATGCTAAGGAGCAAATTCTACGGATGTGCAAAGAATGAATTTCTTTCTATTACTGGATCCCTCACCTCAATTAAATTTTTTTAACTTCTGGTAGAATATTGAAGTTTCTATAGAATAAAAAAATGTTTTCCCCATCTGTAAGATACTAACTTTTTTAATACTACACCATACAGTGCATGTATGTTTTAAATATAAAACAAACCAAAATTTGATATTCAAAAGAATACTTTAGAAGGAAAGCTTATTACTCCTAATTAAGATACTCTAATTTAGATTTTAACTTACCACTATTTGAACTCTCCCTCTTCACATTCTCAGATTCTGATTCAGCCATGCTGAAAAAGAAAATATTAAATGAAATTATGGTAAAATCAGCAGTAATCCAGCAATACTGAATACTCCTATATAAAATAAACCATAATGCTAGATATGGTTTCTGGCGGTAACAACAGTACTAGGCTACATCAATATTAACTAACATTTTCCATTGGACTTTATATCTAGATGGTTACAAAATTCATGTCATAATTAACCATGTTTTGCTGCAAATTTATGATGCTTGTGTGACAAATATGTTAATCAAAGGTAACACCCTAATATGATTTTTAGTATTTCATCTAAAAAACCATGTAATCAGCTACGAAACTGCTATTTGGGGTATATTATCGGCTATTGAAGATAATATCTACTGTATATCTATAACATAAAGAAGAGGTGGTTTCTGTATGTTTGTGGGTTTGTTGTGGCAAGTGAACGCAAAAAATACTGAACCAAACAGTTTGAAATTTTACACAAAGACAGATCTTAAACTCATGCAACACATAGGCATACTCATTTCCTTAAAATCCTCTCGGGCTACGCCCTGTGAACGTCCTAAGTTTCAATGTTTACATTTTTAGAGAATGAAAACATAAAATTACTTGAATGTCAACAGCTGTGAACACTAAAATTTGACAGTTCGAGAAGCAGAAGACATGATTGCTGTAAATACCCTGGGATTCAATGTTTACAGTTTTTAATGTCAACATCTGTTTACTTTACATTTTTACAGTTCGGGAAGAAAAAGAAATAAAGTTAATTTTTACACATAAACTGCTGGATCGAAATTAGTGAATTATTAGTTCGAAATAGTGGAATGGTAGATTTTTAATTTTCTCCCGATGCCTGCCTCTATTACGTTAATGCTTATCCTCTCCCAATATTTTACATATGTTACTTTGTCATTTTTAGATATAGATATATACTAAGACACGTGTTTTGTCATTTTGTAAACAATAAAGAATTAATTATCAATAACTTAAATGTATCAGTAGAGCCTACACCTCTCAGCCTTTTTTACCCGTGCGAAGAACGGGTACTTAAATAAAATAAAAAAATGTTTTTCCCAATCTGTAAGATACTAACTTTTTTAATACTACACCATACAGAATTCAAATACTGGTGGTTGGTAGCTCTGATTGCCATGAATTGACACTCGATTTATTGCTCTACAAGATTTTACAATTAACTGTGGATTATAGCACATTATAGTGGGGAGTGAAATGTCACAAATGGAAGCTTGCTTTGAAAACTTAAGTGGGCAGAGTTAGACAGTTCCCTTTATATCTAAGACTCAATAGTCCAAAGAAGATTCTGTTAATATACCATCTCTCCCAAATACTTTAGATTTAAGTAGGTCAATAATGACCTACTTGACAATCAATATCCTACCTACTTATGACAATCAATAATGACTTGGTTGAAAAAGATAAGTCATTTCAAATGCTACACATTAAACTAAACAGTGCTTTGAAAGCAAACAATCATATTGTTTTTCAACTTAAAATTATGCAAGATTTGGTCGATCGACAGAAATCTATGATTGATGATAAATGGTTGGATGATTGAGTTATTGTGTCATATTTTTTGTCCTTAAATAGATGTAGTAATGCCAGTTCCTCAAGAACGCTTTTTGTGGTCCAGGGAGTCTGTGAGCTCTTAAAAATAGCTCTGCTGATGTTGTTGGGGAACAGCAATCCTCTTTGAAGTTTCAATCTTATAAATATGCTTTTTATAGTGTAAATAACAATAACGATCTTGAATGGAACAATAGCACTGGCAAAGGCTCTCATTGGAGTCTCTTGTTTGTAGACATTGAAAATAAGGAAGCTGTTCTTTAATCTTTTTTTACTTTGAATATTATTTACATTTCATTAAAAATATTTTTTGGAAAATATAAATAAAATGTTATTAGGCCCTAATATATTACCATTATCTCATAGAAAGCAATGTTATGCAACCTTTCTTAAAACTCTACAAAACAGGTCATTTTAATTGCTACTTAAAGGTCTGTCCAAGATCTATTTAACTCCTTCCTCAACGGGTAATGGCAATAGTCAAATCTATAAAATTATAAAGAAGATGTGGTTTCTGTATCTATCATGTTATTCCTCATCCTTTCCCAATATTACTTAACAGGTGTTATTGCATATTATGCAGCAGTACACCTCTCAGCCTATTTTACCCGTACGAAGAACAGGTACTTTAGCTAGTTGTTTTATAAATTTATTGTTTTGTCAGAAAGTCCAACCAATTTTGTTAACATTTAAAAGTCCATAGCTTTAGGACCGTTACTTTTACATATTTGCAGGTAGTTTCATATTGATTAGGACCTTAATCATTATAGAAGGGAACATTAGCCACAGTTATTGGATAAAGTGGCCAGTTGATTTCAAAGTCAGAAAATGTCTTATTTATTTTTGTATATGTGGAAATAAATTCATTATTATGTGTTATGTATTTGGTCGCGTCTTCACCAACCGAACATTTTATGGTGTTGATTATGTGGGACACCTTCTCGACCATTTTGATCATCGTGATGGGAGTATTGGTGGAAAATATGTTCGCTGTAAAAGTTATCTACCACACCAAATATTATTTAGTTTCAAGGAAAATCACTCATTTGTCTGTCAATGAGCTGTTGAAAATCACCAGTCTTGGGGTCTCGACACAGAGAGACAGACAGACAACAAATGTCAATCCAAAAACAATTTTTTTCATTCAGGGAGTCTCATGATTGTTATTTCCACTCTCGGCTTCAATTCCAAATTTTAAATAAAACAATACTTTCTCCATACACTATGTATAGAAGAAAAAATTAAAGTCATCCACTGCAATCCCAAAAAAACCTATAAATGCCATCAACTTTTTCCCTAACTCTTCCCCCCCAACAGTATCACACATTTACCAGCCAATTGATCAGGAATCGAACCTTAGCTTTACCGGTTGATTTTGAACATTGTAACCACTATATCAAACTACAATAGGAGTGTGTGAGCCTGGAATTTTAAGCTTGAACCAAACGTTTTTGGAGTTGAGCTTTTTAAAACCATCACCTGATCTCAATTATTAAACTATTGTTATTCTCAAAATATATAATACTAGTAAACAATAATTTTAAGTTGCCAGGGAAACAGCTAGTTTTCTGATTGAGTTTCATTAAAACAATAACGACTGCTTCTTATTACATTGCAATGAGAAATCTCTTTCTTCAAAAGGCAATGAGGAAAACACATTTCTAAAACCTTCACATCCCCAGATGTAAAAACAAATGTATGAACAAAATAAAATGACATTCAACCCTAGAAGTGGTAAAGTCATAATTCGTTAACAAATTTAATAGGAAGTGGCAGGTGGAGGCATCTATCGTCAATTTAGTGAACACCTTCGTGATTGTGTTGCCCTCTAGGGACAAGCTTCTGAACCTGCTCACACAGTTCACTAAACCACCACTAGGGTATGTCTTATAGCCAAGTAAGCGCTTTCTACTCCTAAGCATGGTGGTTGTAATGGTTAAAGTGCTACACTGATGAGTGTAACGTTATAGCCATTCGGAAGTGCTAGAGTTTGAATCCAGACCATGAGCAACCCCAATTAGGATTTTTAATATGTGGTAGAGAGGAGACAGGGGCCCACCTTAAATAACCGGTGGCCGGCTTGGGTGGAAGTTGACGGCATTTGTAGGCTTCATTGAGATTGGAGTGGACACCTGTTTTGCTTTTTTAGTTAGTGGTTATAAGGGGGTGCATTTTTTATGTTTTTTTTATTTATATTTAATATTGCAAGAAGATATAAATAATTATTTAAATGTTACAGTTGAAAGTAACAAGCTTGCCACTTCTAGGGTTAACTACATACAAAGTTAAATGTTTTTACTTTGTATTAAGAGCTTGCCTCAAACTTTGGGTCTTTTAAAATTACTCAAGCCAAGCCAAGTTTTTAAAGGCTTGAACAAAAACTCAATGACTCGAGCCTTCGCACACCCCTACAAAGTACACTGGTGGACCACATCCTTTATTGACTTACAAAGTCTACTTCTACTTCAAGGTTTACTTCCTTCTGAAATGCAGTGTACTATTTGAGATAGTTCCAATTTTAGCTCCTAGATGGTAGCATGGTTGATCCTCGGCTGTAAAGCCGTAGAATATTGTGTATGTCAAACCACGTCTAAGAAATAATAGTTATGTAACACAACCAATGTTAATATAACATACATTTCCTTATGGTAAATGTTAATGTGCAATATGACCCAACACAACATTTTCAAATCAATATAGCCCTTAAAAGAAGTAATTCAAACTGTCCTGCGCCCCAGACCTCTTGCATATCAAAGGGAGTGCCACACTAAAAGCTTCCTGTATAATCCGGTTCCTGTATAAGTGGTTCCTTTATAATTTCCTGTATTTATTCAGCAATTTGTATTTAAAATATTAAAACTCACCTGATGTCTTTGGTCAAGTAGTGTTTCTCGATGAGCACCACACCCTCATCCATGTCAGTATACTCATACTCCTCAGATATACTCATATAAGGCTCCTCGTCAGATGATGAGGTGACTTTGGCCTCCACCCAGGATAGTTTCTTCTTCGATGGTTCAAGGATCTTCTGGTTTTGATTACGTTTTTCACCAACTGGTGACGAGGAATTGGTTCCATCACAGCCTGCAGCTATAAATCATTGCTATTGAATGATCCATTATTATAAAAACACACAGTTTACATACTGACCAAATGTGTAAAACATACCTTGGCCTCTAATTGGAGGAATATTACTAACAATGTGAAGGTGTTTCACAAATCTGTGACAGGCTGTACATTACCATTTTATACATACATATACATTTTATACTGTTATCCATAATTTTTTCTAATACTAAAATAAATACCAAAATGCAGTACCATTTTGGGGCAATTTAAAAAAAAAAATACCATTATTTTGCAAAGATTGCAATCAGGACAATTTTTAGAAAAAAATTCATTCACGTCAGAAATTTTTTAAAAATTGATAAATATTAACTTTTCCTTCTATATTTATCATTAATAGAAACATCGATTTTTGTAAAACAAAATGTAGAATTTTTTAAACTGAAACCAAGTCACCACGATTAAGAAACAGCTCTAAACTTAAATTCGTCATCCTAACACAACATAAAAGAATGTAACATACAATGGAATAACATTGTTTAGCAAATTACCTGCAACAATAAAAAATAAACGTTATCAGTGGATTGACACATACTTTTTCTCCTAACTAACTTTCCTCTGGAACCGTTAGTCTTAGACAAATAATTCAAATACTAATTTGTTTAGTTTTTTTAAGCTGGTTTTAATGGTGCCAGTCAGGTTATACTTTACTTTTATTGTTTTCGCTGAAAATTTAAAAATTTGATTTTTTGACATTTAACCCTAGAAATGGCAAAGTCGTAATTTACGACGCATTTACATATTCAATAAGAATTGGCAGGTGGAGGCATCTGTCGTCAGTTTTGTGGAATTGTTAGACACTATCACCTACGCGACCGTGTTTCCCTCTGGGGGCCAACAACCGAAACTGCTCTTGTAGTACACGAGCCTGCCACCAGGCAGGTCTATAACCAAGTAAGCGCTTTCTTTTCCTAGGCACTGGATGGCCGTGGTGGCTAACGCGCTACGCTGACGAGCATAACGTTCTAGCCATTCGGAAGTGCTAGGGTTCGAATCCAGACCATGAGCAATCCCAATTTGGCTTGCAAATGTGCGGTATAGCGGAGTGCAGGGCCCACCTTAAATAAATGGTGACCGGCTTGGGTGGAAGTTGACGGCATTTGTAGGCTTAATTGGGATTGCAGTGGACACCTGTTTTGCTTTTGTGGTTAGTGGTTATAAGGGGGGGGGCATGTTTTAAGCTTTTTTAGCGAATTTCCCATAGGGAAGAAGCTATTACCGTAGGTCTCATGGTGAGACTTAAGCCCGGGACCATGTTATTTTTTCTTCTTTAGGTGCCTAGAGTCCAAAAACAATAGTCGTTAAACTTTTTATATATATATATATATGTATATATATATATATGTGTCTGTGAAAACGATAACTCTCGTAAAAATGGTCCGATTGAGACCAAATTTGGTAGAGAGGTGTATTCCTACAACTGCTCGGACGAGTTCGTAAACCAGACATACCGGTCAATGGGAACGGGTAGTTTGGGGGGATTTTGTACCCCAAAATGAGGTTTTTTGCTTTTTTCACATGTAATTTTTAAAAATTTCTAATTTTATATTTCACCATTGGAATCAGCTTAAAAATCTACACAATTAAGTTTCTTAAAGTTTTTCTCTATCTTCAACGGTTACCGAGATATTAAAAAATCTAAACACAGTACGTTGTATTGTGGGGCTCCAATGTTAATCTTATGGAGGATAAGGAAAAATTAATATTTCCCATATTAATCAATATTTTTGGATAAAACTTGATTTTTAGCTTTATTTGGTTGAGATCTATCCATTTATGCTTAAAAATCATAGTTTATGTGTTTATCATGGCAGCAAACCTGCATACTCTTTTCCCATTTAATCATATAGGGAATAGGCAAACTCCTGTATTTATGGACAGATGTTGATGAAAGTTTGTATAAATGTTAAGATAAAAATTATTTATGGTAGAAATGCCTAATTTCAGTGTTCCTCACAGCAGCAAACCTGCACACTCTTTGCCATGTTAATCTTATGGAGAATAGGCAAATAGTTCTCATGTTTATGGACAGATTTTTTTTAACTTGTCACATATTATTTTTATATTATTGATTTGGAAATTCGCTGAGTACGCAGGTCTGCTGCGACAGGGGTATTTGTTTAAACTTTGATATTTCAAGAAGATATTAGTAATTATTTTTATGTTACAGTTAAGAGTAAAAAGCTTGCCACTTCTAGGGTTAAAAGCCCATAACTTTTGAACCATAATTTTTACAGACATGCGGTTGGTGTCAGATTATTTAGTGCTCTGTGCACTATAAACTATCGAATTTTAATCAAAATCGTTAGAGCCATTTTTGAGAAATTTGGATTTTTCAAGTTTTTTAAGGGTTTTTAGGGGTCAACTGGCAAAATTGTACATAAGTGATACACTAAATCCTTGAATGGAGTCAAACTAGCCTACTGTATAAATACAGAATACTTTTTTTAAAACATTTACAATTTTGTAGCTAAACTAATCTGTTGTTACCATATCTACTTACACAGTTGTATTTAACTTATGGAAAAAAATTCATCAAATGAATACAAAGGTCTACTGACCAAATACTCTTTAACCTTTTTTCTAAATGTATTGTCATTATTAATTGTCAAAATCTGATGTTGGATGCAATTATAAAATTTGATACCGGCTACTAATGGATTTTTATTTCTAAAATTTAAATTTATCATGGGTAATGCCAGCTGATTTCTATTTCGTGTGGAATATTTGTGCAGGGATCCCAATTTTTGCAGTCCACGCCTGGCATTCCTAACCACTAAAACAGTTCCCAAAATGTATAATCCATAAATCGTTAAAATACCTAATTTAGAAAAATGTTACTTTACAGAGTCAATTGGTTTTAAATTAATAATAATACGTATAGCTTTTTTTGTAATAAGAGGATACTTTGAAGATTTTTTTTGACGTTGCACCATTAAAAATCCGAAATGGAAAAAACGCCTGGAGATGCGGTGAATATACACATACATGCCAAATTACATCTAAATCAGACCAACAGGATAGGCTGTGACTCTGTACACATTCAGACACACACACACACACACACACACGCTCGCACGCACACAAACACACACTCACCTCTTTCTCTCTCTCTCTCTCTCTCTCTCACACACACACACACACACACAGACAGACAGACACACGGACAGCTCAAATACAAAAATTTTGACGAAAACAATACTTTCTCCACGTACTATATAAGGGGAGAAAGTAAAAGAAAATATCACAATTTTAAACAAAAAATTTAAGAACCTACTGCTAAAAGAACCCTTTACAATATAAGACTTCCAAGAAATAAAACTTAACATTATAAATTAAGAAGGAAAAAATGTATGCCATGCAATTATTGTAAAATTGTAAATGCAATAAATTATTATTATTATAAATATGGCTGACTTTTAAAAATTTAACAGCCAAGCTATAAAAACAGCACAGGCTACGTCTTGAGGCGCAATCAGTCATTTCGTCACATTTAATTTGTTGTAGTTCGCAAAACAACCAATAGACTGCATGGTGATGTTTCTTTAGCCTCTGTGTACTCACAAAACCAAAATAATGGCTTTGTTCAAATATGTAGTGACTGAAATTAGCTGTTTTGCAACTTTGGCCAGTATTCGCTCGCCCCGTACTGTGGCTTATGCCAGTAGACGTGATTCATTACGGCCAGCTGTTTTCACTTTAGCTAACTTTGTTGACATTTTTGTTGAGTATTTATTTTCATTGTTAGCAGTAAATAGTGTATATTGTGTGAATGTTTTTAATGTACAGGATTTATTAACTAATTATCAGTAACTAAAATGGCTCATTCAGACAAAAAAAATTACTTTTTTTTAATACATAAAAATTGTCTTAAAATCTTCGAAAAATAAAAATGAAGCAAATTTCATTATTTTACTTTATACAAGATACCTAAATCCAAAAAGAACATTGGGAAAATATTTAGATTTTTTTACACTAAATGAGCAGGGACCGTGGATTTTCAGTAGCGTTTTGAGGGTTAATATTCAATTTAAATTTAACAATATTTACTAGGTTGAAATCAGTCCATGGATAGCAAAGTACTATTTTGAGTAGTATTATTATTAGTATAGTATAGTATATTAGTATAGTAGCAAAGTAGTATTATTTTGAGGTTTGTCATTTGAATCCAAATTGTATTTAAAGAACAACAGTGTAAGTAACCTATGTTTACTAAATAAAAACAATTACATAAGTATTTAATAAAAATATTAGTTAGGATTAAGTTCTTAATTTTAAATTAATTAAAATTTAACATTAATAATTCTGATTTAAAATGTATTAAGTTCACCCATCAAAGTACTTATCATTGGGTAGAATAACATTCAGCAGAGTAAGTATTTTGTTATTCCGGCTATCAAATTACTGTAGTTTATCTTATTACAGCTCTCATAATACTTTTTCAATGTGACATCCAGTCAGGACTCTGCTCTTTGAGGGAATGAACATCATTCCCACTCCAAGCATAATACCATATTGCGGATAGCAGCTTGCAGTTTCCTTCACCTCCTGCAAGACCCAAGCTATCAATCTATTCCTACTTTACTAATCCCTGAAAATCTTTGCTTTTTGTTTTTGTCCAATAAGTAGAACAAATACAGTAGATATTCTGTTATATAAAATTGTATAGTTATATAAAATGTCTAATATTGCTCAAAACTGAGTTTTTGAGAGCTTATTATTTTATTTTCAAAGTGTGTATTTTAAAATGGTTTTTAAAATAAACAGAAACCTTTTTCAAAATATATAGAATAAGAAAAATAAGTGTCATAACTATAGGCTTTCGTTTTCACGGCGAAGATGGACACAAAAGCCTTGTTTTGCGTTACAGAAAGACCGACAGACAGGAATTGAGACAAGACCCATTTGGCTTTTCTGGGATATAAAACTTAAAAAGAACCAAAAATATCGTAATCCAAGCAATATACAGACAAATCTCTGACTTAGTATCTTCATCTTCACAGTTCATGAAAAACTTTATTTACTTACACAACCTTTTAGGACTCTTAATGGTCAGATTTATTTTAGTTGTTAATTTAAAATACACATCTTTGCAATTCTCAGTTTGGGTTTCTTCTAAATTTTCTTCACATGTAATCAATTCTAACAAAACATTGTAAAATATCATTGTAAAATCTAACTATAAATGTTATTTTACACATAAACTGAATAAGTATAAAATGAAATTAATTTTTATTGTGATTATTGTTAATCACACTAGAATATTTATAATCTAGACTGTTGATAACCCAAATTTATACCAAGAAAAATATAAATAGTGTCATGTGGTTGAGTTTGATCAGCTATAGTTGAATCAGATGGTGAAGCTGAGGATGAAATTACAAAATTATTGTAGGCAGTGCAGAGGCATTTACGGCAGCAGAAACTCTGATGTCATGGTTCGAGAAATAGAAAGAAAGGACATCTTCTCAGCTCATTCTAAAAAGGGTCTACACTAGGCATGCTGACATAAAGCAAGGTCTTGAAGCAAAATAATACCCCCGTCGCAGCAGACCTGCATACTCAGCGAATTTCCAAATCAATAATATATGACAAGTTTAAAAAATCTGTCAATAAACATGAGAATTATTTGCCTATTCTCCATAAGATTGACATGACAAAGAGTGTGCAGATTTGCTGCTGTGAGGAACACTGAAATTAGGCATTTCTACCATAAATAATTGTTATCTTAACATTTATACCAACTCAACATCTGTCCATAAATAAAGGATATTGCCTATTCCCTATATGATTATTATGGGAAAAGAGTATGCAGGTTTGCTGCCATGATAAACACATAAACTATGATTTTTAAGCATAAATGGATAGATCGGGAACGCTACATTGGCTAACTCAGACATTCGCTAACCCTATGTTAAAATGCCATATACAGAAAATTGTTCATTGGTGACTTTCGCTAACTCAGACGTTGGCTAACCCAAACATCCGCTAACCTGGTTAGCGGATGTTTGGTCCAGACACTACATTCGCTAACTTCTCTCCCGCCAGAATTTCGGTATCGACCAATCAGAAGAGTTCAGTCAGTTGGTAAAAATAAATCAGGCTGTCAAGTGTCGCCCAGTTTGGCAAATTAAAATAATGGCATGCATACAATAATTATATACTAAGATATATAAATGTGTCTGACATTCAATTAATCTAAAAAAATAACTGTTTTACACTATATGTTTTATAAATGAAGAGAGTCCCAAATAAGTGATGAATAATATTTATTTTTAAAACACAAATTATCTCATAATTTGTTAATTTTATATCTGACGTGATTTAACAGCATCAGGTGTGTACTTGTACTAGTTGGAAGATAATGGATCGTACAGGATAGTGATGATGAAAAATGATTATTCAAAAATTATTTTCTGTAACATGAAAAATTCTATTGTTTCTGTACTGTAATAGTTCTGTAGCTCAGCGTTAAAGGATGTTTTCTCCTTCACCTTCACTCTATCGTTCGCACCATCAAGGACAGAAAGGTAGGTTCTTTTAAATTTTCTTCTCAATCCCAAATAATTAATTATTGCTAGTTATCTAGCTGTATCTAATATAATGTTCTATAAATGCTTTGAAATGTGCATTTTTACGTAGATACTTCTCAGATATGTGTGAGGGGGTGTTAGCAATTTTCTAAAATGAACATTTGAAACATAAGAACAGCTGTTTACATGAACTGGAAACATTTCCTTTAGACATATCCATGATCTAACCTGCATATGTCACACAGTGAAATAGGGAAGTAAATACAAACATTTTCTAGCTTGGATTTAAAAATGTAAGTTGATCAGCTGTAGGATTTAATATAATAATTATTTATTATCGCTTTCCATAGTTAACAGAAGAGAGACATTCTCTTCTGTGTATTACCTGGACTTGTGATTTTATCAATCTATTATTATAGGCTACTTATTTTTTATCTTAAGAGTTCATACCTTTGCTATTCAGAAAAACGTCAGATCTAATTGACTTTTTAAAAAGTATTAAGTGTTTTGATAAACTTAAGAATGTTAGGGGTCCCTAGCCTATAAATTTAACCTACTAACTAGGCCCTAATGGCTATATTTTCTATTGTAGCCATTCAGTCTTGACTTCTAACTTAAAATTTAAATATACTGTACTTGGATACAATACCATGAAGTCCTAAGTAGTTTGCAATTGTTCATGATACATAAAATGTTATGTGTTAAATATGTATGATAAAATATGAAGACATAGGCCTTACCACAAACTCATTAAATTATAACTAGAATAACAGCAATAAAAACTAGTATATGGCACAGACTTGAGTGCTGTTCTATAAATTACACACTGTGAGTAGGTGTCATGCTGAAGTTAAATTTAATGTAGGCCTACACAAAATCATGTTTAATATAAATAGCTGTGATATTTCGTTCTATTCCATCGGCAACATCGTCGCTTCAAGGCTCTCGCAGTACTGTTCAGAAATAATGAGTAAGTCCACTTTCCACTCTCTCGAGTGTTGGGATAGGAGATCGTTTGCCTGGATGCTCCTATAGAGGTTCCCTTGTAAAATTTTCATTTTTCCTATGGCCTCTTACGGGATTTTTCCAGCTCCTCTCGGAAGACCCGACAGTTTCTGGTAGCGGGAACGTGATTCAAAGACTGAATATTCTGTTCCAGGCAGAGGAAGCACTTAGATAGAGCAGTGCAGGTGGACTTTACGTGACTACTCTCCCCACAGTTGATGCACAAGCCGGCCACCCTGCGATCAGGTCCAGAACAAGAAGCCTGATGATGGCCGTACCTGAAGCACCTGAAACACGTGACCACCATAGTGCGAAGTCGGATCCGACCGAGCACCCACCCAACCTTTAGCCTCCCACACCGAAGCAGGTCTGTAGCGCCATGACACCCCAGCTTAACATCGGCAAGCTTGTCCTCCGACGTTCTCTGCTCCGACAAACACTTTAGCGCCCTGGGCCAAATCCCCTAATTTGGACTTCAAGGCCTCGGAGACCTCTTCCGCAGTGGTGAAGCAGTCCAGATCCCGAATCTCGACGGACATCTGGTGCTTCAGGGTTCCGCACCACCGCACCCTCGCCTATCGTTGATCTGACCGCAACTTCAAAGGCCATCTTGTCCTTGGATCCACTACCAAGTTCCAGTAGGATGACACCAGTTCTTGTCTTCCTGACCGAACAGACTACAGTACCTGTCTGTTCAAGATTTACTTTTTGTCGAATCCCTGAGTACCTCGCTGAAAGAGCGTCCCTGAGCAGGCTTAATATTAACAGCGTCAGGTTTCCTCGACGGAGCCTTGGACGGTCTAGGAGTTTTGGGCTTAGTCTTGCTTGGGGTCTGACCAGTAGGAGGAACGGCTGGGTACGCCTGAGAACGTTCCAGGCATTTTTCATCTCGCCTCCTTCTGCGTTTCTCCCTCCTGATGAGGACAGTTCGAAAGCCTGCATCGCCCCGATTTTCCACCCTTGTTTCCTGGATCCTTAGTGGCTGTGTGGACACCTCCAGCGGTACAGGGGGAGGATTGTTGCCACACCGACAGCTGGGGAGGTTTGGGTGGATTTTGCCACACAGATAGGCTCCCTACCAAGCTCGGGGCTACAAGATGACAAGTTCTGGGCCCTCTTTCTCCCTGGAAGAACGCTGTCTTTAGCAGAAAAAGAGCGGTCCGCCATCGCTCGCTCTCGCCTATTTGCTTTTGGCCTATTGGTCTTCATCATCGATAACACTTATTATCATCCTCCGTTTCAGCTAGCCAATGCCATAACTGTTCTTGGTTGTCTATTGTTCATTAATTAGTTAATATCAAAGTTTTCATATAAAAATAATGTTAATAATGTGAACTAAAATCCACAACATACGTCACTCAGTGGAAAAAAACTTAACACAGATACTCACGTGGAGTTTACATATTATATACAAGTGAGTAATTTGTAAAAGTTTTCAGTTATGTTTTAGTATTTTTAAAGCATAAAACAGGCTATTTTCAAAACACCGAATTTTTCATAATCTGAATGAGGTCCTGTCCAATAAACCAGGATTATCGATGCTTGATTGTACTGATATTTTTTATAAGGGACTGAAAAAAATAATGCTCACCCTCTCTTGGTAATTTACTGAAGATTGCGATAATATATGAGAGATTATAAAACATGACTCAACTGTTTTACTTTTGCTCATACAGTTGTAATAAATAGAATATAAAAAATATACAAGTTAGCTAAAAAGATTATAGGCCCTATACTCAACCTAAACATTAAAATCTCCCAACTTTTAAATTAATAAGAAATAAACTTAATTATCACTTTGTAAATTTAATTACCAATATAGAGTTTGGTAAAAATACATAACAGGAAAAAAATATTGTGTTTTGATAAACTGGCCAAATAATTTGGGAACAAGAAGCTGCCACTAGTATTTATTTTTTCCCCATAAGGTTGTTAGGATTAACCAGATGTTCGGATTACCGGGACTCTGGTGTACAACTTTTGACAAAAAATTAGTTGTTAATATTTGAAGCTAAAGTATGTCTAATACTATTTAACTACAAGATTCATATCTACCTGATTTTTCTGGAGTGCTGGTTATCACTTGAGGATTAGCTACAGTTTTGTATTGTTTTTCAAAGTAATCATTCAAAGCATCAACAATTGCTGGTGACTCTTGTTTCTTTTTTAATCCTTCCAAAAATGAATTAGAGTTCCTACAGCTGGAAAACTCTTCATTTGACTCCATCTCTCTTGTATTTTCACATGAAACATAAGGGCTAAGAGAGTCACATGATGAATTCTCAGTCAGAGGTTTGACCTCTGGTGCTTTCTCATCTTCCGTCATAATGTTTTCTGCATTTTCACTATATACAGGAGTGGAAAATACTTCGATATCGGAAGCTATGTCTGAAAACAAGCTACTGTCCTGTACAGTGCATAAATCACTCAAATTATCTAGTATAAACCCTATACTGGGTGGTGATTCATTTAAATTGGAACATTGATCTTCGATGTTCATTGAATTATTTTTAGATCCATCCAGTATGAATCCAATCTCATTTTTAGAGACATCATAGTCGTCAGACTTATCAAAGGTCAAGTTACCATTATTTGCAATAGAGGTTTGATTTTTTGGAGCTGTAAAGGGTTTAGGAATCACTCCTGGTAATTTTCGTACAGTTATATTTTTTAACCAGTTACTACTGTTGTCACTGGATTTCAATGACTGTCTCAATTTTTTTGTTTCGTCTAATTTATGAACCAGTTCCGAGAAATCAGTCATAATGACTTCACTTCGATCTGTGTCTTTCTCATAGTTACCCCCAGTGCTAGTACAATCTTTTTCTCCTTTGATTGGTGAATATTCAAACAGCATTGAATTCCTTCTATGATTCTCAATGATCTCTTTGAGGCGGGATGTAATAGGTGTATCAATATTTTTTTGTGAATTAGAAATGTTATCCTTGTTGTTGTTAGTGAAATGATTGAATTCAATTTTTCGGTTAGAGTTATTGGTGCTGATCTTGTGTGAAGTTCTAAATGGTAATGGCTGAAACATTATAGAAAATTTATGTATTTTTTGAGTAACTATCATAAAAATATTTGAAATTTCTTGTTAATTCAAATCAGTTTCTAAAGAATGTGTTCCTACTTGTAAAGAATTCCCCCTACCTGCTAAGTCTAGTCACTTTTAAGTAGGAGGTACAGTTTTTATCCCAAGGGAGTAAAGTAAACCCATAAGAATATCATCCTGACAACCAAGAAACACTTTAAGAAATGGATAGCTAGATAGATTTAAAAAGATAGATTTAGAAATTATCTATTCAATGTTTGACATAAGATACTGAAGTGATTGTTTGTAAAGTTATAGATTAAAGTTTAACAATTAATCCTGCAATATACTTAAATAAGAACTTAAAAGAATTTTTCTCACCTCTACACCAGTCTTGTTTATAGCCTTTGGGGATGTTTGGGTTGATATGGACTTGGCAGAATTTGATGGTAAAGCTTCATAAACTATTTGTAAATCATTCTTATACAGTATTACTCGCTCTGAAACAATGTAAAAGTGTGACAATCTAAATGTATCATTAAAAGCTTCAAATTATTAAAATAATAAATACTCCTGAAGGACCACATCTGTGTACTGAGCGAATTAGGATTTCCATTGATTAACCTCCTAGTACACCTGCGGCCACTTGTTACGCATTTAAGCCCAAAGGCGTTGTTTTTGTTCAATGTTCTTACAAAAAGCAAAGTTTTACGGGTAAACTATACATTATGAACAATCACTTGGATCCCATTTTCGGTCGAGACTGGATACGAGAAGTACAGTTAGACTGGAAGGAAGTAAAAACACTAAAAACAACCAAACAAGAAACTAGAAAACATTGTTTGGATCAACTTATTCACAAATACAAGGATTTTTACCATTTTTTGAACCAGGTGTTGGCCAAATACCTGATCAACTTGGCCACTTACAGTTGGTACAAGAAGCTCGTCTAATATTTATTAAAGCAAGGCAACCTTGAAACAAAAAGGTAGAAATGGAACTTGAACGCTTAGAAACAGCAGGATTAATAACAAAGACAGAAAATTCGGAATGGGGAACACCAATAGTACCAGTAATAAAACCCAACGGTGAAGTTCGAATATGTGCTGATTATAAGGTTACGGTGAATAGACAAATACAAGATGAGCACTACTCAATACCAAAAATCGAAGATATTTTCGCAAATATGAGTGGTGGCAAAATATTTTGTACACTGGACTTAAAGAATGCTTACCTACACCTACAAATGGATGAGGCCAGTGCTGACATTCAAACCTTAAGCACACATAAGGGCCAGTTCCGAGTTAATCGCCTCATGTTCGGGGTTAAAGTAGCTCCAGGAATTTGGCAAAGAATCATGGACAAAAGTCTTATCAGGTATAAAAGGCACTCAATGCTTCTTTGATGACATAATTATTCAAGGAAAATCAGAAGAAGAGTTGATCAATCGCTTGGAAATGGTTCTCCAAAGAATAATACCCCCGTCGCAGCAGACCTGCGTACTCAGCGAATTTCCAAATAAAAAAAATATAGTAATAATAATATATGACAAGTTTGGTCAAAATCTGTCGATAAACATGAGAATTATTTGCCTATTCTCCGTAAGATTAAAATGAGAAAGAGTGAGTAGGTGTGCTGCTGTGAGGAACACTGAAAGTAACCATTTATATTATCAACAATTTTATTTTTAACATTTATACCAACTTTCATCAACATCTGTCCATAAATAAAGGAGTTTGCTTAATCTCCACATGATTAACATGGGAAAAGAGTATGCAGGTTTGCTGCCATGATAGACACATATACTATGATTTTTTAGCACAAATGTATGGATCTCAACCACATGAAGCTAAATATCAAGTTTCATCCTAAAATATTAGATTATAAGTGAAAAATTAATTTTTCCTAATCCTCCATAAGATTAACATTGGAGCCTCAAAATACAACGTACTGTTTTAGATTTTTTTATATCTCGGTAACCGTTGACGATAGAGAAAAACTTTAAGGAACTTAATTGTGTAGTTTTTTAAGCTGATTCCAATGGTGAAATATAAAATTAGAAGTTTTTAAAAATTACATGTGAAAAACTCAAAAAACCCCATTTTGGGGTACAAAACCCTCCAAAACTACCCGTTCCCATTGACCGATATGTCTGGTTTACGAACTCGTCCGAGCATTTGTAGGAATACACGTCTCTACCAAATTTTGTCTCGATCGGACCATTTTTACGAGAGTTATCGTGTTCACAGATATATGTATATATCACATATACAGGGTGTTTCAGAATTCCCTACCAATACTTTAGGGGATTGTTCCTGGGTAAGAAACGTATCTAAATATCATATTTAAATTGTCCGGAAGTCCTTAGTAATTCACACGGCCTCCATTTTGTTTTTTTCACATATAGTATTTTTTCTGAATAATGGTTAAACGCACAGAATTGAAATTTTGCACAAACATTTATGGCAAATAAACAAAGCTACAAAAAAATTATGACAATTTCTCAAATTCATAAAACAAAATGGCGGCCATTTAAAGTTTTGTTTCTCGAATAACTCGTGAACCGTTGATTTAAAAGAAAATTTACAAGAATAACTTATTTTAGGTAATGTAATTATAAATCGATTGACACCAAGTTGTTTTAAATTAGACAAACATTAACTGAGATATGGTAGCTTTAGTGATAGGTGACCGCTAGAGCTGAGTTGCAGTGAATGTAAAGGCATGCGACTTGAGTCTGCCACAACAATGCAACAGTCTCCGCCTGCTTACTGTCATTAAAATTCTAGCGGTCACCTATCACTAAAGCTACCATATCTCAGTTAACATTTGTCTAATTTGAAACAATTTGGTGTCAATCGATTTGTAATTACATTACCTAAAAAAAGTTATTCTTGTAAATTTCCTTTTAAATCAACGGTTCACGAGTTATTTGAGAAACAAAATTTTTAATGGCCGCCATTTTGTTTTAGGAATTTGAGAAATTGTCATAATTTTTTTGTAGCTTTGTCTATTTGCCATAAATGTTTGTGCAAAGTTTCAATTCCGTACGTTTAACCATTATTCAGAAAAAATATTATAAGAGAAAAAACAAAATGGAGGCTGTTTGAGTAACTAAGGACTTCCGGACAATTTAAATATGATATTTAGATATGTTTCTTACCCAGGAACAATGCCCTAGAGTATTGGTAGGGAATTCTGAAACACCCTGTATATATACATATATATAAATTTTAACGACTATTATTTTTGGTCTCTGGGCACCTAAAGAAGAAAAAATAACATGGTCCCGGGCTTAACTCTTGCCATGAGACCTACGGTAATAGCTACTTCCCTATGGGAAATTCGCTAAAAATGAACATTGAACAGACTGAGGTTAAATAGAGATAAATGCAAGTTTTTTCACTACAAAATTGAGTACCTAGGTCACACTATCGATGCCGCCGGAATTCATAAATCAGAAGATAAAGTTAAGGCTATCAGACAAGCAAGACAACCCCAAAATGTCAGTGAACTGCGCGCCTTCTTAAGTCTTGTCAACTATTATAAAAGATTTATTGAAAACCTAGCTACAATTTTCAATCCCTTACATAAACTATTGCAAAAGGGGGAGAAGTACAAGTGGACTTATCAGTGCGAACAAAGCTTTCAGAAGGTCAAGGAGATCATTACAAATGAAATTGTCCTTACTCATTTTGACCCAAACCTACCTTTGGTATTGGCGACAGACTTGGTGCATTACTGCCACATCGATTTTCAGATGGAAGTGAAAGGCCTATAGCCTTCGCTTCAAGAACACTGAAGAAGCCGGAAGAAAAATATAGCCAAATTGATAAGGAGGCTACTGGAATTTACTGGGGACTAAAAAAGTTCTTCCAATACTGCTATGGACGTAAATTTATTCTAGTAACGGATCACAAGCCGTTAGTCACAATATTCAATCCTGATAAAAACCTAAATTCCATGTTAGCTACTCGACTTTTCAACTATTCACATTTCCTATCAGGTTTTGATTACCAAATAGAGTTTAGACGAACAAACGATCATGGAAATGCAGACTTCCTTTCAAGGTTTCCTGTCGAAAAACTATCTAATTCCAGCATGGACCAGACTGATATTTTCTATATGAAACAAATTGGAACGATCAACTTAAACCATAGCCTAATTGTTCAAGAAACTAAAAAGGATGAAAATATGCAACGGTTACTACTAGCTTTGGAGCCCTTTGGTTATGATGGTGAGCTAAGTCTACATGATGGTTGTATCATGAAAGGTTGGAGGGTAATGATTCCCAGCTCTTTACAAAAACATATTCTCCAAGAATTACATTTTGGACATCTGGGAATGGTTAAAACCAAAGCCTTGGCTCGAAGTTTTTGCTACTGGAAGGGGTTGGACAAAGACATAGAAGATAGTATTTCTAAATGCAGGCAGTGCAGAGAAAAACAAAATTTATTAAAGAAGGAAATCAATCAGCGCTTATAAGAGGGTCGTCGCTGCCTGGTTGTTGGACATCGGCCCCGACAGCACTGAGTCGCTTATCGGCCCGAAATATCGTGAGTGACTACCTATATCGACTTGAACTCCACTTTACTTCACTGTACTTCGCTACTGTACACAACTTGACTTTCAACTTTACCGTCGTCCTCTATTTATGTGTTTTTTTTTACATTATTTTCTTTGTGTTTGAATATTTAGTTTTTTAATATGCTATTAGTACTTACAGGAATATGGTTTTCCATTATTTATATATTTTATATTTTGGGCATTGTAATTTATTTTTTTTAACTATTATTTTCTTCTTTTTTGTTTTATTTCAATGTAATAATTTTTATTTAGATATAGTTTTTTTTTTATTGTACTGCTACTTGGTGCAGCCAGATTGAACGCGTCACACGCACAGGTCCTTTGTGACCCATGTGTGACTATTTGTATGTATAAACCATGTAATAAGCTGTAAATATTTTACCAATAAAAAATTTATGATTGATTGATTGATTGAATCACCCTTGGAAACCAGCAAGTCAACCTTGGGAATGGATCCATATAGATTTTACAGGCCCCACCAACGGAAATTACTTCTTTTTGGTGGTCTACCCATTTGCTGAATGTGTCAGCAAATGGGTAGAAGTCGTACCTACAAAGACTGTTACATCTTCTTGGACAATCAGAGAGCTGCGTAAAATATTCACCCCCTTTGGACTACCTAGTGTTATAGTCTTAGATAATGGTTGTCAATTTACCTCTTCTGAATTTAGTACCTTTTTGGATGAATGTGGAACCATACACAAAACGACGGCTCCCTATCATCCTTCATCTAACGGCCAGGTCGAAAGCTTTGTACAAACAATAAAAAAACTTATCAACTGTATGTCAGATGAACCTGGTACACTAGAAGAAAAGCTTCACCAACTGCTAATGAAAATTCGTCAAGCTCCTTATTCAACTGGGAACAGCTCTTACTTCCTGAAGGAATATTGCGATACTTCAAACCAGGAGAGCGAGTGCTAGTCCGAAACTACTCTGGAAAATATAAATGAAGCTACGGAAATGTCCAAAGTAGAAATGGTCACCTTCACTATTACATCAAGATGGATAACGGACAAATTTGGAGATGCCACGCCAACCAAAGTTTAAGGGGTTAAAGCACGAAAGTTTAAGGGGAGATCACTATTACATATTTGACTGTTTCAGATATTATCATATGTTATTTGTTTATATTTTGCAATTGTTGATTTTTCATAATATTTACTAGTCAGTTATAATAAATAAATAGTTTGCATGTTACAAGTGCTTTGTATTTATTAGAAATGTTATACAAAAACAGGAAACACATATTTTATTGGATACAAATAAAAATGTTAGTCTATAAACATATTTGACTGAACAATAGTAACCAAGCGACCAGTAAGACAGAAGCGAGACAAATGGCTTTGTTTGTAGGCGTAGGCTAGGAGAAAGTTCCATCATTTTGACCAACTGCAAAAACTAAAATATTACTGTCGAGATGGTCAAACTATACTTAGCTTTGTAGAGGATTTCTTTCTGTTGATTTCCATATTTTATATTATATTATTAAACTAACCACAAGTGGAGAAATATACAAATTTCCTTAAGTAGAAAAATCACAGTTGGTAAACTATTGACCATAGATAAAATCTTTTAACAGACGAAGTATAAAAAAGGAATTTATGTATTCAGTCGTGCCAATCACTACTCTTCAAGACAAATACTAACGCTTAGATGAATTTTAGAAAATGGCAGATATTGCTTTCTCCGCTCGATTGTTATTTAAAAAATGAGTATTATTTTTTCATTTGTCCTGCGGCAATAATGAACGTAAATGAACATGCTGTACATGAAAATTAAAGTTTATTTCATTACCTTTCCAATGGATTTACATACCTTTTTCAATACGTTTATTTCGTAGATATTAACAATATTAAATATTGGTTTAAAAAATCAATTGTAGTTTAAAAAATCAAATGTAGCAAACGTCTAAAATAGATTTTTGGCCACCATCTTACTGAAACGAAACGTCTGTAGTAGACGTTTGGCCATTCTATGGTTAACGTTTTACTTAGAGAAAGGAGGACGAGTCCCGTCAGATGATCCAACGATTACGGAAGTAGTGTGTTTCTTTACAAATGACATCGATTTACATACCTTAGTGTGGCTGTGTCTAACAACTGTCATACAGTTTGTTTATATTTTAAAATCATATGTTTTTTATCTTTGTTGATTTTGTTTACGTTTTGAACTATTCATTCCTTTTTGTGGTTAATAAACCTTCTGATGTTCCGCATTTAGTTATTATTATTAGTAATCATTACACGCACCACATTAGCATAGTGACCAACCTTTCCACAACAACCAAAAGAAGCCTCTCTGGCTGGACAATTGTTCCTTGGATGAGATTTGTATCCACAATAACAGGAGTTATGCTCTCGCGAGGATGGACGGTGAGTGGGACGAGAAGCCGCAGAAACTGTATTATTCGGATCTACTGAGGAGGCGGGCTGCACAGGGACACATTCCATACAGCTATGAGAATTTTCTGGAGGATTTACAGAAGGGACCTGATGTTTGCTGTAAGAATAGTGAAGTTTGATTGCACTAAATATTGATCTGCATGTTTTTGAGCCGATTCCGAAGATAGAGCTTGTTTCACGGCATCACTCAGCTCTAGGGTTAGATTTTCTAATAGTCCCTGTAAAATTAGGGAGGACTGAAGGTCAGTTATGAAGGCATCTCTAATAGATAAGTCCCGATGCTAAACAGAAGTTACACTGACAAAACTGCAGTCTTTACTCAGTTGCTGTAGATCATTCACATACTGAGTTATTGTCCCATCACTTTGTTGCCTTCAGATGGCCAGTTGGTGTCTTGCAAATAATTCACTCTTCTTAGGCAATTACAGTTTGTCCAGTAAGGAAAGGGTTTCCTCAAAAGTTGTGCATTCTTCAATTATTCTGTAGATGTCAGATGAGACATTACTTTAAAGAATTTTTAACTTGTCGAGTCATCTGTGTGTTAAATTGTCTCAAAGAAATTGTGCAAGACCTTCCACCAATGCTTCCAGTTCTTTTCTGCATTTGGTGAGTTATGATCGACATCAAAACACTTGGGTTTAAGGTTTAATATACTTATCCATTTCAATAGTAAAATATAAGTTATTGAAATTGTGGTAAGAAATAGTACATAAAATAACCCAAACTTAGGCTTTTAATAAGTTATATAACGGGTCAGGAAGTAATCAAAACAAAAACATTACAATGTACAAAAACATGTGATCAGCTGATAACAAATTAACTAATGATTCACAACATAGGCTTTCCAAAATCATGAGTTACCATAAGTATTTAGGAGTTAAGCTATTTAAGTTACCACCATCTTGGTTGAATTGAACAGAAAATACATTTTCAGTAATATTATATGATTGGCTGTGTGTAAACCCTTTATATATGATTGATGAGTTTTTAAAATATAAAATTAGCTTATAATGATCATTGATCACATAATATTCTTACTGTACTTATTAGAAGTTATTTTTTATCTTTTTATTTTTGTACATTTTCTGCATGTTCTTGTGATTGTTAAGGTATTATTGTGTATTGACGACATCCATTGCAATTAGAGGTGTGCGGATATCCGAAAATTCGGTTCGGATTCGGATCGGATCGGATATCCGAAACCGATCCGAATGTATTTTAGATATCCGGTAATATCCGATAAATATCCGAATTTTCGGATAGACTGTATATTTCAGCAATTTGAACAAAAACAACGAGATTTTCGTGGAGTTAATACCCGCGAAGTCGGAATAATTTTTGCTTGTTAAAAGACGTATTACGTAGTCTTTCGTCTTTCGTCAAAACAATGTCGTTGACTGGTAGACGCGATATCTATAATTACACTAAACGGTATATTTAGAAGTTTGGAAAGATCAGGATTTTAAATGATTTTAATTGGTTTAGATATTCAAATTAAATTCCAAATCATTATTCTGAATTAACTAATTGATAATAAACAATGAAATAATGACTGAAACAATCGAATGTAGCAACAACCAAACCAAAGTAAGGTTACGGCTTCCTGGTTTTTGTAATGCGTAGTAGACTCTAATAATGGCAAAATGCGAGCGTTGCTGTGTCCTTTAGTGCACGATAACTAAATATCGTACTTATATTGTGACTACATCTTATTCAAATCAAATCAAATCTTTTTTATTGTCATGAACAAATATAAGTATTGACAATGTCAAAAATACAGAACAATGTTCTTAGGTCATTCCTTCACATTCCAGGTGTAGTACTCCTGAATATTTGGAGTAAACTAAATAACTATATAATATAACTAAATAAACTATATAATTACCAAAAAAACAAATAAAGTCTTATAAAAAGATAACAGTGATAAATTGATTGTTATTTTGATGATATAAAACAGTTTAGTACCTATTAGTACTCCTTTACATTTATCACGGATATATTTAAGGATGATACGTCCTTGAGGTATCAACTAATTATTTTTAATGAGTTTTAATAATGTTTTAATCGGTATAAATAAATATGATAATACGACTTTTACCGATACTTATACTATGACTAAAGTAGTACATCGCTATGCACGACTGAATTGCATTGTTGATTTAATGTTATTGGTAACAACCATCATTATAGATCGTTTTGCGACGGGGTTTCCAGCAAAAATAATACCACTTCATTCTGATCGTCTACGTAGACGATCAATTGTTTAGTTATCGCATTCTCAACTACTCCGGGTTTGAGCAATACGATAAAGTGTTGCCAAATTTACATTTGGCCTATTTCGTCGTTTGGTGTTCACATAACCAACAAATTTTCCACTTGTTTTCAATCTACATTTTCTCTTTGTTAAATGAATTTAAGCGTTATTAGTTTTACATTTTTAGATAATTTTAAGATGAATAACTAACTAGATTACGACGAAGTACCATCATTTCACGCGTTTCAATATTGTTACACAGCCGATCGGGGTATTTTATCTGCCAAATATTTCAACTCTGCGCCTGCGCACAGGCCTTTCTTTGTTTGATAGCAGCTGCCCACGACATACGCCCCTGCCGGATACGCCGATAGCCGATGGCATCGAGCCAACGTCGTCTGTCAAATCTTGATTCTTTGTTTATGGTGATTTGTTTTGACATGGAAATGTCTTAGCTCTGGGGGGGTGTTGGCGATTTTTAAGATGGAAACATGTAACAGGTTTCCATAGAAACTACCAGACCTATGTATTGATTTTTAATACAAAATAATAAGAACAGCTATTTAGATGAACTGAGACAATTATTCCCTTTAGGCATATCCATGATCTAACCTATTTCCGACAGGGAAGTAAATACAAACATTTTTATCATTGTAATATAAATAAAATAATTGAATCGTGAAATAAAATTGAGAATTAGTTGATGATTAGTAGAATGAATTGATGAATTAGTAGAAAGTTGATGTCATTTAATGACGAATTGTAAGGTTTCTGTTGATTTAATTTGTGAATTACGCCATATTAAAATTTGTTACTGGTACTTTAAAATGCAGTGAAGTAAACATTTTAGTTTTTTTGTTCATCCTATGAAGAATTTATGATTTTTTAAGTACCATTTAATAATTTTGATAACATTTTATTGATTTTTTCCTAATTTATTCATAGATAAGTCTGATTTCACTTTGTTATTGCGAGTATCCGAATCCGAATACTATCTGATCCGAACCCAAACTATCCGATCCGAATTTGAGCTATCCGATCCGAAAAAATAATTCACTATCCGCACACCTCTAATTGCAATATATGTATATTGTTGAAGGAATAAAATGTCTATTGTTAAAAAAAATATGTTCAAGTGCGAACTGTGAGTCTGCAGCGTGTAAATTAGAGGGTTAAGGAATTAAAACTTTTAATGTGAATAAACTAAGCTTAATCATGGGTTTAGCCATATGAGAAATTCTTATAAATGAGTAGGTAATGCTCAAATTAAGAATACAATGGGAAATGAATATTAGGTGTACTAGCATAATAAACATGAAACTTGAGGATTTTGACATAAATTAGTAAACCTAACAAGATAAAGTTGCATACTATTTTTACCACCATACGTTTAATAATATGGAAGCTAAACACAACTCAACATACAAAAAGGACGTCATGTGAAACACTTTTTAAGAAATATAAAATTTTAACCACATCTTCTCTTTATATATTCAAAATTCTAGTTTGATTGAAGTGTACAGACAGTGTCATTAGTCTGTGTGCGCGGCTTTGTTGGGCACACTCTCTCCATTACGATTGTCTACAAAATTTTCAGCTGAAATAAACAAATTAAGTCACCAGACTGAGAAGGTAAATATTTAAAATCCTTAAAGAATAATTAATTCCACCCATTAAGGGAACTGAGCCATGGCGAGAAAGTGCCGCCATCAAATAAGCACTGCCTGTACTGCCTTGTACGATAGGAGTGGGAACCCAAAGGCTAGGAGAAGGAAACTCTGATTTAACACCGAGGTCAGGTGCAGTGAAAGCCACTAACCTAGGAGAAGGTGACTCTGAAAACAAACCCCTGGTCCTCAAGGTTGGGGGTTGGGCGTAAGGTCGACAACCTTATCCTGGAAAAAATGTCTGTCCAGAAACACCAACAGTCAGCTTCGGAATCGGATAGAAATAATGGATATAGACCCCAGCTTCGTTCTAAGGACTTGAGATTTGGTACGTGGAATGTTAAAACTCTGGCAACCCCAGGGAAAATGGATCTAGTCATTAAAGAAATCAGTAGTTACCAGCTAGATATAGTCGGTCTCCAAGAGACAAGATGGCCGTTTAACGGTAAATTGAATTCACAGGAGTATATTCTATATTATAGTGGCTGTGATGATGGCAACCATTACGCAGGCGTTGGTTTTGCCATTAAAAAGAAATTGGCAGATTCTATAATTACTTTTAACCCTATAAGTGAGAGAGTATGCTATGTGCGGTTGAAAGGAAAGTTCAGAAATATATCGTTAATATGCTTTTATGCCCCAACAGAAGATTCTGATGATGATACCAAAGACCTTTTTTATGATAACCTTGACCAGATTATCATGTCACTGCCCAGCTACGACATGAAGATACTCATGGGGGATGCTAACGCAAAGGTTGGAAATGAACCGTGTTGGAAGCAATACACAGGATGTAATAGTCTTCATGATAACACCAATGATAACGGCATGAGACTAAAAGCTTTGCGAACGCAAAAAATCTAAAAATAATGTCTACAAGCTTTCCGCATAAAAAGATACATAAAGAAACTTGGACATTGCCCAAGGGTATAACGCAGAATCAAATAGATCATGTCCTCATTGATCAACGCTTTAAGAACTGCATTGCTGATGTTAGAAGCATGAGAGGGGCAGAATGTGGGACTGACCACTTTTTAGTGAGAATAAAGGTGACACAAAGACTTAGCATAGAGAAGAGATCGACGGTGTATGGGACCTATCATAAATGTAAAAAAACTGGAAAACCAAACTGTGAGGTCTAGCTTTCAAATAGAGTTAGCAAATAGATTTCAAGTTCTCGACAACCAAGAAAATAATTACAAAGAGGAAACAGTTCAAAGCTTATGGAATGAAATCAAGGATTCGGTTCAAGAGGTAGCAGAGAAAGTTGTGGGGATTAAAAGAAAAACAGAAAAGACAAAACCGTGGTTTTCGGAAGACTGTCAGAAACTAGTCGAAAAGAGGAGACAAGCCAAACAAGCATACCTCTCAGACAAAAGCCCAGAACATAGACAACTATATAATGTGTGTAATAGAGAAGTAAATAGCAGATTTAGAGCAGCAAAGAGAGAGTATGTCAATAAACAGATTCAAAAAGCAGAGGAAGATAGAACTCATAACAATTGTAGAGAATTTTTCCGTACAGTGAGGTTTTTAAAAAACGGCTACACAGCAAAAACATTCGGAATAAAGGACAACAATGGTAACATTACATGTAACAAGAAAGAAGTACTGGATTTATGGAGTAAATATTTTGAAGCACTCCTTAATGGAGAAGAGATCTTAAATCGAGAAGAAACAGATGAGCTGGAAAACAGAGACCATGTGCAAACAGAAGAGACAGAAGAAATGGAGCCATGCATAAATAAAGTAGAAGAAGCATTGAAGTCCCTAAAAAATAACAAAGCTCCTGGAGAGGATGGTTTACATACAGAACTTTTAAAAGCTGGGGGGCAGGACCTCCTTAAGAGAATACACAAATTAATATTTGTTATATGGAGAAAAGAAGAAATACCTGAAGATTGGAAAACTGCAGTGGTAATACCCTTACACAAAAAGGGGGACAAACTAGATTGCAATAATTATCGAGGAATATCACTGATAAACACCACATATAAAATACTGTCAAAAATATTGAATAACAGACTAGAGCAATACTCAGAAAACACCATTGGGGATCATCAGGCAGGTTGTAGAAAGCAAAGATCAACAACAGATCAGCTCTTTATCTTAAAGCAAATACTATCAAAATACTGGGAATTTAATAAAAGTGTACACGTTTTATTTGTAGATTTTAAAAAGGCATATGATAGTATTAATAGAAGTAAGATGTGGAAGCTATTGAGGGGTTTTAGGATCCCAGCAAAATTAATAAACTTAGCAAAAGCGTGTATAAATGTCTCAAAAGGAAAAGTCAGAATTAATGGTGAATATGGCAAAGCCTTTCACATAAACACAGGAGTGAGGCAGGGCAATGGTCTATCTCCTCTCCTCTTCAATCTTGCCCTAGAAGAGACTGTTAAAGAGACTGGAAAACTTAATTCTGGAGTTCTACTTGGACGGAAAATCAATATTTTAGCATTTGCTGATGATATAGCTTTAGTAGCTGAAGATTATGATAGTTTGAAATCCCTGGCGGAATCGCTTTTAAAACATGCAGAGAAAGTAGGACTTAAAGTAAGTGAAGAAAAAACCAAATACTTAGTTGTTAGTAGAAGTCCAGATATTCAAAGAAATACCTTGACGGTTAACGGTTATTGTTTCCAAAGATGCCAAGACTTCAAATACCCAGGTGTAACCATAGACGAAAAGAATAATGAAGAGACCGAAATTAAAATTAGACTACTGCAGGGGAATAGATGCTATTGGGCCCTTCAGAAACTGATCAAGAGTAAGGTACTCTCTAAAAATACTAAATTAAGGCTGTACAAGAGTATGATTCTCCCTATAGTATTATTTGGATCTGAGATCTGGTCACTTACAAAGAAATCGGAAAAGAAACTTATAGTGTTTGAGAACAAAGTCCTTCGTTCAATACTTGGACCAGTTTATGATCAAGGTACATGGAGGATAAGAACCAACAGGGAATTAAGAACTCTCTATCAAGATCCTGACATCATTGCTCTAATCAAAAGCAGAAGACTGAGATGGGCAGGTCACGTTAATAGAAGGGAGCTGGACTCCACATTAAGAATAGCTTTAGAGCATCTTCCACGAGGCAAACGACCACTGGGGCGCCCAAGACTAAGGTGGTGGGATCAGGTGCAGAAGGACATGCAGAAGCTTGATGTTGCACCAGACCTCATGCAGGATCGAGACGGATGGCGTGCGGCTGTTGGCGAGGCCAAAAACCTTTTACGGTTTGAGTGGCCACATAGGTAAGGTAAGGTAAAGAATAATTAATAAATAACTAGTGTGCAACAAGCACAGACTTAAATGGCAAGATCTGAAACTAACAGTATTTTATTTAGAACCAGTTAATACATAAATATTTCTAAAATAACCTTCAGAACACAACCTAAGCCTTTATGAAAAGTGAAAAGTCTCCATTTTAAATGAGTCTTCGGTTTTACAATGGTCTGCCTGCTAGTATAAAAGAATTTGATAAAATTTCCAAATTTAAAAAATATCTTTTACATAAATAAAACAATTCAATATCAGATTACCTAAATTATAACAATAAATAACTATCTTCATTTTTATTACAATAATTTTATTTTGTCACAATAATAGTTTATTTTTACAAAAAATCTACAATGTCACCTATTTTACTAGCAGTGCTGGAATTTAAATGTTTTTCATGACAATAAAGATGTTATTTAGAAAGCCTGGACACCTAGATAATTATATTATCACTTACCAAATGAATGGTGTCTGCCTTTCAGGTGTCAGTTTTGATAAATATTCCTTACAGGAACCGGTTTCGGTCGTTAACCGAGCCTTCTAAACAGGTATCACATGACACAAAATCTCACCGTTGGTGTTTGTCAAGATAACAAATTTTAACAAATCTTTTACACAGACACGACAAATAACTTGTAAATATATGTCGTGTCTGTGTAAAAGATTTGTTAAAATTTGTTATCTTGACGAACACCGACGGTGAGATTTTGTGTCATGTGATACCTGTTTAGAAGGCTGATGATGGTCGGTTAACGACCGAAACCGGTTCCTGTAAGGAATATTTATCAAAACTGACACCTGAAAGGCAGATACCAGTCATTTGGTAAGTGATAATATAATAAACATGTATTTCATTTCATTTCCCGGGACCCGAACCAGATTCATCACTTACCCAGGTCCGGAGTCTGTCACACTACCATCTGAGCCACCTTGCACATTACCTGAACATCAATAAATACTAGCAGGACTTGACTTCTTGTTCCCTCACAAAAGAGATCTGCTGGTGTCTACTCACTCAAATTCAGCTGATAAGGAGACTTTTTGCAGCCAGACCGTTTGGGTTGGGAGTTACTGTACTTGTTGAGGGTTTGGTAGCATTGAGGCTGATTCTCACGCAAGGCATAGTCAAAAGCATTGAGACCTAGGCTGTCCACTAACCAGGGGTCGCCACCACTAGCCAAAAGCAAGTGTAACACCTCACTGCAACCCCACATAGCAGCCAAGTGAACCGGTGTCAATCCGTCTTCCGACCTACGAATTAATCAAAGAATTAATAATGAAGAGGTTTCATACCTGGTTGTCAAAGTAATCCAAGTTGTCTGAATGATGATGTTTAATGACATTGTCACTTTAAAACTTTTAAAGGATGGATGTAAGATAGTTTTTTTGTGTTAGTAAATCAATTAAAAATAAACACATTCCAGACTAACATTAAAAGTTTATAATTTTTAAACAGGTAATGTTTTTCAGTTGTGTGTCAGATGTTTTATAGACTTTTGATAACTACCTAGATCCAGAAAAAGTATATTGTTATCAGTTAAGCAAGTTAGTGATGTAGATGTAGATATTACCAATAAGATTAGGAAATACGTGTTATATTAAGGGCTGACTTTTACCCTTAAGAACTTGCGTGGCATTTTGAAACAACCCAAAGATTGTTATACTTATATCCTAATATAATTTATTTTTAGACTCGTACAGTTTTTTTATCAATCTAAAGAGTATTTAAAAACATTTTGTGATAGTAAATTCCTTGATTTTTTTGCCTGACAAGAGAAACATGTTTGAAAACTTAAAAAAGACACCTCCTTGAAATTTTAATTAAAAAAAACATAATTACTAATCAATCATTGTATTTTTATGATGAACCTAGAATGTATGGTGAATTGAGTTCAATACAACCTTTGGTAACATAACTAGCAAAATATGTTTTCTTTGCAATTTTCATTCATACTACTTTCAGGTACGAACTTCCGCTGATGTTTAAGGGGAGAAAATAAAAAGGGATTTATTTAAATTTAATCTTCAATATCTCAGCTTTGGGGGTATGATATCTTAGCATGATGTTAGCAATTCCCGTAACATGAAAATTGTAATAGAAGTGAAGTGCTGTGGTAATAAGGACAGCTGTTTAGAGGAACTGAAAACATTCCCTTTAGACACATCCATGATCTAAGCCATTTTCAAAAGTGAAGTAAATATATTTTATATCAGAAATTATATTTCTTTATTAAGTCTTTCTCTTAATAAAAAAAAAGAAAAAAAGAAAGAGATTTTTTTGGGTGATTAACCTTACACTGCATATCAAGATTCATGGAAAACAGTTGGTAAATAAGGAATAAATTGATTTTTTTTAATATTCTCAATAAGGATAACATAGGGTGCACTCAGACAATGTACTAAGTTTGCCATATTAAATTTAACTTTTTTTAGAACCCTTAGTGTTAGACTAATTATTCAAAATACTAATTTTTTCAGAAAATTAAAAAAAAATTTTACTTTTAAAGACTCATAAAACTTTCAGGGTTTTTAATTTGTTTAGGGTTTTTAATGGTAAACTACCCTTAAAAATCAAAAATTAAAATAAACAAAAAAGGGTCTAGATAGATAGCCATATTGCACTTTTGTATCAAATTTCATATAAATCGGACGATCAATGTGGTCTCAGGGTTCATACACAGACATCAGAAATAAATAAGAAATAAGAAACTTTAATATCACAGACATTGTATCACAAATGCATTGATAAGCGTCATTAAAACTAGTTGAGCAGCAGTATAAACAAGAAATATATGACAAAATGAAACATTAAAAGAATATAGCCTCTAGCCTTACATATAACAATTAATAAAAACAACATTTAACATTTCAAGTGTACAACAAAGAAACAGGCCCTTTGGTAACTTACAAATATTTAGTCCAGTCAATTTCAAAATATTCCTGAACATCATACAGACACTCTGATAACAACACAGTCTTCAATTTACTTTTAAAGGATGTAATTGGCAGAGATTTGATTTTCATAGGTAAAGCATTGTATAGTTTAGCTGATGTATACATCAAATTTTTTTGAGAGCTAGTAAACCTTAACTGTTGAACTCTGGTATTGTCTTTATTTCTAGTATTGTAGTTATGAAAATCGCTATTAAATTTAAGATTGCCTAGGCTTATATTACTGTGGATATAGTTAAGACTAAACAAGACATACAAGGAATAAATAGTTAAAACTCTAAGGCTAGTGAACAGAGGTTTGCAATGAGTTCTCTTATCAACATTGCTAATAATTCTAATTGCTTTTTTTTGAAGTAGAAATATTTTGTGAGTATGAGTACCAGAGCCCCATAGTAGTATTCCATAGATCAAAAGACTTTGTATTTGTGAAAAATATACATTCAAAAGCACTTCTACATTTACAGTAAACTTCAACCTTCTTAGTAGATACAAGCCCTTTGCTAGTTTTTTACTAACATACTCAACATGTGATTGCCAGTTAAGCTTTGAATCAAGTACAATACCCAAAAATTTTAAAGGTTCAGTTCCTACTTCATTGGAAGAATTTCTATTGTAAGAGAAAATAATGTCAGATATTTTTTTCCAAGTTCAATGATAAATTATTACTAGCACACCAATCATTCAGCATCAAAGAACTACTAACAAGACAATTGTTTACATCAGCTTCAGAATTACAACTAACTTTAAGACCAAAATCATCAGCAAATAGAAATCCTTCTTTATGATTACCTTCAATATTATAGATTAAGTCATTGATGTATATATTGAAAAGAATTGGTCCAAGTATGGAGCCCTGGGGGACCCCATAATGAACCTTTCTACCTACAGAGAACTGACCATCCTTGTATACAAACTGGTTTCGATCTGTTAAATATGACAAGACTAGATTAACTGAAGCAGAATTTAAGCCATAGTGATCAAGTTTACTACCAATAATGCAATGCTTAACCGTGTCAAATGCCTTTGACATGTCAAAGGACCTAAAGCTAACAGATTTTCCATTTTCCAAGTCATTAATAACATTGTTAACCAAACCTATGACTGCGTTACTGGTACTTCTACATGGCCTAAAGCCGAATTGTTTGTCAGTAAAAATTCCAAAGCTTTCAAAATGATTTGATAACTGCTCTTGCATTATGGACTCAAACACTTTAGATACTACGGGCACTATAGATATAGGGCCTATAGTTGTTTATCTGCTTCTTATCACCTTTTTTATAAACAGGTTTTTTGTAAACAGACCAAAAACCACTCTTCTGGATCCAGGGACTCAACTAAAATTTGAAAATTTTAACAAAAACAATACTTTCTCCATATACCATATACAAGGGGAGAAAGTAAAAAAGTAACATGATCACATGCTTAGCTGTTACCATATAGGGAATTATAGGGATTACAGGGAAATTTGCTAAAAGGAAATTCAATCTTTCTCTGATCACTTTCCCTACTTTTTCCATAGTAGTTTAAGTATTGTTTGAAGATTTTATGACACAATGGAGTGGTTAGGGTAAGTAATATAGTTTATTCAGTAACTAATTAATTTCTTTGTAGAGAATTTTTTCCACACATACAAAGCCCATGTAAAGCTCAGATAATTCTACAAACTATTAGGATTATTTTCTAACAACTAATAACTCCCAATCAAATAACTAAACGATCATGATCGTAAGGAATTGACTAGACCTACCTGACATTAGGATCGGCACCATGCTGCAAACACAGGTCAGTGGCTTCCACAGCGAATCTTGTGCTTTCATTAGCAACCACCAAGTGGAAAGGGGAAATTCCATACTCGGACAGCAAAACATTAGGGTTTGCCCCTCTTTCCGAAATCAAAATCTCAATTTGTCTGAAAACAAAGGATATAACAGGTTTCCTACTCTTACTTAAAACAATGAAAGGAATAATATGTTATAATAAAACAGTACTTGATAAATATTTTTTAAATAAAAAATTATTAAAATCATGGACCTTATAGGAAAGCTATTACTTTTTCCAAACTATCACTACTTTTGGTATTGCCGATACTTCTTAAACTCCACAGATTTGTAAAATGTTAACCCACCATCAACTCATTTAGATATTGAGCAGTCAAAGGAAATTATTGATTATGAACAAAATTAACAAATAAAAAACATGATAAGTTAACTAATAACTACTAGTTCAAGAATTAGCTATCCATAATAACTAATATGAACTAACTAAACTATAATAAATGTTATCACAGTATACACCTATTTATAAAACCTTATTTCCATGTTTCGGGTTTAGGTGTTGTCATGATGACTAAGATACTTAGCTCCGAATTGAGCTCATTGAATTAGGTCTAGTCCCTTCAGGAAATTCGCTAAAATATTAATAGGATATCTTAGTAACTTATTAAACATTTTACTGATTGGTTGAACAACTTTTTAATACATGAATAAAGCTTCGTCAAACACTGACTTCATTCTTGGAACATGTGAGCTAATACTGACTGTCAATAGTACCAGTCAGCTGTAGAGTTTAAGACTTGGGACACATAGACAGATTATAGTAACCAATAAAATTTTACAAAAGTAATAATAAAATAATAGGCCTTTAGAAGTAATCTGCTAATCCAAACTAATTATTGTATTTTGTTGTATTTCCACACCATAGAATGGCGCTTTATTAATATTTAATACTGAATTATCCCAAGTACTTTCGCATTTTCAGATCCAATACTTTCCAACAACAACTTTCACTTTCACTTTGTCTAATCAGGAATCGTCCGTTCAGGGTTGATAACCTTCAGCTTATAACTTGTTTAATCCCTGCGAGGATAAAATTTCCCAACATTTTACAATTAACATATATTATAGTACTGTAAGTAAATTTATTTGAAAAATAAATCTTGTAATCCTGGTATTATACATTACTTACAGAAATAGCTGATCTCTCAATTAGCCATGTGGCTAGAGAGATTAAAAAAATAATTGCATTGTAATTCAAATATGTATATGAAAAATAAATGAATTGAATTGAATTTGAAATTGGCAATCCTTTGAGGACACCCTCGTCAAATTGCCAATTTGGCTAAAAGTGCCTGAAATCTGACAGTGATTAAGTTATTTTGATAATTGACTAATCACCAATGTTTCAATGTAAAAGGATCAGCAATCTGATAGTCATGCTAAAAGTTCCACACTGGCAACCTATCTCTTTCGTGATTTAACATCATCCCGATTAAACATTCACAAAATTTGTGTTTTATTATATTGTTGTAAAATATCAGTAAATCTTATATTATTTATACTTTTTCATGTCCTATAAATAAAGGAAAATAATTGGAACTAAATAAAATTGCTTTTTAAACCAAAAACAAATTATCTTACCGATCGGTAGTCAAGATCTCCAAATATTGAACTAACTTAACGGGGTTTTTGTGTACATCCTAAACCTTACCTGATGTCTCCGTCTTCAATACCATCATATAGAGCAGAAGCTAGTATCCATTCTCGTGCTGTTTTTGCAAAATTTGGAGAACATTTGGATTTTGCTGATGAGTCACCATTATTCTTCATACTGGAAATCTGTAAAAAAATGAACAATTGCAAGATAATTAGACAATACCTATGTGTACATTCAATTATAACTTACCGTGATGAAATATTCTGATAATTGTTTTCCATTTGTTGTATACCCTATCAGTGATTTGGAGGCGCTGTGGTCATTGATTAAAGAGCCAAAAAGGGGATGACACTGGTGTCAATGTGACAGACCAACTGTGATGACAGAATGAAATGATGCTTGGGTTGATTGTTTACAGTATGCAATGGGTAAGGGATATGTTTACCATGAATGAACAAATGGTAACCCTCTTTTAGCCGTGGTGTATTTGCAATTGAACTCCAATATGGTCATGTTAGGGGGTGCTGACATCCCACAGAGCTTCTAGCATTAGATGGTAATCATCATGTAGTGGGCTACTGTTAGTAAACAACAATTGTCAAAGTCCTATTTCACACCTCCATTTCAACTTTAAAATGGATCTTAAAAGAGAATGATGCAGTTAAATAAAATTCATTGAATGATCATATTTCCTGGGGTATTATTTAAAAAATTAGTTGTAAAAATTTACACCCGATTTAAAGTGAACACGATAACTCTCGGTCCGATCAAGACCAAATTTGGTAGAGATGTGTATTCCTACATTTACTCGGATGAGTTTGTCATCTAGATATATCGATCAATTGGAACGGGTAGTATGAGGGGGTTTTGTACCCCAAAATTGGGTTTTTTATGAGTAGGCCTAATTAAAAAATATTTTACATTTTATCTTTAACCATTAGAATCAGCTTAAAAAACTACACAATTTAGTACTTTAAAGTTTTGCTCTATCTCTAACGGTTACCAGGATATTAAAAAATCTGAACACAGTACATTGTATTTTGGGGCTCCATTGAGAATTTTATGGAAGATAAGGAAAATTCAAAATTTCCCTTAATGACCAATATTTTCGAATTGAACTTTGTACATAGCTACATGTGGTTGGGATCCATCCATTTATTCTTAAAAATTATATGAGTTTATGTGTTTGTCATGGCAGCTAAACCTGCATACTCTATTCCCATGCTAATCGTAAAGAGAATAGATAAACTCTTTTATTTATGGACATATGTTAATACAACTTGCCATATGTTCAAAATATAAATTGTTTATGGTAAAAATGCCTGTTTTCATTTTTCCTAACAGCATTAAACCTGCATACTATTTCCATGTTAATCTTCTGGAAAATAAGCAGACTCTCTTGTTTATCGACGATCAGCTGATGATAGTAAAACATCCAGTTCTGAACATTTCCCTTTTTCTGTTTTCTGTTTTTGTCAATTTTAAAGTGTTTCCAGTTTGGGTTTTATTATTATAAGTTGAAATAATTGAAACATGTAATTTTGTGCGTGCTTTCCTTTGAGTCTCAAACTTGTAGTTTCGCTTCACAAACTCGTTTAGTGAGAGTGTTAACCTCTTTCTTTGTTTACAACAATCCAGGAAAACAATAACAATGGAAGAAACTATTCCTACATAAAATATATGTCTAGCCTGCAATGATCTCCATGTAGCATTGTCTCATGATAACGATGGTGATGGCAGTCAATTATTTGAAGAAATTGAAACTCTGAACACAATTTTGACAGATGATGAAAAACAGAAGCTGAAAACTCCTGTTGAAGTTTTAAATTACACTACGGTGAACAGTTTTATTTAAAAATGTCCTAACCGAACTGTAGCAATTAGAGTACCTGTAACCCTTCCTTGTAACAGTTGCCTCAGGTGAACGGTCTTTTTCTAAATTATAAATTATAAAAAACTACTTGAGATCCACAATGTCACAAGAACCTTTGACAGGTTTTACAACAATGTCTATAGAATTTGAAATTATAAACGATTTATCTGTCAACTCTCTCATCTCAGACTTTGCAGAGAACAAATCTAAAAAAATTGAAATTTCTAGTAACTTTCACAAGTCATAAGCATAGAAAGTTTTGAAATTCTTCTCCTTAAGTAGTATGCTATTCTAAATTACCTATGTTTAATTTAAGTTGACATAGGTGTAAATTATTATGGGTTTGAATATGAAAAAATGAGCAATGTATGTCACTGAATTAATACTAAAATTATATCATTCATGGTCGAGACACAGAGGAGAGCAGACGTGTGCCAGCTGTTACACTTAAGTACTCATGTATTAAAGATTAAACCGTTAGTTTATCGATAGTGCTGCTTTCTAATCAATGTTTGCATAATTCTGACTCTGAGGACTGCAATTATCAACCTGAGAAGAATATTTTATTTAAAAAATACAGCCAAAATAAAAACATAACCTTAACCAGAGTTGAGGCCGCCATCTTGGTTACGCAGACACTTTCTTGTTCTCCTGTTTTTTTCTTCTTCTCTTCCTTACTTCTTCTTATTAACATGGCGGATTGCGTGAAGTGCTTGAAGTCTTTGAAAAACGTGAAAGGGAAGATTGAATGTTGTCAATGTAGAAAGGAGTTTCACTACAAGTGCGTCAATATGAGCAGCGATGACGTTCAATATGTCGCAGAGCTTGGGCAGGTGTGGAGGTGTGAGCCTTGTGCTGTAGAACGTCGGCGGAGTATGGCGCTGGAGACCGCTACTAACGTCAATTATAATGACATTTTTAAGCTTTTTGAAAAGCTGAAAGCGGAATTTAGGAGTGTCGAAAAGAGCCTTGGTGATTCTCTCAACTCTTGGCATGATGAGTTGAGAAAATCCAACGATAAATTGAAAGCCCAGACAAGCGAAATAGCATCACTTAAAAGCTCGTTGGAAAAAATGGTTGATGAAAATGCTTCTCTGAGAACAACTATTGTAAAGCTTGAGGCACGCGTTGATGACCTGGAGCAGTATTCCCGCCGAAACACATTTGAAATTCATGGAATTCCTCAAAATCAAAATGAAAATGTGGTGACCATAGTAAAATCCCTGGGTGAGGCAATCGGCGTTTAAATTGAGGAATCCATGATCGATGCCTGTCACCGACTCAAAACCAAGACAGGCTCGGGGAGGACTCCAGGGATCATCGTTAAGATGGTGAGGAGGATGGACGCTGAGACAGTTCTCCAGAAGCGGCGTGCCAAGAAAGACCTGTCCACCCGACATCTAGGGCTGGCAGTAGACTCACCGGTCTATGTAAATGAGAGCCTGTCCCCGGTCAGAAGACGCCAGCTTGCTGCCACTCGAGAAGCCCGCAAAACCAAGGGTTATAAGTACGTCTGGGTACGAGGTGGCCACATCTTCTGTGGCAAGGGTGATGGTGACGAGGTGATCCACGTCAGATCTATGGAGGACTTAACAAGATTGTAAGCTACCTTTAAATTGTCTCTATGTTGTGTTTTTTGTCATTGTTAATTTCATACTGAGTTTCAGTATTGCATTATTTATGAATTTTGTTAGTGATATTTATTTAACTAATAGTTGTTTTCATTTTTCATCTCTTGTGTGTGGTTTACAAAGTATGCTTAGATTTACATTTATGTATGTATATATGTATATGGATTTGATGTTTGTGTTAGTCTCATGTTTATTTTTTCTACAAATTGTATTTTTTAAATCATTATACTGTGTATTACTGACTTAAATTTCAATCAATATTTTACCTATGTCTAGTCTTATTGTAATAAATAAAAATATTAGGAATTTGAGAAGTAACTTTGATGACTTCATTGTTGAATTAAGTAGTTTAGACATAGTTCTCACTGAAATTTGGGTGGAATCAAGCGGGATAGCACATTACAAGATAGACGGTTTTAACCAATATTCTAATTGCAATGACAGTTACCGGGCGGGCGGAGTTGTTGTGTACGTGAGACATTGTCACCAGTCGTCTGTCGATGCGTCTGTGGCGCTGTCACGTGTGCGCTCGGCCGACTGTCTTGCAGTTACAGTTGAAATCTCGGGAGTAACATTAGCAATTATTGCAATGTATAGGTTGCAGAATTTTTGGAATTTTTAAACGATTTAAATAACTGTTTGTCTTTTTTTTATAGTAGAAATATTCTTTTGCTTGGTGATATTAACTGTGATATATTGAATGATAGTGTAAACTCTCATAGATATCTAACACTTTTAACAAGCTTTGGTTTAAAATGTTTAATAAATGAACCTACAAGAATAGTGAATGGAAGTAAAACTTGTTTGGACCATGTATTTTTTCGCTGTAACATAAGTAAGATTTTACTTTGTTGCACTAAATCTAAAGTTTTGCATTTAAATATTACAGATCATTCTTTAGTTTTTTGTAGTTTTGAATGGAACTGTAAAATTCACCCTGAAAGTGAAGTTAAATTTAAAATTGATATTGATAGGTTAAACAGTATATTGAGAAACCAAGATTGGATATTTATCTATAATGAAAAGTCTGTATCGGCAGGTTTTGAAACATTTTTAAATATTTTATCGACCGCAATTGAAAATTGTAAATATGAATACAAAATAAATTCAAATTTTAAGAAACTAGCTCCATGGATGACTGACTACCTGTGTTTGAAAATTAAACAAAGAAATACGCTATATTCTATTTTAAAGTCTCAACCAGAAAACAACAGACTAAGAAATCACTATAACCGCTTCAGAAACAAATTAAAATGTGAAATAAGAAGACAAAAGGAGAACTATTTCACTTCAAAGTTTGAGTCAGTGTCTGGGAACATAAGAGAACAATGGGATTTAGTAAACGGAATGGTTAAAGAACAAAGCAAAAGGAAAAATATATCCCAAATAAATAAAGGAGGAAAAATAATAACTGATCCAAGTGAAATTGCATCTGAATTTAATGATTTCTTCTTAAATGTTGCAGAAATGCTAAAAAGTACAATTAAGCCCACCAACCTTACCTATGCAGATTTCAAAGAAAACCAAATACAAAGCAACATCTTTGTTCTTAACACCCACCACTGCAGATGAAATAATAGGCATTGTAACTAGCCTTAAAAATAATAAAGCTCTTGGCTTTGACAATATAACTTGTTTTTTCCTTAATTCTATCTTAGATGCTATAATTGACGTTTTGACTTTTCTTGTTAACAAAAGTCTTGAGAGCGGAGAGTTTCCAGCATGTCTTAAAACAGCTGTAGTGTTGCCATTGTTCAAAAAAGGAGATCCAGATTGTCTTTCAAATTATAGGCCAATATCTCTTCTTTCAATTTTTTCAAAAGTCATTGAGAAAATCGTTAAAAAACGGTTAGTTAGCTTTTGAAAATTAATAATTTTTTTAGTGTAAATCAATTTGGTTTTATAGAAAATCAGTCAACAGAAATTGCCTTACTGAAATTCCTTGAAAGTGTCTATGGCGGGATAAATGAGGGATTAATTTGTTCGGCAGTTTTTTTAGATATTACTAAAGCATTTGACACCGTAGATCATATAAAACTACTTGAAAAATTGTGTATTGCTGGGGTTAGAGGGTTACCATTGAACTGGTTCAAAAGTTATTTGAGTAATAGGGTTCAATTGGTAAAAGTATTCGGACAAATTAGCAGGAAGGGGGAATTAAAATGTGGTGTCCCACAAGGTTCAGTATTGGGACCTATTCTGTTTCTCATATATATTAATGACCTTTGTGAAGCTAAATTTAATGGTAAGGAAACTACATTTCCTGATGACACAGTACTCAGTTATAAATGTGCAGACATTAATATGCTATATGATTTAATGAAATATGATCTCGGATGTTTAGAGTTTTGGTTTAATAAACACGCATTAACCCTAAGTAATAAGACTAAATATATGATATTTAACATTAAAAAAAGAAGTTATTTGTTCTAATAACTTAATTTACCATAATTCTGAATGTCTGAGGAATATTAATTGTAAGGGAATATGCATTGAAATAGAAAAAGTAAAGCATATAAAATATTTGGGGCTAATTATTGATTCCAAACTTAGCTGGAAGGACCAAGTTAACAAGGTAAAAGGAGAAATATATAACGTCATTCGGAAGTTTTATTTTTTAAGAGATATGTGTCCCAGAAATTTTCTAATCACAATTTACCATGTCCTAGTAGGATCCAGACTGGGTTATGGGCTGACTTCTTGGGGAGGAACGTACTTATCAACAATCAAACCAATAGTAACATTACAGAAGTGTATAGTAAGAACAATAATGAAGAAACGTAGATTCGATCATGCTTTACCTCTTCTGAAACAATTGAAAATTCTTCCATTTAGAAATTTGTATATTTACAAGGTTTTGCGTTTATTTTTTAGTAGGAGTGTGGCAAACCATACCGATCACTTAAGGCCTTACCAGTTACGTTCCGATCATTCTTTGGTGGTTCCTAAACCCAAATTAACACACTTTCAACATTTCTATTCGTTTAACGGGCCTAGGTTATTCAACATAACGTTTAATTCTATTTCTCAAATTACTGAGGGTACTAAATATTTGAGTAAACTTCGATACTGGATTCATAAGGTTGATGGTGTTGAGGTTTTAGTTAAGCCTCTTTTTCGGTTTGGTATTGCTAGCTTGCTTCCGCTCTTCATATCTCGTTTGGTGTCTAACATAGCCTACAGTACTACGTAAATATCCGAACTTTTAAATAAACATTATAAAACTAACATTATAATTGAAAGATAAATCAAAACTTTCTGCTTGATCTGGCAACTCGGAACACCTGTGATCGACCAAAAGTGTTCAAGCAGATGACAAAATTATGCAATATCTGGTTTACAAACTCGTCCGAACAAATTTAGAAATACACGTCTCAACCAAATTTGGTCTTGATCGGACCATTTTTACGAGAGTTATCTTGTTCACAGATACATATATGTACATATACATTAATTTGTATATATATATATATATATATATATTAAAATTTTACCGACAATTGTTTTCGGCCTCTGGGCCCCTAAAAACAAAAAAGTAACATGGTCCCGGGCTTAAATCTTACCATCAGCAACAGTAATAGCTTTTCCCTATGGAAAACTCGCAAAAAGCTATAACTCACGAATCGAAGTTTCTTGATTGAATACCTCTTTTTTTATATTGAGGGGATTTTCAGAACGTCAATAATTTTTAAGACGATTTAAGATTGATTTTAATAAGATGACAATAAAGATATCACATATTCTAAAAGCAGACAACCATTGAAGACACATTATTTTTTATTTAAATCTCTGAGTTGGTCCAGGTCAAAACCTTGATTTTGAGTTCAGGAGTAAAACGACAAACTAAGTTTAATCATAAGAAAAATTGTAGTACAGCATTTTAATAATTCTAAATGTGAATATCCATCTATAGTATTACTAAACAATACACGAAACGTGAATATACCAGAATCTCAAGTTAAGCTTTGTAGCACATTAAATTTGACTGGCTATACATTTTTGATAGGCAAGGGCAGAAGAGCACAAGCGTTAGCAGAAGGCCAGTAGGGAAGTAGGGGGGTAGCAGGGGGCGGCTGCTATGGTCTTTGCACGGGCGCTGAAAAACTGTTGGGCCGCCCCTGTTATAAGTTTAGAAATATAACAGATAAAAATTTAGAATTTTATATCCTTTTCAGGCAAAAACTTCCAAGAAGTGTGCTAGGGTATTCCAAAGGCAACTTTGTGTGCTTTTTTATAGAAAGGGAAACGCTTAAGTTATTCTCTCTCACTTATTTTGCTATGAAGTACAAAAAACATGGATAAAAATTGTCATAAAAAGCACATTGGGTTGCCGGTACTTAAGAACAAGTTAATTTAGAAACACTTCATCAAAACGGATACTATTAGTCATCAAAATTTCACAAATCAACGTAGCCTACTTCGAAAAAGCTTCAAAAGAAAACAAACAGTAGGCCTACAAAAAATGAACAAAGGTTAAAAAATCAAACTGTTATTTAGCCGCAATCACTAGTGTATCAGGTTAGTTACGTAAGATTAAATGGGAATCTACGGAAAATAATATCGATTCATTTCCATGAACAGTATACATTTTGTATCCAAGAATGAACTTACGATTCAGTTAATTACCAGACTTACAGAAAAACATTTTACGGTAAATCTGGTAACTGATCGAAGCGGAAGTTTATTACTGATTAAGTGTATCCCCATATAACTCAATGTTATGCTATTGACCTTGGGGTGTCTAAATAATAATCATTGATTTAGGCTAACCTCCTCCAAACACATTCAACAATAATTTAAGCTTTAAGGACCAGAGCTTGGAGATGAATGGTCTGACTAGATGAATCTTTTAAATTAAATTTTGTTCTATGCCAGAGGCATTTTTTAACGTTATGATGAGGAACTGTCCAAATCTTGTTACTGACCTGTTGTTAGGAAGCATAATTAATTAATAGCCCAATGACAAATGACGTCTGGGTCCAAATTTGACCCTTGTGGGATTAGATCCAGCGACCTAAATAAATTGTTTAATTATGTAAGGTTAATATTGTATTGATTGCTTTTTATTGATTAAGGCTGCTGATCTAGAACCAGAAACCTCAGTTTGAGCCATTCATGCCTGGCTAAAAATTCCAGCATTTATTATCTATCATGTTTGATCTGTTATAAGGATCTTTTTTTTAACTACCAACACATTTTATGATAGACCATAATTAGGCCTTTCCAAATGCTGTTAACTCTTGTTCAATTTTTACAAATACATACCTTTTCTTAATATACCTTAAGTTTTTTTTTAATTCAACCTACCCTAATAACTACCAAAAAGTCAGACTATAAAATTTGTATAAGTTACATTAAGTGGGCGAATTTAACATTATAAGAATTTAACAGAATCTAAAGCAATCACTTACCTCTTGGAAGAATTTCCCTTCTTTTTTTAAACTATCGTCAATAGACTCATAAATATAACAATTAATTTGTTTCTTTAATTATCTTATGATTAAATTTACCAATAATTTTGTGGTTTAACTACTAACTCGGCTAACTTGCACAATAGCTAAAAATCGAAACGGCTTTGCTTGAAACTGCCAGCTCTAGTCTAGTGTTCTAGTAGTAAGTAGCCCAAGAAGGCCGAAAGAAAGGCTAAACGTACAGTGTTTTCAAAGTTTTGTTTTGTTTTGGTTTTGACATTCCCTCGCTATCGCTGACACTCAGTGTTGCGAGCCCTACCCACGGAAAGGAATAATTGTCCTTTTACCTAAATAAAAATACCTCGTTTTACAGTATTTATTAAATTTTTACATTGGCATCCATTATTTTACCACTAGTTTAGTTTCTTTTGCAGCTTTAGCTGGGAGTTCAAAATCATGATAGGTATTATAATAGGGCTATAATAGGGCTTTAGGATTCATTATTTAGAAATACTATAATAACGTTTTTAGCATATTTCGAATAGGGGAGTAGCTATTACCGGAGGTGGCATGATCAAAATTAAATCGGGGTCCGGGGACTAAGATAATATTTCGTGTTGAGGTCCCTGCAAACCAAAAACATTAGTCATGTATGACAATAACATCAATAACAAAAGAACGTCTGAACGTGGTTTACACGGATCTGATGGGACATAACTATATAATTATTTCGAAATACCAGGCAGAATAACAGAACATAAGAATATGCAGCAGTGTTGAATATCCTTTCCTATATGGCTGCTATTCAGCTCTACGGTACTCGCTGTGGACTGTGGATCAGAACAGTAACAAAAAATTAAATTGAAATCCATTGAAAATCCAAAAAGTACTTCTACTTATGTTAGTTACGGACTCACCAAAAAAAAACTTTACAGTGAATCTTTGGTTTCCTACCATTGCAAAGTGCAAGTTATTTATGTAAAAGTACAGAATACGGTATCCACTATTTTGACATGGATATCGGTCTGTCTTAGCTCTGGGGGGGGGGGGTAATTTGCAATTGCAATTTGCGAGACCAAAATTGAAACAGTGACGTCATTTGGTTTATGACGTCATATGGCTTATAAGGACAGCTCTGTTTATAGGAACAGGAAAACATTCCCTTATCCATTATCTAACCTTTTTCCCACAGGGAAGTAAATACACTTTTTCAAATCAATTTTTCAAATGATCCAGCATGCCACCAGTTCACCAGTTTGTGGGCTCAATACAACCATCGACCATTGACTACCGTAAATGCATTTCTTATGGAAGAAAGAAGAAAGTCATAGTCTTTACTCGTAATGAATGATAACATATACAGAACAATTCAATAAGTTTCAAACTGTTGATATATTATCTTGTTAAGTGGTTACTAATACACATAGAGTAATATTTCAAAACTATATTGTTTATTTTTTTTAAGCAGCATCAGTAGCTAGAAACTAACAAAGAGAGTTCAGAATCGGTACGTTTTCCCATAACATGGGGAGCAAATCTGGCATATTTTGGTTTTACTCCGTTCAAAATTTCAATGTTTAAAGATTACTAATTTCAAAAAACAAATTTAAAAATTATCTAGTTTTAATAGTTTTGTCACTACCATCAGAGAGGAACGGATTATAAGTTTTTTACTTTACTATCCGTTCGTCTGCTACCATATATTCGATTAGATTAGATTATTGAAATACGACCATAAATACTACAAGGTAGGTATTTTAAGCCAAGTATGAATGAGATACGAGTGTACGATGATTTAATGCCATTAAATAATGGCATTAAAACATTTAATATGTCACTCAAGATTTAGTATGATATTCCAACCATTTAACATTCAACCTATCTCGCCTTTCGGTTTAATTACTCTCTCTCTCTCTCTCTATTAAATAAATGTCCTTATATTTTGTTTTTAATAATTCTTCCTCATAAATCACACCTTTAGTTATTATATTATCTCTATCATCTTATAATATATAAGTAATAGGTATTGTGCTCTTTACTTCTGCCATAGTAAACAACTAACCTGTCCTGAGTATACAGTGGCGCACTTACAACATTATTATGGAGGGGTCGACCGGGATACTCAACTATAACTCTTTAACAATTCCTTAGCTTATGTATGTTGCTATAATAAGTTGCTTATGTATGCATAAGCAACTTTAATTCAACCATACCAAATAACATTTGTCGTTTGGGGTCATGTCAATATAGCCAGAGAAAGAAGTCGGGCCATTAAGAATGCATTTGGAAGGAATAAAGATAGAGCTGATGATTTTTGTGAAATCTGAGGATTATTCCCCCAATTCTTTGCTTCTGTTTATCAATTGCCAAAAAGTCATCCAAGCACGTGTGCGCTCCAGTTTAATGTCAACCTGACCTCTTGTTTCCATGTAATCTAAAGACTGGGTTTAAAACCCCAATCCACAAATCTCGAGATCCAGAGAGTATTCGGAATTACAGAACTGTGGTCATTCAATCTTGTTTAGCAAAGGTTGTTGAGAGCTTAGTCTTGGATGTGATGAAGTATAAAATATTATATATTTTCGTATTCAGTATAAATCAAGCTACAAGAAAAAAAATTACTACCTTACAAGTAACAAAAAAATTGATTTATGTAAAAAAACGTTTTTATAAAAAAAATTTCATCATGTTTATATAATAATTTTTAAGTAAGAAAATCTGAAATCGCCATTTTGTTTGAAATTTTATAACGAATAAGAATATATATATACTTACATAGCTATATAAAAATAAATAAAAGTACCCATGTTCAAAAACCTTTATATGTACACAAAACCCTTACTGCCTAGTCCGGGGCCTATGAGAGTAAAAACATTGTAAAGAATGACATTAGGCCTACATATATAACACTAAATATAAGTAGAAAGGTGTTATGAATAATTCATATGTTATTATAGATAATTCACGCAAAGTACACAAGGAAACACTAACCCAATAGCATGACTCTTAACACAATGCAAAGCATATGGCTCGAACAGCTGTTGGCGCGACGTCGTAACACCCGTAACTAAATGTAATCATACGATGTAATGCATAGAGTATAAAAATTGCAAATACTACTAAGGACGTAAGATTGTGATCTCCTCTTTACATAGGTAAAGTGCATAAAAGTACATTTGCGTTGTACCGTGAGCATCTACGAGAAGACTAAGTCCGGTTTTATCGCCAGATTCCAGCGAATGGCAGCTGGAGGGTTAATATAGCAATAATGAGCAATTACAAGAGTACAGTTCGGATTCCAATGAAGAACCACTAAATGAAAGTGAACAACTACTGACTTGGAACTAGGTTATGGAGCGTTGAGCGTTTTAGAAAAACATATATTGTAATAAAGTATTACTTACTTACTCTTACTCCCAAGGCCATGGGTACCCAAGATGGTACTTGGCCTCACCAACGAGCTGCCTCCACTGCTGCCTGTCTCTTGCGGTTTCTTCTGTTGTTCTCATCTTGGCCATGTCTCTTCTGACTTCATCTTTCCAGCGCTTTTTTGGCCTGCCTCTGGGTCTCCTTCCAATAGGTTTCCTATCCCATATGTTATATAACAAGCTTGGGTCCTCTCTTCTAATGACGTGGCCAACCCATCTCAATCTTCTACTTCTGGCTTCTGCCACTATGTCTGGCTCTTTAAAAAGATTTCTAGTTTCTTGGTTATGCTTTATCCTCTAAGTATCCCCTTATTTTTTTGGCCCAAAAATTTTATGTAATATTTTGTTTTCGAAAGTGACTAACTTTTTTTCTGCTTTCTTATCCAACACCCATGTTTTAGCTCGATAGAGGAGAATTGGCCTAATTATCGTTTTGTACACTCTTAATTTTGTGTTGTAAGATAAGATTTTTGACTTTATTATTTTGTTCAGTGTATACAAACTCCTGCTAGCAAGGTTTATTCTGTTATTAATTTCAATGTGCTCATCACTTTGCGAGTTAATTATAATTCCTAAATATTTAAAACAGTCTACCTCTTCAAAACTGCTTTCAGTGTCAGCTATATTTAGCTCCTCATCTTCATCTCTTCCAAATTTAACCAGTTTTGTTTTATTTTCATTTATTCATAAACCTACACTTTTGGTTTCTCTGACCAGAATTTTTGTCAATTCTTGAATGTATTCTTTGGTTTCAGCTAGCAGTACTACATCTTCAGCAAAATCCAGTGTACTGATTTTCTTACCTATTTTAATGCCATTGTCATGATGACTAAGATACTTAGCTCCGAATTGAGCTCATTGAATTAGGTCTAGTCCCTTCAGGAAATTCGCTAAAATATTAATAGGATATCTTACAAGAGTACAGTTCGGATTCCAATGAAGAACCACAAAATGAAAGTGAACAACTACTGACTTGGAACTAGGTTATGGAGCGTTGAGCGTTTTAGAAAAACATATATTGTAATAAAGTATTACTTACTTACTCTTACTCCCAAGGCCATGGGTACCCAAGATGGTACTTGGCCTCACCAACGAGCTGCCTGACTTTTACATTTCTATGAAAGGAAATAAATTTTACATCCAAATATGTATAAATTTACACTCAGAACTATCAAAAACCTATCTTTATTCACCCTTGCTTTACAAAAATTGTAAATTCAAAAAATGTTTGCGAAATTAAGTAAGTTGCAAAGTACAGCAGACAATAGTTATTTGGTTGTGAATGGGTTAAATCGAGACCAGGTGTACTATGTAACCTATTATTATTATTGTATTTATTATTATTTCAAGTTATCCCTCTCATGATGACATCTCTTGAGAACTAGCGACGCATAGCTGTATTCGCCAAGAACGTTCTCAAGAGAAAAAAGACAGAAGAGGATCAGGACCAGCTTTGATCCTTCCTCAGGTGGCTAAGTAGATGTTGTAGCCATGTGGCTTCACATACGAGGCTCCGCCTTGATGTAATACCTTAATAGGTGCTTCCAAGGCGGATTTCAGCCTGAGGCGAGGGAGTTTTAGTGGGTGAGAGTCCCACACACCGGGGAGTGTACCGATATTTCCTCCCTGATGGTGCATGAGCATTTACCCTCGTAAAAAAAAAAATTATTTCAAGTTGTATTTTGTAACATAAAATATATAGTTTTCGGCCAAAACGATCACCATTATAAAATAATTATATGAACAATTATTCTTACACTTGCGCTCCGAGGACGTATCAAACACCTGCTATAGGCCTACTATGGAATGATCATTACAGATGTTAGATATTAATTGAAGTAATTTCAGGTACGTCATTTATAAATTATGAAAAGAAATAGATAATTTTTTCTGTTCAAAAATCCATTCTGCTTCTGTACTAGTCTTTTTATGGTAATTATTTACTATCTCCAGTTTAATTAATAAATCGACCAAACAATTCCCAAATTCAACTACAACTTAAAATACCCCTGTCGCAGCAGACCTGCGTACTCAGTGAATTTCGAAATCAATAATACAATAATAATAATATTATATAACAAGTTTTATTAAAATCTGTCCATATACATGAGAATTATTTGCCTATCCTTCCATAAGATTAACATTGGAAAGAGTGTGCTAGGTTTGCTGCTGTGAGGAACACTGAAAGTAGGCATTTCCAACATAAACAATTTTGATTTGTAACATTTATACCAACTCAACATCTGTCCATAAATAAAGGGGTTAGCCTATTCCCTATATGATTAACATAGGAAAAGAGTATGCAGGTTTGCTGCCATGATAAACACATTAACTATGATTTTTTAGCATAAACGGGTGGGTATCAACAACATGAAGGTAAATACCAAGTTTAATCCAAAAATATTGATTGATATTGGAAATATTAATTTTTCCTTATCCTCCATAAGATTAACATTGGAGCCCCAAAATACAACGTACTGTGTTTAGATTTTTTAATATCTCGGTAACCGTTAGATATAGAGAAAAACTTTAAGGAACTTAATTGTGTAGTTTTCTAAGCTGATTCCAATGGTGAAATATAAAATTAGAAATTTTTAAAAATCACACGTGAAAAACACAAAAAACCCCATTTTGGGGTACAAAACCTCCCCAAACTACCCATTCCCATTGACCGATATGTCTGGTTTATGAACTCGTTTGAGCATTTGTAGGAATACACGTCTCTACCAAATTTGGTCTCGATCTGACCATTTTTATGAGTTATCGTGTTCACATATGTATACCCCCGTCGCAGCAGACCTGCGTACTCAGCGAATTCCCAAATCAATAATATAATAATAATAAAAATAATATGACAAGTTTTATAAAAATCTGTCCATAAACGTGAGAATTATTTGCCTATTCTCCATAAGATTAACATGGGAAAGAGTGTTGAGGTTAGCTGCTGTGAGGAACACTGAAAGTAGTCATTTCTACCATAAATAGTTTTTATCTTAACATTCATACCAACTTTCATCAACATTTGTCCATAAATAAAGGAGTTTGCCTATTCCCTATATGATTAATATGGGAAAGAGTATGCAGGTTTGCTGCCATGATAAACACATAAACTATGATTTTTAAGCATAAATGGATAGATCTCAACCACATGAAGATAAATATCAATTTTTATCCTAAAATATTGATTAATGTGGGAAATATTAATTTTTCCCTATCCTCCATAAGATTAACATTGGAGCCCCACAATACAACGTACTGTGTTTTTTTAATATCTCGGTAACCGTTGAAGATAGAGAAAAACTTTAAGGAACTTAATTGTGTAGTTTTTAAGCTGATTCCAATGGTGAAATATAAAATTAGAAATTTTTAAAAATTACATGTGAAAAATGCAAAAACCCCATTTTGGGGTACAAACCCCCCCCCCAAACTACCCGTTCCTATTGACCGATATGTTTGGTTTACGAACTCGTCCGGGCATTTGTAGGAATACACGTCTCTACCAAATTTGGTCTCGATCGGACCATTTTTATGAGAGTTATCGTGTTCACAGACACACACACACACACACACACACACATATATATATATATATATATAAATTCTAACGACTGTTGTTTTTGGACTCTGGGCACCTAAAGAAGGAAAAATAACATGGTCCCGGGCTTAAGTCTTACCATGAGACCCACGGTAATAGCTTCTTCCCTATGGGAAATTCGCTAAAAACAATTACCAATATCTGAAATTATTTGTTTCCCTAGAAGACCATGTTTATCATATTTCAGGCCGGTAAGCCATACCGTGAAACGTCAATGAGACGTTGTCAATAGCATTTCTCAACGTTAAACTACAAGCAATACCTTAGCCATAGCAATGCTAGATAGCTATGACGATACACATTCTTTGTATGATAATGTACATAACAAATATTTAATTCAGTAAATATTATATCATGTTCAATTTATGAAGGCATAAGCTCCTTCTCTGCTCAAGTGGGACCTTTTCCAAGTGAGGATTTCTTTTTAAATCCATACACTTACAGTACAGTTTTTACATCAATACTGGCTTTAGATTTAGGTATTTAAACCATTTTATCTTTTTACTGAAGTGATTCAGAAGGCTAGCATCATGAGATATATTTTATCTACACCAAAATGTACATAACATAAAAAGTCCAATTAGTTTAAAACATTCTATTATGTCAGGGCAAACATTTATTATAACCTAACTGGCAGTCCTTAAAAGATCCATGAACTTGTTTCTTAACACTACCATTCTTATTTTGAATTAAACCTTTTAATAAGCATATATATATATCAGGTTTAAATAATAAAAAAGTAAATTTCTGGACAAATAATTATTATTGCATAAAACTACAATAATTGATTGAAATAACAGATTCCTTGTTAATAAATCGTTGTAATCAGTCCAAGTGGAATGTAATAAGAGAGCATATCAACTAAAATATTTACAATTAAATCTTAAATCTACATTTAACTGAAATGTACACATGTGTATAACAATTCAATGTTCACTTTAGCAGTTCTATTTACATATTCTAGAAAAATTTAACAACCATAGAGGGATTAGTATATAAAACATTCAACCTTAAACTTAATAGGATAAAACCTCTTCGGGCAAAGTACAAACATAATATGTGATAGTAACTAAATTCAATAGCAGATTAAAACTATCTATGTATTTTTACTTTCAGATAAAAATGTACATTTAAAGAGGACTTGATCTACTTTTGAGTTGCTGGATATATAATATAAAAGAAAATTCACATAAGGCTTACTAAGTGAGTAAGTAAATAAAACATTAGATAAAATACTGCAATAATTAAACAATTTTTTAGTAAATAATCTTGATATACACTAAAGCGGTAACTTACCAAGTTTATACAAGGAAAAAAACAATCTTTAATGGACGGGAACATTAACAACAGCTCTCTCAAGTTTAAAACAGTAAAAAATAAAGGAACAGGCTAGTTCAACCTAAACTTAATTATATTAAAGATAAAAATCAGATAAGTAATTGTTTCTTTTGATTGAGCAAAGTATTTTCTTTAGTCCAAAAATATCCTTTATTTGCTGAAAAATAAACGTATAAGGCTGAGTAAAAATTAAACTATGACAAGCATCAGCTTAGTTAAACAAGTTTTACGTTCATTGTAAATAATACTATTATAATAAAATAAATTAACTCAAAACAACAAAAATTGATGGCAAAGTTAAAATATTTACAAACAGAAATCTCATACATAAAGACAAAACGATTGAGGTAACAATTACTATTCTTTAATACAGTTGATATACCATTCTTAAATTCTATTTATTATAATTGTCTGATAAAATTCTGACTTAAAATTGAACAGTTGAAGAAATCATATCAGATTTATATGAAAACTTACACGTGTTATTATTGATATTATATAAGATGAAAGAGGTTACACTAGATAACAAGAATAAGAGTTTTGAACTTAAGAAAAACAACTGTAGTTTGAAAAGTTACATTAGGCCTGCAAAGGACACAATTACTGCTAAGGCAAAGTTAATATTAGAACACAATAATTTACAATAATGTACCAACATTTAAAAAATTATATAATTTTTTTCAGTATAAGTTACTAAACAATGGTTTGTCTAAGGATTAAATTAAGTTTTTTTAAACATAAACTTCTGATTTTCCTTTTGTAGTACCACTTACATTTAACTAATCTATATCTAATACCAGGTTTCCTTTGACTGGTAGTATTTTCATGAAAGAAGAAGTTCTAATAACTCTTGGAATGAGATCTTTTAAGGAGGTGTTCGAGTCATGCTGTGATAATGATTTAGGTACAATTCATGCTGAATCAACAAGCAGTACTGCTCTGTGTGTCGTTTGTATCGCTAATACTGCATAGTCTTGGTTCTATCTACTCTTGTAAGTCTTTAGACAATAATCATGTACATTAACCAAGAAATAATGAGTGAGAATTCATCAATTTGTAGCTGGTGACATTGTAAATCACTGAAATCCAAAATTGTTTGTAACACATTTTTGTCAATCTAGTGACAAGTGAGTCTAATGAATCTCACAATCATAATTTGCGAAAATACAAAAAGCCTGTGTTATTTAAAGAATATCGAGTTCAATATTAAACTTCATTAATATTGTGATTTTTTTAACTTTACATTAGAAACTCCCATATACGACCTCCCGATATCCGACTCCTCCCGATAATCGACCATGACATAACATAAAAGACCTATTCTTTATTCTTGAAATAATCTATAATATTATAAAGAAGAGGTAGTTTCTGTATGTTTGTTTGTTTGCATGTATGTTTGTTGTGGGAAGTAAACAAGAAAAATACTGAACCGGCCGGTTTGAAATTTTATACAAAGGTAGATCTTAATCTCATGCAACTCATAGGCATATTCATTTCCTTAAAATCCCCTCGGGCTATGCCCTACGAACGTCCTAGATTTCAATATTTACATTTTCAAAGGATATCAACATTAATTTACTTAAATGTTAACAGTTGTGGACACTAAAATTTGACAGTTCGAGAAACAGAAGACACAATTGCTGTGAATTTCTTAGGTTTCAATTTACACAGTTTTCAATGTCAACATCTGTTTACACTACATTTTGAAAATTCGAGAAGAATTGTCAAAATTAATCAACTTTCATTGTTATAAAGTCAATAAATGTCTTGGATTAGAGTGGATAAACAATGACCAAGAAGATGAAATTACAGATGACCATTTTATAAGAATGATGTCGAATGATGAAGCGGTGGATGAAGAAGAACTACCCGAACCCAAGCCATCCATTCCACACAGAGATAAACTGCTAGATTGAAATTAGTATTGCCGTTTTCTCCCGATGCCTGCCTCTATATGTTATTCCTTATCCTTTCCCAATATTACTTAACAGATGTTATAGACACTTTGTCATGTTGTAGACACTCGTGTTTTGTCATTTTGTAAACAATAACAAATTAATTAACGATTTTAATGTATCAGCACACCTCTCAGAATTTTTATCTGTGCGAAGAATGGGTAATTTGTCTAGTTAATAAGAAATCAGAGTCTAATAAAAAATTATCAAAAAAGTTTTTGAGGCAATTTTGGGTGGGAAATATTAAATATTTCCCACCCAAATATTGAAATTTTTATATTAAGTTTTTTTTTTCTAATTTTTGTATGCAAAAGGTAAAATTGAGAAAAATATTTTTGAAAAGTTGTAATTTTGGAAACTTAATATCATACTAATTCTCTTTTTACAAATTTATCATGTTGTTATCTGGATTAGCAATTTGAATATTGAGTTTTATCTGGTATAGTTATCATGTTAAGTGAAAAATTGAAAATAATAACAAGAATAAAATCATTAAACCAATTCTTTTACATGATTAAAAACAAAATTTTTGATACATCTCCTTAAAACTTCTCTTTTCAAGGTCAAAACGTTCATAAATACTATGTTGGATCTAAACTGAAAAAGTGTTAGAAATATAGACTCATTTCAATTTCTGTTCAATCGATTTGTGAATCTGAAGGGCTTTCCAGCATTTCCATAAGGAAAGTATCAATGGGTGTGTTCCCGATGATCTGCAACAGAAAGACAAAATATGTAGTAAAACATGATTCAGATAAGCAGTAATTGTAATATATTTATTCTTTTATTAAACAACCATTAAAAACAACAGTTAATAGTCTCAACTGTCACTGTCTTTGTGTAGAAGACTGGAAGAGGTTAAGAAGCTTGTCCTGACTCCCACTAGTCCGGATTTTTCAATGGTATTATCAAATAAAAACGTAACGTTTCAACGCCTTTATTTATTGTGTGAGAAAACCAGCCCTTTACCTGGTCCATGTCGATCGTTTCATTGTGGATGACTCTGTTAGACCACGAGGGTAAGTGGAATCAGAAAATATTGTTTCCCTATTGGAGAAAATTCCAGGATGTGACAAAGTGAACGAAAAGAATGTATTAGAGTGGATGAACAATGACCACAAAGATGAAATTACAGACAACGACTTTATAAGAATGATGTCGAATGATGATGAAAGAAACTATTTCCAACCAGAACTATTTCCAGGGTTTAAGATACTGGACAAAGCGCTGGAGTACGTCAGTCTTCTAGAAGGCGTATCCGCTGTCAACATAATGTGCTTAAGGAAGATGTGGAACATGGCGGCAAAACAATGAGCCAAGATGGTAAAGTAGGCCACTATCAAAGACTTTTTAAAAACATAAGTCGTACTGAACTGTAAGTTATGTCAGTTTTAGAATATAGGTATAACAGTATTTTTTTTATTCAACTTATAGAGTGATAACTGTCTAAAGTTATTTTGTTGTTTCTGTCCAGTTTGTAACGTTTAAGTTTCCCAATTATAACTTTTTGTTTATATGGCAGTTAACTTCCTGAAAGTATATAACTTAAGTTTTCATTTTTTGGATTTACTTTATTTAAAATAATTTTTTTAAATACTGTACTGAATTTAGTACTTTAAAGTATATTTTTTCTTCCAATATAACAATTTTATGTTCATTTTGTGAACTTAATTATTTTACACCTGTGATATTTATGCTTTATTTTTAGATCATTCAATGGGCGTTACATGCCCATACTACCTTATTATCAATACAGTACAGTAGCCGAATTTAATTTAACACGATGATTTTGAACTTGTTTTAGACACTTCCCTTTGTATTAGCGCATGTTTTGGCGAAACTGCTCAACCGCTCGCCATAACGGCAAAATTTACAAATATTTCCTCGTCTCCCGATGGTTCGGAGTTTTCATAATCCGCCATATTAGTCCGGTTGAGTGGGAGTGTACTGTATTTCATGGTGGTCAAACATAGAAGACTTTATTCTGTTCAGTCTGTTACCAATGTACAGTGGTGGGGAGCACAGCCCCTATGAAATGATATCACTTTTTGAGGTTACCTCTTTTACAATAGACAATAGACAATTATCTTTATTTGCACTTTCATTAAAAAATACAATGGCGTCACGTCTGGTGTTGTATGAATGAAAATTCCCATTTCTAGGTAGGTCCAACTGTTTGGTTTATATGACAACTGCATGAATGGAAAGCCCTGTGACTGTTAGCAGCTTAAAAGCCTATCTGCATCTATCTCTAGGACCAAGGCCAGAGAGTGCCCTTACAGCTTTTTTCTGGAGCACAAGAATTCTACCAAGGTTGTACTAAGGTGTTCTCCCCCAAACAATTAACCCATATCTGATTTGTGACTCTACTAGTGCATATTACACTGTATTAGCTATTTTAACACCTACCCATTTCATTCTTTTCACTGCATATATTCCACATGAAACATTCTTAGCCAGATTGTGTATATGATCTGTCCAGGAGATTTCGGGATCAATTGTTAATCCCAAGGGTTGTACCATCTGCACACATTATGGTTTGGACATGACTGTCATTGATGACACTGGGGAGATCATTTGTAAAGAGGATGAATAAAAAGAGACCCAGGACTGATCCTTGTGGTAAACCTCAGCTCACTGTAGAATTTGATCTATATACACATTTTCTCCCATTATCATTTTGCTGAATTTCAACAATTTGACTCCCTCCTTTCAAGTAGCTGGTCACCCAGTCTTTTGCCAAGCCTTCTATTCCTAGTGATGATAGTTTAGTCATTATGAGATCATGACCTAAGCAGTCGAATGCTTTGCTATAATCTAATAAGTCAGCTGAGACATGTTTGTGTTCCTCTAAACGATCTATTATTTGTTCTATGAGGCTTGTTCAGGCTGTTGTGGTAGAGCTCCCTCTAAGGAAGCCAGGCTGATTTTTTGCTACTAAGTTATGTTGTTCTAGGTGGCTCAGCATTCTTGTTAATACGATTTTCTCTATTATTTTTGCGCGAATCAGTGCAAATCAGTAATCATGGGCTGGACATACTTTTATTTTCTCCATATGCCAGTCAATGGCTTTCCTTGACCTTGCCACATATAGCAGCAGGTAAATTTTAGAAAGTTACAAGACCACTATTAAAATCTTGATCAAAACAATAAAAAAACTCTTAATGCATAATGTACAGAATGCTGAATAAAAGAATCAACAAATATTTATTACAGAGTCCTAATGTTATTCTTTGCTTTGATCCTTTATCCCTCTGCCATATAAAATTTATCTTACATTTTTATAAATATTTATTTAGTTACCCTAAAGCTAAATGATATGTGATTTTAGAATTAGATTTAATTTATATTTTTTCTATTTGTATGCTTGATCGTAGATTTTTACTATAATAACTATTGTAGAGTTTTTTCTCTTATAAGAGAATTTTATAAACTTTTTTTAGCAAAAGCAATAAAAATACAAGCATTAATACAATGATGAATACCTGGTAGAAAAATAGGTGCTCCAAACACTTGAGACTGATAGAGCGCAAGGCTGGCAACCTGAGCAGCAGCTTGGCAAAACGACCAGGTTCTTCAGGATGTCGCAGCCTTGTGTACTCCTCTAGCGTGGCATAAACCTTCTCCCGCAGTGCTTCCACCTCAGTCTGTGACTTCAAACCTCGGACACCTGCCAATCATACATTGTCATATACTTGGTAATAAATTCAGTTCTATGATCTGTGACACTAGGGCTAGGGGTCATAGTCATAGTCATAGTGTAGCTTAGTTTCAACTAGCTTCAAGTGGTGTGCTAGTAGTATGTAGAGCTCACCATTTCTGGAGTTGTGATGGTGAGTGTTTTTGCTTTTTTGCAGATATTTTCCATGTATCACAACCTCTTAAATGTATGTAGACTATTGTCATAATTTTCAGGACTCCGAAAGCATCCCTGCAGCTATGGAGGTGGTATAGGATAGCCAAGGCTTTAACAGACTTCTTTTGGAGTCTCAGGATTCTTTACAGGTTAACTTTTAATGTTCCGCTCCATACAGCAAGACTATATTGTAATTGGGATTCAAGCAGAGAAAAATTAGCTATTTTAGCTGTTTCTATCATGAATAGGTATTCATCTTTCAGAAGGCGCATAGGTTTACTAAACAGGAGAGGGGGCAACTGGAGGTTACCTACACATCAATAAAAACTAACTTTTACGAGGTAAAATTTGTATGGAGTATTTAGACCTCCAGGACTTTTTTTGTATGAAATAATTTAATGATAAAAGTGTCAAATGTAAAGTAAGTATTAGACAACAGCAACATTTCTGAGGATGAGTTTAACCCTCCGAGTGCCGATCGACACGCCCGTGTCGATGGATTCACCCGCTACGAGTGCCAATCGACACGCCGGTGTCGATGTTGCAAGCGTTTACTTAATCGCGTATTATACTATGTCACTGCATTAAACCTGTATTGTGTATAGTACCAAATTAACTGGCTTGTTCTAAGCTTTCCAACGATGTATATTTTCATAGTTATTACTCTATGGGCGGCAGAATTGTGACAGCTCGAAAATAGGTTTTGTGCAACGGTTTGTCCTTTGTTGTTAGCCGGTCTGCTATCTTTGTTGGTTATGTTTCACTGTTTTTAATTCGTGAAAATTTCTTTCAACATGGATAGTAGTGATATAAGGAGATGTTTTGATGATGATATAAGTGATGAAGATGAAGATTGTATCATTCCTGATGAAGATCATAGTGATTTAGATGTAGATGTGCCAGAGTCTCAGTTACGTGTTTCGTTGGAAGATTTTTCTAGTGGTAGTGACGATAACTATTCACCTCATAATAGTGAGTTGGAATCTTCTGACAATGAAGGTAATATCAGGGATGAGGTAATAAGACCTGTTCCATCAACTTCAAATAGGCCTAGACCTACTCAACTTACTCTAGATCCTTGGGTTAGGGTTTTTCCCCCAGAAGAACCTAAAGAGGTATCTTCTCAATTCCTTGTAAGAGAGTGTGGCCTGAAAGATCCTCCTCCCAGAAACAGCAGCCCAATTTCGTATTTAAATTTGTTTTTAACAGCCAATTTTTGGCTTCTCTTGGCAAGGGAAACAAATGCATATGCTGCCAGATTCCTTGCTGGACAGAACCTGACCCCTAACTCTCGCTACCGTAATTGGAAAAATGTGACAGTGGCAGAACTGAAAAAATGGTTTGGAATTCTAATAAATATGGGCATAACGGGGCGGAAAAATATTAAAAGCTATTGGGATAGCAGACCTGATCAAAATATTCCTTTTTACTCAAGGCATATGGCCCTCAACAGATTTTTACTTATTGCTACGTTCCTCCATATGACGTCTGCTCCTACACTGCCACGAAATGACCGTAACTATGATCCTTGGGTAAAAATTAGGTGGATACTGGATCATGCCAACACAATGTTCAAAAAGTATTTCATTCCCAGCCAAGACGTGTGTATAGACGAAAGTCTCATTGGGATGAAACATCGTTGTGCATTCATTCAGTATCTACCTAATAAAAAACACAAGCAGTACGGCATAAAGAAATTTGAAGCATGTGACAGTAAAACTAACTATGTTTTACATGTTGAATTATATAGTGGTAAAGACTACCTGGCTGTAACAGAACCCAATGCACCACTATTTACCCATCGTGTGGTTATGGAGGTGATGACTAAAAGTAGGCTCCTCGATAAAGGTTATCACCTGTATACGGACAATTTCTACACTAAAATTCCCCTTGCCGAAGAACTACTGGCCCGAAAAACATTTATGACAGGCACAATCAATAAAACTTCTAAACATATACCAACTACAGTGAAGAGGACAAAGCTTGGGGAAAGGGAAAGCTTATATTTCAGGAAAGAAGAATTGCTGCTTGTCGCTTTTAGGCAAAAAGTAACCCGTAAACCGGTGCTTGTCCTCACTACTGGATATCATGCAGAAGATGGTATTGTCACCAGCAAAAAGGGCCTTACTGGTAGAAAGCCATTCCTCATCCACAGCTACAACCAATCTATGGGTGGAGTGGATGTCAGTGACAAGTCAATTTACCATTTGTCAATAAACAGACAGACATCGAAATATTGGAAAAAGATTTTTTTCAATATTATCGATATTTGTCTCTTCAATTCTTACATTCTGTACACCCTCAATACAGATAAGCCTCTCAGTAGGAAAGAATTTCATCGGGCTGCCATGTTGTCCCTAGTATCGCGAGAGAGAACTGTTGAACAACCTACTGCTGGACCTTCAGGAGATACACCGCATACCATTGAACATCTGCCTGGAAACTCCGCTAGAAAGTGTGTAGTGTGCAATAAGGGCACTAATCAAGGAAGGACAAGATTTTGGTGTCCTGGATGTAATTGTGGTGTGCACAAGGAGTGCTTCCATAAATTAGAGCACTATTGGAGACCTTTGAGGGGTGTGAAGAGGCAGCTGGGCCAGGATCCTGAAATTGTGTCTTGCGCCATTTTAGTTTTGTACATAGTGTGTTTTAACTTTTTACTTTTAGTGTTTATAACTATATATTTTCTTTTTTGTCATAAAATCTTTAACAAAATGGCTATATTGGATTTTTTATACAATAATTATAAACAATTTTTATGGGATCGCAAACACAAGGAAGAAATTTATTTTGTGAAAGAAAAACTTTTTGATGACCACATATGCAACACCACTGAAGTAAGTGTATCCATATTAGTATTTATTCATAGAAAATTTTATGCTGAATAAAATAATATATAGTTTGCTGTACTTTGCATTTTTTTTTATTTTTTACAGAATTTTAAATTAAAGCTTACAAAACTATGAAAAAGTACCCGGCACCAAGAGGTAAAACACATGGCACTTGGAGGGTTAATATTTACACTCACTACTCAGTAGGGGTCTGCGGTACAGGAAATTATGAGGTCGGTACGGTACGTTACGGTACAAATTGTTGTACCTCGGTTCTCGGTACAAATTCGGTACGGTACGGTACACGAGAATAATGCCGCCAGTAACATTGACTGATCTCATCCTTTTATTCATAAGTATTTTCCAGAATTTAATTAGTGAAAACATAGAGAAAGGAGTTTAAAAAAATATACAATGTCAGAAGAAATATTTTACTGTAATAATTTTCAATCTGTAATAAGATTTTTAAATCCATTCTTTAAAAAACATATCATATTAGACATATTAATAATTATTTAAACATTATAGTTTATGTTATAACTAATTAATAAGGGGAAATAATCTTCTCAAGTCTATATGAAACTAAGGATGAACAAACAAAATAGAAAACTATAATGTATTTTATTGCAGAACAAAAAATACAGAAAATATACTGAGTCAATACCCCCTAGCCAAGACCTATGTTTTATATTGTCCTGGTTTATTATTTTTAATTCAACCAATCATAATAATTGTTCAAATTAAATGAAACACTTTCATAAAATGTCAAAGGGCTCTTTAGACTAAAATGGTTATTTTAGTATAAAGTGGTTAATATTTTAATATTACAATGGAACCCCTCAAATCTGAACATGTTCTGGGAAATAAAAAAAGAAATAGCTGGAAATTTAGCTAGCTGGAAAACTTATTTTTCAAGGTTTAACAAAGTCAGGGGTTTTCGCTTAAAGTCTGTTATCTTTAACTGTTGAAATGAAGAAAATCTTCACACAAATTCCAAGCCACGTCGGTTGTTATAGATGCACTTATTTAGTGAGCAGGTAAACGTAAACGCTCACTAAACTAGACACAGACAGTAGACAGACGCGATACGCATCCCTGTTAGTAAGGGTAGGGGGAGAATGGTTTATTTTTAGCACAGGCTTGACCCGCCAAGGTCACTGCCCTTATGAACGCACAGCCTGTATAACCCGTCGGTTACCGCGCAAATACAGTGACGAAATAAGTGTGTAGTATTTATTTCCTTGGAAGAACAGGCTTCAGTCCCAATTAGTTCGGATTTGAGGGATTCCACAAATGAGGAAATACAGAAAATATTGTTAAAAAAATATTAAGTTATAAGTTATTTATTTCCTTTATTCAATTATATCCTTAACATTATGATTTTTTATTTTATTTGAGTGAAAATCCCGAAAGAGCGAGATCAATACGGCAAATCACATTTCTGTATTGGTCATATAACATCGTCAACAGACTGTCAGAGGAAAAAGAACAAATCAATTGAAAGAATCATGAATCACAGTTTAAAAGGTTTTCACTGTGATTAAAAAATCACAGGTATTCCCATCATCACTATTTGAAACACGACTAATACGAGCCTCATACTGGTACGACTATTTTATTGTGTCAAAAGGAGGAACGGTTCCCTGATCACGTAAGCTGCTATACGTGGATACGGTAATAAGCCGGGTATGCACAATAATTTAGAGCCGGCAGGGAGATGGCTGGTTGCCCGATATTCCTGAAGTCCTGGTGAAATTATTGTTTTATTTTAAATGATCATTCACCAACACGCTATGAGTAAGTCTTACGTTCAGTATTTGCTGTACATCTGGGCAGTGTTGTAATTCTTTATTACTTGTAGAGTATAAAGCCTTTAACAGCCGGGTTTTATTCCATGTTTTCGCAGGATATATTCCATAGTTATATTTGATGGCAACCTAGACTGGATAGTGTACCGAGGTTCGGTACAAGGCTGGAACCGTACCGTACCGATTTTTCCGGTGCACCGCAGACCCCTACTACTCAGCCTAGTCTAGTCTGTTTTTGTTTAGTGTTACTGAACAAGAAAACATTCAACTCTTATAATACCAATCTATAACATACACATTTTCAATGAATTATTTATTATAAATCACTTTAACAGTCCATTAACATCAGTAAAAGATTACTATTTATGGAGAATTACCTATTCTCCACAAGATTAACACAAGAAAGAATATGCAGGTTTTCTTCTGTGAGAAACAATGAAAGAAGGCTATTTTATTTTATTTTGACCATGCTCTAATATCTCACTGTAATATCTGCATTAATTCAATAGGAATATATATATATTATAATAGTTTGTAAATTAAATTTAACAATTCAATAAATCCTAAACTAGTTAAATTACTAGTTTGCCTAGTTTGTAATTACTAGGCTGAAACACATACGTACATAGTCGATTTCTCCAGTTAGCCATGTGGCTAAGATGTAATATTTTTGCACTGTAACTGTATTAAAAAAAGTACCCCCATCACAGTAGACCTGCGTACTCAGCGAATTTCCAAAGCAATAATATATGAAAAGTTTTATCAATGTCTGTCGATAAACAACAGAATTATTTGCCTATCGTCCATAAGATTAACATGGGAAAGAGTGTGCAGGTTTGCTGCTGTGAGGAACACTGAAAGTAGAGGAATGCCTACTTTATCATAAACAATTATTATTTTTTTTTACCATTTATACCAAGTTTTATCAACATCTGCCCATAAATAAAGGTTTGTCTATTTTCCATAAGATTAACATGGGAAAGAGTTTGCAGATTTACTGCTGTGAGGAACACATAAACTATGATTTTTCAGCATAAAGGTATGGATCCAAACCACATGAAGCTTAATATCAAGTTTCATCCAAAAATATAGATTGATAAGTAAAATATTAATTTTTCCTTATCCTCCATTAGATTAACATTGGAACCCCAAAATACAACGTACTGTGTTTAGATTTTTTAATATCTCTGTAACCGTTAAGAGAAAGAGAAAAACTTGAAGAAACTTATTTGTGTAGGTTTTTTAGCTGATTCTAATGGTGAAAGATAAAATTTAAAATTTTTTTGAATTACACATGAAAAACGCAAAAAACCCCAATTTTTGGGTACAAAATCTCCTCAAACTACCCGTTCCCATTGACCGATATGTATGGATTACAAACTCGTCCGAGCAAATGTAGGAATACACGTCTCCACTAAATTTGGTTCGATTGGACCATTTCTACAAGAGTTATCGTGTTCACAGACACAAACACACACATATATATATATAAATAATATACATATGTGTATAAATTTTAACGACTATTGTTTTTGGCGTATGGGTACCTAAAGAAGAAAAAATAACATGGTCCCGGGCTTAAGACTTGCTATGAGACCTATGGTAATAGCTTCTTCCCTATGGGAAATTCGCTATAAATGTTTATGTAAAATAAAGTTATTTGAATATGAATTTAAAGGATGCTCACTAGGATTAAAAAGAATGATGGAGCGCAAACACCCAAGTTCTGTCTTGTCCATGTTCATCTCTCTCATCTTAGCGACCAGTTCAGTCAGCACTCTGTCGAAGATCATGCCAACACCTGCCTGTTGGGCCGAGGTGCGGTGGACAATGTAACCAGTTGCCAAAACAATCCCATCTCTCACCTCGACCGAGCGGTGAGAGAACGCAGCTATTAGCAGCTCATTCCAGCCTGTGTAACACCCAAACTCGTTAAAAAATCCATTAGTCTGAGTGACATCCACATTTATTTTGGAATATTCTTTACTGAATGTATTTTAATAAATGAAATATAAATACATATGGTGTTATATAGTTACTCCTAATGCAAATATGCATTATTTAAGTGCATTTGAAATTTTTTATGCAGGCTATATATTTTTGGTTTTGATTTTAATGAATAATTTGAATGAATGAATAATGTTGTAATGAGTTGGTGAAAGCTGATTTGGTGTGCTTTATTTGAAACAGTTCCATAAACCTGTTCTTTAAAAAGTATGCTATTTGTTCAAGTAAAAACTACAGGTAAAGTATTTTAAACATTGACATTGAAATTGTCAACATTCAAAGGATTATTTAAAGGAAATATTTATTGTGTCTGTCAACTGAACATATTTATTTTTTTTAATTGAGGGCTCACCTGTCCTTAAGAGTAGCACTTGATCGTCCAGAGGAAGTGACGTGAAGTGCGGGATATGTTTAGCCCACTCTACCAATTGAAATAGCTGTTTGTCCGATGCCTGGCAGATGTTCTGCATAACATATTCCTAAGTTAGCATTGAGTAGAAATTAGTTATAATGAACGACAATCAATTCGGCAGGTTTATATTTAGATTGTTGTATACCCATAAGAAAAAAGGAATTTTAGGACAAAAGAGAGGTAGGAAGTAGTCTGCCTTGCTATTGGAAAACATTGTAGGCTACCACCTCAAAACTAATCTAGATACGATTCACCCCGTTTAATACATTTACTGCGGGCAGCAACTTGTGACACTCGCTGAAACTAAGCCGAGGTCTGAGCTTGCTATATAGCGCTCGGTGGGAGTTTGCGGCAACGCTCAGGATTTGGGCACTAAAACAGCAGTAAGGGCTTTGTTGGTTGTTTTTAGTGTCAGACAGATATTGATAGTGTTCGAGATAAATTGTGGTGTTTCATGAACTTTTTGGGTATAAATCTCCATATTGAGTTACATGTGGTAATGTAAAACCGATTTTCCAAAGTAAAAATGGTTTCTATAGCAAGTGGGCGTCACCAGCACCGATATGACAGTGACCTCTGACATTTCTCTCCAATCTTTGGAGAAACCTGGGAATACTGATAATGAAATTTTTCTGACAGAATCCGAGTTTAAAATTGATGTTGATGCTAACCCTCCTGTTTAGTCTATTCATACTGGAGGGTTAAAAAAATTGGATTTGGAAGGTTCCTAATTCCGTCACTGGATTGAGGTACGCCTACTACTCTTCTAAGTGGGTGTATCCTGCTCGCCCTGAGTAACCAGCTCACTGTTCCAGTGAATGTTTCGACACATTTCACTGTCATTTATGAGTCATATATGAGTTCATAAACAAACTCTTACAAATATTTGTAATATAATCATATTTCTTTGTTCATCTATACAAAACCTTTTTATTATTTGTGAAAGTGAAAAGATGATTCTTTGAATGACTTGTGAAGTGATTTGTAATTTATTGGTTTTTACTTGTACACCAGAGTCCAGGTAATCTGAACTAATTTGTTCGGAACTAATTCGTTGTTTGCCTAAACCTGTTTGGATTATCCGGAAATGCAATGTAAACTCTAGATTAGATTAAGATTATTGAAATGGCGAATGTACCAAGGTAGGTATTTTAAGCCAAGTATGAAAGAGAAAGGTGTGTAGGATGATTGAGGCACCATCTACTTAGACAGAACTGTTAACTAATAGCTCAACAGTTAGTGGCATATCTAAGGGACCTATAATTTAACGTGGAATCCGAACCACTGCCACTGAATTACGAATGTAGTATTTAGTAGTGTTAACGTTAATCCACTCAAGAGAACAATACACCCACCGACAACAAATAACTCACAACTATCCACAATTTGTGACCTTCAAGTAGCTGGATTACAGGACAACACCAGCATCCCTGTCTATTAATTTGCATTAAAAGTATAGTAGGCTACTGATAAAATACATTATTGTAGACCTGAACTGTGTATTTAAAACAATTAACTTACGTCTTTAACATATAGGTTAGTCCACTACATCTTTTGCCTGAACTACATCAAGTGTTCCTGCAGGGACGTTCTATACGTTATGGACTCGTCATTAGAAATATAAAACACGACACATAAAAACGAAAACAGTGTGTTATATCCATCCAAATGAATTGCATTATGAATCAAAAATAATCAGCTGATCTTTTATTGTGTTTTTCTACTGTTCATGTTTTACATGTTTTTCTTCTAGTTTTCATGTTATAATAATAGTATAATATTTTATCAAATGCATGCAATTATTAATTATATATACAAGATTTACAAGGGTGTTCATTAAAGTCGGGGACAAACTTGGAGGGGAGATAGTACTCATCAAAATAAAAAAAAGTATTTCATGAACATATGTCGGAAAATCCTTCGTTTATCCGCTATCCGCCATTTTGTATTTTACACAAAAAACGTTATATATCAAGAACTATTCAAGATACAAAAACCAAACTTTGCACACATATTTATTAGCCAAAGAGAAAAACATTTTCAAAGTATCATTTAGTTTGCTCTAACATTTTCAAAATGGCGGCAGTTAAAAATCTTTTAATTAACATGACAAACCAAACCATTAACTTTATACAATTTTTACAAAATATAAAATAGAATGCAATTTTAATTTCAAATTGAATGGTACTTTGGTGAACGAAATCTGTCCTCAATTTTCGATAAGCGAGAAAATGCACTTTTAATGTTGGATTACAGGGCCCACATGCCACCACGGCGCGGCCGTGGCGAAGAATTAATTGTTGTGTTAGCCGCTTTTTCGCCACATCTGCGCCGCAGTGGACAATGGGCTCTGTAAGCTAACTTTAAAAGTACATGTTCTCGCTTATCTCGCTAAATCCATATATATATATATGTGTGTGTGTGTGTGTGTCTGTGTGCGAAGAGGATGGGATAAATTAACACGTTTAATTCAATATATTTCTAAAACAATGAATATCAACACCAGTTAAAGGAAATATTTAAGATTATTGCGAACAGCTAACACAAAGTACTTGAAGATATTTCAAAGATGATGGAAAAGTTTCAAATTCCTCAATATACATCTAATGTAAGTAATATTCAACTGTTCGAAAACTTCAATCAGGAAAAAGAAAAATTCAAAAATTACTAAGAAAGATTTGAAAATTACCTCTCTGTAAAAACTATTCAAGAGGAAGAGGAAAAAGCACACTTACTTAATGCTTCTATTGGCTCTTTACACTACAATAACCTGTCTGCATTGCTAGGACCAGAGAATCAAATTAAGAACCTAGATAATCAAACATAATGTAGATATTTTTCAAACATGTTATTGCCTCATAGGAATGTAGGGAATGTAGGAATGGTATCTCAACATTACTTTTTGAGCAGTTACCAAAAACAAAATGAAACAATTCAAGACTATGTAGCGGGACTCCAAAAGGATCTGTCTGACTGTCAGTTCAATGTTAAATGTAAATGTTCTAAAACATTTTCAGACATTTTACTTTGCGCACAGTTCATCAGAGGTATGAAGGACGATTGGATACACGAACAACTACTTCAAACAAAAGAATTCTCGTTCAAAGAAGTGGTTATAAAAGCAACAGCTCTTGAAGCACACATTTTGAGGTACAAGCTCTGACTAAGCACCAGGTAATCAACAATCCTTGTAAAAACCAATAAAATAACACAAAAATCTAAAAGGAGACATAATAAATAACCAAGACAAGAGTAGACGAGCCCTAATCATTCAGAATATAAATCCAAGTCTAAGGTTAATCTGGTACAGTTAGGAATTAACAACCTATGTCTCAGATGTGGTCGAAAAAATCATCTTGCGTCTGAATGTAAATGTAAAGTTTAATCTTTATTCTGCAATTCATGGTCAAAACAAGGCCATGTTTCAAAGGTTTATATCTCTTCACTGATTAAGAACAAATTTCCCTACGACCAATCTTCTAAAAATAAGTTCATCTACCAAACAAATTACAACTAGTTATACTGATGTGTTTGGATTCAATTAGGTAAGTCATGACTCTCAAGTAGTCGATATCTATGCCAACACTGGATCCATCAAACATTTAGATTTACAAAAATACATTGTCACAGTGTTGTTTTCTGGTAAAATGAGGTAGATTCTGGAGCAAGGCATTCTCTTACCAGAAAATGATTTCTAAAACTTGGATATCGATGCTCCTATATTGTCTAAAAACATTTTCTTTAGGGCTTACACTAAGAACATTTTTTACCTTAAGGGAAAAGTAAACGTTTCAGTGACATATAAAGGATTACAATCAAATGAGGAACTTTACATAGTACCTGATGGTCAGCCTGCTGTTCTTGGCAGAACATGAATTAGACATTTAGGCATAAATCTCCATGAATTACACACATAAATGATATTTCCAGCAACTCTATACACTCCATAGATGATGTCCTACATGAGTGGATGTTTTCGAGCAGAAAATTGACTTCCAAACCATAAGGTATCTCTAAAATTACGGGACAGTGTCAAACCAGTATACACAAAGGAACGCAACATTCTATTTGTACATCGATCAAAAGTTGAAGAGGAACTAAACAACTTAGAATCTGCAGGTATCATATCAAAAACAGAGGTAAGCGATTAGGGTTCACCACCTGTGGTAATTCCTAAAATTGATAGTTCAGTTTGCTTATGTGTAGATTATAAAATTGGGGTTAATGATTGATTAGTCTTAGCAAACTTCCTTATTATACATATTCCAGATATTCTACATAGCTTACAAAATTCTAGAGTGTTTTGTAAATTAGATATCAAAGCCTACTTACACATACCATTAGATAAAGAAAGTACAGTAGAACCTTGATTAACCGTCACCCTGTTAACCATCAGTCTCTATTAACCGCCACCCTGCTAGCGCAAACAAGCGCCGGCCTGGATCGTCTGTTGAGGCTCTATGATGAGTAGTGACAAATGTACTGCATACCTGCAATGTGCGTGAATCATTGGCGGCAAGGGTAGTGACCCAGCTGGTCAATCCCTTACACTGTCTTCTGCATTCCACTGCTACTGTTTCATTTAAGTTCAGAATGGTGCGTGGCTACAGTGAACTAACGTTATTGCCGATTTCGAGTACAATGCCTACTAGTGTTTTACGTGCTTTACCGTTTATTGTTGACAGTGCTGTTTATACGTAGTGTGTAATGCTTTTATGTTATGAATGAGAGACGGAAATGTGTAGTTTTGGGACTCGACAATAAACAATAAATTATTAAACGCTGGTGCTTTTTCTCAGAAAAAATTAAAAACATGACCGCCTGAAAAGCTCGACGGGGAAAGAAACAAAAGAAAATGACTGATTATTTTAAAAACCAAATACCGGCAACGTAAGTTTTGAGAGTAAAAGCAAAGAACATAGAAGATATATATATATATATATATATATATATATATATATATATATATATATATATATATCTTCTGTTCTTTGGTAAAAGTACGTACATGTACAGTTGATATTTCATTGTTTTCTTATTAAAATATTTTAATAAATTATTTTCCACTTGAACTGGCTTGGTTTTGTTTTTCTCATTTAAAATAAATTTACATTCAGCAATCATGAAAATTAATTAGGACTTACCATGGCACCGTTATAACATGAAGTGCGATGTTGCCATGCCAAACACTGTCTTGGTGCTAAGTTGTATCAGTGCTATTATTACTTCTGTTATCCGTCTATTCGGTTATTCGGACAGTTAATCAAGGTTCCACTGTAGTCAAATTCAAACTCATCGGAGAACGAACAGAATGCATAGACTAAGTTTTGGAATCAAAACAGCCCCAGCAGACTTCAACCGAATCCTGGATCAAATCTTACAAGGGTAGAGGTGTATTTTGATGACATAATAATTGTTCATGGTTCAACTAAGGAAGAATGTTTAAAAAACCTCAAGAACTGTCGCCAACGACTTCAAGAAAATAAGATTCATCTAAACAAGGACAAATGTGTGTTCTTCACTGATACAATTAAGTATCTGGGACATCTTATCCAATACAATAAACTATTAAAGTCTCCAGAGAAGATTTGTGCCGTCAGCAAAATGTCACGACCAAAATATGTAGATGAAGTTCGAAGATTACTGAGCATGGTGATGCTATGCAAGATTCATTGCAGACTTATCAACTAAATCTAGAGCTCTTCAAGAGCTCCTGCAAAAGAATCGGAAGTTTCATTGGTCGTCAAAGTGTGGGGTAGCCTTCCAGTGTCTGAAGGCTGAAAGAAAGAAATAATTTCAGACAGAATTTTGGTGCCATACAATCCGCTCCTACCCATCATCGTAACCTGTGATGCTAGCCCAACTGGTGTCGCAGTTGTTATGAGTCATGTGAATAGGAACGACCAATTGCATATGCATCTAGATCATTAACACCACAGAAACAGAGAGCAGAGAACAAATACAGCCAGATTGATCGAGAGGCACTATCATCTATATAGTTTTTGGAGTAAGTCATTTCTACAATTACCTATTTGGTCTTCATTTCGAACTTGTCACAGACAATGCCCCGTTAAGTAGAACCTTCCATGAAAGGAAGACACAACTTCCAATGACATCAAATCGTCTTCGTCGTTATGCCTCTTTCTTGTCAGGATTCAACTATATAGTACGTTCCAAAAAAGGAGAAACAAATCAAAATGTGGATTACTTGTTCAGTGCACCAGTTCTCAATGAGTCTTCAACAATGGAAATTCTTCTCAACAAGGATGTAAATTTGTTACAATATACCACTCCCTTTGAAATATCCTCTGAGATCATAATACCTTACGTTTTAATAAGAGAAACCAAACGAGACAAAGATTTAAAGAAGATAAAACAAGATCTTCTTACCAGCTGGGAGGAATCACCATTCTATATCACTGATGGAATATTGTTCAAGGATAAATGAGCAGTAATTCCAAAAAGTCTTCAAGGTTATATCCTTAAGAAACTTCATTTTACAAATGTTGGAATCACTTAGATGAAATAACCAGCACGACAGTATGTTTATTGGCAGGGTATCGACAAAGACATAGAGAATATGGTTCGATCCTGTGAACAATGTGCATGAATCAAGAAACAACCATCAAAAGCACCATCACACCCATGGACAGAACCTACAAGTAATTGGGAACGCATACACATCGATTAAGCTGGGCCGTTTGAAAACAACTATTTTCTTGTATGTGTAGATGCAAAGTCATTATAGGTGGAAGTCAAAACCATTTCAAATACTATCACACTGCTCAACTATATCTATTTATTTACATCCCACAGTTATCCCAAAGTTATGGTGTCAGACAATGCTTCTATTTTTGTGAGTACAGAATGCAGGAATTATTGCAAGATGAATGGAATATTCCAGAAACTAATAGCCCCTGGTCATGCCGCAACAAATGGCATAGCTGATCGTATGGTTCAAACACTGAAACATCGACTTAAAGCAATGGAAAAGGAATCAGGCAGCGTCTTAATGAAAGTGAAACATTTCTTGCTCCAGTATCGGGCTTCACCACTATTTAATGGACTGTCTTCAGCTGAACAATATCTCAACCGGAAGATAAAGATTAGGTTGGATGCACTCAAACCATACCATCCATCGAAAAATGAAGAAATCGATGCACGTGTAAGAACATTCAAAGTGGGGGAGAACGTCCTATCTCGCGATTACACGGCAAATAATAAATAGATTTAGGTTTTGGGAAAAATAGTACGGAAATTGGGAGTGCTTCACTACAAGTTACAGCTTGAATCTGGAAGGACAATTAAAAGACGTATTGACCAGCTAAGTTCAACTAAAGTCAAGCGCAACTTTCCATCTTCAAATATAGAAAATCAAGACATACTTGAAATCGCAACTAACATCATTCTATAGAATACCACATTGAACTTATCGTACATTAAAGAACAAGTAAATAACTAATGAACAACAGATTACAGAAAATGAAAACATGGAACAATCTCACCTACTCGTGGAATAAAATCAACCATCAAAATCAAGAGGTGATCAGGTGACTATATAGAAATGTAGTATTTTTTGCTCTTTCAAATGTATATATTACAATAATTATTGTTGTTGAGAATCGTTATTATTCTCTATGTGTTTCATTTTTATAATTGTCTTTCTCCAATATGTATTTATAAACATATGTTATTTTAAAATATGTAAACATATTGTGCTTTGTTAGAAGATTGTTTTTTTACTAACCTGAATAAAAAGGTCTAAATAGGTTTTTCTTGTATGTTTTCCTAATTAATAAATTTCTAGATCTAGGGCCAAACTTTAACATGGTAGCAGAGCGTGATTGAAATTTGTTGATTAATTCATGTGTGTTGTGATTATTTTGTGTTACCAAAGTCAAAATTAAATGTTTGATAGTTTGTAAACGTTGATAATTACCTCTTTTGTAATGGAGTTAACAAAAATGCAAATAGGACTTTTTGATGGTAACAACTGGTCAACTTGGAAGTATAAAGTATGCATACTGCTGAGAAGTATACCCAAAGCCCTGGAAGTTGTGGAGGGAAATCTACAAATGCCAGCGGATCTTCTGCCAGAAGCATCAGAAGAGGAGAGGGCTCGGTATGACTTAGGTTTAGCTACTTTTACCAAGGCAGACAGCATGGCGCTCATAGTAATCACGACAAACATGACGGAGGAAACATTACAAAAGGTTATGCGTTTCACAACGGCTAGGGAAGTATGGCTAGAATTGCATAGGCTATATGATGGTGTCTCAGAGGATAAAGCTTATAATCTTTGTTTAGATTTCTTTAGTTATCAAAGAAATTTGTCTGATGACATGTCTAGCCATTTATCGAAACTCAAAAACCTTTGGAATGACCTTAAGTTAGAAGTTAGTAAAGATACTGAAAGTAACTGTAACTTACCAGAATTATTCTTGATTTGCAAAGTTCTAGGCACTTTACCGGAGGAGTATTTCTCGTTTAGGTCTAGTTGGTTGTTAATGGGGAAATCTGAGAGAACCATTGACACACTTACTACACAGCTTTGTGCATATGAAAGAGCTTTGAATAGCAGGTCTGTAGCTGCACAAAACTGTAATGAGGCTTTAGTGGTTAAATCTGGAAGAAAGGTTAAAGACACTAAAACATTGGGTAGTAATTCTGGGGTAAAGTTCAGTAAGTCAAAGAGCTATTTAGTTTGCCATTATTGTAAACAGTCAGGTCATAAAGTTAGACAATGTAGTAAGTGGAAAGCTGATGGTAGGCCAGCCAAACCTTCCAGTCAGATTCTGACATCTAACTTTAATGAATCAGAGGAGGGGTATTCAGGAACAAACGAGGGTCTCACGATATCCAGTCAGGTTAATGTCACTGAAAACTCTGATAGAGACTGTTGGTATGTAGATAATGGAGCAACTAATCACGTGACTTTCAGAGATGACGTCTTTCAGACCTTTGAGCCCTTTGCAGATAGTCGTGTGATGAAAACAGCGAATGGAGAATCGATCTGCGCTTTAGGGAAAGGTACAGTGGAGGTGGAAGCAGCAGTAAATGGAAAGTGGTTGAAAAATAAGCTTCTTGATGTCTGGTATGTACCTAATATTAAGAAAAATCTGTTTTCTGTGCTTGCCACTCAGGATTTGCATGTCAATAGTGAATTTATTTCAAGGACGGAGAGTTGTTTCCTGAAAGTAAATGGTAATTTACTGCTGTTTGGTGCCCGACCCAGAAGAGGAGGTTTGTACAAACTAGCTATGAGAGTAGTAAAACCGTTGAACTTGGTACAAGTTAATAAGCTAACTTCGGATGAGAACTTGTTGCAGATACATCATGAACGTTTAGGACATCAAAATAAACGTCATGTGAAGGCTACAGTTGAACGAGAACTTGGAGTAAAGTTGAAACTGGACAGTGAGCTGTGTGAGGGATGTATTTTCGGCAAAAGCCATAGGTTGAAGTTCGGAACTCGAGAGCGAGCAACTAAGCCTGGTGAGCTGATACACACAGATGTTTGTGGTCCATTTGTAAATTCTTTGTCAGGTTGTCGATACTTTGTTTTGTTCAAAGATGATTTCTCTAGATACAGACAGGTGTACTTCATGAGGCAGAAGTCTGATGTACCAGAGAAACTTAAGCAGTTTTTGGCCGAATGTAAGACTACAGGAGTCACTGTGAGGGAAATTCTAAGTGATAATGGTGGAGAGTTTGACAGTGGTATTGTAAGAGAAATATTACAGGGTCATGGGATTAAGCAGAGGTTGACAATGCCATACACGCCTGAGCAAAACGGCTGTAGTGAGCGAGACAACCGAACCTTGGTGGAAACTGCACGAGCAATGATGCATGCCCATGAGACAATGCCAGAGAATCTGTGGGCTGAAATGATTAATACAGCGGTCTACATTTTGAATCGGACAGGTAAATCAAGTGTTCCAGATGTATCTCCAATTCAGCTATGGTCTGGGAAAAAGCCGTGCATCAAGAACTTGAGGATAATAGGATGTACTTGCTATGCCCACGTCCCAAAACCTAAACGACGGAAGATGGAAAAGAAGTCTGTAAAAGGAATTCTTGTTGGCTACGATAATGATGATGGATATAGAATTTGGTGTGAAGAAACTTTGATCAGATCAAGAGACGTGGTATTTCATGAAGAGCCAATTCGGAAGTCCTCATTAAGAATGCCAAGCAATGAGTTGTTGGTACCTGAGGAAGAGAATGTTCAAAAAGAAGCGAGAGCTGAGGAACAACCTCCCCAGCATAAACCAAGACTGAAGATAGTGTGTGAAGCCATGGGACTAAAGTGATTAAAATTCAGAAATTATAAAAATGAGGGAAAGTGTTGAGAATCGTTATTATTCTCTATGTGTTTCATTTTTATAATTGTCTTTCTCCAATATGTATTTATAAACATATGTTATTTTAAAATATGTAAACATATTGTGCTTTGTTAGAAGATTGTTTTTTTACTAACCTGAATAAAAAGGTCTAAATAGGTTTTTCTTGTATGTTTTCCTAATTAATAAATTTCTAGATCTAGGGCCAAACTTTAACAATTGTCTCATTAAATCTTTTTATTTTATTTCAAAACGTTTGCTACTTTCTGAATAGCCCTCGTATAAGATCTCACATGGGAGCCATTAAATCTTCTTTGAGAAGTTTTAGGTTAGTCAGTAAAGTATTGCCTTCTGATCTCTCCACCAGATAAACAAGTAAATGGAGGGTCACAATGGAGAGCTATCCAATACTATAATACGAGCAAGGTTTGTATATATATTTGCACATGGATCTCGAAAACGGCACTAAAGATTTCTTTAAATTTTGGAAATAACTAATTTCTGAGTAGAAAATAAGCTCTAGATAGGTCTAATGTCCAGGAAAATTCTTGTTTTCTTGTAATATTAAGTTTAAAATCTAAAAATTTAACATTACGCTTATGGAGAATCAAATGTAAACAATACAAATCAAAACATCTGTTTATAACCGTTTGACAGTTGTTGATTAAGGATGGTGGCAAACAATATGTGAATAGAGGTTTTGCATTAATATTTATTTTATGTATGTAATAAATGAAAAATTATCAAACAATTTGTAAAAACGAAAGGGTAAAATAACTGTGCGAAATAAAAGCAGAGAAATTATTTCCAAAATCTTTTGTGATATGAATAAAAACGTATTCATTTTATTGCTTGAAGCCACTGTAACAAATAATTAACTGGTGTAAATTAAATTTATCTTTTGCTTTTCAATCCTCATTCCTTTTCTAGCAAAATCAGTTGATCACAGGATAATAATAACAAACTGTATGGACATTTAAATTCAGTATAAGATTAGCTAAAACAATTGAGATTGGCCAAAAACTCTTAAACGACGACAAAAACTTGGCCGACGCCGTAGCTCATTTAGTAGCGCTCAGGTCTCGTGTACGCAAGGTCGCGTGACCGATCCCCACCCTCCGGTGGGGATCGGTCGGGGTATGTGATTACATCACATAACCCCAAATCACCCCCCGATTGTCGGATCGGGGGGGGCTATATTTTTGTTCAGTATTTATGCCATATTAATGAATTATTACCGTTTTCATACCCCATATTAATGGGGTATGAAAACGGTTTTTTTTAAACCACATAAATGTTTTCATTGAGCAGTAAATTTGTTTTAATTTTCCTAATTAACTTGTAAAAACATGTCTTATACTATCCGAGCAAAGCTCGGTCACCAGGTACTTAAACTAAATTGATACAAATCAACTAGATTATAACTTTGTACTGTGTAAACTCACATCAACCTCTAACGGCACCTCTGACTTGCACTCAACCCTCTTTTCTGCCTCCAGTATCCTCTCCACAGGCATGTCTGTGTGCATACTACTCGTAGATTCTACCTCATTCTGATCTCGCTCCTTTGTTCTCTGCCTCTCTTCCTGAAATGTAAATTGGAACTATTATAACTACAGTTCATTACTAATTGGTTTTATTCATTTAATAATAAGAATTCATTTATTTACATTTTATAATTATTATCACCCTCTAAGGAAAATAAAAATGCAACGTTAAATGATCAAAACCCTCCACCATTTTGTATTTTTAAATGTCTTTAAACATTTAAAAATCAAAATAATTACGCATCAATTTGAGGATCACTTGAGGGAATACATAGTCAAAGAGCTCGCATGTTTCTGAAAATTATAGAACAATAATTAATAGTTATATACAATTTAACAAATAATTATTACTGGGACTGTAGTGTATACTGTAACCCAGCTACTTGGAGGTCACGAGTTGTGGATAGTTGTGAGATAGTTCTTGTCGGTGGGTGTAGTGTTCTCTTGAGTGGGTTAACGGGAGCAATACTGAATACTGCATTCGTAATTCAGAGGCTGTGGTTTGGATTCCACGTTAAACTGTAAACTGTAGATCCCTTACATATGCAGCTGACTGTTGGGCTATTAATTAACAGTTCTGTCTAAGGAACATGTCAGCTTTAGTCGGTAACATGACTAGAAAATACTGCAACACATTCATCCTACACTTTTTTCTCAGTCATACTTGGCTTAAAATACCGACCTGGGTAGGTTATTTATAGTCGTAACTATTGTTTTATTTATAGAGCCTATAGGCCCGTAACAAAGTGGTATCAGAAGTGGAGATAATTTTTGGCGATTTCAGTTATAAAATTTCAATGATAATTTTTGTTCACTAGAAAATTAAAATTTAATAATTATTTAAGCTATTATAATAGATTGCTCTAAAGAATAGCCATTTTCTTTTAAATTAATTTATTTTTTATCGAGTTGAATGCTTAGGAAATTAATAGAATTTATATTAAATACTTTGTTGTTTTGTTTTAACATCAACGTTGTTTTGTATTTGTTTTTAATCACTGAAGAATTCGGAGAATGTCTTCATGTGACTGATTTGCCAACCTCAAACTTAACTCGAAGAAATGCAATTTGTTCTGCAGTCAGGTCAATTACCTCGACCATGTAGTATTGAACAAAGGTGTTTATGTGGATCTAGAAAAGATTAAAAGAGCAACAGAGTGCCCTATACCAATAAACACCACATTCATAGTGTCCTCTGGCTTTGTGTGTACTACACATGATACATAAAAGGAAAAGGACTTGCTAATATTGTAAAGCCCCTTACCAAACTAACAGACTTTAGGACAGATGGAAAGTTCATTCTTTACACGGATGCCAATAATATCAGCATTGGAAAAGTAAGTTCCGCAGCTACAGGATGGAGAAGAATGTGTAATTGGATATTTCGATAAAGTCCTTTGATCCACAGAGCAAAGAAGAAGACTTATTCCGTGGGAATTATTTTAGTGAAGGAATTGAAATTCAATTAATGAATTTTTGTTGCTTACATCTCCAAGGGGCAGGTTATGGATAAGAAAAATATCTTATTATTGGAATTAATAGGTCACCCAACTCAGATTTGAATATATTTTTGGATATTTTATTTGTAGTACTTTTAATTTTCTGTATATTTATGCCACAATTCACTGCACCACAATTTTACTGTTTATGGATTATGAATAAAGTAGTTTGACTATGAATAAAGAAGGACTAAGAGGATTCCTGATCGTGAAATTGTGAGAACGTCACAACAGAGCTTCAGGAGGTTACCTTGGAGTACATTGCAGGCTGGATAAGGTGTGTTAATATTTCTACTAGGCAAATCTGAAAGCTGTCATACTGGACCGGTGCAGAAGATGTGCTACATGTGCAGATTTAAATGGCTCAATAAACAAGAAGGCTCCAATGAAGACATACAATGTGAGTACTCCGTTTGAGCGAATTGCATAAAATAGCAGGACCATTCTCTATTTTCAAGTCTAGGAATAAATTTATTCTGGTTGTAATGGACTACCTGAGAAAATGGCTGGAAACTTATGCACTCCCCAACCAAGAAGCTGAAACAGTTCTAGATGTATTAGTCGAGGAGTTGGTGAGCAGATTTGGTGTCCTGCTTGAACTTCTTTCTGACCAAGGGTCAGTTGTATTTACCAAGATGTGTGAAGTACTTGGTATCCTGAAAACAACGATAACACACCTCTTCATCACTAGTCAGATAGCATGGTTGAATGCTTGACTAGGACCATGGGGAGATACTTGTCGAAAATCGCCTCTGACCACCAGCAAGATTGGGACCAATACCTGCACCTGTTCCTTCTAGCATGCAGAAGTTGTATCAACTAGACTAAACAACATTGTGTTTGACCGAGAGATTCATCTTCCTTTAGTCTGAACCCTCATGAAGGCTACGTTTCGAGTCTGAGTGGACGGATGAGATCAAAGAGAAAGTCAGACGCAACATCTCAGGGACAATTGACGAGATAAAGGCGAGATACGATGTGAAAGCCGGGAAAGGAGGCTTCCAGCCAGGAGACCATATGTAGCTATATAATCTACGAAGACATTGTGGATATTCACCTACAATACAAAGCTCTTGGGAGGAACCTTAAAAAGTAATGTCCCGAATAAACACTGCATATCGAATTAAGAAGCTTTCAAAAGGCAAACCCAAGGTGGTCTATTTTAACATAATCGAAATCATAATCGAGAAGATGAACAAGTGAAGAAACTAGCTACGGAGCCACGACATCTGGAGGAAGTGAAAGGTCATATCATGGAGTTTTGAGGCAGTTGTACAGAGACCACTTCACTGCTTGGCAGCCGAAGATCTGAGAATATCTTGAGATATAGCAGCGGTCTTCAGGAAGAAGTTTGGAGGAATTGAATATCTCAAATGCAAGAGCCCCAAAAGAGCACCCTGACAGAGAAAGCAGAAAGAAAAACGAAGCCCTTGTATCATACTCATTGCAGAAAAGCCTTGCAGACCTGTTTCTCCGGTTTGGACTTACAAGCTGGAAATTATTAATTAGAATGTTGATATAACGGACTGGAAGTTAATGTGATAGTTTGTGGAATATCTCTTTAAGCACTTTGGCATCAAACTATTTGTCTGTGTGATCAACCCATGGGGAACTGGAGATTCCAAGTGGCAGTCAACAATTGTTCTGGGGCAGAGTAGCCTTAACTCTCATACTGACAGTCATAACAAAATCTATCATAGCGGCTGCCGCTGTAGTGGAAGTCTTCGCTAAATTGGCGAAGTGCAATATGAATAAAAAAAAATCATTATGCCATGAAAAATAAACATTGGTCATGATATTAATACACCACTGAAATGACAAAGTATTGTTCTATCAGTATATGAAGTAGTTTTTTCTACAATAATCTGACAGCTGTTGGTGATATAATATTTCTATAAGTCTTGGTTATGTTTACACAGTCGTCTGCCAATTCAGTGATATGATGTGACATTGTTGCTGATTACTTGTGATGTGTTATTATTGCTTGTAGCTAGTAATATGTTTAACTAAGATTTTGTTATCAGTCAACACATATTAACATAGTCAACAGTTTTTTTGTAGGTCTAATTCTACATTTGTAGCGGACAGGAATATTAACAAAGTATTGTTTTGATATTGAAAGGAACATTTGGGAAACACACAAATAAACACCTACAAACACAAATAAATAGTCTTTAAAATAACAATCTAATAATATAATGTGATGATAATAATAATAATCAAGTAATCTTACAAATAAATTGTTTTATTGTATTTTTTCTTATGTTGTACCTAATATACATGGATTTTGCAAGAAAATTACTATTTTCTTAGAATGAATTTTGATTTTCTTTCCTTTTGATAGGGTACTTAAGACTACTTGAACCTCGGACAGTTTTATGAGTTAAATACTCATAATACATAGGGATCTTTAAAACTCCCATATAACTATATTTTATAAAACGAGATAATTTCCCCTACTTTTTGCTATCTCGAAATTCTGAAATAAATATTTAATCTATATTTTAACATCATGGAGTCACCTAAAATAAAAAAAAACATATTAACTCATTACAATTTCCATTTTAATTAGTCAAACAATTTAGAGATTGTGTTTTGATAAAAACAATCATCATCATAAAGTAATATCATATTTTATTATTCTATAGATATTGCTGAAATAAAAAAATATAACATCATTATTCTTACCAGGATACTACCGAATTAATTTACATAAACAACAAGTACTGTGAAATGTCAAAATTCAGTCGGTACTGCAGACTCTTAACTAAAAATCGTCAAACAAATAAAACAAATATTTCAAATATTTAATAGTAATTTTAAATCAGAAAATTTCTGTATTTATTATATCATCATTACTAAATTAGAATCACCCTATCATTAGTAAAATTTGCCACGTTATTATTAATGTAATATAGTATCATTTTGAAATAGGATTGAAATGAATAATAAAGGTAAACAACAATATTTGACAGCTCATTATTTTTTTCTACCAAACTAACACTTTTTTGAGTACACTCATTACATTATAATTTGAGTAGATATTTAGTTATTGTATAAACCACACATAATCATATTTTAATGTTAAGTTGGAATACACCGTTTAAAAATAGCTTTAATGATATGGAAATAAAAACCTAGCTCAACACATTGTATTATTGTACAATATGTTACGGAAGTAACATACACACATGCATACGTGTTTTCATTGCAGATGAAACAAATGAAAGCTATCTATTTCCTCCAGATCCCCATATTCGAGAAGTGATCAACCTACTTCTAATGATAGAAGATATAATGAACTAGCTAACTATATCGTCTATACGTCTAACTATATAAGGATAGTTGTAAGGTCACAGGTGTGGTCAATTTTGTGTCCATCAATCGGTGGACTTTATAATGATTACCGATACTTATAATTACTGGTAATACCATGGCTAATAACCCAGTGTAATAATTTAAACATAAGTTTCACGCATATCCCATTACCCATTATTTCTGCAGCTAGAGCGCACAACTTTGGTCCTCGAGATCTTGGGTTTAAATCTTACCAATCACCAATGTCACGACTCCCCCCTCTTAAAACCAGATCCTTCATTTAACATTTATCAGTCACCTGCACAGCCTCCCTCTTCATCCCCATTGAGAGACACTTCTGATATCGGCAATACTGACATCTGTTCCTCTGCCTCTTGTCTATCAGACAACTTTTCTCCTCCCTGCATGCATACGTCAAGTCTTTGCGAACTGTTCTTTTGAAGAATCCCTTGCATCCTTCACAACTGTCAACAGATAACAGGTCTTGTGAAGAATAGTTATAGACAACTCTCATACAGCAACATTTCTATGAAGTTTTGTTACCTTGGCAGATGAGATGACTATTGGTATAATCGAATGAGAAATAACCAAGGGCTCATTATTTACAAAATAATCTATTATTATCTTAAAATAATTGGTACAAAGCCTTCACCTATATAAATCCTGTAAAACACTTTTAAGACCATTTATCAAATATAAATTGAAACCAATGGACCTCTTGCTTAAAAAGAGGTAATGTAAATAGATAAGTATTTTTTTAATGTTCCAGAAGCATAATACCCATGGTTCAATCCGCATTGCTTTCTTCAGTAAAGGAGATCTCCAAGAATAAAGATATTGCGGTTCAGGAGCAATCACAAACATGGATAAATTTTTTATTCCTACTGTATTAGAGTTAAGAGGCGGCAGGAGTCAGTCCAGGAGCTCACACGCTTGACATGGGATGGGTTTAGTTGTGCGTTAAAAGTGTGTGAACTAGTTCACACACTTAAAAAAAATTATTATGGCTAAGAGCAAATCAAATACAAATACCCCCGTCGCAGTAGATCTGCGTACTCAGCGAATTTCAAAATCAATTATAAATAATAATATATGACATTTTATAAAAATCTGTCCATAAACATGAGAATTATTTGCCTATTCTCCATAAGATTAACATTTAAAAGAGTGTGCAGGTTTGCTGCTGTGAGGAACACTAAAATTAGGCATTTCTACCATAAATAATTTTTATCTTAACATTTTACCAACTTTCATCAACATCTGTCCATAAATAAAGGAGTTTGCCTATTCCCTATATGATTAATATGGGAAAAGAGTATGCAGGTTTGCTTCCATGATAAACACAAAAACTATGATTTTTAAGCATAAATGGATAGATCTTAACCAGATGAAGCTAAATATGTAGTTTTATCCAAAAACATTGATTAATATGGGAAATATTAATTTTTCCTTATCCTCCATAAGATTAACATTGGAGCCCCACAATACAACGTACTGTGTTTAGATTTTTTAATATCTCGCTAACCGTTGGAGATAGAGAAAAACTTTAAGGAACTTAATTGTGTAGTTTTTTAAGCTGATTCCAATAGTGAAATATAAAATTAGAAATTTCTAAAAATTACATGTGAAAAACGCAAAAAACCCCATTTTGGGGTACAAAACCCCCCCAAACTACCCGTTCCCATGGACCGATATGTCTGGTTTACGAACTTGTCCGAGCATTTGTAGGAATACGCGTCTCTACCAAATTTGGTCTTGATCGGACCATTTTTACGCGAGTTATCGTGCTAACAGACACATACATATATACATATATATATATATATATATATATATATATATATAAATTTTAACGACTATTGTTTTTTGTCTCTGGGCACCTAAAGAAGAAAAAATAACATGGTCCCGGGCTTAACTTTTGCCATGAGACCTACGGTAATAGCTACTTCCCTATGGGAAATTCGCTAAAAGGTTATTCAATACATTTTATTTATGAATATGTGAAGTTTATTTAGGTCCAAAGTTTGAAATTTTCCACTGATAAACAAAAATAATACAACTGAATTAGTTTTGTTAAATCCTTACGGGATTTTAATTTTCTAATTACAAAAAAATAAAATATTTCTAAACCTTAGTTTTGGTAGTTTAACACATCAATATGTTGATAAGGACCTATAAAACAAATTATAGTTAGTATTTTGTTTTTAATAAATTCCTTTTACGAGCAATTAAAAGATAATTAAACCCATCCCATGTTAAGCGTTTGAGCGCCTGGAATGACTCCTGCCGCCTCTTTATAGGGTAGAATACAATTATAAGTTTATCTTTTATTCTGGATCTGGCAAACAAAAATAAACTTACTATATTATTTATATAATACCAAATATGAAAAGCATAATAAATTATAATGCTATCATCAGCATAAGTTCAGCCAATTCCTTTAAGGAGTTATTGGATTTGCGTAGTTGGTACTGTGAGATACGAGGGCAGTCCAAAGAGTATCCGCCATTTGGGTGAGGAACGATAGGTAGTGGAGGTAGCGCTGCCATCCTCATATCGCTGTGCGCAGCCGTTCAGTAGGCTTCTAGCTGTGCAAGAGAGAGCATCGTACGATCGCGCATTCGTGAGTTATAACCTAAAAACATGAGCGCCTCCATAGAAAATCCCGTCAAGTGTGAAATGTATAGTGCTATAAGAATTTTGTGGTCGAAAAGCTACACAGAAATTGGAATTCATCATGATCTGAGAGCAGTGTATGGCCCAAACAACATGAGGGAAGGTGTAATCCGTCAATAGGTTCTTTTTAAAATTGGACTAAAAACGTGCATGATGAAGACCGGAGTGGTGTTGTGATTGCCCATGACGATACCCGCCCTCACACAGCTAAAAGAATAACTGAACTTTAGAAAATATTCAAATAGGACGTCTTTGACCACCCTGCCCTTACAGCCCGGACTTGGCTTTCAGTGATTTCCATCTTTTCCCGTACATGAACAAGTGGTTTGTATCTCAAGAGGTTCGCTGTTATTGAAGAGCTTAAAAATGCTGTGGATACATTCTCAGGCGGCAGATTTCTTTAAAGGAATTTTTTTAACTATTAAGATATATTAGGGGTGTGCGATGCAGCAAAAATTTTAGATTCAATACAACAATGCGATTGAAAGAATTTCAATGCGATTCGATTCGATACAACACGACAAAATTTCCTGTTAAACAAAAATAATATCACAGAAGATATAAAAAACCTTGAAATTAAAGGCAAAAAAATATATTTTTAGACTCTTCACTTAAAAGTAAAGTTCATATGATAATTTTTAGTTTGATAACTTTCAAGTTCCAAAGATTTTTGTTAAGGTATTTTATCTATGTATATTAATTATATCAACAATGTAAAGTTCGCTTAAAGATTTGTAAGACTCGTTAAAATATTTAATAACTTAGAATTTATACAGCTAGCCTAGACAAGACTTAAAATCAAACCAAGAAATATTTTTAAAAATTGATGAAGGACTGCAAATAGTAAAAGTATTCTATATATCTATTATAAACCACTTAACTAAATAATAAACTGTTCTAACTATTCTATGACAAAACAAATATCTCTATTTTAAAATTTTGATCAAATCTCAAACCTAAAGTATAGATTTAACAAATAACATACTTAACGAATTGGGAAATGAAAAAAAACCTATTTAAAGAGAGATTTGATTACTATTGTGGTCAAAGTTATAAATAAAAAATTCAAATATTAATAAATAGAAAATATAAAAACAGAAGTAAGCATCAGAAACAAAACGGTTTGAGCAAGGATCAAGGTCGTATTTAAAAAAACTTTACTAATTTATGTTAGTTAATAGTGTAATGACAAATGGCATTTTGACAGAAAAGGTTTAGGTTTATATTTGTTAACTCATTCACTGGTGAGGTTCAATAATCTATTTTCACTAAGTACTGTGTAAGTGGATTGGTCAACTCTGTTGTTACATGTTACATGACATTCGCTGTTGAGCAACTACCATGACCTTGACAATGACCACGACCTTGTCAGCTGATGGCTGGGCCATAGTTCCTTTCTTCTACCCCCACATTATTATAAAATCCTACAATATTGCTTGAAAATTTCTTTTGACCTGACAAAATGACTATTTTAGCGGGTTTTAACAAAAAACCATTACAGATTAGATAGTGGTTAGTTAATAATTTAGTTGAAAAATACACAAGAGAATTTTACTGTAAATATGTAATACAGTGAGATGCTTTTTTTTCTTCCCTAAAAGTAAACTTGTCCTTTGTAAGGGTTGTAGGACAAAAAGAAGGAAATATATGACAAAATATAAACAAACAAATTCTTAGCTTGATTATATAGCATTAACTTACGATTCGATCAATTCTGTATTATAATTTGTTTTACGTTAAGATACAACTATTGATCGAGGTTTGACAACTGACACTTATTTATTTCCATCGAATCACTTTTATAAAGAAAGATATTATTTATTATTAAGACTAAATATAAGTCTAAAATCTTAAACAAATAAATTCAAAGAAAAAACATCTCGATTACTTAGCATTAAACACAGTAATATTGATTTAATTTTGCCAAGCTTTGGTTATTTCTTGCTATGAAATCACTTATATAATATAGATCACATTTTCTGTTCACCTTGGAAAAAATATGGCTCACATTTGGAATTTTGAGTATAAAGTAAACAAAAACCTCCTCCAAATGGTATAGAATAAGGAAAATAAGTATTATAATACTCATAACCATGAGTGTTCTCGTTTTCACGGAGAATACGAACGCAAATAACTTGTTTAGCGTAGCAAAAAGACTGATAGACAGAAATTGATATAATACCTATTTCAGCTTTTCTGATTTTCAAGATTTTTTGTACACACTTGAAAATGGGATAGCCCTCGAAACATGTTGTGTGAAATAAAAATGAAATAATGCAAGGGTACTATGGTATTCATTTACAAAATAATATATATATATATATACAAATTTTAACGACTATTGTTTTTGGTCTCTGGGCACCTAAAGAAGAAAAAAAAACATGGTCCCGGGTTTAAGTCTAACCATGAGACCTACGGTAATAGCTTTTTCCCTATGGGAAATTCGCTAAAATCATTTCTCATCAATTACACTATAAGGAATGTATATACCTGTACACGCCATAATGTTTGCCACTTGCTCGGTCCCCACAAATGGAACACAGGTGCTTGGAGCCAGACAGGGGGTGATTCGGTGGATAAGGGGAGTTTGCATTGCTAATGCAACTGCTCGACTGGAAACATCCACTGGAACAACATTAATATTACATTTAATACATTTAATAACTTATTATGGAACTACTGTATACCTGTATACAAGTTCAGATAAGGTTTATGTGTATAAGGATGTAAATTGCTTATTTAACCCTTTCAGTGCCAGGTGTTTGTTAGGTGTTCAGTGCCTTTGTGTGCCAGGTCCCATAGCATGTGCGAGAAATGTCATGTTAAAATTAGCAGTTTTTAGCTGTTTGAGAAACATTTTTATTGTTTTATTATTTACTGATGAAAATTGATACTTTTGGTTTTGTTTTGTTCATAAATAAGTTAGGTAAATGTAACAGATAAAATAAATATACTTAATATTTTTATTCATAAAATAAATTATGAAAAACGATTACTTAATTAATATTTTATAATGAATTTTTCAGTTTGAAGTAAAAAAATTGCCAGTGGAAAATAACTCATGCTTAAAATTGAGTATTTTTATTGAACTATACTTAGTTTTGTACATAAATACAAACATTTTACCTTCATTTATCTTCAAAAATAAAGTTTTTGTGATTATTTTAGAAAATATAGTAAGTTTTGGTTTTTCCATAAGTTACTGAAACGATTAATCACTCTCGAAAATATTTTTAGTTAAGACATGGAATTTGAACTTGTTCTATAGCTGACTAAATGAATAAAATAATTCAAACTATTCTGATTATTACTTTTAAGAGTTTCTGATTATCAGGATCAAAATCTGGATCACTGTCCGTGTTGTCAAAGCCTAAACTTGACAACTCCCACTCAAATTACTCATGGAAAAATTACTATCACCTTTTTAACACTCTAAGAATTGTTTTATCATTGACAGGTAAACCAATACACTTCATTTACAAAAGAAACTATACAAACAATAATAATAACCTCAAATTTCTTAAGTCTCACGGCTACCAAAACAAGTAAACAAACAACAGAAGTTGATGTGGACTGCAGCCAAAAATACTTAGAATAACATTTTAACTTAAATAATTATATTTAATGTGCTATTCATATCCTAAACACAAATAAAAAAAATTTCATCTTTTTGGACGTCCGTCTACACGGACGTTGGCACTAAAAGGGTTAAAACATAACTGGTTAATGGTATAATTTATTTTATATGATATATGGATAAAACCAAAATCAAATAATCATCATTTCAGTAACTCATGTCTAAATTAAGAATAAGAAAACAGGAATTATGTTACCTTTCCATCAACATGTGACTAGTAATTAAGATTATTATGAAAAAAACTATGTTAAGTACATTTTCTGAGTATTCAAGTTTTCTCAAGTGGTTTCAAACAAATATATCTCGATAAATCTTCAAAAATTATGCCATGCGACATGATCTTTTGTTGGCGGTTTACAGGTATACCTTCTCATGACTCTCCAAATCCATATAATAAAACCAAGAAGTACAGGTAGGAGAGGACAAGAAAATAACATGAAGCTATACAAAGAAACTCTTGTGATAGGGTATGTAGGTTATGTACACTAGAGGTCGATACCTGAGTGATAAGTATACTGTGTATATACCAGACATGCCACCAAGGTCTTCAAGAATTCTATTTATCGGCATCAGTTTTACTTATTCTTTTATGATATTTACATTGTTTGGGCTTTGAAACATTCTTTTCATATTGCATCAAAGCAAGGGGTTTTGAAGGGGTTTTTCGCATTAAAGATTATTTTGATCTTAGAAGGTTTAAAAGCAACATCAAAACTGTAATTTCCATCAACCAAACAAAGTGGTGTTTCAGCAAATTTCCTATAGCAAACAGAGCTATTATTGTTGTAATCATGTCAAGACCCAGATCTATACATTTTTTTCCCTGTAGCAGAAAACCTACAATCTCATTGTACATATTATGCTTATGTTGAGTAAATATAAATTTAAATGCAGTAAATTTATATAACTTCCCTATTTAACCTATGGTTAATTTTAGTTTAAATCATCACAATTAATTCAATTTTTCTTGAGGTAACGTAGGGGGTAACGTAGGACGTAGGGCTATGTCTAGCTACCATCACAGTATATTACAGTATACTAGATTCTCACAGTCCGACTCTTAATCATCACTTTTTCGGGAAAATATTCTATGAACCTTTAATTTATTCCTTAGCAATCGCATAAAAAATGGCCTACATACGGAACTGTTTTATCATTGTTTTTATGTATCAGTGTGTGTGTCTTGTTTTATATTTCCAATGATGAGTCCATAACAGACAAAACGTCCCTGCATGAACACTTGATGCCGTTCCGGCAAAACATGTAGTGGAAAACCCAAAACCTACAACTGTGGTAAGCGTAAGTTAATTAGTCTAAATACACAGTTCTCGTCTAAAATAATTGATTTTATTAATACTTTTAATGGAACGTTCTCTGGATGAAAGTGAGTACTAGGTTTAATCAGAAGTACCTGGAGATTAAGCTTTGCTTGGGGACAATAAGACAATTTTAAAGAAATATGTATAATACAAATATTTTACTTATTAATGTTTTACTTATGTCGGCAACAGAAAATAATGTTAGTTGCTTTCTTGATATAAAAAAATTATGGTTGTTTATTGAACAATTAACGCAAACATTTTTTTACTAACCTGAAAAAGCATAAACTCAAATAAAAATTTATCGGCCCAGGTCAGGGATCCATCTCACAACCTATAAAATACGAGTCCGTCGCTGGCAATAAGCTAAAGCACAATTACCCTGCGATGTGATTCAGCATCTTTTACCCAGGCGTTATTGTTGGAGCTATCATAATTATTCGTACGACTATTAATAAACTGTGGGCAACTGATTGTGTTAGATACAGAGTGAGGATTAGGAAGCAAAAGGGAAATTTAATTTACAACAATTGGTTTGTTAAAGTGGCTTCAAGCAATACAATGAAAAAGTTTTCTATCAAAACAAAATAGATTTTGGGAATACTTTTCCTCTGCTTTTATTTTGCACAGTTATTTTACTCTTACTCTCTAGTTTTTACTAATTGTTTACTAATTTGATAATTTTTTATTTATTACATACATACATAAATAAATATGAATGAAAAACCTCTATTGACATCTTACAAAGAGCATATTGTTATTATTCATCTTCACTCAACAACTGTCAAACGGTTATAAACAGATGTTTTGATTTGTATTGTTTACATTTGATTCTCTATAAGCGTAATGTTAATTTTTTAAATTTTAAACTTAATATTACAAGAAAACCAGAATTTTCCTGGACATTAGACCTATCTAGAACTTATTTTGTACTCGGAAATTAGTTATTTCCAAAATTCAAAGAAATTTGTTACAGCCATTTTCAAGATCCGTGAGCAAATATATATATATATATATATATATATATATAAATTTTTCATTTGTTAGACTTCAGAGGGAGAGAACTTTCAAAGAATTTTTTTTTTTGGGATAGGCGAAAGAAATGCTTAAAGCACACAGGTGCTTAAAGCCAGCCTGTAGTGTGGGACTCCCCTAAGAAGCGGAGTTACCCACTAAAATAAACCTCCTCTACTCTTAAGGATTCTAACCTGGAACCGTTTGACACATTACAAGAGGCTAGGCCAAAATTTAGCTAATGCCCTTGGGGCTCACACCATGTCCTGGCACCTTGTTTAGGTGATCTCAGCCTCTTAGCGGTCCAGATCGCTTTTCTTCTCTAGAAGGACGCCCCGGACGATCTGAGACAAACAATCCCAGTTTCCCTCGTCCTCAATGATCTTTTGGCAGACCGTGTCCACAGAGAAAACACCAAGTTTTCGTGCAGCCTCCAGGCGGGGCCTTTCCTAACGGGGGCAGCAAAAGAATGTGTGCTCCGAACGTCGGGAACACCCAGGCAGTAAATGTAATCTGGTGAACCGGTTTTGCCCATCCGGTACAAGTACGACTTGAAATATCAATAGCCTGTCAGAAACTCAGTGAGGTAGTAATCCACCTCACCATGCCGCTGTTCCACCCACGGTTGGACCTGCTCTATGAGTCACACAGTCCATCGTCCTCGGGCGTCGTGCTCCCAGCTGTGTTGCCATTGCTGGAAGGTTTGGGAATGCTCTTCAGATCTTGCAGCAGCCTTGCTGATCTCGCCTTGACTGTGATAAATCGCATTCCTCTCCCCTGCCAAAAGTTTGACAGGAATGACTCCAGCGACCACCAGGACAACAGGCTCGGATAATGTCCGGTATGCAGCACACACCCGGAGCGCAGCTTGACGCTGAACCCGGGTAGATGTCCTTGGTGAGAGCGTCTGCCCACACCTCTGCCCCATAAAGGAGCATGGATTGGACTGCGGACATCAAGAGACGTCTTCTGCTCGACCGAGGACCCCCAACATTGGCCATCAGCTTACTAAGGTAAGTGACCATCTTAGAAGCCTTGTCCGCCGTACGGAAGATCTGGTCTCTCCAGCTTAGTTTGTTGTCCACCATGACTCCGAGGTACTTGGCAGCACACGTTGTTTGGACCACTTCCCTCCTTACTCGCAGCGGGACGACAGTGTTGATCCTCTTTTTTGTGAGTATCACGATTTCCGTCTTGCTCATAGCAAGTGAACGACCACGATCAGCCATCCATGCGTTAACCACGCGCATGAACTGGTTCAACTTTAGCTGGGCCAGCTCAACGTTGCGTGGGGAGATAAGAGCTGCAACGTCATCGGCGTACCCAACTAAGGTGGTTTCCTCTGGCATCTCAGATCTCATAAGGCTGTCGTAAGCAACGTTCCAGAGATTCGGACCGAGTATTGAACTGCGCTCCTTCACGAGTATTGTAACTCAGTTGTCTGGAGCGGAGATAGTTCTCGATGAGCCTCAGCAGGTAAGATAGAATATGAAAGGTGTTACGAAGCGCATCCAACACATCAACCTACCTCGCCGAGTTGAAAGCATTCTTGACATCAAGCATAACAAGAAGCACCACCCCGGCGGAGAAATGGTTGTGGCTCTCGGTCCTCTCCACGGCTCTCTGGACTTTCTGAAACTGAAGTTCCCAGCAGCTACCAAGGCAGAATTCAGGCGGGAACGAATCAACATTTCAAACAATTTTCCAGCCAAGTCCAAGATACACAGAGGTATATGGGACGACGGCAGCTCTGGATCACCCTTTCCCTTACTGATAAGCACAAACCTGGCGTTTTTCAAGGGTGTCAAAAACACCCCTTCGATCAATCAGGCATTGTACATTCTCAGCAGCAGTCCAGGATTAATTGCAAAAATCTTCTTCAGAGCCTCGCTAGGAATCCCATCTGGGCCAGGAGCCTTGTTGCTCTTAAAGGAAAGAACAGAGCTCTCAAACTCCTCAATCGTGAAGAGCGGAATGCCCTCTACCCGTTCGAAGTCAATGAGTGGACGCTGTGGATGTCTAGGAAACAGGGCATTGACGATCCTCTGCATGGTGGCGCCTTCCATGATGGAGGGTGGAGAGTGGGCGCCGAGCTTTTGGTTGTAACCTAATCCTCACAGATCGGATTCGACGTCGTCGCAAAGTTTCCTCCAACTGTTCGCCTTGCTCCTGTTGATGGCCCGCCAGATAGACTTCCTCGCAGCCTTGTAGACCTCTGACTTACGAATTCTATCAGCGGGAATCTCGTTCTAGTGACAGCTTGCTTGGCCCTAAGACATGTTCTTCTGAGGTCGGCAATCTCTTCAGTCCACCAGTAGACGGGTTGCTTATCGCATCGTCTCCTTCGCGGCATAGACTGATCGCAGGCCAAGACAATTAGCTCCATCGTGGTTGCTACTAATGCCTCGGCACCAGCCTCGCCTGCGCTTTCTGTAAAAAGACCTGGGTAAACTTGACCACGTCCAATTTGTTGGTATTTCAACAGCGTGGTTCTGCCCGAGATGCGGATACTCTATGGTGTGTCGTGTATCTCAAAAATTATATACTGGTTGTCACTGCCAGTATAATCCTCTAATACCCTCCAGCCAGAGATCCTCGGAAGAAGCGACTCAGACGCAAAGGTTACGTCGGGGATCGTGCCACTCTGCCCGGGGCGCCAGAAAGTAAGGGTGTCACCCTGGTTAAGGAAGACCAGCCTGGCCCTGAATGCCTGGCAATGAAGTTCAAGATGTATTTTCCCTGGGAGTTGGTAGAGGGCATTCCCCACTCAACGGGCCATAGCTTTGAAATCGCCCCCGACTACGACGTTCCCAGTGATGCCGAGCATGCTCTTTTCCAGACAGTCAATCTTGTTGCGGTAGCAACTGAAGAAGGTTACGTCCTTACAACTTACCCAAACGAATCCTCGGCTGCTTCCGTGACTCTGGATCACATCCTCCTGTCGGTTACGCGCCCAGAAGGCGGCAGTACCAAGACTCGCGAATCCAAGTGTTCGGGTCCCTGTCCCGATACTGTTCACTGATCAAGAGCGCATCAGCACCAAGTTCTTGGGAAAGCTGGTCTAAAAGGTTATCAGCTCCCCATGATCTCTGTAGATTGGCCTGGAGGATGCGGATTACTGTCTCCCCTGTTTAAGTGCGGCTCTGAAGGCACCGCACTGACCAGATCCGGGCATGTGACCAAGGCCGCTCTCCTTGGAACCTTTCTCCTTGCAAATAAAGCAAGAGAGACTGGAGGAGCAGTTCTTCTTCTTATGGCCTTGGCCTCCCCACCGGAGGCAGATGGCGCCTCGGTCGGGACCCTTTTAGTTACGGGAGGAGTGACTGAACCCAAGACACCGGAAACATCTTTGGACGACCACTCTCCGTTTGATCCTGCAGTTCACCCACCCGACTTTCAAGTGCTGAAGGGTGAGCGGCTTGTTAGCATGCTTTTCGCCCATTTCAGCGACTGCCATCCACTGTTCACTCTGGTCAACCAGACCTTCAGCCTTTCCCGGCAACTCCGGGATCGCCTCCCTTATTGAACGGGTCACCTCGGGTTCTGTGGAGAGCGTGTCAAGGTCTCCAATCTCCACCGAGCATCGCGGCTCTAGGGCACGAATAGTACCCTTGCCCCAAGGGCAGACTTAAGAGAAGTGGCAAACCCGACCCTGTCTTTTGACTTCCCCAGTTCGAGATCATCCCCATTCTGGGTTCGTCGGATGGACTTGTTAATGGTATCTGTCTCCTCCGGCTTGGCCTGCGATTTTATTTGGCCCAGCACCTTGGCGAAAGATCGCCCCCCTAAGGGCTTGATCAGAATCGCATAAGCCTTAGGCTTTTTGGGGAAACCTGGGTCGGCCAGGTTTCCTGACAGGCTTGCCAGGGGCCTCCCTAGCCGGCTTAGAGCCTTCAGCCTTCTTCCTTTTCGCTGGAGTTTTCTACAGGGCTCCCTCGGCATGTTTCAGCTGTCCAAAGAGAAAGCTTGAAAAGGTCTTTTACTATTCATTTTGTAAAGTATCCCCAAATAATGGGACATCATGTTTACAAATCATTCAGTTTTCTCCATTTATTTTCTCTCTTGGATATATAACATAAGTCAATTAGTGAGAATTTTCTCTCTTGGATATATAACATAAGTCAATTAGTGAGAATTTTCAGTTTTCATAGAAAAGACTAAAACAATTTTATAAATTTTTTTTCTGTAAATTAAAAAAAATCTCCCGAATAGTAAGGTTTTTTCTACAGAATTAAGGCACCTGAAAATATCTATTAAAAATAAACTACGAAGTAATAAAATAAATAGTGACTACATAAATCTAAATATATAAAACAAAGTCACGTTAGTTACACGCATTATAACTCAAGAACGGCTGGACCGATTTTAATGATCTTAGATTTTTTGGATTCGTCTCTGCTCCGGTCATGCTTTAGGCATATTCAGTTTCCATAATTTCAATCAGTTTCCATTTTATAGCGTTTTCAATTTCTAATGTTAACCTTATGAGGAATAAGTTTGTTTACAAATTTTCTAAAATCAAAACATTTGATTTCTTAAAACAGCTGTTGGTTTACTCTCCGTTAGCAATATGCTTTACTATCCAATGCCATATGAATCATTCATTAATGTAAAACTATGAAGTAAATATGTGCTGTGCAAAATGAACAGCATTATTCGCCAAGTTAATAGTTTACGGTTTTTGGGAATTATGTACGGTATTTATATATTTTTTATTTTCTGTATGATTAAAAGTAACGTGTTTATATGTTTGCCAAATAAAATAATTGCAATGTTTATACATATTGGGGTTATTACAATAATCAGCTGTTGAATACTTCAAGCTTTCACAATGAAGCCGCTATGCTATTTGACTTCAGAAAATGACCAATCTTAAAGTTAACATGTATTTTCTGTTAGGCGTTACAAAGTTCGCCGGGTCAGTTAGTTAAATAATAAATGTCATTACAATGACAGATAGAAAATGTTGTAAATCAACAAGTAACTAGTATATATAGTTATAAACGTAATAAACAATAATAAGTAATACTTTTTTAGTAATAGCACAAGTAAGTGTATGTATAGTTTAATAAGTAGTTTAATGTGTAGTTTTGGTTATATGTGCAGAACCAACACTGAAATGAATATTTAAAACCTGTTTGAGGACTCAGCCAGATCCATCACCTGATGATTGTCCTGGACTCTGTACTTACCTTCAGGACTTGTTTAGCTGCCAATCTTTCGACTCGCTCTGTATTATGAGGTCCTATAGAATGAACCCTACCACCCAGCATGCTAGTACATTCGATATGTACTACCCCATCACACAATATCCTAGTATCCTAATGTAAACTCACCCAGGACTATGGGGCCCCCCGGGGCTGAACCCTCCGCCACCAAGTATGCTCGTGTCTGGCTTCATGTCAAGTGGAGATTGAGGCCCCACTGATGTTAATGATATGTTGCTATCCAAACTGAGCCCTATAACATATCACAACTTCCATAACAATCAAACATACCATTTAACATGGTTTAAATTACTCTAATTAAAGTACTCTCTTGAGTTAGTTTTGATTTCAGTGGAAGTATACACTTATGTTATAATCTGGTTTACCAAAACGTGTTTCAATCTCAAAACATATTTTACCAATTCTGCAATGAAATCACAGTTTATTACTATTATTTTTTGCGTGATTTTCATCATTATTAATGTCCATATTACAGCTTAGTGTAAATTATTCAGCTTTATGTTTTCAATTTATTTATTTTTGGTCATTGAAATGTACTTAATTCTAAAAAAATAAATGGTATCAATGGACTGACACATACTTTCTCCCTTAAGTAAATTTTAAAAAGAAAATCTGTAATAAAAATATCATATTCTTCAAAATTTATCTAAATATCATTTAATAATATATTGTTTAAAAAATAACCATCCAATTTCTAAAAATAACAACAAGAGAAAGAAAGTTAAATTAATTGTTAGAATTTTATAAGGGGAACCCCCGCCTCCTCCTAATACCAAGCTTTTTGGGGTTGGGTGTATTTGGAGATCTTACCTTACGCGTCATACCAAGTTGGAAACTTAAAACGGTTGGAAAATAAGGAAGAAATAATTTTTATATTCTCCATAAGAATAACAACGCTTTCAGACAACGTACTATGTTTATCATAGACATTAAATTTAACTTTTCTCTGGAACTAGTCGTACGTAAACTAATAATTCAAAATACTAATTTGTTTATGTTTTTAAATAGTTTTAATGGTAATGGTTAGTTGTTTATTGGTAATGGTTAAATTTTATAAAATTTTAGTTTTGCCGAAAAGTTAAATAATTTTAACTATTAAATGACCCATAACTAGTGATTGATGAAACGACTTATGGTCAACTAGTAACTGTCACACGCTTACGAAATCCAAAGTGACCACCAAGGTGACCCCGTGTTGCAAGATTGATCAATTCGAATCAATATCTTGTCTCTAGGACTGCATAATTGAACGGGATGTTTTAACATGAGTATGAATACGACATATAGACGTGAGTGACGCCGCGTCAGGTGTCAGGTGTCACAAGTGCCGAGCAAGCAGCAAGCAGGCGGTGGCCTAGTTAGTTAGGCTCACCGCTCGCTCACGTGCTCACAACGTTCTTATTACAAGTAATACTGTTCAGTAATATTACATATAACACCCCGGTAGCAGCAGACTTGCATACTAAGCATATTTACATTGGTTTAGTAATTATTGTGTCGATTGAAATGATAATATCAATGAATTATATCAATTTACGACAGTTAACGTTTGAACTATTTGTTTACAGACATATGGGCGGTGTCATATTGGGGCCTTAAAACTATAAACCATGAAATTTTCATCAGAATCGTCACACCGAATTCTGAAAAATTTGTATGTTTCACATTTTTACGGGAGTTTAGGGAGAGTAACTAACTACCCTTAAAAACTGGTCTGAAAAAAAGATATAGTCAAATTGCATCCGTGATCTAAATTTCATAAAAAACGGACCGTCCTTGAGGTCTCGGCGACGCCAGTCCGAAAAAACGGGGGTTTTTAAATTCGGGAGCATAAAAAAGAATATATTTTCTCTGAACTATAATTCAAAAATTTTGACGGAACAATTAATTATTTCTCCACATAGGCCCTACTATATGTATAAGGGGAGAAAGTAAAAAAGAGCTGGCACGATAGTTCAGGGGCAACTATACTCAGATCTATACTCAGGCTCCAGGATGTCAAATGTTGCTGGATCGAAACCAGTGGCCGCAGACACCTGTCAGATCATGAGCGGTCACCTCTGGCTAGCCTATGGGAAGTTGAGGTTAGGTAAAGGAAATTACACTATTCCGCGCACAAGACTGGGAGAAAATAAACAAAATAAAGTAATGAAGTCTACAACAATAGCATTTATTTACATTGGTCTTGAAGGAAAAAGAGATCCCACGCAACACGCTTGTGTGAAGAGAACGAACTTCAAAGAACATATATTATTCCATCATAGTAGTAGAATAGTAGTGAGTATGAGTATATACATTATGGCTATTACCTAAGTATAATCAACAAACCAAATTTTATCCAATTATGTCAATAACTAAGCGAGCTATACCAATTAATGCACTCTCCATAAGAATTACATGGACAATAAATTCATATGATCAAGGTAAATCATTTTACAAAATAGGATGCGTATGTGAAAATATGACGACAGTAATTAGGCCTTGCTGACCAGTCAGCGCGCGCGGCCGGGGCTTAACTACAGTAACACTATGTTATGCTTAAGCTATCATCACATAATAGTAATACTACTCAATAGCTACAGGTGAATATTAAATTTTTCATCACTCAATGTATAAACTGTTAAGTACTTGATTTAAAAAATACATTTTTACGGACGAGTAAATAAAGGATCGAATATTATGTTTTTATTACATCAATATCTGATCATAGTGATCGGTATTTAGATGAATATTCACCGACGAAAATATTTTCATCAACAAAATTACTGAAGATATTAAAAACCAGCTCGGATAACAGGCATCTTTAGTTCGTATCCTATACCTACTTAACCTTTCCGTACTTCATTTACAACACATTTAAATTATATAGCTATTTAAATTTTGTGTAACAATATTCTTCGTATTTTGGCAGTTTACAATGTTGAAAAGATAAATAAAGGCGAAAGATAAAATTTAAATAATTCTTTCCTAAATATAACATCAATATACAACGTGACGCGTAGTTTTAACGTGAACATAAATTGTTAATGAACCTCACCGCCACGCCGGCCAAAGGATGTAACCACATTTGTACTTCAGTGTATGTCTACTAGCTAGGTAGCTAGGTAGTAGGTAGTAGACAGAGACGAGCACCAAACACCCGAGCCCCAGTCCGTCTTGTTTTTGTGATGTAGTCGTCCGTCTGTCTATGTTTACAGCGTCTGTAACCTTGACTACAAGCTACCGCTCGGTTTGCTAAATCCACTCTACAATGCAACACATGGTGTCTCACTTAGTCGATTTGTTTGTCCTAAATGTTGTTGATATTTTTACGATTGATCTATTCATCTCAAACTATCACCATAATTCATACATATTCTTCATACTGACTTCGTACTTATGAGAAAAGTTTGATTCTATATAGCATTAAAAATTCAAAAAGGCACACGATACGTATGGCAGCAAACCTGTGTTATCATTATCCACGTAATTCTTACGGAGGATAGATAAATTGGTACGAGAAACCGCTTAGTTATTTACATTTAGTTATTTGATACAAGTTGGAAATTGTTTTTACTTATTAACAGCTTAATAAAAGCATAGTACCTGGTGACCGAGCTTAGCTCGGATAGAATTAGACATGTATTATATGAGTTAATTAGCAAATTTAAACCATATTTATTACTCAATGTAAACACAGTTAATATAGTTTAAATAAAACCGATTTAATACACCTCGATTAATATAGCATAAACACTTTTTTTACTAACTTGCATAAACTCTGAACAAAAATGTAATTTACCCCGGACGGGGATCGATCTCATTACCTTCCGAGCGTGAATGCTCCGCGCTAGCAGTGATCCACGGCGTCAAGTGAATTAAATTCTTGAATTTAAATGAACTTGAATTTTCGAATTTAAGAAGATTTATATATATATATATATATATATATATATATATATATATATAATACCTCAATTTTCCAAGTATTCAGCCCCTTTGGTACGCGATTCCTGCCTCTCCTGCGCTGCCTTAGCCCGATACGGTATGAATACAGACAGACTTTGGGCTGCAATGCATAAAGTGTGGCGAGGGATTTGCATACAAACAATAATTGATAGCTAAATCTCGTTGCTTTTGCTTTAATTACATTTTGGCTATGGTTTAATCAAATATGAATCAGTAAGCTCAATCAATACGTTAGGATAAATCTTCCCATCTTCTCCACAACAATCAATGTTACAGGTCAGATTCCAGGTATAACAGCTGTTCTTATGTTTCAAATTTTGGTTGTTCAAATTGCTAACACTCCCCATCATAACTAAGAAATATACATGTCAAATCCATTCGCATGTTAATAACCTATTTCAATGATTGAACATTTACGAGTTTTTAGACAGCACAATCGAACATGCCAACGGCAATTAACTAGCGTTTCATCCATTGTATTGGATGACCATAAGAAACAGAGAGGTCACAATAATACGCTGGCCAAGGCATAATTATTAAGGAGGATAAAATAGGTAATTGGTATCTTTAAAATAATAATAGAAGCGTAATGCAGAAGTATGTTATTTTATACAGTATATGAAAAGATACTGAATCACAGCAATTCGAATTACAACTAATTTATATATCGTAACTAGCTGACCCGGCGAACTTCGTAACGCCTGACAGTAAATATATGTTAACTTTACGTTTGGCCATGTTCTGAAGTCGAATAGCAATACGGCTTCATTGTGAAAGGTTATATATCCTGGGTCGCGGCATAGAGAATAACAATACTAAAACGATAAGACATATTCCTATACAACATTCCTATAAAACAAATAAATCTGAGTGGATTAATTCACAATTTTCAAATCGAATCCAAACCCAAACCAAACCTAACTGTACTACGGCTTTTATAGGAAAGTTATACAACAGCTGATTATTATAATAAACGTAATAATATAAACATTTTAATTATCATATAAACACGTGATTATAATCAGACAGAAAATAAAAATATAAATACATAATCCCCCAAAACCGTTAACTATTAACGTGGTGAATAAAGCTGTTTATTTTTTACAGTACACATTTACTTCATAGTTTTACATTAATGAATGATCCAGATACTTGATACTTGATAAAATCTAGGGGAAAGATTGCACCGCAACCTATGAGATCTATTGTGCCCCCCAGAATGACCCAGATGGCATTGGATAGTAAAGCATACGGTATTGCTAATGGAAAGTAAACCAATCAGCTGTAGCTAAGAAATCAAATGTTTTCATTGTAGACAATTTGTAAACAAACTTACTCTCCATAAGGTTAACATTCGAAATTTAAAACGCCATAAAATGGAAACTTATGGGGTTTTTGAAAATATTTTTTCACTAAAACCTTCCCGGACACATGTAGAGCAACTTTTTAAAATTTCATGACGATCGGATGAGTAGTTTGGCAACGCATAAAGGACATACATACATACATTCAATTTTATATATAGAGATGACTTGACATGCAAACTCATAGCGTAGATCTATAGAAATTTATTGGTCTCTAGGTTGTGAACGTCAATATTAGCGAGTGAAGGACCGCGCTGAAAGGTAAGTTCAATGTCAAGGCACAATGAAAGGTTTCAAGGTGAACCCATAAAGGTGTAAAGGGGCCGGAGTTAGTCAATGTCATTGACTTGGCTACATCTAGCGGATATTGGATAGTAATCAAGTGACGGCCCAGCCAACCCTAAAGACGATTTTCACTGGTTCCACATTTCTAGGGACAATCAAAATTACTAAAATAATAAACCCCTATTCTGATAATACTGTTAACAAATTTGGCAAAACTTTAGGTGATTAATCTTTAAGTCAGCTTCTAATATAACATAAGAAACAGATGATTTTGGACAATATTCAGCAAAGGACTGAGCGAATGCCGCGCTGATTATTATCATCCTTCTGGGTACCCTACCCAGGAAGGTATTTTAAGACAACTATGAATGAGAAATGAGTGTAAGATGATTGTGACAATCTCTTGAAATCTAGTTGCTGACATTTTCCCTAGACAGGGTTGTTAAATATTAGCCAAACAGCCTTTGACATCTTAGAGACCTGGGATCCGAACCACAATTCTGCCCCTGAGTTATTACGAATTGGTGTAATTATGAGAATTACACCACCTCTGCGGATGAACGTTGTACAATATATACTACTATATTACTATATTATAGGCTAACTAATACACTAATTAGTCCTTCCATTTAGACACTTAACGAGAACAGTTTTTACTGTATTTCATAATCACAGTTCGGGGGAAAGTAAGAAACTCAACAAAACAAACTCCATATTTTAAAAATTAATGATACTTTGCGATTACTTAAAACTCATTGTATGTAATGTAACTTCTGTTATTAGGTTTATATAATGGCATAAAAATCTGAAGGTTTTCAAAACAGCGTCCTAAGTGTTGGCACATGCCGATTGTCACTGCATCGCCTGTGATTATTGCTTAGACTGGTAAGCACCGGACACCGGAGTAACTCGTAAACCAATGTTTACCAATGTTTGATGTCATTGTTGGAAGTAGAAATACGAGTATATTCATGTGACATTATATCTGGAAAATAAAAATTACATGTTTTATGTTTAACGGATTAGATTAGATTATTGAAATTGCGACCATACCACAAAGTAGGTATTTTAAGCCAAGTATGAATGAGGATTGAGTATAAGATGATTGTGGCGTCTGTGTAATCTTGTTACTGACTAAGGCTGACATATTCCTTAGACAGGACTTTTAATTAATGCCCAACAGCCGATGGCAACTAAGGGACCTACAGATTAACGTGGAATCGGAAACACGGCCTCTGAAACTGAGGTAGTTTGCGTAATTTTTACTAGAGTAGACCCAATAGTACAAGATTTCCCTTTGAACCTAGGTCCTAATTTGTCGTAGATTTATTTGTGTTCATCTTTGGTCATCGATAAGTTGAGGAACTGACGTGCACAAGGTCGAGGATAAGGAATTTCTCTAGGGCACCTTCAATGAATATTGCGACGCCGCATAGGAGTTTGGGAACTATTGGCTGGCTATGAAGTCAGTCAAAGTTCAACCACCGACTTCAACAGATCACTGTTGTAAGAAAAGTTCCAATTTCAAGAAATTCAATTCACTCGAGCTATATTACATCATTGAACACTACTGGCAAGATTGCTGAGTAAAAGTGGAAAAGAGTACGTTGCAAGAGCATTTTAGACTGCAAGAGCGTTTTACTTGACTCGGGTTCTCAAAGGTCGTACGACTCCAAGGAATGAAAAAATAAACTAGGCTTTAAACGTAGGTCGTCAATCATGGTTTATAATTGGGGGGAAGTGAGGAGGCAAGAAACCACTCACAAATTAAACTTGTAACAGTGCAACATTATAAAAATTATTTCAAAATCATAGGCCTACATGTCTGATGATTTGGAGGATTCGCAGTCAATCATTCCATTGATGTTTCTACAATGTATGTAAAAGTGATTTTTCTGACTTCGAAAAGATTGACTTCTTAATAATAATTCTTGACGTCTTAATAATGATCCATGCAAATATTAAAAGAAACTCTAAGACGGTTCATATAAGAACATTTGGCAATGTTAATTAACGGGAAAAAGGTAAGCAAAGTTAAATGTCTGTTGGGGACATTGTATCAATGGGAGATGATAACACGGCAATAATGAATCGACTACTACCTGCAGTTGTGAAAACGTTAGTTCGAAAATACGGAAACGTAAGGCTTTGGAGAAATGATGCGACCGTTACAAAGACTACACCCTTTAAAAGTCAAATATGGAGAACAAGTTGATAACTGAATGCGAGCCTGCCCTTACCTGTTTAATAATAATTATTTGGTTAGTTATTATTAAATTTCTGACAAAATTAAAGGTGGGAACGATGTTGGAATTTGAAAAATTTTCAGCACATAATATTAATGTCATATGTCTTCTTATTTTGTAATAGTTTTTAAATGAAACTAAATATAGTAAGTTGTATATTGAACTGAGTAGGTGCGTCTAACTTTTACTAATAATTAGACCTAATAAGACCTACGCAAGTTTCTGACTTCAGCACTCACGCGTTGCTAGCGAGTAGTGTCAATAGCATTGTGCCTCGACTCTCGAGCGATTTGGAGAGGCAGGTCCCTTACTTGGGTTATAGATATAGATATACTGTATTTAAAAATGCAGAAATCATAATTTGCGGTACAGCTTTAATCGGAGAGTTCTTCTAAAATATAATAACAACTGAAAAATGTAAGACCCGAACACATGAACTACCTACTAGTGAGTTTTAAATTCAAATCATTCGAAATTACTACATTAAAAATTAGCTTGGAACATTTTTCCACAGTTCATAGGCAAGATGACGAAACCCAAGGAACGATTTTTGCTAATCGCAATCTGCTGTATTTATTTGCATAAACCCTATCCCAATGTGAAGCTCAATCTTAATTCCTTGAAACCTACGTAAGAGGGACATACTATTAAGTTGAATGCACCCGACGAAGTGCAGCTTTCTTCATCCAAGTTCAAGGTGCCACCGGCTTGGCCCGGCCTCCCCCTCGGCACTCCTGAGTCCTCACTCCTCACTCCTCAGCCCTACTCGACCTTGGCACTTTCCCCGCTCGCTATTGGTCGTTCCAAGGTCGCGGCGCGGCGCGGCGCTAGTGCTCAATGCCAAGATGCACGCTCACACTCGCAGCTCACTCGGTTCTGTTCCCGAATACTTGGCAATGGCTTCGTGGCTCGCCACTGCTATTTTTACCAATTCGTCAAGGAGGTTCACTTTCTCACCGAGCTCACACCGTCTGATTCGATTCATCTCGCATCTTCTATGCCAGCCTCCGATATGTGGAGTCTGCTGTTGTCGGTGGAGTGACGTCCATTTTACGCGCATGTTTCTTTACTTGGAACCAGTTGGTACTTTGTACAGCAACGACTACGGCCATTGACTAGTTACTCTCTTGAGCTGCATTTTGCGGTTTAATATACCGTGTAAGGGTTTTATTTATTTACTAGCCAAAGTATCCGTTCTTCGCACAGGTTTTTAGGCTGAGAGGTGTAGGCTCTACTGATACATTTAAGTTATTGTTAATTAATTCTTCATTGTTTACAAAATGACAAAACACGAGAGTCTACAACATGACAAAGTAACATCTGTCAAATATTGGGAGGATAAGGATTAACGTAATAGAGACAGTCGTCGGAAAAAAACTTAAAATCTACCATTCCACTATTTCAAATAATTCACTTATTTCGATCCAGCAGAAACATTCACTAATTTTATCTGAAAAATCAACTTTATTTCTTCTTCTTCCCGAACTGTCAAAATATAGTGCAAACGGATGTTGTCATTAAAAAATGTAAACATTGAAACCTAGGACGGTCACGGCAGCTATTTCTTCTTCTTCTTCTTCCTCCCAAACTGTCAAATTTTAGTGTTCATAGCTGTTGAAATTCAAGTAATTTTATGTTTTCATTCTTTGAAAATGTAAACATTGAAATTTAGGACGTTCATGGGGCGGAGCCCGAGGGGATTTTAAGGGAACTAATATGCCTATGTGTTGCATGAGTTTATGATCTACCTTTCTGTAAAATTTCAAACCGGTCGGTTCAGTATTTTTCGCATTTACTTGCCACAACAAACCCACAAACATACAGAAACCACCTCTTCTTTATAATATTATAGACTAGCTGACCCGGCGAACTTCGTAACGCCTCACAGCAAACACATGTTAACTTTAAGATTGGCCATGTTCTGAAGTCGAATAGCAATACGGCTTCATTGTGAAAGGTTATATATTCTGGGTCGCGGCATAGTGATTAACAATACTGAAACGATAAAACATATTAATAACGTTCCCATAAAACAAATAAATCTGAGTGGATTAATTCACAATTTTTAAATCCAATCCAAACCCAAACGAAACCTAACTGTAATACGGCTGTTATATGAAAAGTATACAACAGCTGATTATTGTAATAAACGTAATAATATAAACATTGTAATTATCATATAAACACGTGACTTTAATCAGACAGAAAATAAAAATATAACTACATAATCCCCCAAAACCGTAAACTATTAACGTGGTGAATAAAGCTGTTCATTTTTTACAGTACACATTTACTTTATAGTTTTACATTAATGAACGATTCAGATGGCATTGGATAGTAAAGCAAAATGGAAAGTAAACCAATCAGCTGTAGCTAAGAAATCAAATGTTTTCATTGTAGACAATTTGTAAACAAACTTACTCTCCATAAGGTTAACATTAGAAATTTAAAACGTCATAAAATGAAAACTTATGGGGTTTTCGAAAATATTTTTTTCACTAAAACCTTCCCGGACACATGTAGAGCAACTTCCTAAAATTTCATGGCGATCGGATGAGTAGTTTGGCAACGCATAAAGGACATACATACATACAGACATACATTCAATTAATTTTATATATAGAGATATATTAATAGGCCTATGTCTCTTTTTTAATTAAAAACCTTTTTCTCTTTTAATAAACCTAGGATATATTCAAATATACAATCCTAGTTTTATTATTAAATCGGAAATCTTGTTTCATAAAATATATTTTTATAGATGCGACAGTTTGCTACTATAAATAAACTCGGTAATTATTTCTAAACTACTGGTTATTTTGACGAAACATCTAAAGTGGCTGCCGGTATCCACGGGCGCGGGGCCGCGTGCAGGTCCTGGTGCCTCCGCATCTGCTACTCTTCGCACTTCACATCATTTTCTGACAGTGTTGATTTAAGTGTTCGCAGTACCCGCACCTCTTTTTACTCACTTCTCATAACGATTTTTAATTCTAACAATCACTACGATTTTGTTTCGTATCGGAAAGACTTGTACGTACGTAATGTCTAGCCGTCTATCTGGTGATTGATATCTGGAATTTTTAATTTTTACTCAGTGAATAAATAGGGAACTTCTTTATCTCTATATATAAAATTGAATGTATGTCTGTCTGTATGTCCTTTATGCGTTGCCAAACTACTCATCCGATCGCCATGAAATTTAAGGAAGTTGCTCTATATGTGTCCCCGGGAAGGTTTTAGTGAAAAAATATTTTCGAAAACCCCATAAGTTTCCATTTTATGGCGTTTTAAATTTCTAATGTTAACCTTATGGAGAGTAAGTTTGTTTACAAATTGTCTACAATGAAAACATTTGATTTCTTAGCTAAAGCTGATTGGTTTACTTTCCATTAGCAATACCGTATGCTTTACTATCCAATGCCATCTGAATCATTCATTAATGTTAAACTATGAAGTAAATGTGTACTGTAAAAAATGAACAGCTTTATTCACCACGTTCATATTTAACGGTTTTGGGGGATTATGTATTTATATTTTTATTTTCTGTCTGATTAAAGTCACGTGTTTATATGATAATTACAATGTTTATATTATTACGTTTATTATAATAATCAGCTGTTGTATATCTTTCCTATAATAGCCGTATTACAGTTAGGTTTCGTTTGGGTTTGGATTGGATTTGAAAATTGTGAATTAATCCACTCAGATTTATTTGTTTTATGGGAATGTTATTACTATGTCTTATTATTTCAGTATTGTTATTCACCATGCCGCGACCCAGAATATATAACCATTCACAATGAAGCCGTATTGCTATTCGACTTTAGAACATGGCCAATCTTAAAGTTAACATGTGTTTACTGTGAGGCGTTACGAAGTTCGCCGGGTCAGCTAGTTGCTTATAAAACAACTCCAAAAATATAACTGGCTCATTTAAAAATAGATTACTAACATTTTAATGACATTTTATTCTGATTTTACTATGCATGGGTCTATTAGACCCGGAGTGAAATTTTGTTTTGTTAAATTCCTATACTGGTCACCCAGCATAGACTGTCACCAATCCAGGTACCTTCTAATAATAGAGTAAACTTTCAGTAGTTTAAAAGACGTTGTCAACCTCTAACGGGTTTGCTTTTATTTACGGAAACGTGTCTGTCAGACCCAGGGGAGACCAAGGCATAGTAGCTGTGTGACAATCGTGTAAAATAATTATTTATATTTTAGGAGGTTTTAAGTAAAGTTTTGTATAACAATGTTTATTTGTATGATGGATGAACTGTCATGTTTGAGAAGAATTAGATGTTCGTAGTGTAAAATTTATGATAACTTAAAAGAGTTTGCTCATGATGTTTTATATGAAGAAAGTAAGGACGACGTCGTTAGTGAACTAGATCCAGATTTTGCAATCGACAGTGACCATACTAGTGATACAAAAGAAGAAGAAGAAGTGATAGGAGATAATGCAGGAGCAGGTTCTAACCGTTCATAAGCCACATAAGAATTACGAGGGCGTGAAAATAAGAACTCTTCGAAAATAGGAGATGCGGCTTTTGTTCACAGAGAATTTAAAGAAAAAAAAATGATTATTGTAATATATGCTTGTGGTGTAGTATACCAATCTGTTTAGAGTGCATCAGGAAGCTATTTGTAGTGTTTCTTGAACAGAGCAACGAGTTAAGTGCAAAAAACTGTTGACTGCAGATTCTGCTCACTATTCTACGTTTTGTTTAGTTTATTTTTAAGGCTTTTCCCTAACAAAAAAAAACAATATTCTATACTCTTTATCTGTTAGTAACAAAAATATTTTTAACTTAATGCCTCTTTCATTTAAATCATATTTCCGCAGTAAATAACGTATTATTTTCCATTATTTACAAATCCAGATAATGTTATCTTTAACTTAAAATTGTATGTTATATATCTATTTGTATCATTAATTCTTTATCTTTAGCATTCTACTTTTAACGAATTTCCCGTAGGGAAAAAGCTATCACCGTCTCATGGTAAGACTTAAGCCGGGGATCATGTTATATTTTCGTCTTTAGGTGTCCAGAAACCAAAAACAATATTCGTATATATATATATCTTGATCTTGATGTTTGTAGGAATGTGTCTAATGACTTAATACAATTATTCAACTTTGTTCAAAAGAATAAATAAAATATGAAAATGAAAAGTTATGCGAATTTTCGTTTAATACATATATAAACGTTTTCAAGCATTTGAGAAAATAGAAATGAGAGAACAATAAACAATTATAAACAGTGACTAAATATTTTAACATGTAATATTTTAACATGTGTCTTGACAGTAAATTTTAAATATGGAACATATGATTTGGTACATTTTAAAATAAATAAATATGGAGGTTTGTACACGTAATTTTTAAATGTTATTTTCAATTGAGTTGAATCGGTTTTTATCAATGTATATCAAATTCAAACCGGATGGAAATTTTGATTTTAGAACCAAATCAGTGCCAATTTAGAATTTCTCAAAATTAGTTGGTTACTTTTTGCATTTTGATGTGGTTTAATTTTGTGAAGGGCTTTAAGCTCATAGCAGCCTTCAAAATTTTGGTTGTGGTGAAAAGCATGACTATAAATAGGTTTTCTTTGATTTTCAATATATATTTTCACAAATATATATATATCTCTATATATAAAATTGAATGTATGTATGTATGTATGTCCTTTATGCGTTGCTAAACTACTCATCCGATCGCCATGAAATTTTACCGCAATACCGTATGCTTTACAATCCAATGCCATCTGAATCATTCATTAATGTAAAACTATGAAGTAAATGTGTTCTGTAAAAAATGAACAGCTTTATTCACCACGTTAATAGTTTACGGTTTTGGGGGATTATGTATTTATATTTTCATTTTCTGTCTGATTAAAATCACGTGTTTATATGATAATTGAAATGTTTATATTATTACTTTTATTATAATAATCAGCTGTTGTATATCTTCTTTCCTATAAATGCTGTATTACAGTTAGGTTTGGTTTGGGTTTGGATGCAATTTGAAAATTGTGAATTAATCTACTCAGATTTATTTGTTTTATAGGAATGTTATTAATATGTCTTATCGCTTCAGTATTGTTATTCTCTATGCCGCGACCCAAGATATAACCTTTCACAATGAAGCCGTATTGCTATTCGACTTCAGAACATGGCCAAACTTAAGGTTAACATGTGTTTACTGTCAGGCGTTACGAAGTTCGCCGGGTCAGCTAGTATATATATATATATATATATATTGTTTTTGGCCTCTGGGCATCTAAAGACAAAAAAATAATATGGTCCCGGACTTAAGTCTTGCCATGAGACCTACAGTAATGGCTTCTTCCTTATGGGCATTCGCTAAAAACCTAAATTGTGAAACAATACTAGCGTAGTTAAGGTTGTTCGTTACTATACTTAATATACATTTTTATTACTGCGGTATTATACTGATGTTGTTACACTACTTAGGCTATGCTAGTCACTTGCGTTAGTAATTTATTCTTTTTGTAATTTGTAATTCTTCGAAAGTTATTGTTATTCTTATCATCTAGTCCATCTTGCACGAATGCACTATTGATATAATTGGCTGCTTGTCGTTATAAATAAATAAATATACTAAGAGCGAATGATGATTTGTTCAAGCACACTTGATGTTAAGTGTACAATGTTCGATGTATTGTCAATAGGTGTTGAAACTACTGTAAGAGAATATGAATCATTAAGTAATGTGTACCTGCACCAATCCAACCTACTTGTACATACACTTCCTCGCTGTCTTGAGCAACATATATACAGTACATATACAGTAGTTGGTACTATATTACAATGCGGCTGTGCAGGTGTTACGTGCAAATTAGTATCTCAGTCAATTTAAATTCCAGAATTTAGAAATTAAAATTTTATATCAAGGAATGTACGGTAGCAGGAATTTCGACATGTATTTCTCTGTTCTTACTAATTCACACTGCTGAAAATACTATAACAATAAATTATTATACGGGCCTATACATTTGAACTTAATATCTCGATCTTGTAAATCTCTATCTCTTTAGACAGACAGTAAGAGAGTTTCAAAATGTTATAATAACAAATTTAATACTTATAAGTTGGTTAAGCACCCAGAAAAGTTACTTAATTAATTCACTAACTGTAGAAAATGGTTAGTTTATCACTAAATACAATCTGTAATAAATAGATTAAACGGTAAAGTTCCCCCTCGGTTTAGGTTGACGAATAACATTAGCCAAAGAAAAAAGTGTATTAATAATTTAAACCGTTTACTAACTTTAAACAGCATTTAACAATATGTATGTATGAAAAGAAGTATAAAGTAACAGTTCGTAAGTACAGAAGGTATGTGACAAGTATATGAATCCATGACCATTACTAATCATGAGACTCTTTATTGAGAGTATTTCATAAATATTTTATGAGTTCTATCAAAATCTGTTTATTACAACTTAATTTCCGTGGAAAATGATAAAATAATCAAGAGCAAAAAAACCAAAAAATAACCCGTTACAAGCCCTGAAGACATGAAAATGATAGGGTAAGATTATTCAGGAGTACTCGAGGTATAAACAGTCAGTGGAAGGTTGCAGGGAATTAATAGGAGAGGTCAAAAGTACAATCGCTACAAGGTCAATCGTGGGAACCCGGAGTTGACTAAATTTGCAATTAATTTTCAACTTGGAATACAGTGTTAGGAGACCCTCTTGGTTGTACGGTATTACAATTTTTTAAACCCATGTTTATTAAATACAGTATTAACTTATACAAATATCTAAGAAGGAGCTGTAAACAAATTATTTCCACATAGTTATGGCATTATCGCCATTAAATATTGGAGATTTGAGAATATGTCAACGGAGACCAAACAGATGTAGGAGGCGTCAAAGCACACCGAGTTCTAGAAGAAAAATGTTTATTTTTGCTTCCCTGTGGGAAATATGTTAGATCATGGATATGTATGAATGAATGTTTTCAGGTTATTTGAACAGCTGTCTTATGTTTGAAACTTTGTTCTTAGAAATTGCTAACATCCATGTTAGCAATTTTTGCTTAGACATATGTCAAAATAAAGATAGAATATTCTATTCCGGAAGTGATGAATATGTGTTTATTGTGTTTGTAATGTGTAAGCCAATAACCGAGTTCACGTTGTCGGAGGTACGCTGCTCCTGGTACGAGACGCGGAGGGAGGAGTTTGTATGAACACGAGCGGGTGATCCTCAGATTGAGGCGAACACTAGAGTTATTGTTGATTATTTAGGGTTTTTAAACTTAACGAAGAGTGGATTATAACCAATATTTATTATGATTAAATATTTCCGAGATCTAAATAAACAACCGATGAAAGCCAACTTTGTCTGTTTTTACAGCGTAATCTGTTTTTGTTTTTGCTTGATATCCACAAAGCAGTAGTAGAGCATAGTTAAATGATTCTGTACCAGAGGATAAGATTGTTCAACTCTCCATAAACGAATAACTTTGTAATGAACAGAATTCCTACAACAACTGTTATGTTTGACAATTCCAAGTAAACCGATTAATCTGATATTTATTGCAGTTGTGTTGAACCAAACAGCGATACGTGTTAGTAAGGAGCCAATCAACCAACAAGCCACCGGCCAGTCCTTCCGTCCTACCACAAGCGGGAAGGGGCCGCCTTGTAAGTTGCTCAGCCGCGGGCGGTGGTTAACATTTGAATTAATTGTGCAGACCGGTCGGCGAGTGCGCGTCGCCAGTCCTTATCTGGCCTTATACCGCGCCGCGCACCGCGCGCACACCCGTCTACCTCACTGTCACTGTGGCCACAGTTGCACATCAAATATCCTCTAGGTCACTCACACCGATATTATCCTTAAAATTGTCCAAGTTCTCCATCGAAATCATTCCCACATACCAGCAATTTGAGAATCAGGAGATGTGAGAAACGGAGTTGTAGGAGAAGGATTATGAGGATTGGAGTAGGAAATACAAAGAGCTACTGGAAATGACACTGTCGTTACTAATTGTATGTTCCAATATCATAGTTATCGTTTGGGAGTGAATAGGAAAAAATAGTACCTTCACTCCTACAGATCGAGGGAGTTTCCAGTGCCTAATTTAATGCTAGTAAGGGACATAAAATATATTTTTTCGGTATGGTTAATAGTCGGAAGGTCGTTGAAAACAAAAACCAAAGTCAGAAATATTTTTAAAGGTACTTATTGTGAAATATTAAATATTTATAGGGCAGAAGAAATAATTGAAAATATCAAATACGCTAGGTACATTGGCTCAGACCAGCGCGTAATGTGTGCCCAGCAAGAACAATCTTCCACGGTAAGCTGTTTTTAGGTAAGAGTTATATTTACTAAATTCAACAAATTTGCAAAACAAGAAAGTTATAAGCGGTTCATTTCCATCTATTTATTTGTGCTTCTGTATTTTGGCATCTTGCTAAAGTTGCTAAGTCTCGACGTTCGAACCCCTTTCCGTCAAAGACTGTTGGATGGCCAACTCCTAGTTAATAAGATCTTTTTGGATATACAGTACAGTACTGTATTGTTGTTGTTGCTGTTAAATTGTTACGAGACCGTCATACTGTGATTCAAGAACGTAAAAGATTTGTATTGGTTCCTTTCGTTATGTATTGGATTAGAAGAACGTTGGCGTGAGGGAAGCGAATTTCCATTTTTCTGTTATCGAACCTCATTTTCTGGAACACTTTGTATCCAGAAAACGATCCTTGTATCCTTGCATCCCTTGTAATATATATATGAAATGGTTGACAAAATAGTACGTACGTTGTTCCTATGGGTCTCTTTTACTTAACTATTATATATGCATATATGTATGAAAAATCGAAATACTCGATAAATCGAATTATTTGGAAAATATCTGTTTAAGTTGAAATAAAACCATAAGTATCCGGTAATTTTGCGGTTACATTATTCTTCGACAACTCGAAGAGATGCAACAATTGTATTTACAGTTTGAATATCCAAATAAGTCGAACCCCCTGCGTAGAGGCATATCCACCCCATTTTCTATCTGAGATCCGTTAGTCAACAGTTTACTTTGTCGGTTATACAGTGTGTTAATTATTTGTGGTGTGTATCCGGGTGGAAAACGTTTTTGAGTGCTGCATAAAGTACGAGTTTAAAAAGAAAAATTAAATTTTTTCACTTGGTGAGAAGTTAATTAATGAATAATTAATGAAGCTGGCGAAGGAGGTTCGCTAAGGAAGAAACAAATTTCTCATATGTCCACATTCCAGAGTGAATTCTCTCAAATTTATAAAATACACAGAAATTGACAGCGGAAATTCACACAGAAATTGAAATTATAAATAGATAGGAATTTAAATTGGCTAGTGTGGGTAATTTTAACAGGGAGAGAAATGTATTAGCTGAATTTTCTGACATGGAAGAATGCATGGCAAAATGGTTTAAAACCAATGCTAAGACAAAAACATTCTTTTTGAGGGACAAACAATTCGAGAAAGACAAAAAACTGCAAAATTGTCATGCTATGACATATTTAAGGCCAATATTGGCACGCGGGGAGAGCGCAACTGTTGTCGATAATGTTAGTGTGGCGTGGAAGAAATAATAGAAATATGAAAAATACCATGATGGTAAAAATAGCAAAAAGGTGGTACAGTTCACTTATATAGACTGGGACATTGGCGTGTTCTGTAATCCAACTACTTGGAGGTCACGAATTGTGGATGGTTATGATTGATAGCCAGTGGATGTGATGGTCTCAAGTATGGATTAACATCCGCACTATTGAATACTACATTCTTCTGCAAAGACCATCCTCGTAATTAGACCAGTTCAAAAATTGGGGTAAAATTGTGGTTCGGATGCTACGTTTAACTGTAGGTTCCTTAGATGCTGTTGACTGATAGGCTATTAATTATAAGTCCTAAGGAACATGTCAGCATTAGTCAGTAATAAGGCTTCAAAAGTGCGCCACAATCATCTTGTAACACTCTCATTCATACTTGTCTTTAAATTTCACTTGTGTTACATTTCATAAAAGTAATAATAATAAGGTAATATTTACCTACACCACTAGAATTTTTATGTTATTTACATCTAAAAAACGTTAACTCGCCAGATCGAATTTACCAAGAATTATCTCCATAACTCGAAGAAGGATCAAGGTCCTGTGAATTTTGCGCTATCGATATGGATAGTTGACTGTATTTATATATACATACATTTGAGTTATGAACGTCTCTCATGGCCCGGGCTAAAATGTCAATGTTAATAACTAACGTTTTCAAAGCAAATTCGTTAACGAGTCCCGTTTCTGTTCTACTACAGTTCCTCAGTTCCTCTACCTTACGACGATTTATTTTACTGCATGGAGGAAGGGTCAAAAATAATCTAAACATCGGTGGGTATAAAAAATCTTTTTAAAAATATATACAGTAAGCAGACTCTGGTTTTGTTCAATTCACGCTTTAAACCCATGGCCGCCGATTCGGTCGAACGCGTTGCTGAAGACCTTGGCGCGTTTCCTCTCCCTACCATTGGAACGATTATATTATATTCTACAGTACCAAGAATGTACAGGTTTAACAAGACCCCACACGGAAGAAGGATTTTAATTTTAAACTATTTTAAATGGTGATTTAAAGAATAAAATAATTTCATAAGAATGTTAAATTAACATTAATAATTAAGATGAGGAAAAGGAATAATCCAATACTGTACTATAATACGAGCAAGGTTTGTATATATATATATATATATATATATATATATATATATATATTTTTGCACACGGATCTCGAAAACGGCACCGAGGAATTTCTTTAAATTTTGGAAATAACTAATTTCCGAGTAGAAAAAGTTCTAGATAGGTCTAATGTCCAGGAAAATTCGTGTTTTACTGTAATATTAAGTTTAAAATCTAAAAATTTTAATTACGCTTATGGAGAATAAAATGTAAACAATACAAACCAAAACAGCTGTTTATAACCGTTTGACAGTTTAGATTAGATTAGATTATTTGAAATGGCGACCATACCACAAGGTAGGTATTTTAAGCCAAGTATGAATGAGGATTGAGTGTAAGATGATTGTGGCGCGATCTTGTAGTCTTGTTACTGACTAAGGCTGACATGTTCCTTAGACAGGACTGTTAATTAATAGCCCAACAGCCGATGGCAACTAAGGGACCTGCAGTTTAACGTGGAATCCGAACCACGCCCTCTGAATTACGAATTGGTCTAATTATGAGGATAGTCTTTTGTGGATTAACGTAGTATTCAATAGTGCGGACGTTAATCCACACAAGAGAACACTACACCCACCGACCATCGCTCACAACTATCCACAATTCGTGACCTCCAAGTAGCTGGATTACAGGATGTCGCCACCATCCCAGTTCTTGATTGAAGACTGCAGGGAACAATATAGAGGTTATGCATTAATATTTATTTTATGAATTAAATAAATGCAAAATTATCAGGTTACTAAACAATTCGTAAAACTTAAGGATAACATAGCTGTGCGAAATAAAAGCAGAAAAAAGTATTTCCAAAATCTTCCGTGTTTTGATAGAAAACGTATTCGTTGTATTGCTTGAAGCTACTGTAACAAACCAATTAATTGATGTAAATTAAATTTCTCTTTTGCTTTTCAATCCTCATTCCGTTTATAACAAAATCAGTTGATCACAGGCTAATAACAACGGTATGGATAATTAAACAGTAAATGATCGGCTTTGGCTAAAAGACGTTAAACGACATCGCTCAATTGACTAACGTCGTAGCCGAGTTGTAGCGTATCGGCCTCAAGAACTATAGGCCGCGAGTTCCATCCATATAAATGTTTTCATTGAGTAATAAATGTGTTTTAATTTTTCTAATTAATTTTTATAATAAATGTCTTGTTCTATACGAGTAAAGCTCGGTCACCAGGTACTAATTTTTAAGGGGATAATTAATAAGGTTATAAGTTAGGCCTGATATTTTTAAAAGATAATAAATATCTTGGTCACTTGTCAGTCTGCAGTCCAATGATTTTAATGGATTTGTTACACGTTTCGGCTTATGCCATTATCAAACAAAATACAAATTTACGTAAATAAAATCAATATAACCTGTACAACATAACATAATAAATAATAATTAAATTTAGACACCTGTACTAGCACTAACTATCCAAAAACACTACTTCACCTTCACCAGTTCCACAATATTAAACGTAGGCTATTGTAAAGCTAAAACCAAAGACAATTTTATTCTATAAATTGTCTTTGCTACAACATTGTTCACGCTCCACCTGTAACGACGGATCTCTTGTGTTTTGGAATGGGTCAATTGAAATGTTCACCAAGGTCACAATGTTGGTACTTTAATGTTGTTTACGATAACATCTCTGAGTTTGCAAATTGTAATTAATTGCAGAAACTGCGTACACACATTATTCAAATTGTATTAAAAAGCGCATTACCATGTTAATTGCCGCAGGGAAATTTTCCATCCATTGGGATCAGCTGGGAATTATTAAAAATATCAGAGTAGGTTCCACAGTATCATAAAGTTATAAAAGAAGGTACAATTTAAAGTAAATGTTTAAAGTTAATTTTAGTTGGTAAATTGTGTTTTGCTATCCATAAATAAGCCTGGGTAAAATATTAGTTTAATAAACTTATTTATCTAATCGATTTAGCTGAGTAAAACTAATTATTGTCATCTAGTTTATGTGTGAAAAATGCACATGGGTTAAAAGGTTTTCGTTCGTTCATAACGGTTCATACGTTAACTTAAAACCTTTTTAAGTTAAAAATAAACAAAAATTATAATACGACTATATATGTAGACACATTTATTCTGTACACTAGTGAAATCGCTAAAGAGCTCCCACATATTTTAGTATCGTATTTTAAAGGAAAGTCACAATTGTATAGGCCTAAAAAAGTGTGATTAAATTTTGGTTTAAAGTTATTGACATTTATTTACATATATAAATATATTTAAAATATAAATTATTCATATTTCTACCATCAGCAAATCGATACCACGGTACGAAGTAAAAAATTTCGAAATAACAAAGTTAGCAGGTGGCAGCTTTGAGTGATGAAAGTAACTCAAGGCCCGCGCTAATCAACGCCCGTATGAATGGTTTTGGCTTGTGTAGGCCTACTTGACGACTCGACAATCACTTCCTTGACCAGCAAAATGCAAAATGGCAGGCAGCTTGGACAACGCATCTCTATCTCTATCTATACTGGTATGTAATCTGAGGGTGAAAACGCGTGAGAAAACATGATCAATCATAGCATATTAGGTTATTTGAAAATTAATGTTTATTTGAGGAACGTAGGATTCGTAACGGGCATCCAAGTGCCCGAACACTCGTACCCAAACTATCGTGTACGATAAAAGATAATGATCATCATGCATATCTTAATAAAGTCTAGCAAAGCTCTTAATTACAATTAAATAAACACGAAAAGTGGTTAATACTGTTTTATTTACACTACCCCTCTGGCGACACTTTGTTCGCTTAATTAATGAGTACCTATTAATCATTAATCAAACATATTAATTTCAACGAAGCCGGTAATACATGTATCTATATATACCTTGATATACCTTCACTATAGTATCCAGTTCCACCCACTTAATGATTTGTAATAGAAATATACACAGAAAATTGCATTTTATATAGCCTTAGCTTCTCAAAATAGAAGTGATTTGAATATGTGGATGTCACCTGTGGCATAAAACCAGCCGATTCGATTATAACAGCTGGTGGTCGTCTACCAATGTTGCCACCATAAGAAAAATACCTAATAACTTGACTTATTATATAAAACGATGACAAGACTAGGGTGACAACTACGATAAATGCGATCTAGAGCAAATGTCGCGATTAAGAATGCATAGTCGGTGCTAGGCGTAGGTGGCCTTGTGGTAGCACAATTATGTTTTATTACAAACAGCTGAGCGAGTTTATGAGATAGTTCATAGCCAGCAGTTCGTATAATGATCTTCTCAGTTGAAAGAGATATATTATGGTGTTTTATGTCTGACGGAATTGGCAGGAATCGCCGTTTGTTAGCCTAGCCTCCAGGGCACGGTGACAGTGCAGTACTATATTCTATTAGTCTCCTTATAGCGTACCGTATGATATAGCTTATATCAGCAATCGTGTAAAATGGCCTTAGACATTCGTCTAATCAATTAGACAAATGACTACCGGAATCTAATTAATGCTTTAATCACTAAAAATTCTATTAATTTAGGTCTTGGAAATAACCCTCATCTGACCTTTCAATTGGTTTTGAACAAGTTATTATCACAATAATTATTAATGTACCTTTCATCTCACATTATTAATGCGATCATCTCGCATACAGTACTTCCTGACATTAGAATTTTTCTTGAATATGGAGCAGAAATAAACTTTTTCGAAAATAAATCACTTATTTTAGTGAGAATTTTGAGAAATATATTTTCCGTACATAAGATGGGATGTTTTTGGAGCACCAAGCGAAGAGAAAAAATAACATACAAGGGACGAGAATTATGCTGTACTAGTGCACTATATTTGTTAGGACGGCGCGGCGCGTGGGTTCGACGTTAAAAGCTAATGGACTAATGGTTACTTCAATGACGTAGTCAAGGTCGCACCCGCATTACCCGACATTCTCTGTCACAGGTGATCTCGGTGATGATGTTGATGCTGCAGCCCACAAGGTACACACTAGGCCTACACTTCACTGAGTTCTGCATAACATTAAACGACAAAAACTTAAAGCACATTTTTATTCATCACGTTGAATATGTCTAACCTAATCTAAATGTATTCATCAATTTTATTGATGAATAAAATTGAATATTGCTGTGAATATTGGAATTGCAGTGTCTACAATCCATATAGGATAGTAGACACTGCAATTTTACTTTTAATGAATACGAATCATATTTAGTTGTTTCCATTACTCACTCATTATGACACCCTAAAAAGATGGTCAAGACAATGATTTGAAGTAATATTCGTTAGGCCTATCTAAATAAATAAATGTACCGTATTATTTTTTTCTCAGAGATGATATAATTATCATGTAATTATATTTTTTAAGAATTAGAGCCAACAAACAGTTTTGTTCTATATGATAACCACTTTAACACATGTATAGGCTATTCGGATTGACGGAATAAAATTCTCATTGAGCACAAATTGATTACGATATTTATCTAATACAATGCACAGCGGTTTAAAACAAGCGTCAATGCATGATTAATCACAATTATGTTCAGAGGTGTGGTGAGGGGGAGGGAGGAGGGTAAAGGTCAGACGGTGTAGGAAGTAGTCAAGTTCCTCGTGACCAAGGTCAGGCAGGGCCTAGCCTGTCTCTCTGTCTCCCTCAACAATCAAACCCCAGGTAAAAATCTGGAGGAGGTGAGATCACAATTAATTGATTCAACAGTATACAATTTTTCAAAGTTTCTATTTAACAAATATAACCCATTTGAAGTGCGGAAAAACTTTCACGTCACACCAAACTACATGAAATACGGTTGAAATATAATATAAAATTTGAATTTAATAATCTCCATAAGAATGGCATAGGCACTCCACACAGCGTGTCGTACTGTGTTCCGGGGATAATAAAACTTTTGTTCTGGAACCATTTGTCGTAAAAAAAAATTCAAAGAACTAATATGTTCAGTTTTTGAGCTTTTAAAGGCAATGTTTAACTTAATTTCAAAATTTTTGTTAAGCCGAAAGTTTTTTAAATTTTAAAATCCCGAATTTTTTGGGCCTTTGTTTTTGCAAACATCTGGGCGGCGTTCTATTATTTGGAGTTAGAAGCAATAATTTTTATAGTTTGAGCCATTTAAAAGAATTTTTATTATAACGTGTAAACTACCCTTAAACTTCTATCAATGATAACGGAATAATAAGATATTAAGAAATCTAAACGCAGTACGTTGTATTTTGAGACTCCAATGTTAATCTTATGGAGGAGAAGGAAAAATTAATATTTCACTTATTAACCAATATTTTTGGATAAAACTTTCCATTTGGCTTCATGTGGTTGAGGTTCATCCATTTATGCTTAAAAATCGTAGTTTATGTGTTTATCATGGCAGCAAATCTGCAAACCTTTTCCCCATGTTAATCATATGGAGGATAGGCACACTCCTTTATTTATGTCCAGATAATGATAAAAAGGTGTATGGTCGAGATAAAATATTTTATACTAAAAATGCGTACTTTCAGTGTTCCTGAAAGCAGCAAACCTGCATACTCTTTCCCATGTTAATGTTACGGAGAATAGGCAACAGGTATTGATTGATCAATCTTGTCATATATTTGTACTACTATTGCCATGTTATTGAGGTGGAAATTCGCTGAGTACGCAGGTCTGCTGCGACGGGGGTTTTTAAACTTAAAACGTTGTATGATTTTATGACATGCCTCTTACCCACTAATAATAAGCGTTGGCTATTGAGAGAAATTAAAATTAATTCTGTTAGTCGGCTATGTTTCTAAATAAGACTTAAATATTATATCATACAAAAACTCCTGATAAAATAAGTTAATAGAACGAAAATGACAAGATATTTGAATATCGTCGGATGCAAATTACAGTACTGTACTTCAATACAGTTACAGTACAACAAAAATGTAAGCGAAAATAATTAAGGAAAATACCCCGTCGCAGCAGACCTGCGTACTCAGAGAATTTCCAAATCAATAATATAATAATAATAGTAATAATGATAAATGATAAAGTTTTTTTCAATATCTGTCGATAAATATGAGAGTTATTTGCCTATTCTTCATAATATTAACATGGGAAAGAGTATGCAGGGTTTCTGCCGTGAGGAACATTGAAAGTAGGCATTTCTAAAATAACATTTTTTTATTTTGATCATTTATACCAAGTTTCATAAACATATGTCCATAAATAAAGGAGTTTGCCTAATCTCTATATAATTAACACGGGAAAAGAGTATGCAGGTTAACTGCCATTATAAACACAAAAATTATGATTTTAAAGCATTTTTTAAGCATTTAAATGGATGGATCTCAACCACATGAAGCTAAATAAGTTTTATCCAAGAATATAGATTGATAAGTGAAAAATATAAATTATTCCTTATCCTCCATAAGATTAACATTGGAACCCCAAAATACAACGCAATGTGTTTAGATTTTTTAATATCTCAGTAACCGTTTGAGATAGAGCATAACATTAAGGAACTAAATTGTGTAGTTTTTAATGGTGAACGATAAGATTTAATTTTGTTTAAATAACATGAAAAACGCAAACCCCCCCCAAACTACCCGTCCCGATTGACCGATATGTCTGGTTTACGAACTCGTCCAAGCAAATGTATGAATACACGTATATTATATATAAACCATATATGGTTTAGCTCTGAGGGGGTGTTGGCGATTTTTAAGATGGAAAATATGTAACAGGTTTCCATAGAAACCACCAGAGTTATCGTATTGAATTTTTATATAAAAGAATAAGAACAGCTGCCTAGCTAGATAAAGTGAAGAAAACATTGGCTTTACACATATCTATGACCAAACCTATTTCCCACAGGGAAGTAAACATAAACATTTTTTACGAGAGTTATTGTGTTCACACACACACACATACATGTATGCATCTATATAAATAAAATTACAGTTTTGTCTGTACATTGCTCAGAATTATTCATTTTTTAGTTTTTTTTTACTTTTCGTATGTTAGAGAAGCCGAAACCGGTCTTTCTCAAATTTTGTCTGTGACGCTCCAGGAGGCATTTTACGCCGTCTTCTCCGAAAAGACGGGAGAAATGATTACAATGAAACTTATTTAATGTATTCTCTACATTCCAGAGAAGGTTTGTAAATGCTTGAAATCGCCCGCCGCCCCTTGAAAAGTAAATAACGAGCATTTAAAAACCCACGTTTACGCGATATTGGTCGCATTTTGATTCCGTTTTCAATGAATACCCTACTGGTAATAATTATCTATATTTGTAGTTTAAAGATTTAACTTAAAGAAAAACATAAAGCTGTCAAATCAATATTAGTTCGTTTTTATTGGTCATTGATTTTAAACCTTCGAAATCATACTGTAGTAAATAATAAAGGTGGGTATTGATTTACTCTCTTTGTACTGATATGTTTAAGATTTCAGGTTCACATTTTGGTATGATAATCTTTCTTCTTTAAACTAAATCCTACAACCCGTACAAAGGACGGACTTACTGCTAGTGTATATATAATTTTAACCACTATTGTTTTTGGCCTCTGGGCACCAAAAGACGAAAGAATAACATGGCCTCGGGACTTAAGTCTTGCCATGAGACCTACGGTAATAGCTTCTTCCCTATGGGAAATTCGTTAAAAATGGCGTAAGATCTTACTTAAAAAATTACAGACTCTCAAAAGAGTTAAACAGTAAAGCCTATACTAAGAACTTAAAATATACACCCAGATTAAATGTTTTGTTCGTTCGCTAATATTCATACTACGACCCCCAAATTATCAGAGAAGGGGTTGGGAAAAGTCCAAAATTTACCTCTACCCCAGTGGTGGGCGGCGCTCTGAATTATTGCAGCAACTGACATCATCGGTTTCTCCTTCTTGATCATGTTTACGTCACGAGCGTCTGTAACGCCGAGAGCGACCGCGGATCACATAGCCTATCGCACTGACCCAGTAACCGGCACCCACTGACACACTTACAGGCGGCCGCAGCCGATAGCATACGACACTTCCCGAACATTGTCGACGTTTACCGAACCTAAGCGAACATCGCCGAATGACCCTCCACTTCCACATCCGCGCAGACAGCACACCCGCCAACGCCGAATCGATTCACACTACACAGCTGATCTGTTTCAAGATCGAGGTCGTTTATCTGATGACAGAAGGGATATATGAAATGTTTAAAATTTAATACGAATAAATAATAGAACATTCAAAAATGGAATCGATCACAAACTGTACATTTCTCCATGCCTGGGATGGATTTATAAAATTTTCGCCCTTATGCTCCATTCTTACTAACGCCCCTTTGACACACCACATGTGTGCCAGATTCATTAAGTAAGTAATAAATTGCTTCTAATGAGTTCATAAACAGTTTGACCTCACAAAATTCCCTATTTTAGATGAACATTACTAATTTTTATATAATTTTAATTCAATTTAAAAATAAGTTTATGCCTTTATAAAAAAATATTTTAAAATACAAGGAAAAATTAAAATAATAAAAAATTAACTAACACATAAATTATTTTAACATTCAGAAGCTGTGAAACCTACAAAGTAAATTGAGGAGTTAGACAGGGGGATGGCCTTTCACCGATTTTATTCAATTTGGCTCTAAAGGAGGCACTTCAAAAGACAGCAAAAATGAACCTAGGTGCCAAAGTTGGAAACAAACTGAATGTGCAGACATTTGCAGACGTGGCTATAATGGCAGAAAAGGTAGAGGATCTGACTATTTTGACCAATATCTTCATAAGAGAAGCAGAAATGATAGGGACAATGACAAACGACCCAAAGGCAAAATTTATGCACTTGACAAGAGACCAGAACTTCGCAATAGGCCCTCGAGTTGATGGTCATGAATTTGAACAAGAGCAAGAATTCAAATTCCTCGGAGTCACAATATCTAACTAAAATTCAGAAGAAATCGAAATACAGCACAGAATTAATTCAGCAAACAGATGTTTATATGCATGCAATAGATTATTTTCATCAAAATCCCTGTCACTCAACACCAAAATTATATTGTATAAAACAATAGTTGATCCGGTTTTATTTTATGGATCTGAAACTTGGATATCAAACAAGGAAGAAGAAAAAACTAATTGTCTTTGAAAACAATGTCTTACGGAAGATATATGGACCCACGTATGACCAGGGGAAGTGGAGGAAAAAACACAATACAGTAGGGAAATTAGGGACCTGTATAATACAGCAGACATTGCGAGTGAGGTCAAGAGTCTAAGACTAAGATGGGCTGTGCACATTCTGAGAAGGGAAGGAGGGTCTTGACTTTAGTTTATCTTTAAAAATAACCCTGATAGAAGGCTACCTTGAGGGAGACCAAAACAGAGATGGTGGGATCAGGCCAAGTCAGATATGCAGAGAGTTGGAGCCACAGGTGAGGATGCAGAGGATAGGTCAAATTGGAGAGGCTTTGTTGGTGGCGGCTAAATATCACCCGAGGTATAGATGGCCGTGGTAGAAAGTAAGAGTAAGTACAACAAAGAAACTGCTTCTCCAATCTTTTTAAAGATTTCATAAAATTAAGCCAGTATAAATGTTTTAAAGTGATCACCAGAACCTAAACCCGTAGTAGGGGTCCTGTTACCTTATGAGAGCTAGGTCTGTGCAATAAATAATGTTATAGGGGTTCTTGAAGACTAAAATAATGTATAAATTGTTCATAAAGCATTTTAAATATAGGCTTAATGCTTGAAGCATTAAGCCTATATAATGAACCTAACAAGCCTAACATTAATATTGGTGCTATTTAATCAGGTGCAACAGGCATGTGCATATTTGACAGGCAACGGTATTTGAAAGGGACATTCATGCCCTCATTAAACGTGAAAGTAGACTTGAGATGAGTGGTAGTATCCTGGTATATAAACTGTATACAATTCCACAAAACCGAGTACGTTATAAAATTCAACTGTTTCACTAAACCGAGTTTCACAAAACCGAGTAAGGGGCTGGGCACCGTCCGCTCTAGAAGTGAGTTCGCACCAAAAGCACGTCGGCCGGCAGGCCAACAATGCGCAGTATCATGCGCTTTGAAGGCATTCAATGCCTGAAATCTGTGTAAATGACATTATTGATCTAATAACTTAAGCTACTTTATACTGTTTTAATATATTATACAGAAATAAAATTGTCCATGGATGACTGTTAAAAAGAAAATTATAGAAAATAATAAACGAAAATAATTGTATGCTCCAAATCAGAGAGAATTTGATTGTTTATAAGAACGATTTTTTTATTTAGAACAATTCAGTTTTTTCTTGCCTGTAAAAAATAGAACTTATCACAATAACAACCTATAAGTTATTGATAAAAGAGAATTTTCTGGAGATTACTATTCTCTGGAGATGATTGTATGCTCCAAATCAGAGAGAATTTCATTGTTAATTTGAACGTCTTTTTTATTCAGAACAGTTCAATTTTTCCTTTCCTGGTTAAAATATAGCTTATCACATTAAAGCTATAGGATGAAGTAAAACTCACGTCTTCCAACACTACGTAATATTTACACTTATATTGTAATTATATACAACGGTAAATATATACAAAAAAATATTAAGTTGTGTTGGAAGACGTGAGTTTTTACTTCATCCTATAGTAAAACCAACACGAATAATGCTAATCAAGAAGTAATTAAATAACAAGCTATAAGTTATTGATGAAAGAAAATTTTCTGGAGATTACTATTCTCCGGTGATGATTGTATGCTCAAAGCAGAGAGAGTTTGATTGTCATTTGAATTTGTTGTTTATTTTAATAGTTTATAATATGTATAATTATGTCACGCGTTATGTTCACTACACGACTGGACAGCTAGTGCCTGCAAAGCACGTAATACTGCACGCTACACAGGCTTCTACAGTCACTTCTAGAGCGAACGGTACCCAGCCCCTTACTCGGTTTTGTGAAACTCGGTTTAGTGAAACAGTTGAATTTTATAACGTACTAGGATTTGTGAAACCTCGGCGTAGTGAAATTTCGATATTTATTAGATTTTTAGCCTTACTCGGAGTAGTGAAAACTCGGGTTTGTGAAACGCTCCCATGAAGGGCTGTATTTATAGAAGAAGCATAAGGAGGAAAATAATTTTTGTATTCCTCATTATATTGGGTTCACCTAAAGAATGTGCTCTGTTTAGTACAAACTGTAACTAAAATCAAGTTTTCTCTTTAGCCATATTGTTACAGAGAAAACTTGAATCAGTAAACTAACTAGAAGTAGGCCTCCTCTTAAATATTCACGTCATAGGATGGACGAATTCAGAAAACCCACAGTATCTGGTCACAGTATTGTGGTCAGTATCTTATAATGTTGCATAGGCTATTAGACTACAAAAAATAACAAAAACATATAAAGAAACTCCAGTACTCCCTGAGGCCTAGAACAGATTCAAACTTGAGCTGACAGCTTGGAGGTCACACACTACAATCACTAACAGCAATCAGAATGTAAACAATTAATTTTCAAAAATCTCAGTGTTAAATTTAGAAGTACAAAAAATTGTTCTATAATGTAACAAATGCAAAAGCAAATTATTTCATGACCAACAATTGATAACACCATTCATATTACTCAACTTCAATATAAGGCTACTAAAATGCATGCCAAGGAGCATGTAATTAATTGTGGTTTAGTTTTACTCTTAAAAAGTGTTTCTAATGTTCCATTTTTTAAAACATGTAAATTTGATAATGTCATTTCAGTGACTTTTTGTACACTTTTTTAATTTACCGGTAATGTAAATTGACTGGAATAATCCAATACTGTGATACGAGCAAGATTTATATATATATATATATATATATATATATATATATTTGCAAACGGATCTCGAAAACTGACTTGCATTAAATATTGTCAAAAATATAATCGCCTCGATGGCAATGGGCTGCGGATAAAATGTAAGTTACAGAGAAGTGGTTTAGTTTTTTTTAGCCAGCCTCAATTATTGTTGGAGCTATAATAATTTGTTATTGAATTATATATTGGTGTAGTAGCCTATTGGTATTGATAGGCCTACTGATGAATATTGTGTTGGTAAAGCAGGCCTATTGAAATATTTTCAGGAAATCCTTCAGAAGTGTGATAATAATCTTCCCAAGCAGTGATTTTCCGTTAAAAAATTCAAGGGACTACTCATGACCATGTCTGGGTAAATATTCCGACTACAGTATCCTACCAATCTGTATCAAATCGACCTTAGACTTACTTTTTACACTTTCTAATAACCTTTTAACAATGTTTCTGTCCGCGGAAGAACCCAATTTCGACGTTTCGTACGATTTTAGGCTGTATTATGACCCTCTCAAACCATACCGTCTAGCTAGGGGATCGGCGTAAATCGGGGTTCTGGGCGGGAAAACAAATCACTCAAATACACTTATTTCACTCTCTAATAACATAATTAACAATAAAAAGAACAAAGAAACACAGTTTTCCCGACATTTTCTAACGTTTTCTGGCCAAAATAAGGCACCCTTTAAACACCAGTCAACCTTGTTGTCTACAACAGTTGACGTTTTGAGCTGGGAGAAACGAGAAATATTTGGGAATCAGGGATATTTTAGAGAATTTGGGATAATTTTAGGGTAAACGGGAGATTCTCTTGATTTACAATTTTGAACTGGAAAAGCTTGTTTGATTGTAGATTTAAGGCGTAAGGTTAAGTTTATGTTAAAGATTTGTTATTTACGTTAAATTCATTTAACTTAATTTCATCAAACTGAATTAAAAAAGAATTAGTTGGGAATGTACTCAAACAAATAAAATGGCGCAACAAATCATTAACTGAGCTCAACTATATTTAGTATCAGTTCATTTCATTGTCAATCAGCTGATTACAAATCCGTTATTCCTTCAGCACAATGTAATTGAAATATACAAAGAGGTACGGCAAGTACAGAAACTACTTCTAACCAGTGAAATAATTGTTTATTTACACAAATCATTGAAGGATGTTTATTTTATAATTGGTTTAATTTATAAAATATAACAATTCTTCTTTCTTGTAATTAACGTGTTTAGATGTCGTAAAATGACTAGTTGTTATGTTTTAGACTGTCAATTAAAATACATTGGGTTTCTGTCGTATCGTTGAAAAATATAACTAATTGTGAAGTAGTATAAAGGCGACCAATACACGTAGGGTTTTATCGTAATATCCGAGATATTGCCGACATACAGCGCTCTGCGGAGTTAAGTTAGGTTTTTGTTGATATTTTCATGTCGTTAAATATATTTTATACTATCAATAAAAACCTAAATTAATCCCCGCAGAGCGATGTATGTCGGCGGCTAACACACGTAGCGTTTTATCGTAATATCCGAGATATTGCCGATACGTAGGCTACAGCGCTCTGCGGAGTTAAGTTAGGTTTTTTATTGATAGTATAAAATATATTTAACGACATGAAAATATCAATAAAAAACCTAACTTAACTCCGCAGAGCGCTGTATGTCGGCAATATACCGGATATTACGATAAAACGCTACGTGTGTTAGTCACCGACATACAGCGCTCTGCGGAGTTAAGTTAGGTTTTTTATTGATAGTATAAAATATATTAACGACATGAAAATATCAATAAAAAACCTAACTTAACTCCGCAGAGCGCTGTACGTCGGCAATATCTCGGATATTACGATAAAACGCTACGTGTGTTAGTCGCCGACACACATCGCTCTGCAGAGTTAAGTTAGGTTTTTATTGATAGTATAAAATATATTTAACGACATGAAAATATCAATAAAAAACCTAACTTAACTCCGCAGAGCGCTGTATGTCGGCAATTTCACCTATATCATCATGTTATATATACGCATAACTACAATAAAATCATGTCAAAATATTATAATAATCATAATAATAATGATAATATAATAATAAGAATATAATAATAGTAATCATTATGTACATAAGTATATAGGCCTACACATAATATAATACAGTGGAACTTGGATAATTCGAAAACTTCTTTATTTCGAAATTTTGTCTTGGTCCCTAGAATTTTATATAAAAACAATGTTAAAATATCTTGGTTAATTCGAATATTTTTTTGGATAATTCAAAGTTTTTACAGCGGAAATCTATAGTGTGTGTATAAGTGAACAAGTCATTGTGTGCGATTTTCCAGGAAACGACGTTAGGGCTTCCTGTCCTCAGACTCTTTTTAGCTAGATCAACGCGCCCACCCCACACACTAGTCCACTACTGCTCATAAATCACAACATTGACATCTGTGTGTATCATCGATGGTGGTTTATTCCAATATTCGTCGTCTTTGTTTCGTGTTGGCATTTGTGACTTCGTCTGCTTTCATGTTAACACGTCGTGTGTATGATGGCTTCGTCAAAGCGAACCTACAAATCTCTGACGTTGCAGAATAAATATCGGCGATCAAGGAGGTAGAGAAGGGATTTGAAAAAGTTTGTAATAGCTAGTTTCGTGATCCCTCCACATTATTGACATTTAACAAAAATTAGGATTTTTAATCAATAATATCTTCATTAACCTAACTTTTTTAATATACAATGTTAAAACATGATGTTCGATTCTTTATTTCAACCACTTGCATAAACTTTTCTAATTCGAATTTTTGGATAATTCGAATTTTTTTCTGGTCCCTTGAGGTTCGAATTATCCAAGTTCTACTGTAATATGAATCCCATAATTGCATCGGCATAGTGAAGTGACATTATGAGGATTGGTGCTCTGTGGAATAATATTTCATTATTACTCCTCAGTCCTCACCTAGTCGGCTGTTACCAACGTTGTTTAAACCTCTGCTACATAAGCCTATTAAAACCTGGATTCTATTAAAATATCCCGTTTCTCTCTACCTAAAACCCTTAATCGTAGACAAAAAAATCCCTGATTCTTCAATATTTCTCATTTCCCCGGCCCAGTAGCCAGATGCCTGCCGACCTCACTGTCGTATTTCGGTCCAAAAAACGTCGGGAAAACTGTGTTCAAAGTTGTACCAGTTCAAAATTGTAAATCACGAGAATCTCCCGTTTACCCTAAAATTATCCCAAATTCCCTAAAATATCCCTGATTCCCAAATATTTCTCGTTTCTCCCAGCTCAGAACGTCAACTGTTGTAGACAACAAGGTTGACTGGTGTTTAAAGGGTGCCTTATTTTGGCCAGAAAACGTTAGAAAATGTCGGGAAAACTGTGTTTCTTGGTGTTTTTATTGTTAATTATGTTATTAGAGAGTGAAATAAGTGTATTTGAGTGATTTGTTTTCCCGCCCAGAACCCCGATTCACGCCGATCCCCTAGCTAGACGGTATGGTTTGAGAGGGTCATAATACAGCCTAAAATCGTACGAAACGTCGAAATTGGGTTCTTCAGCGGACAGAAACATTGTTAAAAGGTTATTAGAAAGTGTAAAAAGTAAGTCTAAGGTCGATTTAATATAGATTGGTAGGATACTGTAGTCGGAATATTTACCCGTGTCTGTTAGTATTAAAATTCAAAAACTTTTCCATTGGGTATTACATTTGACATTAGGCCTAGACAATTAATTCATGCCCACACCACAAGACCCTTATTTAGTTCAAATCCCTTGTGATTATTGCTGGCGCATCCAAGTTGTAGCAGTCCACCCTAAAGAGAGGTTCAGTAAAGGCCTGAGCAAACCTAATAAGTTATTTTCATACAAAATATCATTTGCCTAAACAGAACGTTTAGCTTATGGATAAGGGTAGTGCCATAACCTAAAATAAACAAAATGCACATGTAACGTACCTCTGTCAGAAGAATCCATTTCAAATAAATTTTTTAAAAGTCCTAAGATAAAGGTAATAAATCACGAAAAATATAAATTTAATCACACAAGACTCACACTTCAATCTATCAACAATTTGGCCCACTTTCTATTGAAGAGAAAACATGGCCGAGCACCTCAACCATTCAGTCAAGGTCGATGAACTAGGGCAAGAAATAATACTTTTACAGAGGAGAATAATAATGTACAAATAGAGACAAGACTGTTCTAACTTAAGATATATGCTTAAATATATCTAAAAAATAACCCGTTGATACAACATCATCCACCTTGAAAAATACTTCGTAGATTAATAAAATCGTCTTTTTCACTACAATCATAACACAACACAATACAGGCCTAGTATGAGCATTGATGCCAGCAGAAGACAAAATGGTCAAAGACCTTCTGTTAAAACTTAATCAAACTGAGTTCCATATTATAAGTGATACATACTATGTCATTAAACTATTTTGTATAAGTGGGGTCAAACAAATAATACAGATATTACACATACATACATATACATATATATTTATTTATTTATTTATTCATTTATTTATGCGTGTGTGTGTGTGTGTGTGTGTGTGTAATATTAATTGAATTTTTGTTTTGTATATTTTTGTGTGTATTCATCTAAACAAGTGAAGATATACCTAGAACCACCATCACGTATAAGCTCCACCTCCATCACTCCAGCTAAACCAGATTGTAATAATTTTAGAACCTCGCTAGTTTTAATTTTATTCAAATAGGAAAGTAAATAGTGGCTTTGCAAAGCAACCTACTCAAATTAAAAATAGTTGTAAGTTAACAATAAATTAAATGTAAATACTTGGAGACAAGCTTTGCTCAGTTTTGTTGAATTAAGAACTAAAAACTAAAAATTTTAGTTGTTTATCAACAATTAATAAAAAAAATTTTACTGACTTGCATAAAGTCTGAACAAAAATTACACTTCCCCTAGGTCGGAAATCAATTTCATTACTTGCCGCGCGCGATTCCTCCACTCTAGCTATGAGACCACAGCGTCTTCACGGCTTCCATTTCGTTGTTTGTCATCATCTTCACTCAATTAATTGTCAATTGGTTATAAACAGATGTTTTTTTTACATTTGAATCTCCATGAGCTAAATGTTAATTTCTTAGATTTTCAAATTTATATTACAAGGAACACGGGATTTTATTGGCTTTTCTGGCATCATTACTAATATTGTGTGGCGTTAAGCCCACGTCGTCACTGCCACTGGGTTACTGACCACTTTATTTAGGTAAATATTAACAACCAAAATGGCTGACGCTCAGGAAATAATGTGGACGAAAAAGACTTATTATAGTGGTACCACAACAACAAACAGTATGTTGCTAAATTTTCGCAATATCTAATGGTGTACGGAGTATCGGATCCTTCCTATGTAATATTTATGGGTGTAATTTTCCTCCCCAGCTACTAAAAGGTTCAACTTTTTCTCCCTAGGTACTATACATGTCAGAGAGACCCTGGAGATGAAAAGTTCTACTCCATTCCAAAGAATCAAGCACCACTTTGCATAGTTGATTGAGGAAAAACATTATATAACATTGTTTATGTAACAATAATTACATAAACAAATACAAATAAACAATTTATGTCCTTAAAAATCATATGATAGTTCACAGATATACTTCAATAACTTGGTATAACATGGTTCAAGAATATACTTCTTTATCAATAATAATTCATTATTGTTTTATGTTTCTCATTGTTCTTATGTATACTATTACCGTATGAACTATGAGTCTACATCGATCTGCTCCATTCGCAAGCCAAAATAAGAAGAAAAGACAGGTTTTTTTATTCTGTTTTGCCAATGACAGACTCTGTTTAAGCTATGCAACTTTAAAGAGCATTATTTTTTATGGAATTTCCATCTAAATTTTGTGGCCATCCCGGCGAACCCGTCTCCTCTTGCACCAAGTCCAAGACGCTCACCGTTAGGCTACAAAGTTACATTTAATTAATTAATGTCCAAGTCTAAAACGATCACGTTTGCCAACTACATGGAAACTAAGATTTAGTTATATATATAAGTATAACTCACATCAATTATAATAATGATTGTCGTACAGTTCCTTATTTATTTCTTAAGGTGTTAAGTTTTATTGTTATTGTGTATTGTTAGTGTTATTGTTTTATGATATCAAAAGTTATTAAGCGAACGCTCAGGAATATGGGTAATAATGAATTTTAACATCAAACAAACCGTTTTAAATAAATAATCTGCACGCATCTTGGAAAGTCAAATCATTCTAATTATAAATTTGTAATATAGTGAAAAATTATAGTTGTAATGTTAGAAGTATCAACTTAAGTCAAAGAACCGCCAATGAAAATGATTACAAAAAAATATACATTAGAAAAATAGAAAAAAATTATATTATATAATAAAATTATAAAAGACTTTTTATTTGATTATGTGAAACTACCCTGTATATTAATAATATTTTTTTATATTTAGATATATTGAATTTAGGATCCCATAAAACTATATTAAAACATTAATTTTTACATTTACAATATTTTAAAGCAAATAACATTATAAAAGTTAAACATGAAAAAATTTTAAAATAAAAAAACAAAACAAAAATAAATGGAACATATTTATAAAATTTATCTTAAAAAATCATAAAAAACAAATTGTCTTTGTTCTTAAAAAATCACTTGTTTATATAAAAAACATACAATTTTATTTAATGATTAAAATTAAATAAAATGTTAGTTGTAATAATATAAAATGTTACTTATATGATAAATTGATAAATAAATTTAATAATGTAATTGGGATAATAAACATAATTTAAAACATTTACTTAGCTAAAGCTATATATATTTATATTTAAACTATACTTGTGGCAGGCTGATTGATAAACCCAATAAAATATAGATTAATATCAATATTATATTTTTATAGTTTTGGTGGGGTTATAGGTGTTGTGATATTTAGGATCCCAAGCACTATAAACCATTCAATTTTTATTTTAAACATTTCAATAAACATATTTAGAGCCGTTAATGAGCAATTTTTACTCTACACATTTTTAAAGGTTGTATGGGAAAACACTTTTTAAAATAAATAAAACAAAACAAAATGAAAACATCTGGAAATACCTATCACCAAATTGCTCCATGGTCTTAATTTCATAAAAATTCCACCAGTGAGGTCTTTGGGTCTTACCCCAAAATCACTTAGGCCTACAACAAATTTTGGTAGATTAAACATGACGAATTTAAAATGGATTTAGTTGTATAATATACATGTTACTTCATTAATAATTTGATAAATTAAAATTAAATAGGTACTCATGTAATTGCTAGATGAACTAAAATTAGTTAAAAACTTAATTGTTATACTGTTAAGCCTAGGTGGAAAATGTTTGTATGTATATGTTGGGGAGGAGGGGCCCAATGAACAAACTTGCTTGAGGGCCTGCGGACTCTAATTACCGCCACTGGACTGCGTAGGGCAGACTTTACAAATATAACTTAGAATGCAATATAAATTGTTTATATGCGGGTGGTGTCAAATTATATAGTGCTCTGTGCACTATAAACTATCAAATTTTAATCAAAATCTTTAGAGCCGTTTTTGAGAAAATTGGATTTTTCACGTTTTTTAAGGGTTTTTAGGGGTGAACTACCCTTAAAAATCAAAAATTCAAAAAAATGAAAAAAAAGCCGGGAGATACGGTGACTATATATATACATGCCAAATTTCATCTAAATCGGACAAATGGGGTAGGCTGTGGCACTGTACACATCCAGACACACACACACACACACACACACACACACACACACACACACACACACACACACACACACACACACACACACACACACACACACACACACACACACACACACACACACACACAGGCAGACACACGGACGGACAGACATCACGCCAAAACCCACTTTTTTGGATTCAGGGGACCCCAAAACGGATATATCCACCCTCAACTCAAATTCGAAAATTTTGACGAAAACATTACTTTCTCCATATAATGTATAAGGGGAGAAAGTAAAAAATGTCTGTATTTACTTCCCTGTGGAAATAGGTTAGACAATGAATAAGTCTAAAGGTTATGTTTTTACTTCATCTAAACAGCTGTTCTTATTCTTTTATATTAAAAATGCAATACAATAATAGCTCTGGTGGTTTCTATGGACACATGTTACATATTTTCTATCTTACAAATTGCCAACACCTCACAGAGCTAAGACATATCTATGTCAAAATACAGAATGGCACAACAGCTTTTTCCCACTGTATCTCAGCAGAAATTAATTGGAGGGAACAAGCACATGAGTGATGGAGTGGCAACAGACTTCGCTAAGAATATTGGTAAACCTGCAGCTCCAGACCGCTTAACACCTCACCTCACGTGCCAGAAGAATTGTAGTGTGGTTTTTAGCGCTGAAAAACTGTTGGGCCCTGTGATTGAACTAGCACCTCATCATTTTCACTTGAGCACACCTATGACACTAGAACTAATGTAAAAGAACCTCATCATTTGTGCATACCTGTACATGAAGGTTGAATCAACACCTCAGATTCATTTTCACTTGTGCACACCTATATATGACGTTGAACCAATGTCACAGAACCTGATAATTTTTGTATATCTGTTAATGATGATTGAACTATAGTAACAAAGATTCATTTTTACTTGAGCACATATTTATACGACACTAGAACCAAATTCACAGAACATGTTCATTTGTGCTTACCTGTACATGTTGATTGAATCAACATCACAGATTCCTTTTCACATGAACACCTATACTGTATAATGACACTTGAACCAATGTCACAGAACCTGCTCATAAGTGCATACCTGTACATGATGATTGAACCAATACCACAGATTCCTTTTCACTTGAGCACCTATACTGTATATGACACTTGAACCAATGTCACAGAACCTGCTCATAAGTGCATACCTGTACATGATGATTGAACCAATACCACAGATTCCTTTTCACTTGAGCACCTATACTGTATATGACACTTGAACCAATGTCACAGAACCTGCTCATAAGTGCATACCTGTACATGATGATTGAACCAATACCACAGATTCCTTTTCACTTGAGCACCTATACTGTATATGAGAACCTATAGCCTACTGTATAATGACACTTGAACCAATGTCACAGAACCTGCTCATAAGTGCATACCTGTACATGATGATTGAACCAATACCACAGATTCCTTTTCACTTGGACACACATATATAAGATCAATAAGTTTAAATGATCTGGCAAATTCGTTATTTTTAGGTATAGGAAATAATTAAATTAGGAAATAAATAAAATCTTTATTAGATTCAGCACGGTATAAATGTTTATATAAACTTGATAACTAATGTATTGCATAACAAGTTATTTTGATATTCAAACAAAGATAAATGACTAAATATTTACATGATATATAATGACTACTTATCTGGTAAACAATAAAAAAAATAAATCTGAGCTCACAGTCACTGATTTATATTTTATTCACTAAAAAAATGTTTATTTTTTAGACTAAAATATAAAAACAGAGTGGTCATATTTATATTTATTAATTATTTATCATACATTCAACAGCCCTAAATGTTGAAGTCATTTTAAATTTGTTTATCCATTATATCTAAATGAGTTTTCAAAATGTTTGTGATGGGATGTATGTGGGGTTATTTTACATGGGGTTTAATACAAAATATTACAAAATATATTTTAAGGAATGCCATTCATTTAGGACCATTAACAAGTGTAGCCAATGTGTGTAACAATAAAAAAACACCTTTTTTATAATAAAAATAAAACAGACATTTCAAATTAAAATTGTATGTTTTATGTTATGCATAAAACCATGGTTTAGCTATTTCCCATAGGGAAGTAGCTATTACCGTAGGTCTCATGGCAAGCCCGGGACCATGATATTTTTTCTTCTTTAGGTGCCCAGAGACCTAAAACAATAGTCGTTATATATATATATATATATATATATATATATATATATAAATGTGTGTGTGTGTGTGTGTGTGTGTGTGTGTGTGTGTGTGTCTGTGAACACTACCTGTTCCCATTGACCAATGGGAACAGGTAGTTTGGGGGGGTTTTGTACCCCAAAATGGAGGTTTTTGCGTTTTTCACATGTAATTTTTAAAAATTTCTAATTTTATATTGCACCGTTGGAATCAGCTTAAAAAACTACACAATTAAGTTCCTTAAAGTTTTTCTCTATCTCCAATGGTTACGGAGATAATAAAAAATCTAAACACAGTACATTGTATTGTGGGGCTCCAATGTTAATCTTATGAAGGCTAGGGAAAAATTAATATTTACCATATTAATAAATATTTTGGATAAAACTTGATATTTAGCTTATATGGTTCAGATCTATCCATTTATGCTTAAAAATCATAGTTTATTTGTTTATCATGGCAGCAAACCTGCATACTCCTTTGCCATATTAATCATTTAGGGAAAAGGCAAACTCCTTTATTTATTTACAGATGTTGATGAAAGTTGGTATAATTGGTTAAAATAAAAATTATTAAAAAATAATTGGAAAAATTAAAACACATTTATTACACAATGAAAACATTTATGTGGCTTAAATAAAACCAAGTACCTGGTGACCGAGCTTTGCTCTTATAGAATAAGACATGTATTATAAAAATTAATTAGAAAAATTAAAACACATTTATTACTCAATGAAAACATTTATGTGGGTTAAATAAAACCAATTTAATACACTATAATTAATATAGCACTGAACAAAAAGTAGTACCCATGACGGGATTGAAACTCGCGACCTTCGGCTCACGAGGCCGACACGGACTACCGCTAGACTACGGCGTCTGCCAAATAACTGTAGCCGTTTAAGGTCTTTTAGCAAAACTCAATAGTCTTAACAGATCATTTACTGTTTAATTATCCATACAGTTATTATTAGCCTGTGATCAACTGATTTTGTTAGAAACAGAATGAGGATTGAAAAGCAAAAGAGAAATTTTATTTACACCTACTAATTGGTTTGTTACAGTGGCTTCATTCAAGCAATACAACAAATACGTTTTCTATCAAAACACGGAAGATTTTGGAAATACTCTTTCCTGCTTTTATTTCGCACAGTTATGTTACCCTTAAGTTTTTACAAAATGTTTAGTAACCTGATAATTTTACATTTATTACAAACATAAAAAATATATTTTATGAAAAACCTCTATTCACATATTGTTCCCCGCCGTCATCAATCAAGAACTATCAAACGGTTATAAACAGCCGTTTTGGTTTGTATTGTTTACATTTTATTCTCTATAAGCATAATGTTAATTTTTAGATTTTAAACTTAATATTACAAGAAAACACGAATTTTGCTGGACATTAGACCTACCTAGAACTTATTTTCTACTCGGAAATTAGTTTTTTCCAAAATTTTAAGAAATTCCTTAGTGCCGTTTTCGAGATCCGTGTGCATATATATATATATATATATATATATATATATACACAAACCTTGCTCGTATTCGTAGAATTGGATTATATTATTGATTTGGAAATTCGCTGAGTACGCAGGTCTGCTGCAACGGGTGTATTTAATCTACCAAATCACGTGACTGTTTTAACACTACTTTCATGATATAAAAGAATTTTCTTGACATTCAACCTAATTACAGTCATATAATATATTTATACTATAATATGTACACATACACACACTTTAAATGTGACAAAAAACAAGGTCAATATTAAACGAATTTATATTCCCATTTTATATTATAGTACCGTACCTGGAGACCGAGCTTTGCTCGGATAGAATAAGATAATTTTAAGGAAATAAATTAATACTAATAATACAAACAGTTTGGTAATTATTATTTTACTTATATTGGCAACAGAACATAATATTGTTAGTTGCTTTCTGAAATAAAAACAAAAATGATAGTTTATTGAACAATTAACTCCAAAATGTTTCTACTAACTTGCATAAACAAAAAATTATCGAACCGTTCGGGAATCAATCTCACAACCTTTACCCGCACGAGTCCGCCGCGTCGGCAATGAGCTAAAACGCGATTAACCTGCGAGGTGATTCAGCATCTTTTACCCAGGCGTTATTTCTGGAGCTATCATAAATATTCGTACGACTATTAATTCAACTAGTTCTGTTAGATACTGAATAAGGATTAAGAAGCAAAAGGGAAATTTAATTTATTCAATTGGTTTAAAAATGTAGCTACAATGAATAAGTTTCCTATCAAAACACGATCGACTTTGGAAAAACCTTTCTCTGCTTTTATTTCGCACAGTTATTTTACCCTTTAGTTTTTACAAATTGTTTACTGATTTGATCATTTTTCATTTATTACATACATACTTAAATAAATATGTATAGAAAATCTCTATTCACATCTTGCAAAGAGCCTATTGTTAGCCATCTTCACTCAACAACTGTCAAACGGTAATAAACAGCTATCTAGAACTTATTTTCTACTCGGAAATTAGTTATTTCCAAAATTTAAAGAAATTTCTTAGTGTCGTTTTCGTGTCGTTTATACATATACATATACATATATATATATATATATATATATATATATATATATATATATATATACAAACCTTGCTCGTATTATAGAATTGGATATAACTTTATCATCTACATAAATAAAGTTAGAGTTTTGCCTGTACATTGCTTAGAGTTATTCTTTTTTTAGTTAATTTTACATTTTGTGTGTTAGTGAAGCCGAAACAAGTCTTATCTCAATTTGTGTCTATTTGTCTGTGACGCTCCAGGGGTCATTTTACGCCACCTTCTCCTCAAAAACGGGAAAACTGATAACTATGAAAATTATTTTAAGCATTAGAGATTTCATAAAACTTTTTTAAAAAGTTTTTTAATGCTTGAAATGATCCTGCGCCCCATCAAAAGTATATTAAGAGCATTTAAAAACCCACTTTTTACGCAATATTAGTCACATTTTGCTTTCAGCTTTCAACGAATCATCTACACTACTGGTAATAATCACCTGCCTCTGTAGTTTTTAACACAAAATGGTTTAGGCATTGGTCATTAACATTAATAGAAAGAATAACAAACAGCTGTCAAATTGAAATTAATATTAGTTTGCTTACATTGATTGTTCATTTGAAATTAATGTCAAAATCATACTATATTAAAATGTTATCTTGTTGTATTACGAATTTTAATGATTATGAACATTTTTTGATCTAATCTCATTAATTTTGTCATGTTAATAAGTATCTTTTTCCCTAACACAGAATCCTACAACCCTTACAAAGTACGAGCATAGTGCTAGTCGTATTTAAATGTGAAAAGAAAGCCATCTGTCCTATGAAGATCAAACAGCTGAGTACAACCATTACCATAAAACTAAAATACTTTAAAATAACAAAACTAATTAATTTGTTTTAAACGCTTCCAATTAATTCCATAAAATATGCTACATGATGACTCCAAACAACTGGCCCATACTCTAACTTTAATCGGACAAATACAAAGTATAGAAATATTAATGAATATATATTTTGGAAGAAGAAACTTGAACACTTAGTAAAGCCCAAAGCTGAATAAGCTGATTTGTAACAGAAACTATGTGATCTAGGAAGGAATATTTTGAACAAAATTACAGAATATTACAGTATACCTAAATCCTTAACCCTTAAAAGAGTAATGATGTTTTGAAACGTCACTACCTCTGAGCTGTTAAAGATTAAGGGAAAAATATCAAATCACACCTCAAAGGAGTAAAACATTTTTTCCACTAAATTTTATCGCATCCTACTGTAAATATAGCAGAACATGTGTATGAGGTTAAAAATCCCCAAAAATGAACATCTTATAACTTTTTTATTATGAATGTCTTTAAAACATGGTTACATTATTTCATTATCAAATGGGCATTTGAGAGTGAAATCATTGTACATTTCTTTAATTTTTTTCTTAAAATTTTCTCATCCCAAAACAACCAATCAATTTGTATCTTATGTTGTTACAAGAAAACCTAAAAAAAGAAAAACTGTGTAAAGTTTTACACCAGTCCATATGCTTTCAATTTATCTGAATATTTAAGTGTTCAAATCATCTGCCTATGACAGTATTTTACTATTATTTATGCAATATATTATATTATTGATGAGTATTATGAACATTAATAATAATAATAATAATTCAATTAAATTAAATTAATTTATTTTTCATATACATTTTTGAATTACAATGCAGTTATTTGTTTAATCTCTCTAGCCACATGGCTAATTGAGAGATCAGCTATTTCTGTAAGTAATGTATAATACCAGGATTACAAGATTTATTTTTCAAATAAATTTACTTACAGTACTATAATATATGTTAATTGTAGAATGTTGGGAAATTTTATCCTCGCAGGGATTAAACAAGTTAGTACCTGGTGACCGAGCTTTTCTCGGATAGAATAAGACATGTTTTTACAAGTTAATTAGCAAAATTAAAACAAATTTACTGCTCAATGATAACATTGATGTGGTTTAAATAAAACCGTTTTCATACCCCTTAATTAATATGGCATAAATACTGAACAAAAATATAGCCCTCGGATGGGAATCGTTCACGCGACCTTGCTTACGTGAGACCTGAGCCCTATTAACTGAGCTACGGCGTCGGCCAAGTTTTAGTTGTCGTTTAAGAGTTTTTGGCCAACCTCAATTGTTTTAGCTAATCTTATACTGAATTTAAATGTCCATACAGTTAGTTATTATTATCCTGTGATCAACTGATTTTGCTAGAAAAGGAATGAGGATTGAAAAGCAAAAGATAAATTTAATTTATACCAGTTAATTGATTTGTTACAGTGGCTTCAAGCAATAGAATGAATACGTTTTCTTTCCAAACACAAATGATTTTGGAAATAATTTTCTCTGCTTTTATTTCGCACAGTTATTTTACAAATTGTTTAGTAATTTGATAATTTGTCATTTATTACATACATAAAATAAATAGTTATGCAAAACCTCTATTCACATATATGTTTGCCACCATCGTCAATCAACAACTGTCAAACGGTTATAAACAGCTGTTTTGATTCGTATTGTTTACATTTGATTCTCCGTATAAGCGTAATGTTAAATTTTTAGATTTTAAACTTAATATTACAAGAAAACACGAATTTTCCTGGACATTTGACCTATCTAGAACTTATTTTCTACTCAGAAATTAGTTATTTCCAAAATTTAAAGAAAATCCTTAGTCCCGTTTCAGTATTAAGTATTAATAAAGAGCCATTCATAATAATAACAATAATAATAATACTGTGTCATTCACACACCTTTACAGAAATTTTGCCAGCTACATTACTACCTTATGAATGTTAAAGGTCCTAAATTTAATCCCCGAAGAACTCCTGACTCAGCAACATATGTCTTGAAGTAAACCCCTCATAACTACTGTAAAACTCTCTTATCTTCTGTAGAGATAAGAAGAGAAACCCTAATGACTCTAAAATAATTGTATTTAAGTCAGTTTATAGTGAGATACCATACTTTACCAAATGTTTTTTAAAATTCAGTATAAATGACATCAACCTGAATATTGTTATATATTATTAATCTATTGATGGAATACAAAACTGAAAACGTTTAATAAAAATTTGAATTGATAGATCTGCTCTAAAAAACATGCTGGTAATCACTGGTAAAGTTTTTGATATGTTTGAATAATTACTGTATGAAATTAATTAACACTTTGACAGGTGTTGAAAGTAGGGCTATCAGTCTATGATTCTTTAAAAAGACCCACTTAGGGCCACTCTTTTAGAGACCCTCTTAGACCTTCTTAGGGACCAGTAAAACCTTTATGAGTTTCCAAGAAATAGGAAAACAATTATTTTTGAAAATATGAGACATAGGACGAACTAATGAGTACGCACAAAAAACCTCTTATACAGATGAAGGGATTAATCTGTTTACTATATCTACAAGTACAGTATTATTAAAAGCTTTTACTTCTTTATGGTACATTTTTCAAGATTGTCCATTTTCTTGAAAATTATAACATTCTTTGTGTGTAAAAATTCACAACATGAGTAAAGGGTGAGTGTAATATGATTGTAAAATTACAAATCCCTAAAAAACTTTTTTCTTGGAATTTATACTTTTTTCTTTAGACCTTGGAAACTGTTTATGTGTTTAGTTCAATTTTCATGGTGACTACATGTTTAATAGTTTATCTTTAGAAATATGCTAATTGGTTGAGTATTTTATTGATGATTAATGATCCATATAGTGAAAATATATCAATATAGTATAAAAGTCTAAATTGTAAAACTATTACTATTTTTCAAAACAAAGTTATCACAAATAAGTATATTCTCCTTTCAAGGTAATGAAACATATTACTTTTTACTATTTTTTAAAGGTAGATTTTGTATGTGTCTACCATGAAAATTTTACAGCAAATAATTAAAACCAGTAAAATTGGAGTTAACCAACCATAGTGAAAGATAATTGTTAACAATTCACAGGGATTCAAATTTACTGTCATTATTAACCAATATCTAGGTGTGGCAGAATATACACAACACAATATATTGGCTGAGAGTGTCTATACCTGAAATTGCCTTCTAAATGTTTGTTTGAGAATAATGATGAAAGTGTATATAAATTAAATGTTTCTTCATAAAGTTATTAGAAACACCAAGTGGTATATATATATATATATATATATATATATATATATATATATATATATAAACATTTATTAATTGAGGACTATTAAATGTAGAGATAAAAAACACCCATATGATATTTTTCAATAATTAATAACTATGATTAAAGGTTTATGAATTCTGCATTGGTTTAGTTAAAAGTACCACTAAATCGTCATGTTCTAAAACTAAAAGGAAAAAAATAATATAAACTGATAATAAGAAATTAAATTTCTTTAAGATAAATTAGAAATTAAAAATAGTACAGCTATCACAAAAAAACTGATAGGGAGTCAATTCATTATAAATACTACTGTACTGACAATAGACAATAGAGTTTTCACATTTTGAATTTTCTTGTGGTTTTTAAATTAAAATTTATGTGCAAGGTTACGCAAACAGCTACATCTCTATTAACACTATTTTTACATGACTGAACAAGATTGTAACTTAATTTGCATTAAACTTTCTGTAAAAGTTGTTTGGTTTACTTTTTCAATAAATCACTTAGTTTTACAGAAGTATAAAATAAAAACATAAATATAAAGAAATATAAATATAAATACCCCCATTGCAGCAGACCTGCGTACTCAGCAAATTTCCAGATCAATAATAATATATAACAGGTTTGATCAATATCTGTAATAAATAAGAGAGTTTGCATATTCTCCATAAGATTAACATGGGAAAGAATATGCACATTTGCTGCTTTGGGGAATACTGAAAGTAGGCATTTTTATCATAAACATTTTTTATTTTTACTACATACCAAGTTTCATCTACATCTGTCCATAAGTAAAGGAGTTTGCCTATTCTCTATATGATTAACATGGGAAAAGAGTATGCAGGTTAGCTGCCATGATAAACACATTAACAATGATTTTTAATGGTGAAAATAAAAAAAAATTAAATTACATATGAAAAACGCAAAAAACCCAATTTTTGAGTGCAAAACCCCTCCAAACTACCCGTTTCGATTGACCGATATGTCTGGTTTACAAACTCGTCCGAGCTAATGTAGAAATACACATCTCTACCACATTCGGTCTCAATCAGACCATTTTTACGAGTGTTATTGTGTTCATAGACACATCTATATGTATATATATATATATATATATATATATATGTATATGTATAAGTTTTAACGACTATTGTTTTTGGCCTTTGGGCACCTAAAGACGAAAAAATAACTTGGTCCCGGGCTTAATTCTTAACATGAGACCTATGGCAATAGCTTCTTCCCAATGGAAATTCGCTAAAATCTGTTAAAAACAAGGTACAGTACGTTGTTTAAAGGAGCTTCAAAGTTAATCTTAATTGATAGCTTATAAATTGAAATATTGTAATAAAACTTGGTAGGTATACAGCTGCTTCATATAAGTTCTTAACTGCATCTAATAATGTATGTGCAAAAATCCAAATATTTGTTCCTGTTGTGGTAGCAAACCTATTTATTTATCAGATTTATTATATTATTATTAGTATTATTAATCCCATTTTATTCTAATGTATGATAGGCAAACTGAATTTCCTTATTTTTTATAATGTTCTGATAGAACTTGTTATACAGCTTCAACTAGTTATAAGGTTAGTTATTTTGTCATTACAGCAATAAAGATTATTATTATTATTATTATAAATGGCGACCTACTAAGGTAGGTATTTTTAGATGATTATGAATGAGAAATGAGTGTAAGATGATTGTGGCACAATCTATGGATATGTCTAAGCTCTGGGTGGGGGGAGTGTCAGAAATTCGTGTCATGTAAAAATTTTAATGGAAGTGACGTCATGTGGTTATTAGGATAGCTGTTTAGTGGAACTAAAAACATTCCCTTTAGACATTTTCATGATCTAAGCTGTGTCCTAAAGGGAAGTAAATAAATTTCAATTTTTATAATCTCAAGTACCTAATTCATAAATAATGGTAATTTGCAGAGTAAACAAGTCAGTATTTTAATACATTTTATGTAAAAACCCCATTTGGGGCTAAAAAAACTATAAACCCGTCTTTGAATGAACCGTTTGCATGGACTTCAAATAGATTGGGGATAATAAACCTCAACCTGCCTTGGTATAAACAATTCACTTGCATTAATTTCGAATAGATGCAAATTTATATCAGTTTACTGAATTTCTCTGAGATTCAAATTATTTTCCTAGAGTTCTCATGTTTACAGACATAATATTGGTGACACAGCGTCAACTCTTACTGTGAACTTGAAGACATTAAAGTTACCACTTCTGATTTAAAAAATATATAATCTTATGAATGGATGTCAATGTGTTCACAAAATCATATTTTATATATTGTAAAAGAAACATAGGCTATTTCTTGTTTCTCGTGTAGCCTATATTATTCTCGAGTAAAACTAAAATTACATACATTATTGAAAAATCTGAAAATATTAACATTTATCCTAATATATTTCGGAAAAATAAGAGGTTTATTTAACAAATGCACCCAACAAATTTAGAGAAAATTTAATACCAATTAAGTTAAAATCTTGTTCAGTCTGGTAAAGTTAGTGGCAATGGAGGTATAGCCCTTTGCACATTTAAACCTTGCACATTTAAAATTCAATGCCTAAACCAGTAAACGCTCCAATGGGATTTTGGAGATTTGTATCATAATGACCCTTTAGTACAATACTCTATCAATAATACAAAATCCAGCCTTACATTAATTTTTTCGGAGATTTATGCATTTATTAAATAACAGGTTACTAAGCTTATACTCCATCAATACAATTCTTTCCTCGCAACAACAACTTTGTATTGATCGATTTCTTTCTCCTTGGTGTTCGAAACACAATTTTTAGCTTTTCTCAAAGGTTTTTTCCTAATATTGATAATAATGCTTTCATCATCTGCAATCTATTCTAAATCTTCATTTTTGATTGGAAGAAACTTAATCTCTATTCTAGGACTTTTTCCTCCAGTAGTTTGTTCATTATCTTCTTTTGGCATATAATCCACTTTAGCCTTTTGTTGAGTGTCAGTTGCATTTTTTATTTAAGTACAAGGTTAGTAACCTGTTGTTTAATATATGCACCAATTCAGGAGGCTTATAAATAAAAATGAATATTCATTTATGTCCTCCATTGACTGGGCTAGACACCACAAGTACTGTACTTAAATCTTTTACCTAAACAAAAGCTAAATTGTATATCTGCAAGTGTAATTGCTATTTGTTGCTGTTCAAACAATGATACAGTTCTCTAAATTATACTACATTTGTCAAGGTGTGGGTGATAGAATATGGTTGAAATACTCAAGTACTTAAACCTAAAAATATTATGTAACTTTTAAAATTTAAAAACTTAAATCATCTGATGCTGTATGAGCTTATCTTGTGGCCTTGCTTGCACTAAACATACAGTAGATTATAGGGTTTGCAGCACTGTTTAGCGGAGCCAAGCTTTGGATCAGTGTTGCCAAAGCAATGTTGCTCTGAGTTCTTGGAATGTAACCATATACTTGAAGAAGATCAAAAACGATGTAAGGACTCCAACACAACACAAAAACTGTAACAAAATGTCAAGCATAACGTTAGATGTTTAGACTGGACTTTGAACAAATTTTATAAATTTCAAAGTGACAAGGACTATAAAAATCAATTTATTTTGTTAGCTTTTTCACAGCCCTTGTGGAATGAAGTCTCACTCCAATACATTTACTACTACAAGGACAAAGGCTACGAAAAAGGTAACTAAATAAATTTGACTTTGTGATGAATAATATTAGGATGATCTATTATATAAAGTGTATTTTAAACTCTCTAAAATGTATTTAAAAAAAACATACGTCATTTTGGTTTTTATTTGTTTCAATGATCATAGTTCCTCTTACATTTAACATATCATTATGGTCTCAAAATCTTTATTAAAAAAAATGTTTGTATTTACTTCCCTGTGGGAAATAGGTTAGATCATGGATATGTCTAAAGGGAATATTTTAAGTTCATCTTAACTGCTGTTCTAATTCTTTATATTTAAAATTCAATACAATAGTTCAAGTAGTTTCTATGGAAACCTGTTACATGCTTTCCATCTAAAAAATCACCAACACCCCAGAGCCCAGAGCTAAGACATATCCATGTCAAAAATGCATTAAAAAATCACAGAACATGTGTTCTGTGAGTTAGGTCATGTTGGTTAGTTTGAAGATACTATATGGTGTCTTCAAACTCATCATCTACATTACAGATATTACATTACATTTGCATAAACCGTTCTGTAAATGTGTACATTACTGTACATAATTTTAAAATTATTATTTATTTATTAAATTTTAATTTTTGATAAAGGGTGGCAACAATATTTTTTTCTTTTTTTGTTATTGGTATTTTATTTACAGTCCTGTTTTAAACATTGCTAATGCTTTCATTGTACAATTAATTATGTTTTTAAATGTTTAAACACCCTTTACCTCTGATGTTATATGAATGAAAATTATGGTTTGTTGGCTCTGAATTATTTAATTAAAAAATTGTTTTTAGCGAATTTCCCATAGGGAAGAAGCTATTACCGTAGGTCTCATGGCGAGACTTAAGCCCGGGACCATGTTATTTTTTCTTCTTTAGGTGCCCAGAGTCCAAAAACAATAGTCGTTAAAATTTTTATATATATACTAGCTGACCCGGTGAACTTTATAACGCCTGACAGTAAATACGTACTAACTTTAATATTGGCCATGTTCTGAAGTCGAATAGCATTACGGTTTCATTGTGAAAGGTTATATATTCTAGGTCGCGGCATGGTGAATAACAATGTTGAAACGATATGACATATTAATAACATTACCATAAAACAAATAAATATGAGTGGATTAATTCACAATTTTCAAATCCAATCCAAACCCAAACGAAACCCAACTGTAATACGGCTTTTATAGGAAAGATATACAACAGCTGATTATTATAATAAACGTAATAATACAAACATTGTAATTATCATATAAACACGTGACTTTAATCGGACAGAAAATAAAAATATAAATACATAATCCCACAAAACCTTAAACTATTAACGTGGTGAATAAAGCTGATCATTTTTTACAGTACACATTTACTTCATAGTTTCACATTAATGAATGATTCAGATGGCATTGGATAGTAAAGCATACTGCTAATAGAAAGTAAACCAATCAGCTGTAGCTAAGAAATCAAATGTTTTCATTGTAGACAATTTGTAAACAAACTTACTCTCCATAAGGTTAACATTAGAAATTTAAAACGCCATAAAATGGAAACTTATAGGGTTTTCGAAAATATTTTTTCACTAAAACCTTCCCAGACACATATAGAGCAACTTCCTAAAATTTCATGGCGATGAGTAGTTTGGCAATGCATAAAGGACATACATACATACAGACATACATTCAATTTTATATATAGAGATATATATATATATGTATATATATATATATATATATATATATATATATACATATATATATATATATATATAAGTATATATATATATATATATATGTGTGTGTGTGTCTGTGAACACGATAACTCTCGTAAAAATGGTCCGATCGAGACCAAATTTGGTAGAGACGTGTATTCCTACAAATGCTCGGACGAGTTCGTAAACCAGACATATCGGTCAATGGGAACGGGTAGTTTGGGGGGTTTTGTACCCCAAAATGGGGTTTTTTGCGTTTTTCACATGTAATTTTTAAAAATTTATATTTTTATATTTCACCATTGGAATCAGCTTAAAAAACTACACAATTAAGTTCCTTAAAGTTTTTCTCTATCTCTAACGGTTACCGAGATATTAAAAAATCTAAACACAGTATGTTGTATTGTGGGGCTCTAATGTTAATCTTATGGAGGATATATTAATCAATATTTTTGGATAAAACTTAGTATTTAGCTTCATGTGGTTGAGGTCTATCCATTTATGCTTAAAAATCATAGTTTATGTGTTTATCATGGCAGCAAACCTGTATACTCTTTTCCCATATTAATCATATAGTGAATAGGCAAACTCCTTTATTTATGGACAGATGTTGATGAAAGTTGATATAAATGCTCAAAAAATTAAATGTTTACGCTAGAAACACCTACTTTCAGCGTTCCACACTGCAGCAAACCTTCATACTCTTTCCCATGTTAATCTATGGAGAGTAGGCAAATAATACTCATATTTATTGACAGATAATGATCAAACTAGTCATATATTTTTATTATTATGTTATTGATTTGGAAATTCGCTGAGTACGCAGGTCTGCTGCGACGGGGGTATTTCTTAATAATCATAGGTAGTGCATGGAATGGTTACAATGTTGAGGGTTTCATTCATCAACCCCTAAAATGTAACTCCGCCATACACCTTATAGGATTCTTCTGTAGACTACTAAAATTAACTTGTTACTATTATTTTTTAATATAAATTTCCAGACTTAAATTCTTCAATTTTAGATTTGAGTAAAAGTAGAGTACTGTACATAGTTAAAAAATATTAGTAGGGTAGTAAGAGTAGTTTAATGCTAATTTTCTTTTATGTGTCTATAATGCCCCTCAAAACTTAATCATTAAAATAATCCTGCTAAATGTTTAACTCTTTTTTGACATGGATATGTCTTAGTTCTAGGGGTTGGGGTGGGGTGTTAGCAATTATTCTAAGACAAAAATTTGAAACATAAGAACAGCTGTTTAGATGAACCGAAAACATCCTGTTTAGACATATCCATGATATAACCTTTTACCCTCAGGGAATTAAACGAAAAAATTATTTAATTTAAAGGTTTCAATTGTTGAATGGGTTTGATTTTGATTGTTAATGTGTCTTAAAAATTATGAAATTGAATCAGTGTAACTTAGTTGCTCAGTAAATTTGTAACAACTGTACCGGTATATTATTTTGTTGACAGCTTTGCTCATAAATATTGTCAGTTAGCAATAATATTCTTACCAAGGACAATAATAAATGTCATTTTGACAGTCTTCACTTTAGCTTGTGGAATGATTCCTCTAGAACTGGCTCTCCTTGTGTCATCAAGTGTTGGTTCTATAAACAAACAAGTAAACATTTCAATTAACCCTTTAAAGAGTACAGTATTTTGTGTCAAATTAATATTGACGTTTTAAAACGTCTATTTATTGGTTCTGCAAAAAGGAGTAGCGATGTTTTAAAACGTCATTTGACAAAATTTGTTCAAATACGTAAATATATACATATAATCTGACACAGATTGATTCTCAAGTTATAAATTGATAATTAAGGACACGTAGATACGCGGGACATGTGAATTGGTGTATTCTGTAGGTTGTGGGTAATCTGCGGAGGGTTTCTTAGGCGGGGTGGTTGCAGCAGGAAGTTTCGGCGGAAAAAGTGGCGGTGCGGCATGAAGTTTTATTATACCTATTATTTATTAGCACTGATGGTTCAGCGGGTAATAAAAATCAAAGTGTTCTACACTCCCCTATTATTGACGCCTGTGAGTAACTGAGAGTTTGCTAAACATCACTCAGAGCTTTCTTGAGTTCTTTAGTTGATTAAAGATTTGAAAATTGAAAATTGATTGAAAAAAGTTCTAAAATGTTTATTTTTAGGGTATTTTGAACCTAAAACACGTTTCTAACTATATTTACTCCATGTTGCAATGTAATTAAGGAAAAATTTAGAAAAAATCTTTTTACTCTTTTGAGGTGTGTTTTGAGTTTTTAATGACGTTTTAAAATGTGGTTACTCCTTAAAGGGTTAATAAAACTTGTATAGGGGATAATTAATTAATCAATTACATTTATCCTTAATAAGGATACTCAATAAATAATACAATGTTTCACTTCTTCAATATATTTTCATCTCAACATATGGAGACTATTTTTTATTAAATGATAAACATTAAAATGATCTGTTATGAGATGAGTGCTCACTTTGAGAATAGAGCTTGCTCTTGGCCCAAATGGTGGTGACGATGAGAGCGTAGCAGATGGATATGATGAAGGCTGGAGCCACGAACACAGCAGTGGCCACCAGGGTCATATACAACTGCCATTGCCATGGCTCGCTGAACTCTATCCAGCATTGCGGCCGACCCTGGACAGGACGGACGTGGTACAGCACGCCGATGGGCACGGACAGTACCAGGGCCAGTGTCCATGCCGACACCACCAGCAGCCGTGCCCTCCTCCCTGCAAAAAATCACATGTCAATGTTTCTTGACATCTATCTTCTTTAAACCTAGATGGAAACGGCCTCCTCTATGGTTTCTAATTCAAACAACACTCGGTTAACTTCAAAAATGCAAATATTGTTGGTTCAATCCCTGACTTGATCCACGTGGTTGATCCACAGGGTGAGGAAAGAGGGAAATTCTCTACTCAAATCTTAAAAATGAGGATAAAACCGAAGCAAAAATGTTATTTGTGATATTGCCATTTTTAAATACCAGTAACTCAATTATTCCAAAAAATAACTGATCAATATAAGATGAAATAGTGAACAAAAGTTTATATTTATTTATACGCTTTTTAAATAATGTTTTTTGAAAGTTGAAATTAATTTAAAATTAGTAAAAATATAGTTCTAATTTTGACTAATAGTCCTAAAAGAAAAAGGTTTAGTTTAGATCTATGTCAAATCTAGGAACTCTGTACATAATTATTGGCTTACTTAGCTATAAAAATAGTTTGAGACTTGAATTACTGTGTAATAGTTACATATTGCTAAACTTTGCCTTTTAGGTTGTCACATGCTTCAAAACCAATTCTAATGGCATGCAAATTCAAAGATTTTCCCCAAACTCCCATCTTACTTGTGATATTCCATAATCTCCAGACCTCCCGAGTCCCCCCCAAATTGACTCTCTGGTCCACCCTTAGCTGTGATATTCATAGCACAATGATCCAAGGTCGAATAAATGATTCTGACAACTAAAATGTTAATCTTAGTCAGTTATATAGCTACATAACACAATCACAATCAAAATCCTATAAAAATCCTTCACTCATATTCAGGTATAAATACCCTCAAAATATTGGATCTACAAGGTCCTATAACTTTTACTTTACAAGGGTGCTCTACTTTTCTTGGGAAAACATGAAAAAATACATGTGTTAAGGAAAGATAGAGAGACAGAAATTTAGATAAGACCCATTTCGACTTTTCTATTTAAATAAAATTAGTGTTCACCTGTCCTGTACATTGCTTGGAATTATGGTATTTTTGGTTACTGTAAAGCTAAAAAATTGTGTTTTTTCACGTTTTGTGGTGAAAACGAAAGTACCCACTGTTATGAAACTTATTTTTCTTATTCTATATCTTTTGGAGAAGGTTTTTTGAAAATAAAATATATTTTATACTAGCTGACCCGGCGAACTTCGTAACGCCTGACAGTAAATATATGTTAACTTTACGCTTGGCCATGTTCTGAAGTTGAATGGCAATATGGCTTCATTGTGAAAGGTTATATATCCTGGGTCGCGGCATAGAGAATAACAATACTGAAACGAAAAGACATATTAATAACATTCCTATAAAACAAATAAATCTGAGTGGATTAATTCACAATTTTCAAATCGAATCCAAACCCAAACCAAACCTAACTGTAATACGGCTTTTATAGGAAAGTTATACAACAGCTGATTATTATAGTAAACGTAATAATATAAACATTTTAATTATCATATAAACACGTGATTTTCATCAGACAGAAAATGAAAATATAAATACATAATCCCCCAAAACCGTAAACTATTAACGTGGTGAATAAAGCTGTTCATTTTTTACAGTACACATTTACTTCTTAGTTTAACATTAATGAATAATTCAGATGGCATTGGATAGTAAAGCATACGGTATTGCTAATGGAAAGTAAACCAATCAGCGGTGGCTAAGAAATCAAATGTTTTCATTGTAGACAATTTGTAAACAAACTTACTCTCCATAAGGTTAACATTAGAAATTTAAAACGCCATAAAATGGAAACTTATGGGGTTTTCGAAAATATTTTTTCACTAAAACCTTCCCAGACACATGTAGAGCAACTTCCTAAAATTTCATGGCGATCGGATGAGTATTTTGGCAACGCATAAAGGACATACATACATACATACATACATACATTCAATTTTATATATAGAGATTTTTCAAAGTTTAACAGAACATTGTTGATGTTAATATTTTAAGTTAAAAAACCTTTAACATTAAATTAACGATTGCAGTAATGTACTTACAAAAATAATATTTTATTAATTACACACTGCAAATAAAATGTACAGTAAAAACTCTTGTATTTATTTTTCAAACATTGAAAAAAATGAAAATATGGGTGTTTTTGAACTAGTATGATGGAAACAACTTAATGCCTTTTAAATTGAACAAAACATAATTTTTATCCCGTTTTTGTGAATTTTCTCCCTTGCCCCTACTCCTGGTAACTTCAGAGTCAATGGCATGGATCACTAAGATAAAATATAACATTCACTATCCTTTCCCATACTCAGTTGCTCATGGCCGGACAGTACTATCTTTGACTATACATTAATAATGTATAGTCAAAGATACTATCAAACTACCATAGAGCCAACAGAATTGGCACGTTTTGCCTTAAAAATAACATGGGGATCAAATCTTGGACATGGCACCTGGTCCGTTCAAATTTTCAAAGTTTAAAGATTTAAAATTATAAAATTTAAAAACTGCAAAAGTTTTTAATTTGTTAAAAAAATATTGACTGTCACTTACATACATTACTCACTTGCATAATCTAAGATTTACTTGGAAATCCTAACCATTTACATACATTTACTTCATACTTACTCTAAACTCGATTTTTAGTTTTTGATGCTATAAAATGTCCAAATATCACACCATTTTATTTTCGATGTGTAGACATAGAAGTATTAACTGCGTCTACTAGGATCAATCACACAGTAAACTGTATACATACAAAATATTACCAAAGGGTTTACCATTTAAAAAAGGCGATCCTATGATAAAATTTTGTGCACACTTTTGTCACATACAAAAACAAGTTTTCAATATTTGAATTTCCTGAGAAAACATTTTAAATCAGTTGGAATTAATGAAACTGTACAGATTGATTTAATTGAAATACAATCTTACTCTTTAATTTTTTTATACCGTATTTCTATATATTTTCTATGAAGGGATATGTTAAAACAGAAGTAATAATAGCAATTAATTCTTCCTAATGGTGTGAAGAATACTCAATCAGATAATAGTACAGGATTTTTCAAACCCTTAAGAAAGAGTTAATGGAATAAAATATTAAATGACATAAAAGAGATAAAATATTAATCAATATCACACTACTACTATAGCTGCAATTATAGTGTAAAGATTTATACAAACTTTAAAGAATTGGTTATGTAGAGAATTTTCTGATCAAGGAAGTTCTAAACGCTTGGATGTGCTTCCAAAGTTGATTGAACAATACAATAATATAATATATGGAATAATGCCAAAAAAACCAAATAATGCTGTGAATGAAAAAAAATTGTATTTACTTCCCTGTGGGAAATAGGTTAGATCATGGATATGACTAAAGGGAATGTTTTCACTTCATTTAAACCGATGTTCTTATACTTTTATATTTAAAATTCAATACAATAGCTCTGAGGGTTTCTATGAAAACCTGTTACATATTTTCCATATTACAAATCGCTAACAGCCCCCCAAAGCTAAGACATGTCAAAAAGTCCAAGACGATACAAGAGGTTGAGTCAATTGTATGGAAATAAACCTGAAAAAGCAAAATTTAATGTGTGGGAGTTTGTTAAGATTTAAAAATACAGTACTAACATTTAACAGAAAGGAGATAAGTTGTATGTTAAATGGTTAGGATTTCCTAGTAAATCTTGGATAGTGACAAAACCACTATACTAAAGGTAGGAGAGAAGGCCGTTGAGCCCTAGCCAATATTGAACGCTGCATCTCGTATTTCAAGCAAAAACGGTCAATAATTATTGACCGTTTTTTCTTGACATTAATGTCATTAGATATTATATTATATATATATACTGTATATATATATATATATATATATATATATATATATATATATATATATATATACATATATATATATATATATATATATATATATATATATATATATATATATGTATATATCTTGTGTGTGTGTGTGTGTGTGTGGGTGTGTGTTATTAATTAACATTTGTTATTATTTAATTGGGTTTTTGATTATGGTCATTACATTTTACTTTCTACCCTTATACGTAGTACTGTATATGGAGAAAGTATTGTTTTCGTCAAAATTTTCGAATTTGAGTTGAGGGTACTAAATAATTTGACACCACCCGCATGTCTGTAAAAATGACGGTTCAAAAGTTATGGGCTTTTAAATGTCAGAAAAATCAAATTTTTAAATTTTCAGCGAAAACAATAAACGTAAAGTATAATTTGACTGTCACCATTAAAACCTGCTTAAAAAACTAAACAAATTAGTATTTTGAATTATTTGCCTACGACTAACGGTTCCAGAGAAAAGTTAAATTTAAGGTCCATGATAAACACAGTACGTTGTCTGAAAGCGTCCAACGTTATTCTTATGGAGAATATTAAAATATCAATTTCTTCCTTATTTTTTAACCGTTTTCCATGAAACATGGTATGAAGTGTAAGGTCAAATCACCCAACAGAACCAACTCAAAAAAGCTTGGTATTTCCGGGGGGGGGGGTGTGTTTCCCCCATACAGTCGAACAATTAATTTAACTTTGCCTCTCATGTTTTTATTTTCAGAAACGGGATGATTATTTTTGAAACAATAAATTATTAAATGGTATTTATTTAGATGAACTTTGACGAACATGATGGTTTATTACAGATTGTCTTTCTTGTACTTACTTAAGGGAGAAAGTATGTGTCAGTTAACTGGTACCGTTTATTTTATTAGTGAAGCAATATGACTAAATAAGCAATAACTTATTTTTTGTAAACGCCTGTGCCTAGTGTTAGAAATGTCACAGTTACATACATTTCCTATAATAATTATATATTTTTTATTTTTGTTGTTGAATTCTAGACCAAATGTATATCTCTGATTTTTATTACTTGTATCTAAATAATTTCACAAGCCTCATAACACGAAGAATAAGCATTTTTTGGTATGTCTGGATTTTAAAATATAGCCTAATCCTATTAAATTTAAAGAAATATAGTTTTCAAATTGTTTGATAGCCCATTTTATCTACTTTTGAAAAATGTATAGTTTTATAGCTGTAAGTTATAAAATAAGATTTTGATAGCTATTTATGTAAACATATGCGCCAAGAGTCAGAAATGGCCTAGCGGTTATTCTAGGGTTAAGGATAAATAATATCACTAATAATAAATGATTACCCATAATTATAATATAATTATCCATTTATTGTTAATTGTGATCTTATATACATGGAATTGTTTTTAGCAAATAGATTTAAGAAATGTCGTGAGAGTAAATGTTTCTTTAAAGTTATACACGCTAATTCCTTCAGCATACAATAAAACCCCTAGCAAATATATGAGACATGTCTGTTTATTATTTGTACAGCAATTGTCTAAAAGGTTATCTACCAGTGAGTAATTAGTAACTGTCTTTAACCAACGAACAGTACATAAAACAGCTTTAAGCTTCAAAACTAATTCGGTTGACACTTTTCTATTATGCGAATCAGCTACGACTATAAATCTTTTTCAAATGTTCGTAATTCAATTCTCTTTATTGTTGTGTTGAAACTATACAGGCAGTTCCTGTAGTTTTTTTGTGCACCAAACCCAAAAAGTGCATAACTCGGCTAGTAGGGTGGGAGATAAAATAGCGAGGAATGAGTTCGGCAACGATGCACGGAGCTGATTGGCGGACTCACTATCGCAAGCTGCCTTCAACGGACTTCTCCTGGCTTCTAGTGTAAAACTAGGTAATTCTTTTTAAATTTTGCAATTTGAATTTTTTTTAAATTTTTAATCTTTAAACTTTGACATTTTGAACTGATCAGGTACCATGTCTAAGCTTTGATCCCCATATTATTAAAAAAGGGGAAAAGTGCAATTCTGTTGGCTCTATACGGTAGTTTGCCACTACCATAGCCGGCCATAGAATTTTATAAATTTAACATTTAATTGTTTGTTATCTAATTCTATAGTGCAGTTAATTAGCTATCAATAATAGCTTTGGGTCAACTTCTTTTGTCAATTGAGTTAATTTCCGACATTAAACATGATAAACGAGACAGGTAAGTTTTTAAAAAATAATGATTTTCCCATAAAGTTATTAATTTATAGATATAGTTTTAAAAAGAATAATACAAACTTGTCAAACTAAGTATAATTATTCTTTCAAATTCTCCCAACAGTTTTGTATGATTCGTAGTAACAGACATATATAACTCATTTATTCTTATCACAAAATTATTCAATTTAAATTAATTGAGCTAGAAAGCAGGAGAGCTTATTTTTAACTAGAAGCAGAAAACAAAAGGTTGAACTTTTATTACCGGAAGATACATTGTTTGTGATTCTTCAAGGAAATCCCAAGTTTACGATGAACGAATGTCTCGATTTCATTCCGTCCAATGGATCTCATAAAGCAGATTTTTTGTGGCATTGACATTTAACATACTTTTTTCACAAAATTTATTTCTTCAAACAGAATACAAATACTCGGTAAACTGACTTTTGAAACACCCTATAGATAAATAATAAATTTAAATAAAAATTAAATCAATCACAATCTTTTTTTAGTGTGACTCCATAACTCGAGAACGAGTGCACTTGACGATTCTTTATTTGCTGTGTTCTTTAATGCCAGGGGAAAGTTTGTATGAATGAAAATTTTTAATCCACCCGACCATTATTTAGTAATTTGTCCTTAAAAATTGTAAAAAATGCCTTTAAATTAACACGGGTGGAAAATGCTTTAATTAAACTTGTGAAATACGAAATACCCCCGTTGCAGCAGACCTGCGTACTCAGCGAATTTCCAAATCAATAATATAATAATAATATATGATAAGTTTTATAAAAATCTGTCCATAAACATGCGAATTATTTGCCTATTCTCCATAAGATTAACATGGGAAAGAATGTGCAGGTTCGCTGCTGTGAGGAACACTGAAAGTAGGCATTTCTGCCAAAAAAATTTTATTTTTAACATTTATACCAACTTTCATCAACATCTGTCCATAAATAAAGGCGTTTGCCTATTCCCTATATGATTCATAAGGGAAAAGAGTATGCAGGTTTGCTGCCATTATTAAAACATAACCTATGATTTTAAGCATAAATGGATAGATCTCAACCACATGAAGATAAATATCATGTTTTATCCAAAAATATTGATTAAAATGGGAAATATTAATTTTTCCCTATCCTCCTTAACATTAACATTGGAGCCCCACAATACAACGTACTGTGTCTAGATTTTTTAATATCTCGGTAACCGTTGGAGATAGAGAACAACTTTAAGGAACTTAATTGTGTAGTTTTTTAAGCTGATTGCAATGGTGAAATACAAAATTATAAAATTTTAAAAATTACATGTGAAAAACGCAAAAACCCCATTTTGGGGTACAAACCCCCCCAAACTACCCGTTCCCATTGACCGATATGTCTAGTTTACGAACTCGTCCGAGCATTTGTAAGAATACATGTCTCTACCAAATTTGGTCTTCATCGGACAATTTTTACGAGAGTTATCGTGTTCACAGACATATATATATATATATATATGAATTTTAACGACTATTGTTTTTGGTCTCTGGGCACCTAAAGAAAAAATAACATGGTCCCGGGCTTAAGACTTACCATGAGACCTACGGTAATAGCTTCTTCCCTATGGAAAATTTGCTAAAAGATAATTATTTATAATTCGTGAACTAATAAATTATTAATTTAATAAACGGTATCAGTGGACTGACACATACAGTACTTTTACCCTTCAGTAAATTTAAAAACGACAATCTGTAATAAAACTATCATTTTATTCAAAGTATCTAAATATCATTTAATAATTTAGTACCTGGTGACCGAGCTTTGCTTGGATAGAATAAGACATGTATTTTACAAGTTAATGAGCAAAATTAAAACAAATTTACTGCTCAATGATAACATTTATGTGGTTTAAATAAAACCGTTTTCATACCCCTTAATTAATATGGCATAAATACTGGACAAAAATATATCCCTTGAGTGGGGATCGATCACGCGACCTTGCGTACGTGAGACCTGAGCGCTACTAACTGAGCCACGGCGTCGGCCAAGTCCTAGTTGTCGTTTAAAAGTTTTTGGCCAACCTCAATAATTGTTTTAGCTAATCTTATACTGAGTTTAAATGTCCATACAGTTTGTTATTATTATCCTGTGATCAACTGATTTTGCTAGAAAAGGAATGAGGATTGAAAAGCAAAAGATAAATTTAATTTACACCAGTTAATTGATTTGTTACAGTGGCTTCAAGCAATAGAATGAATACGTTTTCTTTCAAAACACAAAAGATTTTGGAAATAATTTTCTCTGCTTTTATTTCGCACAGTTATTTTACCCTTTAATTTTTACAAATTGTTTAGTAATTTGATAATTTTTAATTTATTACATACATAAAATAAATATTAATGCAAAACCTCTATTCACATATTGTTTGCCACCATCTTCAATCAACAACTGTCAAACGGTTATAAACAGCTGTTTTGATTTGTATTGTTTACATTTGATTCTCCATAAGCGTAATGTTAAATTTTTAGATTTAAACTTATTTTCTACTCAGAAATTAGATATTTCCAAAATTTAAAGAAAATCCTTAGTGCCGTTTTTGAGATCCGTGTGCAAATATATATATATACAAACCTTGCTCGTATTATAGTATTGGATTGTTAGAAAAATAATCATCCCTTTTCTGAAAATAAAAACAAACTTTTACCACAGCTGATATAAAATGTTTTGGAGTTTTGTGTGAATTTTAATGACAGTAAGCAGTCGGAGGCTATTGCATTGATAAGGCAGACTTTAGTCGCATTCCTTGACATATTGCATGTCAAGGAATTTTATATTGGCTGTGGTAAAAGTCAAAATACTTTTTTACAAAGTAATCATCTGATTTTATTCTTGCCTGAAATGTTATTCTTTTATTCATTGTAGTCAGTTCCTCTACAGTTATTCTAAACTTATACCAAGACCAAGGGGGTTATCCAAAAATACTGATTGATTAGTGAAATATTAATTTTTCTTTATCCTCCATAAGATTAACATTGGAGCCCAAAAATACAACGTACTGTGTTTAGATTTTTTAATATCTCGGTAACCGTTGGAGATAGAGAAAACTTTAAGGTACTTAATTGTGTATTTTTTAAGCTAATTCTAATGGTGGAAGATAAAATTTAATTTGTTTTACAATTACATATGAAAAACTCAAAAACCAAATTTTTTAATACAAAACCCCCCAAAACTAACCGTTTCGATTGATTGATATGTCTGGTTTACGAACTGGTCCGAGAAAATGTAGGAAGAAACGTCTATACCAAATTTGGTCTTGATTGGACCATTTTTACGAGAGTTATCGTGTTTACACAGGCACACGCACACGCACACGCACACACACACACACACACACACACACACACACACACACACACACACACTATTTATTAACGACTATTGCTGTTGGCCTCTGGGAACCTAAACACGAAAAAATACCTATGGGAAATTCGCTAAAATAAAAAAAAACTTTTGATGGTATAAGTGCCTACTCTCAGTGTTCCTCACAGCAGCAAACCTGCACACTCTTTCCCATGTAAATATTATGGAGAACAGGCAAATAATTCTCATGTTTATCGACAGATTTTGACCAAACTTGTGACATATTATTATTAAATTATTGATTTGGAAATTCTATGAGTACGCATGTCTTCTGTGACGGGGGTATTTATTTTGTCGAGGACTTAGAAATTGTACTTAGTTCAAAGTTTTTCACTAACCAAGGTAACAAGCGTTGTAATTTGAGCTGGAATCTTTTCATTTAACTTTGCTATAATGTGAACCAGAATCGTTATATAACTTTCAAGTTTTAACAGCTAGACAGTTTAACAGCTGATCAGTTTAAAGAAACTTTCAAAAAAAGTTGTAAGTTTCTTGTACTACCGCATACATTACTGGTAGGTTCGCCGGTGAAGCTAGTTAGATATATACTGTAAATTGAACGCTCTTTAATATTTTAGTGAGAAATACTTAAGTATAGAACCTTTACTGGATATTTTCTCCCAAAATACTTACAAATTGTTTTGAGAGATGTCCGGCTCCGGCCTGTGCAAAGTCAGACAGATTTGGCCATTTCCTCGAGCACAAGCCAAATGCCTCGGCCCCTGTCATTTGTCGACGTTACGGCCTGACATAACTTTGCCCTTGATATGACTAGGACTTGAAAAATCACCACCAAAAAAATTACCTTGGTACAAAAATATATATTATGGCATATTTAAAAGTGTTCACTAAAGATATTTTTCAATTCACAATGTCAAGAGTAATTAACGATGTTTGATAAGATAAATCTTATAGGTAACCTATTAACAAATAAAAATGCTGTAATTTAAATTGTATACTTTTAAACAAGTATCTATAGGGAATGCATTGAATGAATTCCTTACTGTACTTTCCTAATGTACAAAAAAATAAACGGTACCAGTGGACTGACACATACTTTCTCCCTTTATAGTATATATTAAATTTAAAAAAGACAATCTGTAATAAAACTATCATGTTCTACAAAGTAATTCTAAATATCATTTAATAATATATTGTTCAAATTATATGGGGGGAACCCCCCCCCCCCCCGGTAATACCAAGATTTTTTGAGCTGGTTTTGTTCGGTGATTTGACCTTACACTTCATACCAAGTTTCATGGAAAACGGGTGGAAAATAAGGAAGAAATTGATTTTCTTATATTTTCCATAAGAATAACATTGGGCGCTTTCAGACAACGTACTGCGTTTATCGTAGACAGTAAATTTAACTTTTCTCTGGAACCGTTAGTCGTAGACAAATAATTCAAAATACTAAATTGTTTTGTTTTTTAAGCTGGTTTCAATGGTGCCAGTCAAATTATACTTTACTTTTATGCTTTTCGCTGAAAATTTAAAAATTTGAATTTTTTGACATTTAAAAGCCCATAACTTTTGAACCGTCATTTTTACAGACATGCGGGTGGTGTCAAATTATTTAGTACTCTGTGCACTATAAACTATCAAATTTTAATCAAAATCGTTAGAGCCGTTTTTGAGAAAATTGGATTTTTCACGTTTTTTAAGGGTTTTTAGGGGTGAACTACCCTTAAAAATCAAAAATTCAAAAAAATGAAAAAAAAGCCTGGAGATACCGTGAATATATACATACATGCCAAATTTCATCTAAATCGGACCAACGGGGTAGGCTGTGGCACTGTACACATCCAGACACACGGACACACGGACACACGGACGGACAGACATCACGTCAAAACCCACTTTTTTGGATTCAGGGGACCCCAAAACGGATATATCCACCCTCAACTCAAATTCGAAAATTTTGACGAAAACAATACTTTCTCCATATACTAAGTATAAGGGGAGAAAGTATAGCCTTTATTGTTTTACTGTGAAATATATCGTTTCACTCGTAGTATCTTCGATTCAGTATCTACCCTTAATTGATGATAATCCTAACCAAAATTGTCTAGTATTACAACAGGTGTGGTTGCGCTTTTGTTTATTAGATATTACGTTCGCATGATACTATGATCCTATTATCTTTGCCTCGATGAAGATATTGTTTTATACGAATAAAAAAATATGGAATTTGATAGCCTCCTAAAGATATTTGATACCATAGACCATTGAGATATTCATTGATAGAAAAACACGAGTTTTCCCCAAATCAATGGTCGGTCGTTTATGTAAATTTTACTTGATCAAATTAGGAAGTCAAATTATTTTCGTTGATTGTAAATGGCACATAAATGTTCTTTCAAATGCTAATATACATCTTTAAGTAGGAATCATTTATTGATTTCAGCTCAAATAATTAGAGATAAAAACCGTATTTTATAAAGGGTAAAACTGTGAACTTTAGAATTCAATAAGTACCCCCGTCACAGCAGACCTGTGTACTCAAGCGAGTTTACAAAGCAATAATATAATAGTATCAATATATGAAAAGTTTTATTGATATCTATCGATAAATTAGAAAATTATTTGCTTATTCTCCATAAGGTTAACATGGGAAAAGAGTATGCAGGTTTTCTGCTGTGAGGAACTCAAAGTAGGTATTTCTACCATAAACAATTTGTATTTTGACCATTTATACCAAGTGTCATCAACATATGTGCATAAATAAAGTCATTTGCCTATTCCCTATATGAATAATATAGGAAAAGAGAAGGGTCATTCTCAAGCTTATTTAGCTAACGGCTTAAACCTAATAAAAACCATTTAATTTTGATAAATAACATAAACGTACAAACTTTGTCAATATTTGAACAACAGAATAAAATACCCCGTCGCAGCAGACCTGCGTACTCAGCGAATTTCCAAATAAATAACATAATAATAATAATATATGACAAGTTTTATTATTATCTGTCAATTAATATGAGTATTATTTGCCTACTCTCCATAAGATTAACATGGGGAAGAGTATGCAGGTTTGCTGCTATGAGGAACGCTGAAAGTAGGCGTTTCTAGCGTAAACAGTTTATATTTTGACCATTTATATCAAGTTTCATCAACATCTGTCCACAAATAAAGGAGTTTACCCAAACTCTATATGATTAACATGGGGAAAGAGTGTGCAGGTTTGCTGCCATGATAAACACATAAACTATGGTTTTAAGCATAAATGGATAAACCACATAGAGCTAAATACCAAGTTTAATCCAAAAATATAGATTAACAAGTGAAATATTAATTTTTCCTTTTCCTCCTTAAAATTGGCAATTGGAGCCTTAAAATATACAATGTGTTTAGAAATTTTAATATCACGTTGGAGATAGAGCAAACTTTGAAGAACAAGATTGTCTATTTTTTAGAAGATTTTAATGGTGATGATAAAATTAAAAATTTTTAAAAATTACATGTGAAAAACGGGTACACCCCCCCCAATACTCCTTCCAATAGACCGATATGTCACATTAACGAACTCGTCAAAGAAAATGTAGGGGGACACGTCTCTACCAAATTTGATGTCGATCGAACCATTTTTACGAGAGTTATCTAGGTACCTCAAAACGAAAAAGTAACATCCAGGCTTAAGTATTTCCATGAGTCCTACGGTAATAGTTTCCTCCTTATGGGAAATTTGCTAGAACAACTAAAAGAAATATCTCGCGTAGCATCAAGGAACAATCAGATAGAAGGTTTATTTAATGCATGCATCTAGCCTGCAAACATCTCTTTATTTTAATCAGTTGTATTCAGTGGCGTAGTGCTAAAAAAAGCTGTGCCGGAGCGGTCCTTCCCAGGAGGGCCATACTCTTGGGGGGGGGGGTAATGGGTAGTCAAAGTCTGCAAGTTCCTGCGTCATTGCGTGGTCAAAAGCGTGGAATTGTGTACAATGTCTATCTATTTAAAGAAGAATTACATAAACCGAAGTTTAATTTTGCTAAAGCGACTAGTGATGCTCCTGGGGTATCTGTTGTATTCATATTCATGCAAAGTATTGCAGTCGAAGGCAAACGGGCCCCTTTTTAGTAAGGGTTCGCCTTCTTTTTTAACCCAAACTGGCGAGTGCAGGTCAAGGAAGAAGAACATATTTCGTAGATGAGTTTACCCACCACAAAATACGGAGGAAAATCCTCAAATTTTATTTTGTAAAAAACACCGCAACTTCATCGAAATTAAAGGCTGTTTTGTAGGAAGAGGGTGTGTTGAAATAAATATGTTAGACGGAGATTAAAATGAATAGGATTTAAATGGTTTGAGTCTAAAAATACAAATAATCTCAACAGTTCTTAAACAGCCTCAAGTTTATTGTAAAAATAAATATATTTTTGAATTAAAAAACTAGATCCACTGTACTATAAATATATATATAGTCTTCAAGTAAGCCCTAGTGATTCTGGTGATTCTAGTGATTCTAGTGATTCTGATTCTGGTGTTACGAGGTTGTTAGGTTAGGGATAATGTAAAACGCCTAAAATTGCCTGGATATTGCGTGTTAATAATGAAATGATTCGAGCGACTCGCTTACCTACCACGCTCTATAAATAGGCAAAGTACAAAGGTATAAAAATCTGAGCTTCGGCTGCACGAGCTGTGCCGGAGCGCCGCTCCGGCTCTAAAAGCTGTGCCGGAGCGGCGCTCCGGACCGCTCCGGCTCCACTACACCACTGGTTGTATTACTTGTAACGAAGCCTAACTGAGGTGAACTAGAAGATCTAATAACACATAATATTAAACTGACTTCGTTACTACTTATTAATGATAGAACTGGACTCGCGGTCCAACACCTCAATTTTAGTCATTCATGGTCAACGATTTGCCTACCGGACGAGAGCAAAAAACGTTAGTTATTAGAAAACTATTAAAAAATGAAAATGGGACTGGGGTGAATTAATCGTACGTTTAATGTTGATGCGAGAGCCATGATTTTTTGAAGTGCTAGGTTGAGGAATGGAGGAACAGACACTCCCAGTTCGCACATATTCAAAATGAGTCAAGATTAATTCCCTCAACTGACGCCAAAGTTCGCGGTCTGACGCGCATCCAGGCTTTAGACGTGGAACGATTTGTCTTGTGAGCCCACCTACAACTCATGTCACAGAGGAATTTATTTTGGTGCACTTACGTTGGTCTATGTTGTGATGGATTTTAATAAACGGGTTTAAATGAGCATTATTTGCATCATAGGTCTTTCGGTTAGGGGTTCGACCATATGGTTTTGGACCCATATAATTAACATGGGAAAAGAGTATTTAGGTTAGCTGCCATGATAAACACTCAACTATAATTTTCAAGCATAAATAGACGGATCTCAACCACATGAAGCTAAATACCAAGTTTCATCCATAAATATAGGTTGATATGTAAAATATTATAATTTTTTCTTATCCTCCATATGAATAACATTGGAGCCATGAATCGTAATGTGTTCAGTTTTCATAAAAGCTCGGTAACCATTGGAGATAGAGAAAAACTTTTAAGTACCAAATTGGGTAGTTTTTTTAGATGATTCTAATGTTAACAAAAATGTAAAATATTTTAAAATTACACATCAAAACGCACAAAAATCAATTTTTGGGCAACCCCCACCCAATTTACCCGTTCTGATTGACCAATATATCTGGATTACGAACTCGTCCGATTAAATATAGGAATGAATACACATCTCTACCAAATTTGGCCTCAATCGGACCATTGTTACTTATTTATTTTAATTATTTTTTATTTGCTTCTTTTATTGACTTCTTCCCTACGGGAAATTCGCTCAAACAGACTATAGATAACTAGGAAAGTCAATGGAGAAGTAATCGTCTTCTTCATACTATCATTATAATTTCAAGATATGTTTGATTTTATTCTTGATACAATTGAAGGATAATACTCTGATTAGCGAAGGTAGTTTATTAAATAATTTTGCTGACATTACAATTAATATTTATGTGAGCTGCAATTAATTATACAACTGTTGTACTCTCAAGTTAGGCCTGCTTCAAGTGAAATGGTCACGTAAGTCACTGTTCGTTTCACTATGCGCATGGGACATATAAAAGACAATATAGATATTAGGTAAAAATAGGACTCAATTTTTAAGATAATGGTTGCAGTGTGTTCTATGAGGTACATTACAGACTATCCTAATTGATCTCTTCTGTAAGATAAATAGTTTATGACCATAGAGTTAGTTATTACCTCAGAGGGGGGCACAATAACTAATAATATTTGAGCTAGTACATTGAGTAAAATGTTTGGACTGACAGCCTTTGGCATTTTCGAACGACAGGAAAAGTCCAACTAATTGTAACATGTACAATCTATATGATTATTCCATGAGAGAGTCTAATCAACTTGAACACCCAAAAATATCAAAGAATTTAAACTATCACAACTATTTCTATGAAAACCAAATCTCTATATATAAAATTGAATGTATGTCTGTATGTATGTATGTATGTATGTCCTTTATGCGTTGCCAAACTACTCATCCGATCGCCATGAAATTTTAGGAAGTTGCTCTATATGTGTCCGGGAAGGTTTTAGTGAAAAATATTTTCGAAAACCCCCTAAGTTTCCATTTTATGGCGTTTTAAATTTCTAATGTTAACCTTATGGAGAGTAAGTTTGTTTACAACTTGTCTACAATGAAAACATTTGATTTCTTAGCTACAGCTGATTGGTTTACTTTCCATTAGCAATACCGTATGCTTTACTATCCAATGCCATCTGAATCATTCATTAATTTTAAACTATGTTAGTAAAAGTATACTGTAAAAAATTAACAGCTTTATTCACCGCGTTAATAGTTTACGGTTTTGGGGGATTATGTATTTATATTTTTATTTTCTGTCTGATTAAAGTCACGTGTTTATATGATAATTACAATGTTTATATTATTACGTTAATCAGCTGTTGTATATCTTTCCTATAAAAGCCGTATTACAGTTAGGTTTCGTTTGGGTTTGGATTGGATTTGAAAATTGTGAATTAATCCACTCAGATTTATTTATTTTATGGGAATGATATTAATATGTTTTATCGTTTCAGTATTGTTATTCACTATGCAGCGACCCAGAATATATAACCTTTTACAATGAAGCCGTATTGCTATTCGACTTCAGAACATGGCCAATCTTAAAGTTAACATGTATTTACTGTGAGGCGTTACGAAGTTCGCCGGGTCAGCTTGTATAATATATTTTTGGCCAAGTTCAAACCTAATGTACACCAGCAAATGAATGATAAATATGAGCAAGGCTTAGTCATGATCGTTAAAATATTGTTCGCTTAAAGCATAACGATTAGCATCTTAGATTACGACAGAAAATAGCACATGGTGATGGACATTCACCAGGATACCCACAAGATTGAAAATTATTTTTCCTAAAAAGGAGTTTGCGTGAAAATTTCTTGTAAAATAACTTTTGCAAGATTAACGGTAACAATTAACTTACACATATTTTCTTCTTATAAAAGTTAACTTTAAAAATACAGTAAGTATAACACTATCTCTATATATAAAATTGAATGTATGTCTGTATGTATGTATGTATGTATGTATGTCCTTTATGCGTTGCCAAACTACTCATCCGATCGCCATGAAATTTTAGGAAGTTGCTCTATATGTCTCCGGGAAGGTTTTAGTGAAAAAATATTTTCGAAAACCCCATAAGTTTCCATTTTATGGCGTTTTAAATTTCTAATGTTAACCTTATGGAGAGTAAGTTTGTTTACAAATTGTCTACAATGAAAACATTTGATTTCTTAGCTACCGCTGATTGGTTTACTTTCCATTAGCAATACCGTATGCTTTACTATCCAATGCCATCTGAATCATTCATTAATGTTAAACTATGAAGTAAATGTGTACTGTAAAAAATGAACAGCTTTATTCACCACATTAATAGTTAACGGTTTTGGGGGATTATGTATTTATATTTTTATTTTCTGTCTGATTAAAGTCACGTGTTTATATGATAATTACAATGCTTATATTATTACGTTTATTATAATAATCAGCTGTTTGTTTTATGGGAATGATATTAATATGTTTTATCGTTTCAGTATTGTTATTCACTATGCAGCGACCCAGAATATATAACCTTTCACAATGAATCCGTATTGCTATTCGACTTCAGAACATGGCCAATCTTAAAGTTAACATGTGTTTACTGTGAGGCGTTACGAAGTTCGCCGGGTCAGCTAGTTGTATATAAAATAACATCTAACATAATGATTATAAAAAGTCATAAAATATCTTTCAAACACCCCTTTACTAAAAGAAGGGGTTTGAAGGTAACTTGAACTCGAACTCAACCCTCCACCCCGGTACTACCAAACTTTTGTGTGCTTTTTACTAAGATGTGTTATATCATGATACCAAGTATCATTGAACACGGCTGAGAAATAAGGTAGACATTGGTTTTTTAGTATTCTCCGTAAGCACAAATTTTAACAACTTTTGCGTTTGCTGCCAGCAATAGAACTTTCTAATACGACAGTTTGTCGTAGACTATTGATTCAAAATACTATTTTATCTAGTTTTTAGCTGGTTTTAATGATGATGGTCTAGTTATTTTATACATTTATTGTTTTGCCCGAAAATCCCAAACAAATTGGACTATAAATTTTGCACCGAAATTTTTACAGAATAATTACAGAATAAGGGTGGTGTCATATTATTTAGGATGCAAGCACAATTAGTCATAAATATTAATCAAAAAGCTTCAGCAGTTTTTGAGAAATTTAAATTTGTTAAATTAAATATTTTGTTTAGTAAGGGGTGAACAACCCTTTAAATCCAAAGTTAAAAAAACAAATGACTCGACACCCTTGTGCCGACTTTCATGAAAATAGGACAATCGGCGTGGTCTCGGAGTCGTTGCCCAGTAACAGCAGACGACATGAAAAAGAGATAGACAGTCATTTCAAAACAGATATATATATATATATATATATATATACTGTAAACCCAAACAAAAAAATGCTTGTATAGATGAAAGATTAAACTATTTAAATAATGACAGGGCCTATAACACAATTTGATAAATAACTATTTCAAGATTAAGCCTTTCCTCTCGTTTTGCCACCCCTTTCTCAACAGAACCAAATCTTAATTCTGTAATTTATTTGACCTAAAAAATTTCAATATTTATTGACATGAATATAATACCCACGAGATTTACGAGATTAAATTGTCTGCAGGCCTATCGACGATATAACTGGCATCTAGTTTACGGGTTTGCCGGAACATTGGTGTCTCGTATTTCATTGCTGCGTGAGAACATGGTCGGCGCTCCGAACAAGGTTATTATGTATGAGAAAAATATTCTATCTAAATAATAACGAAATATTCGGCCAGTAATACTCGACATCAGTGAAGTTCTCCTCAGTCACCAATGACAATGCCCTCGCCGTGCATCAAACTCACTAAATTCACCTAACTCTCCATTTTCAATCAGATTATCAAGGTATAATTTTGAAGTTATAAGTTCAGCTAGAATCCTTATTAGTTATTAACATAAACATTTATTACTAAAACATACAGTAACAGGGAACCGTCACATACTTTCTCCCTTTAAAAGTAAATTAATAAACTCATACTATCAATAAAGAATGAATGACATTTAGAATGAAAAAGGTTATTACATTTCTTTTAGACTTACTTTAAGTTTAAAATGAACGTTATCAGTGGACTGAAACATACTTTCTCAATTAAGTAAATAAAACATTACTTACCTTTAATAATATTATCATACTGTTTAACGCTTATTCAAGTATAATTGCAAAATTAGTTGGTTCAAAAATAATTATCCAATGTCTTAAACTAACAACAAGTTAAAGTAAATTGTTAGAATTTTTATGTCTTAACGTTGGATAGATAGTATCAAACGTTTTTATAAGGGTTTTAGCTAATTTCTAGTAGTTATTTACCGGAGGGCATGTAGTTGGATTACCAGCAAGATATCAAGATTAGGTTATCTAAGCTTGAAAAAAATCTAAATTAGCTCGAACAAATTCAAACACAAATTGAATTACCCAACCCAAATAACACAGCACACGATGATGAAACAGATTCATTTGAATCTTTTTTCTATTCATTATCAAATCAAGCCGAAAGTTTCATACAAAACCAATGTCCAACATACAGTCTCAATACAGCAACAGTTTTGAATAATGGTACAAGCCCAAGACCTACAAACAACATTCAAATTAAATTGCCAGAAATGGGAATACCATCATTTTCTGGAAAGTATGAGGAATAGGTAACATATTCTGAGACATTTAATTCTTTGATCCATGAGAATCCGTCATTACATGTCATGCAAAAGTTTCACTATCTTAAATCTGCACTTAAGGGAGAAGCATCTGTGTTCTTAGAGTCATTAGCAGTTAATGCAAGTAACTACACAGTAGTTTAAGTTTATGGGAGAAACGGTTTTTGAACAAAAGAGTAACTAAACCTCCTGTAGCAGACCAGGGAACTGCTTCTAGTCTTAGACCTTTGCTAGATGGTATATATGGAAGACATGTACGTTCCCTACAAGCATTACAGATTAACACAGAGGGCTGGGTGGGACCCACTTCTGTTTAGAATTATAACACATAAGTTAAATCCCAAACTAAGACGATTATGGGACCTATCCACAAAACCCAACACATTTCAAACATTTGAAGAACTAACTTCTTACACCATAGTTGCCAGATGTTAGGAACATCACAAGACACAGTGTCACCAAAAAAAACGAGCAGTAGCGGTGGTAGTAGCAATGCATGGTCTAAACCAAAACCAAATCTTCCATGATAGTAAAGAGCCAAAATTGTCGTTTATGTAATGGTAAACACCCTGTTTATCTATATCAAGATCTGCTAAGGCTTCCCAGCACTGAACGTTTCCAAAAACTTAGAAATGCAGGTTTATGTCTTAATTGTTTCAGACCTGGCCACATGGCAAATCAATGCAATTATTCTGGAGTTCGTAAGTTAAACCCAGAAGAAACATAGCACCATTCAATATTCCAATACTAGACAAAAACCTGCTTCTTCTACGAAGTATGTAATGAATGACCCATCAAAAACCAATGATAGAAAAACACAATCCACAGAACATGGTGCACCCCAATACAGTGGTCTTATAACTACCGGTGGTAAGGTGTCGTCAAATACAACACCTTACCGACTGGCCTTGTTGCTGGTCGTGCTGTGTGTTTCCACATAGCCTACTCGGGGTGCCCCTGTTTTTAGCAGAAGGCAGCTGATCTAGACCTGGCGGTCGACAAACTGCCCGTGAGACGGGGAGCAGCATCTCATGTAGAGTGTTGGGGCGGAGGTGAGGTTCACTGGAACGGCCTAACACTCAGCTAGCGGAGGGGCGGAGTAATTGATAATTGCTCCGGCCACCGCACTGCCGTTGGCGTAGGGGTTGGCGATCTCACCGCCCAGTGGCGTAGCCACTACAAACAGCCTCCCTGACTCTCTACTCTCCTCTTGAGCAGGGTCTTTTCTATCTACCCACATTTCTTCTCCCCTCCAATGATAGACTGTCTTCATCTATCTGCACAAACCCACTCTCTTCTTATTCTTCTTACACCTTCTCCCCTGCTCTTCCACTTTGTTTCAGGCCAACTCAAGGTGTCACGTGGACCGTATGGTGTCTAGAACGGTACCTGCAGGATACCGGGCGACCTCCTGCAGTAAGTAGCCTTACCTGGACATGCGGAGCTCTGTTCAGGCGGATGGATATTTCCCTAGCTACTCGTGGGAGCAGATATGGAAGATGGAAAACAAAAACAAAATAAAAAGAATTCAGGGCAGGATCAACTGCTGCAAGTAAACAACAAGTAAACATCAAGAACACAGGGCAGGAGCAACTGCCGCGGGCAAGTACCGCACAAGAAAACAAGAAGTCAGGGCAGGAGCAACTGCCGGGGGCCAGTACCGCAAGACACAGGAGGGGGTGTCAAAGGTACCTTTGGCTAGATACCCAAAACTGGGGGAACTAGGGGGTAAGGATGACCCTCGTAGACAGGGACTGGAGTGGGGCAGGAACCCGCAGATACCTTCGACTCCTGGAGCAGGGCATGGAACCTGACGAGGCCAGGAAGAGGGTAGAAGAAAGGAAGGCAGCAGCAGGGCAGAAGAAACCTGCGCCCAGTCAGGGGACAAGGGGAACGCAGGAGATCACCCCACCCCAGAGGGAGTACGGGAGTACGAGGGAGTACAAAGAGGAGGAGAGTGGGCACAGAGGGTTCACCCTACGCACCTGTACGTGGGCAAGCAACCACATATGCAGAAACCACCAAACTCGTCAAAGTTGCTGTACTCCCAAAGGAGTACCCCAAAATGAGGCTGAGGAAGGAGGAGCTTTCACAGCTAGAGGACGCTATCATCAGAGAGATAGCGAGAGGTACCTCGTGCAAGGTTAAGTTTGCGGGCGTGCACTTTAGGCCGGGATGGTGGAGTGCATCAACCAAGAAACGGCTGACTGGTTGGGGAGTAAGGCCACCTAGTTGCAGGAGTGGAAGTGGGTAAAGCTGATGGCGTGCCTTGGGGACGATATACCCAAGGCTCATAACGTCACGATCTTCTTCCCAAGAAGCAAAGGCGAGAACGACAAGTTTATCCTGTCCCTGGTTAAAAGTCAGAACGAGGGACTTGGTACCCAGACGTGGCAGGTTCTGAGGAGTAAAGAGGAGGGACAGGGAAAGCTCCTGCACATTGGGATTGATGACCAGGCATGGGAGCAAATCAAGAAGGAGGAATTCCAAATTTTCTACCGATTTGGGAGGATCCCTGTGCATGCGCGCAAGCCCATGGAGAAGGAGGCAGGCGAGAAGTCGGGAGACTCCAACCAGGAGGAGACCAACCAGCCAGGGGGAGCTGAGGGGAGCGATGCACAGGGCGATGACCTGGACCTCTCTAGCCTCAATATAGCGACCCCCAAGATGGTAGAGAGCATGGAGGAAGAGGAGGAGCAGGCACTGCTAGGTAGCGAGGAGGATGCCCTCCCTCAAGAGTTGGGTAGGGATCTCCTCAACTTTAGGGTAGCCCAGATAAATCTTCATCATGCCAAGGGAGCCTCGGCCTTGGTCTTGAGAAGGTTTTGCCGGGAGGGACAGATGGTGGTGCTGATCCAGGAACTCTGGGTCCTCAGAAAGAAGATTATGGGCCTCCAGAGCAAGGATACAAAGGTAATTTGGGGCACTAGGGAGGGTAAACCTAGGGCTTGCATTCTGGTAAGGAATTATACGAGGTGTATGTGTGTTACAGAGTACCTATCACGGGACCTAGTGCCAATTAGAACCTGTCTAAGCATAGGGGGCACCGACCGTGATGTGATCCTGGCCTCTGGATATTTTGATGCTGATAGGGAATGCCCTCCTCCAGAAGTCCAGGGCCTAGTAGAGTACTGCGACAGGATGGGACTGCCGCTGATCTTGGGGTGTGACGCGAATGCGCACCACACTGTGTGGGCCAGTAGAAACATCAACGGAAGAGGTGAGAATCTTCTGGAATGTATTGTAAGGTCTAATTTAGAGATTATGAATGTAGGGAGTAAACCTACCTTCGTACCGAAGAACAGAAGGGATGTGCTAGACCTCACACTGGCTAGTAACAGTGTGAGGGGTAACATCGAAAGGTGGAGGGTGTCCGATGAGCCTTCTCTTTCTGATCATAGAATTATAGAATTTAGTCTGGTGGGGACGATCACGGGTACTACCCATGGCAGAAACCCCAGAAATACGGACTGGGAGAAGTATAGGTCTATATTAAGCTGTAATATGGACCAATTGAGCTCTCAGGTTTCTAGTAACTTTGAAGTGGAAGAGGATCTGGAGAATTTGAACACAGCCATTATGGATGCATATGTCTCTAGCTGTCAGGTCAAAAAGAAACCAGCCAGTCGGGATGTCCCCTGGTGGAATAACCGACTATCAAAACTAAGGGTGGAAACCAGAAGGCTGTTAAGTAAGGCAAAAACAGATGGAGGGTGGCAAAGGTACTCCAAGGCCCTTACTTTGTGCAACAAAGAGATAAGGCGAGCTAAAAAGAACAGCTTCAGGAGGTTTTGTAGGCAAATTAACTCTATTCCAGAGGGGGCCAGACTGCACGAGACCTTGGTTAGGGACTGCACTTATGTGACAATGTCACTACAAACCCCGGCGGAGGGCTACACAGAGGATGAGGTTCAACGCACTCTCCTTCTCCTGGAGACGCATTTTCCAGGGTGCAGACCACTGGGGGGGGGTGACAAAAACACCAAGAGCAGTTAGATCTCAAAAGGATGACTGGAAAGTGGCTAATGCAGTCATTTCACCAGGGAGGTTAGAATGGGCCATCAACTCTTTCGAGCCCTTCAAGTCGCCTGGAATAGATAGCATTCTTCCGGCACTACTCCAAGAGGGAAAGAGGGAGATACTGCCCTACGTCTTAGGAGTGATGAGATGTAGTTTAGCAACGGGGTACATACCCTCGAAATGGAGGAGGGTAAGGGTAACCTTTATTCCAAAAGCAGGCAAAAAGGACAATAGTCAACCTAAGTCCTACCGTCCCATAAGTCTAACCTCTTTTCTGTTGAAACAATGGACAAGATGGTGGACAATCACATAAGGTCAGAAGTGCTGAGGGTTACCCTCTACATCAGCAACAGCACGCATATCGAGCGGGAAGATCAACAGATACTGTCCTATATGAGCTGACAAAAGTGATCAGGCAAGCACTGGACGGGAAAGAGACCGTTTTATGTGCCTTCCTGGACATAACAGGAGCCTTTGATAATACCTCTCATTCAGCAATAGAGGAGGTATTGGAAGGTAGAGGGGTTGATAAGACCACAACCCGATGGATCAGGAATATGCTGTCCACAAGAACGGTGGAAACACACGTAGGAAATAGAATTATTCAAATGGGTACAGTGAGGGGGTGCCCTCAGGGCGGGATATTATCACCCCTCCTTTGGAGTCTGGTAGTCTACGAGCTTCTTGGGAAACTAACCAGGAAGGGCTTGTGATGCATCGGATATGCAGATGATGTAGTCATCATCGCAAGAGGGAGGTTCGAAAACACTCTCTGCGATCTCATTCAGGGGGAGCTTGACTGTACAGAGGCTTGGTGTGAGTCTGCGGGGCTGTCAGTCAACCATAAGAAGACATCACTTGTGCCTTTCACAAGAAAGAGGAGACTTGAGCATCTGAAGACCACCAGGCTTGAGGGGGAGGAGCTTGAGTGGAAATCAGAAGTAAAATTTCTAGGGTTAATACTAGATAAGAAACTTATGTGGAATAGACACATAGAGGAGGTGACAAACAGGGCTAGTAATAATCTGGTGACATGCAGGATATGCGGGGAAGATGTGGGGTTGTAACCCATATATACTAAGAAGTATGTACACCCTGTTAGTTAGGCCCATCATTACATATGGGTGTGTGGTCTGGGCTGGTAGAACCAAAGTTGAAGCAACAAGGAAAGCCCTGGAGAAAGTACAGAGGCTGGCATGCGTTATCATCACAGGAGCTATGAGATCCTGTCCTACTGCTGCCCTGGAGGTGACCCAAGGGAGCACAGCAAGGGAGACCTTGCTTAGAATGGAGAAGACTGGCTTTGACACTTCCTCCACAATTCGCGGCGAGCTATTTCCGCCAGGCCTAAAGGACCTGATGAAACAACCAAGGGATTCCATGGTAAGAAGGCACAACTTTGAAAGGAAATTACATGTGGAGCTAGGAAATAAACTTAGCTGGGACGGGAAAACCCTAAATTCCCTCGGGAATCAGGTCATCAGGTGGTACACTGATGGCTCTAAGACCGAGGAGGAGACTGGTGTAGGGGTATTTGGTCGCAGGATCAAATACAATGAATCACTGGGGCGTTCCCCCAGCATATTCCAAGAGGAGGTAAAGACCATAGAAAGGTGTGCACACTTCAACCTAAGCAGAGGATACATGAAAAGGGAGATTGTGATCCTGTCAGATAGCCAGGCTGCCATTGGAGCCTTGAGCTCAGCAACCTTCAGATCCAAGATGGTCTGGGACTATCGGAGAAGTCTGGACCAATTGGGGAAGAACAACAAGTTGTCACTACTTTGGGTACCTGGACACCAAGGTGATCAGGGGAATGAAGTAGCAGACAAACTGGCTAGGGTAGGGGCAGCCACCCCCTTTGTAGGACCGGAGCCAGGTTGTGCACTGGAGGACTCCTATTTTAAAAAGAAATTAAAGGAGGAAGAGAAGGAAGCCAGAGGGAAAGCCTGGACCGCTCATCCGGGATGCCGACAGGCTAAGGAAATGCTTGGAGGGCATAAGAAGGTCTGAGACCATGATCAGGTTTAAGCAAAACAATCTAAGGATACTGACAGGATTTTTAACCGGGCATTGTGGACTTAGGGGTCATCTGAGCAAGATGGGCATTGTTCAAGAGGGGGGATGTCGCTTCTACCAATCTGCGGAGGAAACACCTATTGGCCGAGTGTGACGCGATAGGTCAGAAGAGAGCCAGAACCTTGGGAACACACTAGGTGGCGGTGGAGGATTTTCCAAAGTTAGAACCCCTCATAATACTAAACTTTATTAAGGCATTAGGACTAGAGGGGGTCTCTAGGCAAGAACTAGAGACTAGTCTGGGGGGCACAGTAGATCTTATAGGTCGCAGTGCAATCTTTCCCCTAGATTTTATCAGTATCAGTATCAGTAGATCCATCTTTGTGAACAACAAACAAGGCGTGAACAACACTTAAGAATAAAAAAATAAAATCCAAAATAAGAATATTGAAATTGTTTTCTAGAACTATTTCGATTGCTCCTCAACCCTTTATACGACAGAACATTCAAGAAACTCGATGTAAATCAAAAATACACGACACAAAAATTGTCGGCCCACTTTTTGCAAAAGGGCTGTAATCAAGAACCCTAACATTGACACCATCACAACGACGGAACCGGAAGTGGCTCAGTTGGCTCGCTTCCCACGGTTTACGTTGGAATATCGTAAACACGATAACTGATTATCGGATGTTTACCAAAGTTCCACGTGCCGCCCTTCCCTCCACCACAACAATATCCTCATTGGAACTGAACTGAAATTTACTGTATATCAGTCACGTTTATTATTCATAATAATTACTTCATCGAATAATTTTAATTGTGTTCCGTATAAAAATATGAATTCATTACTTGAGAACACGAAAGCATATATCTTCCATTAGTAACAGTATGAGAGATAGTAAAGCTGCTTCACTTTGCCCATGCTGTACCAATTCTCTCAATAAACAGAAAATATTAGGTAAAATATTATTTACTTATAAAAATACATACAATAAAATAACAGAAATTATATATAAAACTATGTAGTTTTTAAGTAGTTCTATGTAAAATTGTAAAATATTAAAAAAATTACACATCAAAATGCACAACCCCTTCCAAATTACCCGATTGACCAATACGTATGAATCACGAACTGGTCCCAGTAAATGTAAAATACACGTCCCTACCGAATTTGGTCATGATCGGACCATTTTTACGAAATTTATCGTGTACACACACACACACACACACACACACACACACACACACACACACACACACACACACACACACACACACACACACACACACACACACACACACACACACACACGCACACACACACAAGCACGCCCACACACGCACACACGCTAAGTATAAGTATATATATATATATATATATATATATATATATAGTAAGTAATAAGTATATATATATATATATATATATATATATATATATATATATGATATTTATATGACCTCAAAACAAAAAAGTAACATAGTCCCGGGCCCAAGTCTTGCCATGAGACCTACGGTAATGGTTGCTTACCCAAAATTCGCTATATATATATATATATATTGTAAATGAATACCATAGTACCCTAGCATTATTTCGTTTTATTTTAACACAACATGTTTCGGGGATCATACCATTTTCAATGTAATGTAACGACAATGTAACCTCTAAACATCAAAAATAAAATATAAACAATACAAACTATATATATATATTTTTTTCACCGTTTAGATCATCAAATAGGGCTAATAATATAAATATATTGAAATAAGTGAACCAAGTACCCTTTGAAAACATTTTAATTCTTCTACATGTTTTGGGTATTATCCCATTATCAAGAAGTGTAAATGTATAACCTAATTTGATAATATTAACTTGTAAATGTAAATAAATATCATATGACAAATTTAAATTTCACTGTATCTAAATTGGTGGAGTGTGTTAGCATGTATTATTTCTTTCTCGTATGATTTTTTCATATATTGTGTATATTTTTCAGTATATGGAAAAATCATATAGGAATGAAATAATACGTACTAACACACTCCACCAATTAAGATACAGTGAAATTTAAATTTGTCATATGATATTTATTTACATTTACAAATTAATATTATCAAACTAGCTGACCCGGCGAACTTCGTAACGCCTGACAGTAAATACATGTTAACTTTACGTTTGGCCATGTTCTGAAGTCGAATAGCAATACGGCTTCATTGTGAAAGGTTATGTATTATGGGTCGCGTCATAGTGAATAACAATACTGAAACGATAAGACATACTAATAACATTCCCATAAAACAAATAAATCTGAGTGGATTAATTCAAAATTTTCAAATCCAATCCAAACCCAAACCAAACCTAACTTTAATACGGCTTTTATAGGAAAGATATACAACAGCTGATCGTCATAATAAACGTAATAATATAAATATTTTAATTATCATATAAATACGTGATTTTAATCAGACAGAAAATGAAAATATAAATACATAATCCCCCAAAACCGTAAACTATTAACGTGGTGAATAAAGCTGTTCATTTTTTACAGTACACATTTACTTCATAGTTTTACATTAATGAATGATTCAGATGGCATTGGATAGTAAGCATATTGCTAATGGAAAGTAAACCAATCAGCTGTAGCTAAGAAATCAAATGTTTTCATTGTAGACAATTTGTAAACAAACTTACTCTCCATAAGGTTAACATTAGAAATTTAAAACGCCATAAAATGGAAACTTATGGGGTTTTCGAAAATATTTTTTCACTAAAACCTTCCCGGACACATGTAGAGCAACTTCCTAAAATTTCATGGCGATCGGATGAGTAGTTTGGCAACGCATAAAGGACATACATAAATACATGACATACATTCAATTTTATATACTGTATAGAGATTAAGTTATACATTTACACTTTTTTGACATGGATACGTCTTAGCTCCGGGGGAGGGGGGTTGGCGATTTTTATGATGGAAAATATTATGTAACAGGTTTCCATAGAAACCACCAGATCTACTGTATTGAATTTGTAATATAAATAGTATCCCCGTCGCAGCAGACCTGCGTACTCAGCGAATTTCCAAATCAATAATATAATAATAATAATATATGACAAGTTTGGTCAAAATCTGTCGATAAACATGAGAATTTTTGCCTATTCTCCATAAGATTAAAATGGGAAAGAGTGAGTAGGTTTGCTGCTGTGAGGAACACTGAAAGTAGCCATTTATACCATCAAAAATTTTATTTTTAACATTTATACCAACTTTCATCAACATCTGACCATAAATATAGGAGTTTGCCTAATCTCCATATGATTAACATGGGAAAAGAGTATGCAGGTTTGCTGCCATGATAAACACATAAACTATGATTTTTTAGCACAAATGTATGGATCTCCACCACATGAAGCTAAATATCAAGTTTCATCCAAAAATATTAGATAATAAGTGAAACAAATTAAATTTTTTTAAATTCCTCCATAAGATTATATTGGAGCCTCAAAATACAAACGTAACTGTGTTTAGATTTTTTTATATCTCGGTACCGTTGAAGATAGAGAAAAACTTTAAGGAACTTAATTGTGTAGTTTTTTAAGCTGAATGCAATGGTGAAATATAAAATTAGAAATTTTTAGAAACTACTTGTGAAAAACGCAAAAAAACCCCATTTTGGGGTACAAAACCCCCCCAAACTACCCGTTCCCATTGACCGATATGTCTGGTTTACGAACTCGTCCGAGCATTTGTAGGAATACACGTCTCTACCAAATTTGGTCTCGATCGGACCTTTTTTACGAGAGTTATCGTGTTCACAGACACATATATATACATATATATATATATATATATACATATATATATATATATAAAAATTTTAACGACTATTGTTTTTGGTCTCTGGGCACCTAAAGAAGAAAAAATAAACAGGTCACCTTAATCTTACTGTATTGAATTTGTAATATAAAAGCATAAAAACAGCTTTTTAGAATAATGTGAAAACATTACCTTTAGACATATCCATGGTCTAACCTATTTCCCATTGGGAAGTAAATATAAACATTTTTAATACAATTATTTATTTATTTTATTCACAGAATTTTTAAATTAATTATCCACATAACACATAATTTACAATAGTGAGTTCGCTTTACATTAGAGTCACTCGGGAACGTATTTTAAACATATATAACAAGTATTTGAATTAATGAAATAAAAGAAAAGGATTATAAGAAAATATAAAAAATAAATTGAAATTAGTAGAACGAAAATTCAGTCAGTCTGAATGATATTTTGAGGGAATCTAGTCCTCAGCCATCTGTTTACTGTCAGTTGGCGAATATTAAGGTTTACAACACCGGGCACAAGATGAAGTGTATCCATGAATTTTTTATGAAATCTTCAATTGTTCTAACTTTAAGTTCCTGGTCAATATGTCTGTTGCATACATACCATGGAGAATTTAAATAAATACGGGATTTTGTTTTGAAGAATTTAGATTCTATTAAGTTTTGTTTTTGATATTGATTAAATTAGATTAGATTACATCTAATAATCCCTATAGCAGGAGCAGGCATACATTACTAGTGGTCTGATGATGGTTTTGCATACCAGTATGGAACAGGAATGTTTTAATGTAAAGTGTGGGTTAACAGTAGCGAAATTAAAAAATTAAGTATGAAATCAAGCGGGAAATGCAGGACACCAAATACCTGTTGCTGTTAAACAGTAGCCATCCTGGGGAACAGGTCAATGTTATGGTTGCTGACTTCTCATTTGCTGAGCTGAGGTGGGGTATGGCGGGAGATTTGGAATGAATACTTGATTTGGATTTGGAGGAAATCCAATCAATTATCCAAATCTCCAAATCCAAGTCCAAATCTCAATCAATATTCATTTCAAATCTTCCGCCATACCCTTGCTCAACTCAGGACAAATGAGAGGTTAGCAGCCCAAAACTAACCTGTTCTCCAAGATGGCTACTGTTTAACAGCAACAGGTATTTAGTGTCCTGCATTTCCTACTTAATTTCTTAGTTTCGCTATAGTTAATCCACATTTTACTAAATTCAAACCCCGCAACTACAATATCATTGTGTTAAATTTTTGTTTACATGTATATTTTTTCACTTTTTTATTATTTTTATCCAGCCACACACCCAAATATTGCCTTCTTGCATTATCATCACCATGGCAGAAACGTTTCATGTATATGAATTTCAGGAGGGTTTGGACATATTTTTAATGTAAATAATTTGGTTTGCATGTTGCAAATTTGGTATGTCTGGTATGTTATGAATATGTTTAACAGCACAGGGCCAAGGATAGAGCCTTGCGGCACTCCTGCTCTGATGGGTCGAATTGAAGAAAAACTTGAGTTTTTTTATAAAGAAAAAGCTCTTTTATGCAGACATGATTTCCATATATTCAACTAGCACAAAAGGAAGCAATGACCTATCATGTTAAAAGTAAGGCCTCGATGAACTGAGTGCTGTTTGTTTTTAAATTGTTGTACAATTGTTTCTGAAATGCGTAGTAAGTAGTTCGTGTACTGTTGAGTGTTTAGCTCGGAAGCCAAAGTGATAAGAAGGGACTATTTCAGATTGTTCAGTATGGTTCATGATTCTTTTTAAAATAACTTTTTCGAAACCCTTTGACAAAGTAGGTAACAGACTGATAGGACTGTAACTTGATGGCGAAGCGGGATGTATGTTGGGTTTGTGGATTACAATTAGTACAGCATGTTGAAAATTGTATTGGTAGCTCTACTGTATCAAAGTTTGAGTTGACAGTGTTATTCACAGTTTCAGCATCGCCATTATCCACTATATCATTTGGCGTAAAAAGCAGATTCATAATGAACAGGAGTTTAAGAATAATTTATTAAGGCCAACTCTTGCAATATTAAGTAACGTAGTTATAATAAGGGCTCGTAGAGTATTTTATGAATATATACGTCAGCATATTATAATTATTATTTACTGGTAGCCACGAGTTCTGGGAAGATTGGCGAGTCCGAACAGGCACTAAACACGCTCGCGCGGATTATCCATGTAGACCCCGATCGACCGAGTCAATATAATAATTATTTATTAGCTCAATTTAAAGAAATATATCTTGGTGGCCGGTGGAAAGAGACCGGATACTTCTAAATAATTAAATTAAGTTATTCATCATATTGGTGGTCAGTCTGGGCACGTCCTGTCCTGCATTACAGGCTGAAAGTGACGCGTATTTCTCTCGTTAATATTACCTCGAGCCTGGCAAGGCGGCTCTGATGTTGGATTTTATATTTTGTGCAAATTATTAGCCTGAGTCAGACCCAAATTTATTGTGGTTTTAGTGCAGCCCCTGTAACTGCCAAAAACGTACTTTTGGGTATACCTACCAATGTAGGCTGAGCCGTCCGTGGATTAAATAGATTCTACGCCAATATTTTCTACAGGGCGAAAACTACGTCATAAGTTTTGACTCTTGAATCCGGACCGGTATCAGGTTTGATATTGTATTGAGTTATACAGAGTTATTATTTTTTAGTTATTTTTACATTCGTGCGTTAGAGAAGCCGAAACCAGTCTTATCTCAATTTGTGTCTGTCTGTCAGGCATTTTACGCCGTCTTCTTCAAAATAAAAACGGGAGAAATGTTATCAATGAAACTTATTTTATGCATCCTCTACGTTCCAGAGAATGTTTTCAATGCTTGATATTGTCCGCCGCCCCAAGAAAAGTAAATAACGAGCATCTAGAAACCTTGTTTTACGCGTTATTAGTAGAATATTTCTCTCAGTTTTAAATGAATCACCTGCTAGTAAAAATCAGCTGTCTTTGTAGTGTATGATTTTATAGAAAGAAAAACAAACAGCTGTCAAATTAAAATCAATATTAGTTAGTTTATATTGGTCATTAATTTTAAACCTATTTCGAAATCATACTATATTAAAAAGTTATTTCAACGTACAACTAATTTTAATAATGGTATAAAAATGTTCTAATCTATTGAATTGTAAAGTAATGCTAAATAATAAAGCTGGCTATTGGTTTATTTTATTTGTACTGTTTTATTTAGGATTTCAGGTTTACATTTTAGTATGAAAATCTTTCTTCTTGAAACTGAATCCTAGAACTCGTACAAAGGACGGGATTAGCTAGTTAATCACTAAAATGTTAGGAGGATAAATTACCGATAGGTGTTACGTTTTGTTTTGGAAATGCAATTAAAAACGAAAAATACAGTAATACGTAATATAAACTATGATATTTATATTTAATTTAAGAATGTTCATTTTGGACTTAAATTGTGAAAATGGGTTGTTACAAAGGTGTTTTGATGAGAGTTCTGGCACGTTTTCAAATCTTGAATCCGAAGATACAGAAGCTGAAGTCAGCGGAGCGTTCAGTTCTTCAATAAATAGCACGCCCATGTAAATTATGTAACTCGAAAAGATAAGGTACTTTTACATCGCTGGTTTTCATTACTGAGTTGCAATTTAGACAATAACTTTTTTCTAATCTTCATTTTCTGAATGTTGTTTGATGAAGCTTTTTTAATATATAATTTAAAATATTATTTAGATATTCATGGAAATGTAGACATTTTATTGTAAATAATGCTTTGGTTGTAGGTAGAGTTTATGTCTATCTTTATATGGCCTATACCTAGATTTACCTTATTGTTGGAGCATAAATGATACTTTATACTTAAAACATAAATGGCCAATTACCCAGGTCGGTATTTTAAGAAAGGTATGTATGTGAAATGAGTGTAGGATGATTGGTTAGGACGATCTTGTAGTATTGTTACTTACTAAAGCTGACATGGCATATAAAAAAGGCAATGACGTATCTAAGAGATCTAAATATATTTAAGTGTAATTGTTTTTCTAAATAGTTTGAGGAATTTAAGCGACACTTGGTATAGCAGACCGATTTTTCATTTACGAATTCATGAGAAACAATAAAACCCTCCCTGCATTGGAATTGAAGTGAGGGTTCACTTTATTAGAATCGTCTTTCAACGCGACGCTCTACGCGAAAACATCCAAGGTGAGATTATATCTAGTTTTGCTCAATTTTTTCCACGTCAAGTGAGAATTTTAAAATATGAAATGATATTTTAAAATATCATATTATTTTTTTTATTATTCTAGTGCAGGGTCTTACCGCCCATCAAAATCCACTCAAAAGGTTAGGTTAACCTTAGGTAGGGGATGGCAATGCCCCCAAAATTTCTATAAAATATTTTAACTTGTTTTCTCTTATTGTTAGCTTCAGAAATTGGATCGTAATATTGTAGCAATAAATTTTTAATTAATATGTAAACAAATGATAAAAATATGATAGTGGTATCAAGAGGATTATAGGTTTTTTAGCGAATTTCTCATAGGGAGAAAACTATTACCGTAGGTCCCATGGCAAGACTAAAACCCGCGACCTTTTTCATTTTAGTTTTGGGGTGACTAAGAAACCATAAAACATGGTCATTAAAATAATACACACACACACACACACACACACACACACGCGCGCGCGCGCGCACTCGCGCACACACGCACACACGCACACACACGCACAAACACACTGTTTATTTTATTTTTAACTAGTTGCTATAGTTTACTACAGTTTATTTTTAAACTAGTTATAAAACCAAATAAAATACCCTCGTCGCAACAGACCTGTGAGACGTAATACGAACTCATGAATAGGTTGAGTGAATGTATTTTAATGACCTAACCTCTCACACCAAACCAAACAAAACATTTTAAAATAACAATTTTAGACGTTGCCTAGCAACGTGTCAGCTGGTCCCCACACAGCCCCCCGCGTAGACCGGTGGTTCGGGACGTGAAACTTCACCCGTTTTGCAGCACCGCGGACGTAGGAGGAGGGCGTTGGATCCGTGGTGATGAAAGCAGGCGTCTTAACTTGATACTTACTTGATACTTGTAAGTCTCCCATTGGAAGCACGGATGTGCCATGGTCGTCATATTCTTCTTTCTGGCCTATTCATTAAAAAACTCCTCCAAAGAGTAGTATGGCCTATTAAGTAGATAGCCCTTCAGTTCCTTCTTGAGTCTATCTACATCCTCTATGTTCTTGATCTCACTTGGTATTTTATTGAAAATTTTGGTGCATAAGAATCTTGGACCACTTTTTGAGAGGGTAGAAGAAACTTGCTTAACATAAACATTTTTCCTATGGCGGGTATTGTAGCTGTGTACATTTTCACTTCTAGTAAAGACTTCTGGCTTGGTTTTCACCATCATTGTCGCCTCAAGGATGAGACGTGATGGCAAGGTTTGAATCTGTGACTCCACGAACAGCTGTTTACAGTGGGCAAGATAAGATGCCTTACAGATTACGGACTATTCGTTTCTGCAATAATAGGATTCGTTGAGCCAGATGACTGCTCCCCCAGAAGATAATTCCATATTTGATGATACTATGGAAGCATCCAAAATAAACTTTCATAAGGATGTCCTTATCAACGAGGTTTTGCAGACGCCGTATCATGTAGCACACTGCTGTGAGTCGAGGTGATATCCTCTCTATATGATGTTGCCACCTGAGGTCATCACTGATGGTAAGTCCCAAGTATTTTACGTGGCTCTCAACACCAATGCTAACTCCATCAAGTCGGAGTACGGGGACACTGTTCGGCTTGCTCCGATTGTGAAAAGTGAGGGCCTTGGTTTTACCTTTATTCAGAAGTAACTTATTTTCTTTGCACCACTTACTCATCTCATTCAATCCTTCTTGTGCTTTGTCCCGAAGAAGATGTTTATCCTCGCCATAGAACCAGTGGCTGACATCATCAGCAAACAGGCAGATATCGCCGATGTTTATAGATTCCGGTATGTCATTTACAAAGAGGAGAAACAACACAGGACCAAGATTTGAGCCTTGAGGCACACCTGTGTTTATTGGGAGCGATAGAGATGAGCGATAGTGTTTGACTAGGCCTTCTTGACGAATAGTCACGATTTGATATCTATCTCTGAGATAGGAAGCGATCCAATTCAGAGGTTTATCTCCAATGCCCAAATTCATTAATTTTTTAAGTAGTTTTTCGTGAGATAGCAGGTCAAATGCCTTGGTCATATCATAAAATATACACAGCTGGTCGCCTAACTCATCAATATTATCATATAAGTCAATCATTAGTTTAAATATTGCATCAGTTGTTGAACGATTTTTTCGAAAGCCATACTGCTGATTATTTAGTAGATTCCTATTTTATAAATAAGGCATGAGTCTCTTTAAAAAAATCATCTCAAAAACCTTGGAGAATACACTTTGTACTGCGACTGGTCTGTAGTTTTTTACGACGTCTTTCTCATTGTTTTTATGGATAGGAACCACTTTCGATGTTTTAATTTTACTAGGGAATACACCCTCATCAAATGACTTGTTAACAATGATCGTTAATGGAACAGCAAGTATGTCTTTGCAAACTTTCATTATATTGCAAGGAACTTCATCCTTCCAGCACTATTTTTACAACTTATCTTATACAAAATGTCCAAAACCTCCTTTTCATCTGCATGACTCAAGTGACCCGTCACCCGATCAAGACTGACGCGTCGTTCAGTGCCGTTGATGAGGATCGTTACAGTCTTGTCTTCTAGTGTAATGACAGGGTACGAGCTGGTGAAGGGTGGCTCCAGGGAACTCTGAACTCTGTCATCCATAAGGAACACGTGCCCGCAAGATGAAAGCTTTTTGAACACGAATGGGACCAGAGAGTTATGACGCGTAGCTGGAACTGGTCGGAGTTGTGACATCTGTTGACGGAGGCGGATGACGAAAGTGTCCGCCTGGTATCGTCATGATGTTTCGGGCCGGCTGCAGGGATGCAGGGATGAGGAATAGATGGTCGGTCTGGGCGCGTCCTTCCGATAGGCCCCTACGAGCGTTCCTGTGTGGGCACGTCTTAGAAGAAACGTCGTCAAGTTCCGTCCTGCATTAGAGGCAATTAGTGACGCGCATACTCACTTTAATACTACCCCGGGTCTGGCAATGATGAGGCGGTTCTAATATTGGATTTTATATTTTATGCAAATCATTTGCCTGAGTCAGACCCAAATTTATTGTTGTTTTAGTGCAATAAATAGATTCTTATGTCGGATATTTTTCCACAGGGAGAAAATACGTCATACATACACACAAACATACATACACACACACACACACAAATCAAATAAAATCCATTTATTTCAATAAAAAACTAAACAGTACTTATACAAATTGAAAAAAATCCGCACAGGACACAATGGCCTGTGCGCGGAGTGAGTTCTTATTTAAGTACTTACAAAAATAAAATACTTGTATAGCCTGGAAGTCAACTAAGTATATTAATAGAATAGAAAGAAAAAAATTAATTATTTAAGACATATTAAAAATAGAAAAAATATTGATTTATGACAATTAATTTAAGACAGCTACAGTCTTTAAAAGTTAAAACGTGAAAGGTATAAATTTCAGCTATAGAAACTAAACAACATTAGGAAGTTTGTTAAGATAAACAGAATAGCAATAAATAATACCCCCGTCGCAGCAGACCTGCGTACTCAGCGAATTTCCTAATCAATAATATAATAATAATAATAATATATGACAAGTTTGGTCAAAATCTGTCGATAAACATGAGAATTTTTGCCTATTCTCCATAAGATTAAAATGGGAAAGAGTGAGTAGGTTTGCTGCTGTGAGGGACACTGAAAGTAGCCATTTATACCATCAAATATTTTATTTTTAACATTTATACCAACTTTCATCAACATCTGTCCATAAATATAGGAGTTTGCCTAATCTCCATATGATTAACATGGGAAAAGAGTATGCAGGTTTGCTGCCATGATAAATAGATAAACAATAATTTTTTAGCACAAATGTATGGATCTCAACCACATGAAGCTAAATATCAAGTTTCATCCAAAAATACTAGATAATAAGTGAAAAATTAATTTTTTTTTAATCCTCCATAAGATTAATATTGGAGCCTCAAAAATACAACGTACTGTGTTTAGATTTTTTCATATCTCGGTAACCATTGAAGATAGAGAAAAACTTTAAGGAACTTAACTGTGTAGTTTTTTAAGCTGATTCCAATGGTGAAATATAAAATTAAAAATTTTTAGAAATTACATGTGAAAAACGCAAAAACCCCCATTTTGGGGTACAAAACCCCCCCAAACTACCCGTTCCCATTGACCGATATGTCTGGTTTACGAACTCGTCCGAGCATTTGTAGGAATACACGTCTCTACCAAATTTGGTCTCGATTGGACCTTTTTTACGAGAGTTATCGTGTTCACAGACACACACACACACACACACACACACACACACACACACACACACACACACACACACACACACACACACACATATATATATATATATATAAATTTTAACGACTATTGTTTTTGGTCTCTGGGCACCTAAAGAAGAAAAAATAACATGGTCTCGGGCTTAACTCTTGCCATGAGACCTACGGTAATAGCTTCTTCCCTATGGAAAATTCGCTAAAATAGAAAAATTTGCTTTGCATGGGTTAATTACAAAATAAATATAGTGTACTAATATCATAATAATCATATTCAGAGAAAATTTGAATTTGGATTTTCAATTATATTCAGATGAAATTGAATTTGAATAAAATTTATTTTTTTGTTGAGAAGGAGAGTAAGACAAAATTTATTTATTAAAAAAAGGAAGAAAAGCGAAAATAACGAAGAAGAAAAAAACCATTGAGCGGAATCGGCTCAACACACACACACACACACACACACACACACACACACACACACACACACACACACACACACACACACAGATATATATATATATATATATTTATATATATTTTAACGACTACTGTTTTTGGCTTCTTTTGGCTTTTTGGGCACCTAAAGAGGAAAAATAACATGGTCCCTGGCTTTAAGTCTTACCATGATACGGTAGCTAATAGCTTCTTCCTTATAGGAAATTCGCTAAAAACTGATTCATTGGAAATCTGGCGATTCCCAGCTGATCTGCCTACGCCCGTCTGTCCCATGATTCTTATTCAATACCTTACGCAATTAGTTTTTCATGTTTTGATGACAATATTTAATTTATAAAATATGTTTAAATATTTAAACATACACTTAAACTTTACTTATACTTTAAGAGTATAATGCCTAAGAATATGTGTTGCTCAAGAAAACTTAAAGACTAATCTCTAAAACTTATTAACTTTTTAAGACAGATTGATTTGTTCTAGCATGTAAAATTCCGTTCAGTATGTAATTTGGAGGAGGACTAATCGAGTACGAATGATAAAAAAAATAAAATGAATCATAAGGATTTATTTTACAGGTAATATAACACAGAAAATATAAACATACTAAATGAGTAACTTAAACTACAATTACTGTACATTACAAGTTGGAAATTTATAATTTCCAACTTGCCTTATTTTGTATGTTTCTGTTTGATAACCAACCTTACCATAACATATCGTCAACGAAACGACTTTCTTGTATATGTAGTTAAAAAGTTAATTAATTTTAAAGGTTGGTTGAACAAGTTTCCTCATTCAGCAATAATAATTAAAAACTTTCCAGACAATCGTTCGGTTAGAGCCAAATCGATAGAGCAGACGTTATTGATGTATCGATATTGATATATCGATGTTTTAAAATCGTATGGGGCACGTGTACCAAAGCTGTATCATCGGTTTATTCACTTGTTTTTCCAATACATAACATCGGAATCACTCTCGCTTCTCGGATCTTCCATCAGTGTTCCAGCTGTCGATATGCTTCAGCCGATGCTATATCCGAACTTCCTTTTCCGGAATAACAACTAAATCCTCCGGACGTTTTATAGGTCCGACTTTTGACTGGATTCTTTCAAGATAAGAACTATAAAAACTTCCTTATGGTGTAAAGTTCCTTAATAACATGAACATGTATATTATTCTTTGATAGACTTTATTCACAAATGTATATTCCATATAACTTGGGTTACTGTGACTTTATTGTTGTTTCACCCTTTAGTACAATAGCACATACACACAAATTATCTCTTTTAGCACAATATTACTAAAATTATCAACATAAGTCACCAGTCACCACATTGTATATATATTTTAATTGTATATTTAACAATTAAATTACAATAAATTTTTACAAGATCGTGCCACAATCATCCTACATTCATTCCTCATTCATACTTGGCTTAAAATACCTACCTAGGTCGCCATTTCAATTAAAAGTATAAAGTATAAAATGGAATACAATTAAATTTAGTAACAAGGCAACCACTCTCAGTGTAGAAAATTGTATGGCCTATGTATTATTTTGAGCAATCCTTACACTATAGTTGGTAAACCATTTTATGCGTTTCACAAGTTAACCACCGTCTTAACTTTCATTGCCATTATACCTTTAAATTCAGTAGATTTACAAAAACTGAAACTTCCACATCGAGCTTAGTGATATGGTTTACAACTATTCTTGGAATTACAACGGTACAGCATTCGGCCTATAATTTGGAATTTTGGCTCTCACTAAATTTGTTAAAGTTTTTGGACATTTAAAATGTCTAAATGTCTAAAAGACCTTCTTTAAAAGGTATCTGTAAGGTTTATGAGATTGAACTCGTGGCGAATCTGAAGGTTAGGACTAGAAGGCTACAGCTGATTTCGCCTCGGACCGGCTAAATAACATTGCCAAGATGGGAAAAACGAGAGGTGCAGAGATTTCAAGTAATCCTGTTTTTGATCGTATTGCTTGCGTTAAACCAAGCTAAACGCAGTAAACAACATTAGGCGATGGTCAAAACCCTTACTTAACCCGATTAAAAAAAGATTAGTTAATTTCATAAAAAACTAGCATTTCAATCTACTTTTTACAGGTCGTCAAATTTTAATAACCTTTTTACCTCTGCCTTTTACCTATCAATCCGTACCTAACAACGAATAAATTATAAAAATGGGTTAGTAAATAAAAAACTTGCGATTAATTAAAATTAAAACAAAACAAAATTAAAGGTACTAAAAATAACATTCTAATTAAACACATTATTGACATAGATACGTCTCATCTCTGGGAGGGGAGAGTATTGACAAGACCGTCAGACCAAAATTTGAAGCGGAAGTGACGTCATGTGGTTAGTAACATCTTGTAGGACATCTGATATTAAGATAAACTGAAAACATACTTTTTAGAGAAATAGAATGAATTAAGTTATTTCCCAAAGAAAATAAAATACATTTTTAAGTTGGTAATGTATTCATTATAATATTTTCAACCAATCCAACTTGAACAAAACTGATTAAAAAATTGAATCAAGCAGTGATTTTATGGCATTATCTTTGTCCATCCAATCCAAGATAGTAAATTATTAATAGCTGGTATTCTACCAAATAAGCTGCTTCAATAGTATTCATTGTTGTTGACGAGTTTTTGGTCATCTATTCTTTTGTGAGAGATGTTAATTGACGTGTTTATTCAGTATTAATTAATATTAATGTGTAATTAACATTGGTGGGAAATTGGATTGATCTTTTATAAGTCTGTAAAGTTATTTAATATGTAAGTCAATGTAACACTTACAGAAAATAAATGTTTATTTATTTTATTGTTATTACGAATACATTACCAAGTAAAATAATTTGTTTCTTTATAAACAAACTAGCTGACCCGGCGAACTTCGTAACGCCTGACAGTAAACACATGTTAACTTCAAGTTTGGCCATGTTCTGAAGTCGAATAGAAATACGGCTTCATTGTGAAAGGTTATATATCCTCGGTCGCGGCATAGAGAATAACAATACTGAAGCGATGAGACATATTAATAACATTCCCATAAAACAAATAAATCTGAGTGGATTAATTCACAATTTTTAAATCGAATCCAAACCCAAAACAAACTTTAATACAGCATTTATAGGAAAGAAGATATACAACAGCTGATTATTATAATAAAAGTAATAATATAAACATTTCAATTATCATATAAACACGTGATTTTAATCAGACAGAAAATGAAAATATAAATACATAATCCCCCAAAACCGTTAACTATTAACGTGGTGAATAAAGCTGTTCATTTTTTACAGTACACACTTACTTCATAGTTTTACATTAATGAATGATTCAGATGGCATTGGAAAGTAACGCATATTGCTAATGGAGAGAAAACCAATCAGCTGTAGCTAAGAAATCAAATGTTTTCATTGTAGACAATTTGTAAACAAACTTACTCTCCATAAGGTTAACATTAGAAATTTAAAACGCCATAAAATGGAAACTTATGGGGTTTTCGAAAATATTTTTTCACTAAAACCTTCCCGGAGACATATAGAGCAACTTCCTAAAATTTCATGGCGATCGGATGAGTAGTTTGGCAACGCATAAAGGACATACATACATTCAATTTTATATATAGAGATATTTGAGTAGTTTTATTTTTGTAAAATTGTTTTACATTTTAAAATAGCCGCAAGTTTCTTATTTATCAAACAATTTTTATAATTGAAGTGTCATTAGATTTGGATTGAAAATTTGTTTACATCTATTGCCTTCTAAAAAGTTAGCTTAGGAACTAATTTTTATGAAATTTAACTTTGAAAAATTTAAATGGCTGCTATTTTTACGTTCTTAGGGTTTGATAAACACAATTTCGTAAAGTAGTTGTAACTATAAAATAACCAAGTCTTACCCGTTTTCATGAAAATGCCTCTAAGGATTTTTGAAATATCAATCATTAAAAAAAATAAATAATGACGAATTACGGCTAAAGTAAGGTGAAAAAAAGAAATTGCCAAGTACGTTTTTGATTTATTTTTGTATGTAAAATTTGATACTGCAAAGCATGCTACATATTTTTGTGACACCCTGTATAGTTTATATCCTTATAGTCCCATAAAGTTTCTATATAGTGTACTATATAGTTTTTAACTAACACTTTAAAGCCTACTGTACTTTGTTTTTGTAAAATCCAACAACAAAATCGCGCATCGACTGAATCATATTCCGAGCAAATAATGAAACGATTCCATTAGGGAGAGGAAACCCAGACTGTTTAAAACACTACAATTATTTACAGTCTTCAACATTTAACAAACAAATGTCTGTTGCAATCCTCTCAAATTGCTGTCCGCAAGCCTAGGGACTCACTAAGTAAAAATCTTCAGTTGGGCGATAAGACGAGTGCGGTATGGTTTCTTACACCTGTTTATAACACTTAAATTCGATTATAGGTAATTCTTGAAATCTTCAAAGATAACGAATAATGTATCGTTAATAATATAGCAAGGATAAAAAACTTCATGAAAGGAAAAGTAAAACATATATGTAAATTAAAAAATATTTTATGTTTTGTGCAGCTACCTGCATATAAATGCATTATTCGATGAACTGTAAAAACGACTAAAGATTTGCAGTACCTGCATAATATTTTGTTAAGAAGCTATTAAGTTTTCTATTTTAAATTTAACAAATTAGGCGATTTAAAATGTTTGGCCGGATTCTAACAATTATTGAGGAAAAGAGTTTTAATATATTTCAAGGTAATTGGGGTAGTAACTCCTGGCTTATCGTCACATAAGGGTGCAAGTTTGTTGGAAGGTTTTATATGTGCTATAACAATGATAGCCATGTGCGAGCCGAGTACATTACACACACCTGTCAGCTCGACACTAGGCCAAACTGACGGCAGCAGCGCTTCTAGCTTCTCTCCGTGTAACAAGCCACAAAGTTTTATATGTGCTATAACAATGATAGCCATGTGCGAGCCGAGAACATTACACACACCTGTCAGCTCGACACTAGGCCAAACTGACGGCAACAGCGCTTCTAGCTTCTCTCCGTGTAACAAGCCACAAAGCAAGAGCTTGCAAAATTACAAAGATTTTTGCTTGGAAATGTTACCGAAGGTGTTTATGATTCTCTTTCTGTTTTGTTATGACCGAGTTTGTTGTTACACTCATGTAATACAGTAACGGTGGACTAACACATACATACATTCTCCCTTAAGTACATTAAAAATGTATTTCTTTACTTCCCTTTGGGAAAAAGCTTAGTTCATGGATATGCAAGGATAATGTTTTCAGTTCCTCCAAAACAGCTGACGTTGCCGTTAACCATATGTCACTTCCGTTACTAAGCTGATTACCAGGAGAAATCTGGTTTTATTCGACTAAACATTACATGGAGTTGAATTGTGAATAATAAAAAATATAAACAAAACAGTTGACATTCAAAATACATGATATAAATATCAATAATTACAAACATGTAAAAGGAATTGCATTATATCATTTTTCCCGCCTCAAAGAAGAAGTTTCATAGTCTTTAAAATGGGTTGGTAATATTCTTGCTCTTGTCGGACGTTGAGCTGTTGGTACTGTCTCCGTTATATTTTCTCCGAATTTCTGTGATTCTGGGGTTGTGATTCTGGGGTTCGTGGTCGTGTTTCTCGTTCTTGGTGATCAAACAAATCTGGAAAGTCTTCATCATCGCTTAGGCAATGTTGAGATTGTGATTGCATGTCGTATGTTGACTGTCTCTGTATATATTGTTGCAGCTGCCGTGCTTTTACTTGCTCATCCCCTTAGGGAGCCAGTTGACGAAGAGAAACTCGTCTCGTTACTGTTGCGCATCCTTACGTATGCACAATTTGGGTTAGCTTCTAAAAGTTACTTCTTCTATCTGGGGCTCATACTTTGATGAAGTGTTGGACTTCTTCATGAAAACGGTTCCGGGAGATGACAGCCAGGGTGCCTCATTGTGGCAATGCTTCGTGGGTGCCTAAACATGCGCTCATGTGGAATTTCATTAGTGGAGGTACATAACAGAGAATGTATTGCATGTAGCGCTTCACCTACCAAAGATTCATTTCAAGGCCTTTGGTCTTTAAATCCAGTAGTATTGTTCTCCAGACCATTCCGTTGTACCGTTCTGTTTGACCATTCCCTAGAGGGTTGTAGGCAGTTGTTTTGCTTGTAGATACTCCATGATTTATAAAAACCGTTTGAGTTTAGCAGACATAAAAGACGATCAGAACGAATGAAGTTGGGAGTCCCAAAAAAGAATAACTGTTGCAAGCAGGTTATTACAGTAGTTGAAGACAGGATCTGAGCATGGAAAGATGAAAGGAAATCTTGAATATTCATCGATGGTTGTTAAAAAGTATCGATTTTTAGTAGTTGACGGAATAGGTCCCTTGAAGTCAATGTTGAGACGTTCAAAGGATGAAGTTGATTTTATTAGTTTGCCTTCAAACTTAAAGAATCGGGGTTTTATTTCACAAGATACAGTTTCTCGTTAGATCTCGTATTTCATTCACCGAAAATAGCAAACTCTTGGAACGTACCCAGTGGTACATGCAAGCTACTCCAGGACGACACGTTCTCTCATGTAGTATTTGAAGAGAAGGGACATTTGAATCAGTTGATGTTGCACAAATTCGAGAAAAAGCATCAGCAACTGTGCTGTTTTTCCCTGGTCTATAGACAATGTCAAAGTGATAATAATTATCACTTTATGATTATTAGAAAGTTCCAGTCCCCACCGTAAAATCTTGTCATCTACTTGAGTGTTTACTATCAAACATAAAAGAGATCGACCGTTGATCGGTGATTAATGTAAAGTGTCTTCCCAAAGGGTAATGATTCCATTTCCTGAGAGATTCGACAGTAGCGTAAGCTTCCCGCTTGACTGTAGAGTTACATTGTTCTGTTTGTGACAATGTTCTAGAAAATAATGTTCTGTTAGAGACAGTGTTGCTGCAATCACGTGATCAGGTACGTCCGTTTCAACAACAAACGTGCCAGTTTCGTCAATTGAATGCACTGCTGAATCTGCAATCAATTTTTTTACATTCTCGAAAGCTGAGTCCGCTGTTTTGTCAAGTGAGAAATGTTTACTATCGATGAGTGGTCTATTTTTTTAGAAAAGTTAGGAACCCATCTCGAATAGTCAGCAAACATCCCAAGTATTCCACAAAAGACGCGGGGAGTACTTGGGGTGTCTTTTGGAATTGGGAATTCTAGAAGAGGTTTCAGCCTTTCCGGGTCAGAACGGATAACATGGTCCGAGATAACATGGTGATAGTATACCCTAGAAGGATATACTATCACTTATAAAAGAGGATGAAAACTTGCTTTTGGATTAATTTATTGTTAGATTGTACTTTTTCACAGACTGCATGAATGCATTGAGATTATTATCATGGTCAGCCTGATCCTTACCGCAGATAGTGATGTCGTCTAAATAAGCAAAAGTGTCTTGAAGCTTTTCGGTTCTTATGAGGTCATCAATAAATCTTTGGAAGCATGGTACACCGTTAGTAACTCCAATAGGAATCCGACAAAACTGATATAATTTTCTATTTGCTTCAAAAGCAGTAGACCTATATGGTCTGTCACTTTTGCCGATCGGAATTTGATGATATGCGCTACTCAGATCAATAGTAGGTACTGAACAACGAATATTGAGCGAAATTGTTTACAACTTCTTTGATCCTGGGTAAAGGATAAGCATCTAAAAGTGTGTACTTGTTAACGGTTTAGGAGTAATCTATGCACATTCGCTTCTTATGGTTTACGTTACTTACCACGATAATTTGAGCCCTCCACGGAGAACTACTCTCTTCAATAATGCCTTCTTTCAAGAGGCGTTGTATTTCTGCATCAATGAATTTCCTGTCATTAACAGAAAAACGCCTTTTGGTCGAATTTGGTTTACAATCTCTAGACATATTTTGAAATAACTTTGCATCAAGATCATTGGCCGTCGTGAGATTACAAATCTCAAGTGATGGTTTATTTCCACTAAATTGAATTACTACTTTCTCATATTCTTGTAGAATATCGTGACCAATTATAAAATCAACACATGAATTGGGGAGTACAGAGACTGTTACGTTATTGAATATATGATCCCTAGTTTTTAGATTAATATTGCAATTATTCCTGATTGTGCAAGATAATGATTTAGAAGCCATTGAAATTTTGCTTAAAGTCGGATGTAAAACTAATCCTATGTCTTTTTCAAATTGTTCATCAATATAGCTTGAAGAGCTTCCACTATCAAACTAAAGCTTTTGCATTGATCCCATTGATATTTACATCAATAATGTTTTTTTGAGACACAATGGAGCTATAACAGATAAAATTTTCTTTCTGTATTTTCTTGTTGCACGGAGTCTGCTGATATTAGTGCAACACTTTTATTCCTAGAACGACGAACGACAGAGAAATGACCCAACTTACCACAACATTTACAGAGAGATTCTCTTGCGGGACATATTTTCCGTGGGTGCCTTGCTTTCCCACAAAAATAACATTTTTGAGTAGAGGAGGCAGCTAAAGTTTGACATTTGGGTAAACTACTTACTTTTAAAAATTCATTGTTTATGCAATTTAATTTAGATGGTAATTTACATGAAAGGTTTTGTTTTTATATGAATCAGAATGAGTTTGAGCCATCTCAAGGGCCTATGCTTGGTCATATGCTTGTCATATGCTGAGTAAGAGAACTGTTCTCTAGTAAACTACGTGAGTCTTGGGAATTTAGACCCATAATAAAAGCATCTCTTATATGAGCTTCTTTGTTTTCTTTAGCCGAAACAGCTTTAAAATCACAATTATAGCTTCGATGCTGCAAAATACTAAAATATTGATCAACTGTTTCATTAGGGGCTTGACATCTTGTTGCTAACTGATGTCGAGCAAAGATTTCATTTTTAGGTTTGATAAAGGTTGTCTTCAATATGTCTATTGCATCTGAATAAGATTGACATTCTTGAATTATGGTAAAAGCTGAAGGAGATAAATAATTAATTAGAATGCTTGGTTTACCTTTGTCATCAGTTTCTGATAGACGCGAAATAACGTTCTCGAACGCAGTGTACCAATGAATCCATTCGATTGCAGAAGTTTATGCGTTAGGATCACTGTTCAATATGTCTGGTATGAGTATTCAATCCATTCTTAGTAGTCGAATAAATAATTGAAGTAATAAATACTAAGCTGATTACCAGGAGAACTGGCTTTATTCGACTAAACATTACATGAGGTTGAACTGTGAATAATGTAGAATATAAACAAAACAGTTGAAATTTGAAACACATGATATAAGTACCGGTAATAACGGTACTTATATCATATGTTTCAAATGTAATCGTTCGCGTTTTTAAGGGTGAACTACCCTTAAAAATAAAAATTCAAAGAAATAAAAAAACACCTGGAGATACGGTAAATATATACGTACATATCAAATTTTATCTAAATCGGACCAACGGGATAGGCTGTGGCTCTGTACACATCCAGACATACAGAGCCTTCATCCACACACATACATACACACACACACACATACACACACACACACACACACACACACACACACCCGCCACGGATGGTCGCTAGTGACAACGCCCGTTGTATGTTATCTAGTAGCGAGCCGTGGTGGCTGTCGATGCCACCCCGATCGGGGAAGCCCCCCGGCTAGCATTCTCACCACCTGCTCCGGTTACGACATCGGCTAACTACACGAGTGCGGCCCAGGGACAAGAGATACCTTTCCATCGGCAAACCTCACTCTGGAGGGGAACAGGGCTCGCCAAGCCATTTCAGCACCAACCTCCTCCACTACGAAACCAAACCTATGAGAGAGTGAAGCCCCCTCCAGCCCGTAGTACCATCAACTTTTAAAGCCAGTATTATGTTAGGCCGATAACGAATCTTTTCCCATTTCGGATGTCATAGTAACCGCCATACCTAGGTTAAGAAATTAATTAATTAAAAAAATGCTTAAAATATATCAGTAAAAGACTTTAGTAGATTAAGTTTTCCTGCTCTTAAAATTTGTTTTCAAAACGTTAAAATTAGTTTAGTCATGATAAATTGAACTAAACAAAAATAAAATTAAAAAGATGGAGCTTATCGTTGATCAACTCTTTTTGATCACTCTAGTTATTTTAACGGATAAAAAGCTATAAAAATGGAAGTAATGTTCCAATAGAATTAAAATTTTGTCATGAAAAGTCAAATATATGTAAATAAAAGAATTCTGTATAATATTAATATTATATAAAAGTTTTGAATATTTAAGCTACAAATAGAATGATTTATTAGAATAATCTTAGTTAACAGAACTGAGTTCAAACATATATACAATGAACACATATATAAATGATACGCTTAAAGATACACACAAGAAGTTCATATTGATCGTAGATGATGCTAGTAACAGCACGTTATATGTAACTACTGCCTAGACACAAATAGACACACATGACAAGAGTATATTATACATAGATTGCTTATCACAAACATAACTGAGATCGCCTAGACACACAGACACATTATACAGAGAGTTTGATGGCGTATCGTTCATGACGACAAACACGTAAGCTGAGAAATGCGTCACTACGTAACACATACAAGTTATACAGAGAGTACTTGTTGGCAGTGGTGGTCTGCTGATCGACAAATAGCTAAGAAATGCGTCACTACTGCCTAGACAATATACGAGAGTACTTGATGATATCGTTTATCAAAGCACGTACTAGAAATGTTACTGCTAGACCAATACACACGTTATCAGGAGTATTGATGGCGATACGCATTAAAACGTAAGCTGAAATTACTACTGTAGACACACAGACACAGATACAGAGAGTACTTGATTATACGTTATTGCATTGCGACAACACGTAAGCTGAAATGCGTCACTACTGCCTAGACACACAGACACATAAAGAGAGTACTTGATGGCGTATCGTTCGTTGCTGATTGCGACAAGCATAAGCTGAGATGTCACTACTGCCTAGACAAAATAAAGTTATACAGAGAGTACTTGATGGCGTAGTGACGTTCGTTGCTGATTGCGTAAGCACTATTAGAAATGCGTCACTACTGCCTAGACAGACACACGTTATACAGAGAGTACTTGATGGCGTAGTGGCGTTCGTTGCTGATTGCGACAAACACGTAAGCTGAGAAATGCGTCACTACTGCCTAGACACACATACACACGTTATACAGAGAGTACTTGTTGGCGTAGTGGTGGTCGTTGCTGATTGCGACAAGCACCTAAGCTAAGAAATGCGTCACTACTGCCTAGACACACGTTATACAGAGAGTACTTGATGGCGTAGTGACGTTCGTTGCTGATTGCGACAAGCACGTAAACTGAGGAATGCGTCACTACTGCCTAGACACACAGACACACGTTATACAGAGAGTACTTGATGGCGTAGTGACGTTCGTTGCTGATTGCGACAAGCACGTAAGCTGAGGAATGCGTCACTACTGCCTAGACACACGTTATACAGAGAGTACTTGATGGCGTAGTGGCGTTCGTTGCTGATTGCGACAAACACGTAAGCTGAGAAATGCGTCACTACTGCCTAGACACACAGACACACGTTATACAGAGAGTACTTGATGGCGTAGTGGCGTTCGTTGCTGATTGCGACAAACACGTAAGCTGAGAAATGCGTCACTACTGCCTAGACACACATACACACGTTATACAGAGAGTACTTGATGGCGTAGTGACGTTCGTTGCTGATTGCGACAAGCACGTAAACTGAGGAATGCGTCACTACTGCCTAGACACACAGACACACGTTATACAGAGAGTACTTGATGGCGTAGTGACGTTCGTTGCTGATTGCGACAAGCACGTAAGCTGAGGAATGCGTCACTACTGCCTAGACACACAGACACACGTTATACAGAGACAGTCTCCCATTACTCCTACCTCCCCTCAATCCTTTTAGCAATCGGAGCAGCCCTAGTTTTATCAATTTTGAAACTGTTTGTACAGAAAAACAGCAATAATTTAAGAAAAGAAAAAATAGTACAGTCAATGCAGTAAACCAAACTATTTAGTAGAGTATAATAATTATAAATCATTTTTATTATATTCATTTAGTTTACAAACCTAAAGTTTAACTGAGTGAAATATTTTTAATACAAGAATAATATTTTAATGAGTTGCTTTAAGGTATTTAATAAATAAAAACTTGTACTACTACTATACTATACTATACTATACTACTACTACTATTGTACTACTTGTACTTGTACTATTGTACTATACTACTTGTATAGACGGTTCTGTTGTTTTGTAAGCTTCGTTCAGGCTTAAAAAATGTCTCTCTCGGAGATTGTTGATCAAAGAACAACATTTTGCTCCCCTCCCTATTGTTTCAACTGAGACAGATATTTTTAACAATAACTTCAATGTGTTCCACAACATAAATCAAGTCACCACCGTCACAAGAAAAAAGCGAACAAAAGAAAGAGTTACTCCCTCGTGAGCGAGTTCAGAGAAAGATCCTGCCTTTGATGTAATGTGTTCTACGTTCGACAAGGTTGGGCTGAGTCATTGCCTATCACTTGTGTCAACATTCACAAACTAGCTAACATCTACTTACTTTTACTACTTACAAAATCATTGACATACATTCTGAACATTTTTATATATTATAAATATATTATGCCATAAATTGTGTATAAACTTTTACATTTTAATATTCATCATGTCAATTGTTAAGATCAAGGTGCCTCTTAGGCGCTTTACATGACAACTAAATATTCACTATTCACTATATAGTCATATATTCACATATTCATATATTAACATATTCCTATATTCACATATTCATATTCATATTCATATTCACATATTAATATATAGTTATATATTCACTATATTCAATATTCACTAAATATTGAATTATCATATTGAATTGTAAAGGTACCAAATAAACTTAGTTATATTTTAAAAGTTGATTTGTAATGTTTAAAGTGTAATTTAAATTTTGTTTGAATAAAGGTTTATTTGTTTATGCGGTGGTAAATAGAGCCAATCGCAATGTGTCAGTGATTGTTATCGTTCAGATTTATTGAGGACGATACAAATAGTAAATACCAGCTGGTACAGTTCATCAGGTTTCATCTGAGCCCTGATATGCGAGAGAGGGGAGGTAAAGTAACCATGGTGGGGCTCCGTTTATGTTTATATTTATTTTATTTACTTGTCAGCCGCTAGGTGAACAGCACATTAGCTAGCTTTCCCCACCACTATATTTGCGTCGTAGTCTATTGCGCATCCAAATTCAGGGCTCAGATGAAACCTGGTGAACTGTAACTAGCAAATTGGTAGGTCCATAAAGGTCATTGTCGAGTTGGGTTTTTACAAAGTTTTTACCAATTTCTCAATAGCCGCTTATAAAAAATATGATTTGACTCAAGTTTTATTATTTCAATAAGTATTAACTACGTCTGCTAATGACAACATCCCTATCGTTAATTAATTGTTTGAAATAGGCGGTTTTGACAATCTTGTTTGTATATAATAAACTAGTATGGGGAATATAATATTGGATAATATGAAGAAAAAAATTCTATTAACTATGTAACAGAGGCTACAATGAATAAAACATAAATAATAACGCCAAAAACATAAAAATGAAGTAGCAAAATATGTTTTAAGAATTTGTATTTTTTTAACGAAAGGTCACAAATTAACTTTCAACACTGCTTGAATTGATTGTAACTTTTACATTGATTGGACTTTATGTGGAAACTGTGCTTGTTGTAGATGAGCACTAAAAGCGCCATAAGCGACGTTGTTGTTTACTGACCCCCTCCAGGCAACAGTGGCTGCGATCCAAGAGGCATTACCTCCACACGTTCTGCCGGTAAACGTGGCAACTGTGCTTGTTATAGAGGAGTGCTAAAAGCGCCATAAGCGACGTTGTTTACTTTACAACAGTGGCTGCGATTACACGTTCTGGGCAATGTCAACTGTGTTTGTTGTAGAGTAGCGCTAAGTTAAGCGACGTTGTTTACTGACCTCCTCCCGGCAACAGTGGCTGCGATCCCCAACACGTTCTGTCGGCAAATGTGGCAACTGTGCTTGTTGTAGAGGAGCGCTAAAAGCGCCATAAGCGACGTTGTTTACTGACACCCTCCCGGCAACAGTGGCTGCGATCCTCCACATGTTCTGCCGGAAAATGTGGCAACTGTGCTTGTTGTAGAGTAGCGCTAAAAGCCCCATAAGCGACGTTGTTTACTGACCCCTCCCGGCACAGTGGCTGCGATCCTCCTCACGTTCTACCGGCAAATGTGGCAACTGTGCTTGTTGTAGAGTAGCGCTAAAAGCGCCATAAGCGACGTTGTTTACTGACCTCCTCCCGGTAAAAGTGGCTGCGATCCTCCACACGTTCTTCCGGCAAATATGGCAACTGTGCTTGTTGTAGAGGAGCGCTAAAAGCGCCTTAAGTGACGTTGTTTACTGACCCCTCCCGGCAACAGTGGCTGCGATCCCCCACACGTTCTGCCAGCAACTGTGGCAACTGTGCTTGTTGTAGAGTAGCGCTAAAAGCGCCATAAGCGACGTTGTTTACTGACCTCCTCCCGGCAACAGTGGCTGCGATCCCCTACACGTTCTGCCGGAAAATGTAGCAACTGTGCTTGTTGTAGAGTAGCGCTAAAAGCGCCATAAGCAACGTTGTTTACTGACCTCCTCCCGGCAACAGTGGCTGCGATCCCCCACACGTTCTGCCAGCAACTGTGGCAACTGTGCTTGTTGTAGAGTAGCGCTAAAAGCGCCATAAGCGACGTTGTTTACTGACCTCCTCCCGGCAACAGTGGCTGCGATCCAAGAGGCATTACCTCCACACGTTCTGCCGGTAAACGTGGCAACTGTGCTTGTTATAGAGGAGTGCTAAAAGCGCAATAAGCGACGTTGTTTACCGACCCCCTCCCGGCAACAGTGGCTGCGATCCCCCACACGTTCTGCCGGCAAATGTGGCAACTGTGCTTGTTGTAGAGTATCGCTAAAAGCGCCATAAGCGACGTTGTTTACTGACCCCTTCTGGCAACAGTGGCTGCGATCCAAGAGGCATTACCTCCACACGTTCTGCCGACAAACGTTTACAACTAGTTAGGCTTTATAATGTTCCACATGAATTTCAAACTCCAAATTCAGAGTATACTTGTTAACTAACAACTTATCTATCTAACAAATACTTCTTTAGTGTTATAACTAAACACCACTTCTACCATAGTGACAGTTGAAGTTTTTACTTTGGCTAAAATGGCTACTTTTTGATGCCTAATTCTGTTATCTGTTATTCGCTCAGAAGAATTTTACATTATGGAAGTAAAAATAAACTTATTCTTTAACATCAAACATCTTTTAAGTCATATTGTCTCTTGTAATGTCTGTTTTCATAAATATAAAAGACTTTAAATAAGAGAAATCTTATTTAAATTTAGGTACACCTTTCCTCGGCAGACATTAGTAGAGGTCGTTTCAAAGTGAGGAAGATATCAAAACCTGTGCAATTGATATACGAGTATTCACGAGTCATTCTAACCACTGGGTTACTAATAGTTACTGTTATTGTTGGTACTCGTAATACTAATTTCCATACAACAGTTTTAAACTTAATGTTTTTAATATTTTATACATTTCTTTTATATTTTATATCCTGGTTTTAATATGTTATGTACATCTTTATTAATCATAAAAAATGCGAGTAATAAATAAAAGTTACCAAATTATTTTCGTACCCTACTAGATATATCTATAATAAAATTACCCCCTCGCGGCTGCGATCACAGTTTCCAAATCAATAATATATGCGTTTATAAAATCGCCATAAACATGAGAATTATGCCTATTATAGATTAACATGGGAAAGCGTGTGCAGGTTAGCACTGTGACACTGAAAACATTTATACCATAAATAATTTTTATTTTACCACATATACAAGTTTCATCACATCTGTCAAATAGGAGTTTGTATTCCTATATGATTAATATAAGATACTTTTTATGATAAACCTAAAACTATGATTTTAAGCATAAAGGATAGTTCTCAACCACATGAAGCTAAATATCACGTTTCATAAAAAAATATTGATAATATGGGAAATATTAATTTTTCCCTATCCTCCATAAGATTAACATTGGAGCCCCACAATACAACGTACTGTGTTTAGATTTTTCAATATCTCGGTAACCTTGGAGATAGAGAAAAACTTTAAGGAACTTAATTGTGTAGTTTTTTAAGCTGATTCCAATGGTGAAATATAAAATTAGAAATTTTTAATATTTACATGTGAAAAACGCAAAAATCATTTTGGGGTACAAAACCCCCCCAAACTACCCGTTCCCATTGACCGATTTGTCTGGTTTACGAACTCGTCCGAGCATTTGTAGGAATACATCTCTCTACCAAATTTGGTCTCGATCGGACCATTTTTACGAGAGTTATCGTGCTAACAGACACATATATATATACATATATATATATATATATATAAAAATTTTAACGACTATTGTTTTTGGACTCTGGGCATAATAGAAAAAATAAATGGTATAATTAATATTATATATTTTCTTACCCTAAATATATAAAAAATGAATCGCAAAATGTGTTGGTAAGCGCATAACTCAACAACGCCTGGACCAATTTGGCCAATTTTTTTAAGATGTTCGTTGAAGTCCAAGGATGGTTCTTACGGCGAGAAAAAATCGAATAATTGCCGGGAAACCCCTAAAAATAGTCCTTTTAAAAAGGATCCCATAAACTATGGAACCAGAAATTTGTTTACATTATAAATATTTTCTTTTCAACAGCTGATTGGTATACTATATCTGTTAGTTGAAGATATACACGACAGATTGAAGCACTTGCATTTGTTTATGTTTTTTTATTTTGTTTACATTTGTTTTTTTGGTTATGCGAGTGACTAAACAGTTTACATTTTAACTTTGACTTCTTATTGCACATTTTGATACTTTGTTACGTTATTTTAGTTTATAATGGTATGGACTTTTGCACGCACTTTCCCTACACTGCCATTAACTCTATGCTAACTCGGCTATTCTAATTCGGTTAAGGACTGCCGACAACAACCACGGGGGCCTGGGAGAGCCCCAGCTAGCAAAGCTATGATTGGAGAGACAAATTAATGAGTAGTAAAATAATTTGTTTTTGTTTACATTTTCGTTTTAAATTTATGCGAGTGACTAAACAGTTTAACTGTACATTTTAACTGTATACACTTTTACTTGGTCAGGTGATCTGTATTTCTTATTATTGATTTTAATCTTATTGCCTCGGTAGTTAAACGATTTGGGGAAACGTTAAAATAAATTGATAATAAATAATTTATTTTGCAGAATACCTTTATGGCATGCCTCCTAAAGAAGCCAATATTGGTAGAAGAACCAAAAACGCTCGATATATTTCAGCACTTAGAGCTGCTGAAACATCTGGAGAAACAGAAGCACGCTTGGAAGCTGTCCGAATAAGGGCATCGTCTTCAAGAGCTGTCGAGACCCCTACAAAGCGAGAAGCACGACTCGGAGACCTGCGTGGACGAGCTTCGTCGTCAAGAGCTACAGAAACACCTGCAGAGCGAGAAGCACGACTCGGAGACCTGCCTGGACAAGCTTCGACGTCAAGAGCTACAGAAACACCTGCAGAGCGACAAGCACGACTTGGAGACCTGCGTGGACGAGCTTCGTCGTCAAGAGCTACAGAAACACCTGCAGAGCGAGAAGCACGACTCGGAGACCTGCCTGGACAAGCTTCGACGTCAAGAGCTACAGAAACACCTGCAGAGCGACAAGCACGACTCGGAGACCTGCCTGGACAAGCTTCGTCGTCAAGAGCTACAGAAACACCTGCAGAGCGACAAGCACGACTTGGAGACCTGCGTGGACGAGCTTCGTCGTCAAGAGCTACAGAAACACCTGCAGAGCGAGAAGCACGACTCGGAGACCTGCCTGGACAAGCTTCGACGTCAAGAGCTACAGAAACACCTGCAGAGCGAGAAGCACGACTCGGAGACCTGCCTGGACAAGCTTCGACGTCAAGAGCTACAGAAACACCTGCAGAGCGAAATGCTCGACGTGACGTTGAACGTATAAATTTTTCTACAAATGTTTTATTACTTTATCCTGGTATATTAATGAAAAATTAAAAGCGAGGCAGCGTCCGCCGAGTTAAGCGAGTTAAGGGCATATTCAGTTTCGATAAATTCAATTAGTTTCTATTTTATAGCGATTAAATTTCTAGTTTTGACCTTATGGGAAATAAGTTTGTTTACAAATTATCTACAATCAAAACATTTGATTTCTAAAGCTACAGCTGTTGTTTTACTTTCAATTAGATGCTTTCCTATCCAATGCCATATGAATCATTCATTAATGTAAAACTTTGAAGTAAATGTGCACTGTACAAAATGAACAGATTAATTCACCACGTTAATAGTTTTCGGATTTTGGGGACTATGTATTTATATTTTTTTATTTTCTGTCTGATTAGAAGTCACGTGTTTATAATTATGTCGGCCAAATGAAAATAAATTACGGTGTTTATACATATTACGTTTGTTATAATAATCAGCTGTTGTATATTCTGTTCTATCTTTCCTATAAAAGCCGTATTACATTTAGGTTTTGTTTGGTTTTAGGTTGGATTAATAAATTGTGAATCAATCCACTCAGATTTGTTTTATGGTAATGTTAATAATAAGTCTTATTGTTTCAGTATTGTTATTAACTATGCCGCAACCCAGAATATATAATTTTTGACAACGAAGTCGTAATGCTATTCGACTTCAGAACATGGCCAATCTGAAAGTTAACACGTATCTACTGTTAGGCAATACGAAGTTCGCCGGGTCAGCTAGTTTACTCTATAACTGTATTTTAGACTTTTTATTATTATAAGTTCACGAATGGAATATAAAATATTTGTAACTGTATTTTTGAACGCTTTACCAAATGAAAGTTATAATTGGACTGACACGTATTTTCTCCCTTAAGTAAATTTAAATCGACAATCCTTAATAAAACTATCATATTTTTTAAATTTATCTAAATATCATTTAATAATTTATTGTTTCAAAAATAACAATCAAATTTCTGAAAATAACTGCAAGAGAATCAAAGCTAAATTAATTGTTAGAATTTTATGAGGGGCGACCCCCATCCCACGGTAATACCACAATCTTTTTGAGGGGGGTTTGTTGGGTGATGTGACCTTACGCTAAATACAAAGTTTTATAGAACACGGTTTAAGAAATTGATTTTTTTTATATTCTCCATCATAATAACATTGGACGCTATCAGACAACGAACAGCGTTTACTTTGGTCAGTAAACTTGATTTTTCTCTGAAACCGTTAGTCGTAGACAAATAATTCAAAATATTAAATTGTTTAGCTTTTTAAGCTTGGTTCAAATTCTAATTATACTTTAGCCTTTCTTTTTGGCTGAAAACTACAACATTTAAAAGCCCATAACTTTTAAACCGTCATTTTTACATACATGTGGTCGGCGTCACATTATTTAGCACTATATAAACCATTTTTGTGAAATTTTGATAGAGGTGAACTACCGTCAAAGAAAGCAACGGTAGTAAGCGTAAAAGAAAGTAAAAATAGTTAGGAATGTATTTCCGGGACGGATTATTATAAATTCACATAAAATCGTTTGAATAAAAACTCGCCTGTGAATATACATATATGTGAATACCCGACCTACAGAAATTTGAAATCAGCTTGCTCAAAATCAATCAATATCATAAAACCCTTTTATGAGGAAATTTGGCCTCTATTCTATTATGATTTTATGCGTACATCACAATCTTAGCAATTTAAAATTTAATTAAATCTGAGTAAAAGTAAACATTTATAAAACAAATGGAAAAATCCAAATTTATCAAAAACAGCTTTAATTATTAATTTTGATTGAATTTTCTAAATAATACTATACCTCACCATGTTTCAACATACTCCCATCACGAAAGACTTGCGTACTCAGCGAATTTCCAAATCAATAATAATATGTATATAACAGGATTGATCAATATCCGTAATAAATAAAGAGAGTTTGCCTATTCTCCATAAGATTAATATAGGAAAGAGTATGCAGGTTTGCTGCAGTTTGTACTGTTTGGATTTTTAATATCTCGGTAACCGTTAGGGATAGAGAAAACCATTAAAGAACTAAATTTTGTAGTTTTTGAGCTGATTCTAATGGGAAAATATACAATTTAATTTTTTGTTATTACATCAGAAAAACGCTAAGACCCCAATTTAGGGGAGTAACCCCCCCCAAACTACCAGTTCCGATTAACCGTCCGTTAACAAACTCGTCCTAATATATGTAGGACAATTTTTTACGGACATCATCTTAATATATATTTTGGCCTCTGAGCACCTCAAAACGAAAAAGTAACATTATCCCGGGCTTAAGGTTTGCATGCGACCTACAGTAATAACTTCTTCCCTATGGGAAATTCACTAAAACGATGATTAATAATTTATGGGGTTTTAAATGAAAAAAGATTAGTTTTTAGATTTTTTGTAAAACAATAGGACTACCACCATTAAAATCAACTCAAAAGGCTAAACAAATTAGAGTTGAATATTTATTCTATGACTATCGGTTGCAAAGTAAAGTTAAATTTGAAGTCTGTGGTAAACGCAATAATTTGTCTGTGAGCGTCCAATGTTATTCTTTAAGAAAATATTAAGAAATCAATATATTTCTTAATTCTCAACCCTTTTCCATGATACGTGGTACGCAGCTTCGGACACTTCACCTTCATCATACTGATAAGCGTTCAGGAATATTATATGATGGAATTACAGTATATGAAATGAAAATAGTTTGTTTACTTTACCTTTAGAGGGTATGTATCGGTTCCCTGACACCATTTTGTAGGCTTTATTGAATTTAGTTGATTTTAATTTTGTGTATGAAAAAGAAGCGAAATAACTCACAAAGCTTGAATGAATATGTAGAATGAAACGGCTCTGGGAACTTTTTTCGTGTTTTTAGTTGACTACGCACAAAACAATCCATTCCTGGATGAAGAAATGCATAAAAAATGGACCAGTCAGAAACGTGGTCTAGACATTTTCTCCCTAAGTCAGCTGATTAAACTACATCCCAATGTTAATAAAATCATAAACAGAATAAAAAAATAGAATAATGAAATACGTATTAAAATAACTATATCCACAAGGTGGCAAATAAACTACAACAAATACATGTTTCAATATGCAGATGATTTACATTATATTTTAAATGTTAACATCAATAATAAATAAGTTATTATAAAAAAATAGAGAACCGATTATACAGAAAGAAAGTTAGATATTTTCCAAGTGAATAGCCTATAATCAACGCGTATTATAAGTCAGTTAAATCCCCATCAATACGATGGCCGGACGCCAGTTGAACCATTGTCTCTTTTGAGAAATTAACCCAATTCCAAAGACACGAAGCTGTTTGCCAGCGTCATGCGTTGTTGACGCTTTATTTAACCTCACATTTATTTCGTCAGTCAGCAGATCTATTTAGTTTTGGCTAAACGGCCAACTTATTGGCAATCTTCAAACGCGTTAAACTAGAGCCAGTTTTAATAACCTAGTTTAAGTTTGTCTGTTTTGTCTCAAATTTACCTTTTTTGATCCCACAAAGGTCGAATCTGACCGATTTGCGTCATGGATTGATTATGATTAGATATACTTTATTTTTGAGATATATTCATTTTTAATCAGCTTTATTCTCTTTTAGAGTGCGTCAAAACAATCCAATACTCTCAATAGCACCGAGCAATAATGTAATGTAATACCTACCAAAAAAAGATAATATAATCTAACGTATTATATAATATTTGTGCGTATTTTTCACTTTTTATTGATAGGGATTGGTTGACGTGTTCAGTGTCTTTGTTTGAAGTTTCAAGCTTTATAATTAGAAACAGATTCAAATTATAGCATTCAAGTAAAAATACAGATTTAGATACAAATCGATTGACTGATGTATAATATTAAAAACATTTAATGAAACAAGGCATCCTCCTGAGGTACGTAACACGAACTAAAAGATTAGTTTTTTAGATTAGAAGATTAGCACGTAAGTATAACGTGCTGGGAGCAAATGTGATTTCAACAACTTCATACTAGTTCTTCCAAACGTATTAAGTAGATGCAGCAGTCAGATGTGGGTGGCAGATTTAAGGTCTCGCGGCTACAGGTCTGGATCTCGGCTGGAGTGAAATTGGCACACATATTTGGTTGGATTCAAAAGGTACAAAATTGGCTCGCTTATCATTAAGGATTTTAAAAAATGTGTTGACTACACGCAGAACCTGAGAGGTGGAAAATGGCACGATCGCCTGGTGTTTGGTTTTAGATTGTATTAGAAAAATTGTGAATCAATCCACTCAGACTTATTTGTTTTGTGGAAATGTTATTAATATGTCTCATCGTTTCAGTTGTTATTTAATATGCCGCGACCCAGAATATCTCATTTTTCACAACAAAGTCGTAATGCTATTCGACTTCAGAACATGGCCAATCTGAAAGTTAACAAGTACTTAATGCGTTACGAAGTTCGCCGGGTTAGCTAGTACATTATAAATGTTACATTATAGTGAAGTACCTGGTGACCGAGCTTTGCTCGGATGGAATAAGATGTGTATTATACAAGTTAATTAGCAAAATTAAAACACTTCTATTACTCAATGAAAACATTTATGTGGTTTAAGTAAAATGGTTTTAATGCAAATTACTTAATATAACACTGGACGGGGATCGACTTCATAAACCATAACATGTGAAACCCGAGCGCTACTAACTGAGCAACGGCGTCGGCCGATACGGCGCTGTCGTTCAAGGGTTTTTGGCCAACCTCAGTTGTTTTGGTTGATCGTATAATGCATTTAACTGTCCATACAGTTGTTATTATTATCATGTGATCAACTGATTTTGTTAGAAAAGGAATGAGGATTGAAAAGCAAAAGAGAAATTTAATTCACACCAGTTAATTGGTTTGTTACAGTGGCTTCAAGCAATAGAATGAATACGTTTTCTTTCAAAACACAAAAGATTTTGGAAATACTTTTCTCAGCTTTTTATTTCGCTCAGTTATTACAAATTTAGTTTTTACAAATTGTTTAATAATTTGATAATTTTTCATTTATTACATACATAAAATAAACGGTACCAGTGAACTGACACATACTTTCTCCCTTAAGTAAGTTCAAGAAAGACAATCTATAATAAAACTATCATGTTCTCCAAAGTTGATCTAAATAAATATCATTTAATAATTTATTGTTTCAAAAATAATCATCCCATTTCTGAAAATAAAAACAAGAGAGACAAAGTTAAATCAATTGTTTGAATTGTATGGGGGGAAACACCCCCCCCCCCGGTAATACCAAGCTTTTTTGAGTTGGTTCTTTTGGGTGATTTGACCTTACACTTCATACCAAGTTTCATGGAAAACGGTTAAAAAATAAGGAAGAAATTGATTTTTTAATATTCTCCATAAGAATAACATTGGACGCTTTCAGACAACGTACTGTGTTTATCATGGACAGTAAATTTAACTTTTCTCTGGAACCGTTAGTCGTAGACAAATAATTCAAAATACTAATTTGTTTAGTTTTTTAAGCTGGTTTCAATGGTACCAGTCAAGTTATACTTTACTTTTATTGTTTTCGCTGAAATATAAAAATTTGATTTTTTTTGACATTTAAAAGCCCATAACTTTTGAACCGTCATTTTTACAGATATGCGGGTGGTGTCAAATTATTTAGTACTCTGTACACTATAAACTGTCAAATTTTAATAAAAATCGTTAGAGCCGTTTTTGAGAAATTTGGATTTTTCACGTTTTTTAAGGGTTTTTAGGGGTGAACTACCCTTAAAAATCAAAAATTCAAAAAAATGAAAAAAACGCCTGGAGATACCGTGAATACATACATACATGCCAAATTTCATCTAAATCGGACCAACGGGGTAGGCTGTGGCACTGTACACATCCAGACACACGGACACACGGACACACGGACGGACAGACATCACTTCAAAACCCACTTTTTTGGATTCAGGGGACCCCAAAACGGATATATCCACCCTCAACTCAAATTCGAAAATTTTGACGAAAACAATACTTTCTCCATATACTACGTATAAGGGGAGAAAGTAATAAATATTCATGCAAAACCTCTATTCACATATTATTCACCACCATCTTTAATCAACAACTGTCAAACCGTTACAAACAGATGTTTTTATTTGTATTGTTTACATTTGATTCTCGATAAGCGTAATGTTATTTTTTAATAACTTAACTTAATATTACAAGAAAACCGTAATTTTCCTGGACATTAGACCTATCTAGAACTTATTTTCTACTCAGAAATTAATTATTTCCAAAATTTAAAGAAAATCCTTAGTGCCGTTTTCGAGATCCTTGTACAAATATACATATACATATACATACAATGTATATATATATATATATATATATATATATATATATATATATATATATATATATATACAGGGTGTTCATTAAAGTCGGGGACAAACTTCGATGGGTGATAGCACTCATAAAAATAAACAAAAAATTACCTATAAGCATTTGTCAAAAAATCCTTCGTTTAGCCGCTAGCCGCCATTTTGTATTTTTTACGAAAAACTTTATATGTCAATAACTAATTAAGATACATAAACCAAATTTTGCACACGTATTTCTTGCCCAAAGAGAAAAATATTCACACAATATAATTAAATTTACTTTAATATTTTCAAAATGGCGGCGGTTAAAAATCGTTTAATTAAAATAGCAAAAAACCCATTAACTTTATAAAATTGTTACACGATACAAAAAAGATTGAAATTTTAATTTCAAATCGAACGGGTTTTGCTGAACGAAATCCGTCCTCGGATAACTGAGAAAATGCACTTTTAATGTTAGAATACAGGGCCCGTGTGCCACCGCGGAGCGACCGTGGCTGCGGAGTTCAGCTGGCACAACTTTTTCTTTGCCACGGCCGCTCCGCGGTGACGCGTGGGCCCTGTAATGTAACATTAAACCTGCATTTTCTCGGTTATTCGTGGACGGATTTCGTTCACCAAAGTACCGTTAGATTTGAAATAGAAATTCCAATCTTTTTTGTATCTTGTAAAAATTGTATAAAGTTAATGGGTTTTTGTTATTTTAATAAAAAGATTTTTAACCGCCGCTATTTTGAAAATATAAAAACAAATCAAATGATACTTTGTAAATATTTTTCTCTTTGGCCAATAAATATGTGTGCAAATTTTGGATTCTGTATCTTAAAAATTTCTTGATATATAACGTTTTTTTGTAAAAAATACAAAATGGCGGCTAGTGGCTAAAGGAAGGTTTTTTCGACAAATGTTTATGGGTAATTTTTTGTTTATTTTGATGAGTAATATCACCCCTTGAAGTTTGTCCCCGAATTTAATGAACACCCTGTATATATATATATATATATATATATATATATAATATATATATATTATTTATATATATAAATATATATATAAATAAATATATATAATATGTTCCATATTTAAAATTTACTGTTAAGACAATCAATCACCTGTTTAATTATTTAGTCTCTGTTTATTATTGTTTATTGTTCTCATTTCTATTTTCTCAAATGCTTGAAAACGTTTATATATTTATCAAACGAAAATTCGCATAACTTTTCATTTTCATTTTTCATTTATTCTATCAAACAAGTTGAATAATTATGTATATATATATATATATATATATATATATATATACAGACCTTGCTCGTATTATGGTATTGGATAAACTGGGGAGTGGACACGTTATTTTTTAGAATTTATATTACCGGACTTTCCGATTTTTTTTTCGATAATTTAACATAAACCAACAATCTATAGTGTTTTAAAATTCATATTTTACAAAAATTAGATTCTAAAAATTTTATTTTTCTCATGACTAATTGAGGAAATATTGAACCAACTCTAAAAAACACCAAAAATAAACATAATACCAAATACGAAATTAAATTTAGTCACAATGACATGACGACAATGTCGTCGTTAGAATGATGAAGTCTGTAGCGCGAAGCTCCCTTCCTGGCGCAGAGCCAACACATTCCTGGAAGAGCATTAACACTCAATTAGCTTGGATTCGGTCCTAAAATAGAACTGGACCGAAGATTTTCAATAAAATATTTATAGCTTTAGAGTTAACGATTTTACATAGAAACATACAAATCATTGTTAAGCTGCTTATTAATTAAGTATTATAAGTTGGGTAAAATAATCTCAATAAAAATATATCACAAATACATAGAATGAATAGTTGTAATCTCCAAACACATATCATAAATAATTTGGGTAGATTAGAGTTTAATATACACGATGTCCACAAAAAACTGAACACTTTAAAATTCTTACATAATACATCCAGTCATACCAAGCTCGTTTTGAATATGCTCATATAATAGCTGAGCTTATTAAGTTTTATGCAATAACATATGTAACTATCAGAGGATCCATTGACAAGTTCATGGTGACTGGAAGCTTACAACATTAAAAGGTAATGGCAGGACTATGCTCTTTAATGAAGTGATTGCCAACAAGCAACAGGCTGTTTTTCACAACCCTCGAAAATCTATTCGCAGTGCAGTACGTGAGTTAAATTTGTCTAAATATACAATTCAATGAATATTGAAGTAGAATTTAAATATGAAAGTTTATAAATCTCAAATTCTACAACAAATAACCACAGATGCAGCCATAAACGTAAACAACTTTCATAAACTGCGCTTGATCGTCTACTGATGCAGACTTTCTGAAAAAGATAGTATTTTCTGACAAAGCTAAGTTCCATATTAGTGGAAAATTTAATATACATAGCGTGCGAATATGGGGCATTGAAAAGCCATATGAAGTTTGAGAGCATATTCGTGACAGCCCGGAGTCGATGTGTGGTGCGCTATATCTTATTATTAAATTTTCTTCAATTTTTATTCTTATTCTTAAAATGGACTTATTGGTCCATTTTTATTTCACGAACAATCTATCAATGGTATATTTATCTAGATATCTTAAAAAACTCTGCATACTCTCAGTTGGAAGACCTTCAGCCCAACGTGATTTTCCAGCAAGACGGTGCCCCACGACACTGGAAATTATTTTTGTAAGAGTCACTTGACAACACCTTCTCCTTTCAACGGATTGGACGCGAAGGTCCAATACGCTGGCCCCACGATCCCCTCACATTACACCCTATGATGTTTTTGTCTGGGGTTACGTCAAGGACCAAGTCTACAAGACAGAATTTCCAAATGTCCAAGAATTAAGACAAATAACTACAGCCTTTGCTAACATAACTGACGAAATACGCTTTAAGGTGTGGTGTATTTGACAGCCGTATTAAATATATTTTTGCTAACAATGGAAACCATGTAGAAAATCAAAACTAAATAATGCTAAACGAAACTTAAACGTATTTGTGTCAATTTAAGGGTAGTTAAATTATTTTTTTTATTGTTGATAAACGTTTTATAAGCAAACAAAATTGTTCAGTTTTTAGGGTACCGTGTATGACTTAAAAAAGTCTTACATACAATTAAATAGAAAATTAAATAAAACAAAAATATATTCTAACAGTCCCTCAAACCTATATTGTTTAACTATATTTTAAGTGCAGTTTGTAGCAGTTGGGTTAACTGGTAAATTAAAATTATATACATGCTACGCTTCAAGTTACCAATCCATGCTTACTTTAAAAATTATTCACTAAGTATGCACTCTAAGAATGCAAGCATCAGAGATAGAGTACTTACTCTATCTCATATATCAACTCATCACTTGATGAGTTGATATCGGTAACTTTTTAGTTTTAAACTTTTAGTGTTGATTAGTTAATTGTTATATTCTGTATACAGAAACATGGCCGATGGATCCTCGTTTACCTGCGAGGCGGCTCGGTCGGCCACAATCCCCTCCTCCCTCGCACAGCTGTGTCTGCAATCAGTTACCTATTGGCGATATATCTACATAAATTAACTTTTTATTTTTATTTTATTTTATTTTTGACATGGATATGTCTTACCTCTGGGGGGTGTTGGTGATTTTTAAGATGGAAAATATGTAACAGGTTTCCATAGAAACTAACATAGCTATTGTGCTGAATTTTTATTTTTAAAGGATAAGAACAGCTGCTTATATGAACTGATAAAATATCCTTTGCATATCCATGATATAACCTATTTCTCACAGTGAAGTAAATAAAATTTCCGTAAAGTTCAAATGGAAATCAGGAACAAGATTTAAAATAGTTTTTTCTTTTTTCTGTTTTTGCCAATGGCAGGCTCAGCGTCAGTTATGCAGCAGCCTCGAAGTACACTATTTTGTGACCATCCCTGGGATCGAACCCGTCACCTCTTACACCGAAGTCTAAGACTAACCATTAGGCTAGCAGATTCCCTCTCTAAAATAGTTATACATAAACTATAAATTATACATATAAAATATTTCAGTATAAACAGTACAGTAAAACCTCGTTAATCCGGACTAATTGGGGCTCTAAGTCGTCCGGATTAACGAAAGTCCGGATTAAAACAAATAATCCAGACAGTGATTTTTGGGTACCCCATGTATATAATGAAACACCTTTTGCAGATAAACTTAAATAGTATGTATATTCTGAATATAAAAATACATATTGTACAAACAGTAGTTACATTTGAACAAAAATATACAATAGGTATTTACGTCCAAACAAAAAATTAGTCAACGAAAAAAGACAAAATTACTTTGAACATGAGGGTTGAGGTTCGTCCTCAAGTGACTGAACTGGTTTGAAGAAGGAGTTGAACTTTATTTGCCTTTCTTTAGTGTTAATTTCACAATTAAACAACACAACTAAAACGTGCAGTGCAATTGACCTCTGTGGAGCAACTGACGGCCTGATACGAGCAGGAGAAACACAATCGTATGACTGAGCTACTATTGGCTGACAGTAACCATGGTAACGGCACGTACGCCTTGCGCTGTAAGCGCCCGCACTCGGCATACGCACACAAACATCGCCGGGCGCAGTCGTACAGCGACGATCGTATGCTACCAATCAGCGTTCTGCGAATTAAAACTGCGATCCAATGGCTGTCCGGATTAAGCGAAGTCCGTATTAATGGGGTCCGGATTAACGAGGTTTTACTGTATTTATATAACGAACACTGTCGTGTTTGATATCATTATCCTTATTTTCATTTGAATTTTTCAGAAATGCCATAAAAAATAATAATAGTATGATAATAAAATTCCCAGTCGTTTTAAAGATTTATTAATGTTGTATATAACTAATTTATAACTCATTGCTGACACAGCTGCGCGAGTTAAGAGGACATTTATGGCCGACCGACCCCGTAGTTATCCGAAGATCCATCGGCCAAGTTACTGTATACAGACTATTGACTTGTTACCAATATGTTTTTAAGCTTACAGTGTAAATAAGAGGTTGATTAGAGCTATATCTAAGTGAATTAAGCGAGTAAATTACGAAATGCTGAACTAAATGAAAAATTGAAAGTTTTTTTAACATTTCAAGCATTTTATTTATTTTTAATGGTCAAATTCCATTTCTTTGTCCGTTCTTTCTAAATAATCAAAAATCACGTTCAAATTTATAGGAAATAAAAACTAGTATTTGGTAATTAGTAGTATTTGTAACTAGTAGTATATAGTAGTACTATTTGGTATTATAATGGTCAAAATTATGTTGAATGTCAGCGTCCTAAAACCCTTAGAACAAAGAGTTACGATACGCAACGGTCGGATATTCTTCAATCCAATCATTTCTGGTTGAAATAACACTAATTTACACCGACCACTAAATGATTACTTTGATTATGTCATACCAACAGACATCCACTTTATTTACGAAATTGGTGGTTTAAGCGCCTTTTATTATATGATTACAAATTTATAATATCATATGGAATGGAAAATGGAAATATAATAATACTAAAGTGGTGTAAAATACTTTTAATTAAACTGTGGTACTTTCCTGATTTATTCGTATTATTATAAAAAAAGGTATGATTGAGGAAAAATCCAAGTACAGTATTTTATCCCTGTAGTATTGTGAGTTACTTTAGATTAAGAGGAAGACACAATTCCAACGATTATTTAAGCAACACATTAATAATGATTGAATAATAAATCTTTTACTAAAATATTAAAAGACACCGTGCATGGTATTTGGATGAATTATTTTATGGTTGGTTTGACTTAAAGTACTGTAAAAATATAAAATATATACAATACATGTCAATCCACAGCAAAAGCGTTCCAAGATGAAATGAAGACATGCGTGTCACATACTGTCGGATGAATGAAGTTTGTAAGAAAATGATTATTTGTCGAGTTTCTTGTTTAGCGTTCAACTAAGAAGTCTCAGAGTAGATAGACTATTCTAAAAATAACTTTAATTTGAAGGTTAAGATTTTATTTTAGCCGTTCGGAGCTGAAAATTTGAAAAATAGTTTTTTTTAATAAAAACGTAATGCCACCCAAAAACATCGCAGTACAAGTACATTTTTGTTTGTCCAAAACATAAAACTGAAATGAAAATGCGTTAAATTATGTTACCAGAGAACAGGATACTGAATAATTAATTAGTTAATTAATTTGAGGAACTAAATTTATTACGTAATTAAATTGATATATATACCTAAAATATGGGTAAAAATTTAAAATTTTGTCAAATTTTTATTACTTATATTTTATAATTTGAAACCAAACCGAAGACAATTAACTATAATGTATTTGCTACACAATATACTAGATAATATACTATACGATATACTATATGATATAATGAACAATTTACATTATTTTATTCCTCTGCTGCAACGGGGTTATTTTATGATACCGGCAGATAAAATTTTGCAGCTTTTAGAAGTCTCAACGTATGACGGAGCTCAGATTATGGCGATTAATTCCCTACATCAATGGAATCATAGGTTTGCTCCTATGGGGGTATATTAGTGTTAAGGAGAGTCTGCTATTCCAAATTTGATTAATTCGACAGATCGTATTCGTTTAAATATTATAAGATATTTCTGCTCAAAGTGATTAAATCCGATCTAATCAAAAATGTCTTTATTCATTATGTACATAGATAATACATAATGGTGTTAAACAGTGTATAGTATATTATATACATAAAAATAAAATATCAGAATACAATGCAGATTTGATACAAAAAATCTCAGAGAAAATTTAAACAAATAAATCATCTAAACAGTATAGAGGCTCAGCAAAAATAAGTAATTAAAATTTGTTTTTAAAAGTTGTAAAATCTATTATATTTTTTATGTATTCAGGTAATGCAGGTAAAACTTTGCCCCTAAATATGTTGGCTTCCGTAAAATTTGAACTTTCTTTGTTTGAGAATTATACAAACCAAGAAAGTTCCTGTACCATGTATTATAGCTATGACTGAAACCTAATACTGTACTTATAAACTATCTAGATATTTCTTTACTCAAAATATCACATCATTAATGTATTGACTATACACAGTCATTATCTACAAATTTAAAAAATATTCTCTGGCTGTCTCAAACCATTTAAGTTTCAATATTATTCTAATTTTTTATATTAAAGTATTTTATTTAAATTATAACCGGAGTGGTTGCCATAACCAACAACCCAAGGGAGAGTCATGAGAGTGTACACAAGCAAATAAACTGATTTAAGAGTTTTAATAACACACAAATGTGACAATTCTCTCAAGAAAAAAAACCTGTTGACAATTTTTTACAAACTTGAGCTACAAGAATATTCCAGTTGAGATGTTTATCAACAGTTAATCAAGGACATTTTGTTTCATTATCTTTATCAATAAAGAATAATTAAAGCAAACATGTTTTACACAGTTTTTCTACCTAAAACGAAAAATTAACATATTTAGTTCTTTGTTTGTTTATTGAAAGGTTTAGATCAGCCAATCGTTGTTGCATTGCAGTTACTTTGACTTATACTGATACGTCTATTAAATTTTTCTATGGTAACTGGATAATTTTATATTTAAATAATCTGCGTATTAATGTAATTTTATTTTAGTTTCCTCGGTTTTTGACATGCATATGTTTTAGCTCTGGAGGGTGGGTTGGCAATTCGCGAGACCAAAATTTGAAACATTGCTTAGGGACGTCATATGGCTATAAAACAGTTGTTTAGAGGAACTGAAAACATTCCCTTTGACATATTCATGATCTAACGTATTTCTCACAGGGAAGTAAATACAATTTTTGAGTTGAATATTTCCCGGATGTCAATCATTATTAATATGAGCCATCGGTGAGTGTTTTAGGTAATTATTATATTGAGATTAGAACACAAGATACAACACGTAATAGTGAATAAGAATTTAAAAGAAAAAATAAAAATACCCAAGTGGTAGCTGACATATATACTCAGTGAATTTACGTTAACTTATAAATTAATTAGGAATATAAACTGTTTCATTACAGCAGCAAACCTTCATATTTTTCCATGTATATTATGTATAAGTACGCAGATCTAATGCAACGGGTTTTTTTTATTATTGTAATTCTTAGATAATTTATATTTACATAACCCTACCTGTGTACCATTTTATCAAGAATTTTTAAGACAGCTATCCAGGTTTACAGAGCTATATTTAAGTCTTAAAAATGTAATTTGATTATTCAGTTAAATAGTTATGAAATCACAAAAAAATTAAAGATAAAATGCGATCTTTAGATTATAAGTTCAATGAATACAGATTGGCTCTATAGTAGATTAATATTCACCAAACAAGTCCTAAAATTTGGATTGTACCATTCACCTTTGGATTGGGTTATTGATTTCGCTTTGATCCCTGTCAAATTGTCTCAGAAGTGTGTAGTTACAAAGTGATCGTAAAATAAACGTATAAACAAGAGGCCTCAGTCCTGATTGTGTTGTCCAGCCCTTGACCTATCCAGCTGAGATTTTTGATTATGTTCCTGACGTCTTGACCTATCCAATTAATGTCTTTGAATAAGTCTCCGACCCCTTGATCTACACAATTGCCGTTTTTGATTACGTCTCCGACCCCGTAACCTATCCAATTGACGTCTTTGATTACATCTCCGACCCCTTAACCTATAGAACTGATGTCTTTGATTACGTCTCTGTCCCCTTGACCTTGACGTCTTTGATTACGTATCCGTCCCCTTGACCTAATCCACCAGACGTCTTTGTTTATGTATCCGACCAACGATTTTTCTTTATAGTTCTTAGGAATGTATTCTTTGTATACACCTAAAATCTTCGCAAGTTAAAATCCTTATGTAATTTTAAGTTGTGAAATTTCCTTCAAATTGTTTTATAGTGCAGATCACTGGTGAATTGTCGGATGACAAATCGAGCGAAGAATCTACCTGAGCATACATTTGTGGTACCTTTGACTTTTAAAACAAAGGTCTATCAGGTCTGGAACCTTTTGATGGTCACTAGGTGGTACTTTCGTATAATACTGACCACACGGCTATAAAAGTAAATAAAATTAACATATGTTTAGTCATGTAATATAATGGACAAAGGTAGCAAAAAAAATAACAAAATTTTAACACTTTGTTCGTTTGTCTTCGCCACCAAAAACTTAGCGAAGTCGACGACTTGGCGATTGATGAGAAGTGTGTGGTACGAATTCCCGCCTTTAGTCGGCCGGAATTACCGAATGCCACGTGTATTCTGCCAGATAGGATAGGCCTAGATAGAGGCTACGTAAGGTTGGATATTGTAAATACACATATATTCATAGTATAATAATATCAATAACCTTACCAAACTTAAATCCGCAGAGTGCAGAATGATGGAATATAAATCGCCGACGTACGGGTGTTGTCGGTATAATACTACATTACCCACTCTTGTGATATAATTTTATATAACCTATGCAAAAAAGTGGTGGTTTCCGTGCAGTTGGCAAACATGATTATTTTATTATGTAAAATGTGAGTGTTTTCCTTCTTCTTATGTTAGATTCGGAATGAAGCGTATCAATGTACTCATGGTTCACTGTTCACATTTAAGTACGAAATGGAATACGAATAAGATGAAATTAATTCACCTCAAGATAATTGATTGATAATAATTTTAATCCAAAGAAAAAAATGGTGCATCAGCCATACCTGTTTTTCAAGCGCTCACAAGCGCAAGGTACCCTTTTACAAATTTCCTAACGACCTTCGTAAGTTAGCAACAACTTGTGAATTTGGAGATCAAGAAAACAGGGATCGTATTGTGATGGTCATCTACGATGAGGTTGTACAGAACAGACTTGCAGGAACCAACATTAAAGCAGACGATGCAATCAGATTCTGCCGTTTACTTGAAACGTGCCGTGAGCAGGTGACCATTGTTGTGAAGGACAAAGGGGTGTCAATGTCTCAGTTCGTGAAGTAGGAGCCATCTACGCCTGCTCCTGTTGTTAAGAGGGAGGAAATTGTACATCAGGTAATACCTAAAGGAACATCCTATAAATTTAAAAGTAACTAAAAAATCAGTCATTGAAATCAGAATTCGATCAGCGTAGTGTTAAGTCTAGGCCTACAAATACAAATAAATCTTACTTATGTAAAAATATTACTTAATGTGTAGATGTGGTTAGAAATGTTTTTTATGTAACAAAATGAATCCTTTTACAGTAAGCTACAAGAATAGAGATGCTGATACAAGGTCTATACATGCAAATGACCTAGATTTTCTAAAGAACAAGAGTTTAAAATAGACAATATTGAATCTAATAAGGACTCATTAGCTTGGAATGAAACTATAAATGTGAATGGACATAAACTTAAATTTAAGCTAGATATGGGAGCAGCAATTAACATAACGCCTATGAAAGCGTTAAATGAAGTTGATCCGCACTTAAATGAATTTGTAATGAAGTCTAATATAAAACTTATAATGGTGGATTTATGCTTAGAACTGAATGACTAGTTTCTATTAATTGTAGATTCAATGGTATGTCAAGTCAAGAAGACTTAATTGTTGTAAATCATCCCAAGTGTATCCCTATTTTAGGCTAAGCACTACAGTTGTGACTTGAAAATATAGTGCACGCATGATAATTAGAATATACAACTTTATTATAGAGTAAAAACATAAATTAGGTACATTTTGGAAAACTAGAAAATAACTGAATTGAAAGTAAACATAATCAGATTAACATAATCTGTTTTGTATCACAGCTGATAATTATATTTTAAGTTCATAGAGATATAACATTCTCTCCCACTTTAATTCACACATACTATTGAAGCCAAACTGGTGGTCTCCTCTGTCGTTGTGGCCGTTGATGTTGAACTGGCTGAGGCTGAGGCGGGGTGTTGTCTGGTTCACACACAGGTTGAGCTTCATGTTGTGTTGGAGGATTATTATACAACCGTGGTACATTGAATGACTGTATAATCGGCTTAAAAGTGACAGTCTTTTTAGGCACAAGAGTCGATCTTAGTTGGTTGATGTTTCGTTTTAAAAATCTTCCAGAATCGAGCTTAATAATATAGTGGCACGATCCTAACTTCTTTAATACTTCTCCAAACTGCCATATATTCTTATTGTTTTGAAAAAAATCTTGCCTGAACTCTCTCTCCTACTTTAAGTTTTCTTTTCTACACTTCAGCATCTGATTTCATTCTTCTTGTCTTGCTTAATCTGATATACAGAGTTGTTCATTTCTTGATCTATTTGTTTAAATTCTATACCTAATCCTCTTATCCATTTCATTGTCTACCAAGGAGAGGTTCATGTTCATTTGAAACTATATGTAACTCACCCTATATTTCTTTATTTTGATACTTAACTGTAACATAGACTTTTCCTATGGATTCAATTATGTTCCCTGAATAGGAACGGAAAGCAATATTTGAAGGTTTAATGTTTACATCTAATTTGAGATCATTGAAGTCATTTTCTGAAATTAAGGAAAATGAGCCCCTGAGTCAACTTCAAAACGTTTATTCCTCCCATTCAGCATTACATCAATGAAATATTTACCTGGGTCAGGGGTCATTTCAAAAAGATCAACAACCTGACTACTTTGAAAAATAGTTTCCAATTTGCATACACCATATTCATGATCATGGGTTTCTTGATTTTCAGAGTCAATAGCATGTACCTTCGATCTAGAAAATTTACTATGCCGAGAAGATCGTATTAATGTAGAAATACATACCTTAGAAACATGTCCCCTTTTCTTACATAAGTCGCAGAAAACATCATTTCTGTCGATCCGGCAGTCTTTTATATGGTGGTTCGTCCTTCCACATCTTATACAGTTATTGTCAATTCCAAGTACTGAGTAGTCTAACTGACGAGTTTTGAATTTCCTGCAGTTGGAGAGGGATCGATATCTAGATCTAAAACTGGAATTATGTCTTGACCCTATGTTTGACTTACTTCTAAATTGAGTCTTGTGATAGTTAGATTGAATTTTATTCGCGTCACCAATAGTTTTACTACTAATGTTATGATGCTGTGAAAGAACCCTACTCTCAATTTTCGAAGCCTCTTAAGCAATAGCTTTTGTTAGAATATCATCAAACTTAGTTAAACCTGATTGTAGAACTTGTTCTCTGAGCCAATCATCCCGAAGCCCTCCTATAAAATTGTGCTCTAAGGAATACATCAGAAATCGACACCGAATTTTCACATTCGCATTTCACATTGAATTCACGATCAGAAATATCACGTTGTAAAGCTGCAACAAAGTCAGAAATGGACTGTCCGTCCTTTTGAAAAACATTTAAGAAGTAATGCTGTGAAACAACAACGTTCTTTCTGGGAATCAACATTTGTTTGAACGAAAGTATTAACACATCATAAGCAAGAGATCTTACAGGTTTTTCAGGACCTAGAAAAGCTGCCAGATTATTGTAGTGGGTCGAACCTATTGATGCACACAGCAACTGAGCAATTTTATTTTCATCCTTGACTTCTTTCATTGTATAGTAGTTCTCAAAACGCTCTAAATATGAGGAAAACCTTTCAATTTTAGGATTGAAATTCTCAAATGGTGCAATATTTGTACAGTTGTTTGAAGAATAATGTTTCTTTTCTGGACTTAACTGAGTAAAAAGCTGGGTAATAAGAGCCATTTGTTGCTCCTGGAATGCTGTCATGAACTGTCTAAATTGTTCTGGATCCATAGTAGTTTAGTACAATATAAAATTGAAAATCTAAAGAAAAATTAAACATTATACTTTATTGAAAACATCCAGTTACTTTAAAATTCTTGAGTAAATAACCTTGACTCTCAAATGCTCATTGTTTTTTCTGAATTCTTTAGAAAAAAGTTTGTAAGAAAACACAAAAAAGGTTAGTTGAAAATTAATTGAGATGTTTACATTTTAAAAACTTGACAATATAAGTAGAAATATTAATGATACTATTTACCAATCGTCGCCAATTTAACTGTTGTGACTTGAAAATATAATGTACGCATGATAATTAGAATATACAACTTTATTATAGAGTAAAAACATAAATTAGGTACATTTTTGAAAACTAGAAAACAACTGAATTGAAAGTAAACATAATCAGATTAACATCATCTGTTTTGTATCACAGCTGATAATTATATTTTATGTTCATAGAGATATAACAACTACTGTAAAGTTAGGTCTCACCAGAAGAGTTAACACTGTAAGTGTTAGAAAGGTTTGAATTAATAATAACTCTGGGGTTTTTCAAGGTTTGGGTTGTTTCCCTGGTTAATAAAATTTAAAAATGAACCTGGATATTGAACCTGTAGTCAATCCCCCGCGTAGGGTACCGTATGTTCTGTTGCCTAAATTGAAGATCACTCTTTCTGAGTTAGAAACATCTGAGGTAATTAAAATAAACGGTACCAGTGAACTGACACATACTTTCTCCCTTAAGTAAATTTAAAAAAGTCAATCTGTAATAAAACTATCATGTTCTACAAAGTTAATCTAAATATCATTTAATAATTTATTGTTTCAAATATAATCATCCTATTTTTAAAAATAAAAACACGAGAGACAAAGTTAGATTAATTGTTCAAATTGTATGGGGGGGAACCCCCCCCCGTAACACCAAGCTTTTTTGAGCTGGTTTTGTTCGGTGATTTGACCTTACGCTTCATACCAAGTTTCATGGAAAACGGTTGGAAAGTAAGGAAGAAATTGATTTTTTATATTATCCATAAGAATAACATTGGGCGCTCTCAGACAACGTACTGCGTTTATCGTGGACAGTAAATTTAACTTTTCTCTGGAACCATTAGTCGTAGACAAATAATTAAAAATACTAATTTGTTTAGTTTTTTAAGCTGGTTTTAATGGTACCAGTTAAGTTATACTTTACTTTTATTGTTTTCGCTGAAAATTTAAAAATTTGATTTTTTTGACATGTAAAAGTCCATACCTTTTGAACCGTCATTTTTACAGATATGCGGGTGGTGTCAAATTATTTAGTACTCTATACACTATAAACTGTCAAATTTTAATCAAAATCGTTAGAGCAGTTTTTGAGAAATTTGGATTTTTCACGTTTTTTAAGGGTTTTTAGGGGTGAACTACCCTTAAAAATCAAAAATTCAAAAAAATGAAAAAAACGCCTGGAGATACCGTGAATATATACATACATGCCAAATTTCATCTAAATCGGACCAACGGGGTAGGCTGTGGCACTGTACACATCCAGACACACACACACACACACACACACACACACACGGACGGACAGACATCACGTCAAAATCCACTTTTTTGGATTCAGGGGACCCCAAAACGGATATATCCACCCTCAACTCAAATTCGAAAATTTTGACGAAAACAATACTTTCTCCATATACTACGTATAAGGGAGAAAGTAAAAGTAGCTAGACCTCATAGCTGGGTGAGCAATCTTGTCATTGTAGAGAAATGTATCAAGATTTTAAGACTTTGTCGTGATCCACAGGCTTCAAAGAAAGCTTTATTGCCACAACCCTTTTTTGATTCCTACAATCGAAGAGGTAAAAGCTAAACTTGGTGGTAAAAACTGTTTAGTGTTTTTGACCTTAAAGATGGTTTATGGCATGTTGCCATAGATGATTAATCAAGTCTTTACTGTACGTTTAGCACTCCGTTTGGTTGCTACAGACTCTTAAGATTCCCATTTGGGATTAAAATGACTCCAGAGCTCTCTCAGAGCATAAAATCTCAGATTTTTCTGACATAAAATGTGTAACTGTATATTTTTATGACTTATTAGTAGCAGCAGTATTGGAAACTAAACATAAATGTATTTTTATTTAGAAAGCCTGGACACCTAGATAATTATATTATCACTTACCAAATGACTGGTATCTGCCTTTCAGGTGTCAGTTTTGATAAATATTCCTTACAGGAACCGGTTTCGGTCGTTAACCGACCATCATCAGCCTTCTAAACAGGTATCACATGACACAAATTCTCACCGTCGGTGTTCGTCAAGATAACAAATTTTAACAAATCTTTTACACAGACACGACACATATTTACGAGTTATGAAACACGAACAAACAAAGAAACATTTACACAGGGGACCCCACTGATTCATTGCTCAAACCTCTCACAGCAAGTATTTTTAAGTACGAAACCGGTTCCTGTAAGGAATATTTATCAAAACTGACACCTGAAAGGCAGATACCAGTCATTTGGTAAGTGATAATATAAATGTATTGTCAATCAGGTTCTAGAGAGAGCCAGACATAATGGTGTAAGATTTAATCATGCAGAACTGCAGTACAAACTGGTTGCCATCTCAATGATCTAATCTAATCTAAAAATACCCCGTCGCAGCAGACTTGCATACTCAGCGAATTTATAATTCCATAATATAATAATGACATATGACAAGTTTTATCAATATCTGTCGATATCAGACCCAGCAGTAAGGGTAAGGCACATGCAACATGCACTAAATTACTCACTCTCCAACAGTAGCATGGACGATTTGCACACCAGCACAAGCGGTATGTTAAGCATGTGCTTCAGAGTAGGAACATTTGTGTACAAAATGATTTGTTTTGTACGTGTTTTGTGATGGCTGTTCACTCAGAAGGCAGCACAGGAAGTCTTATAAGCCGAAAACAGTGAGAGCGACATCTTATGGAGAAATCATCCTAGCTGATATATGTAGACCTATGGAGGTGAAGTCGTTTCAGAAGAGTTTTCTTTCTGAAAGAGAAAACGGAAGTTTCTGAATTTATTGAGACCTTTCTTGCTGAAGTATGGACTGCAGGTAATGCCATGGTAAGACCTTTATGAGTGATGTAGGAACTGAGTTTTCAAACAAAAATGTGAGGAATATTCTGGATAAACATGGAGCTACACTCAGAACCGGCATGTCTTATACAACGTAACAGACAGGGGGAGTTGAACAGGAGGTGAGAACTTTAGTTGAAAGTGCTCGCACAATGATTCATGCTCGGAATCTACCCAAAAGACTGTGGGCAGAGGCGATGAACTGCTGACATGTGATTAATTGGACAGGTTATCATCAATGTAAATCAGATCCATGTTTGTATGTACAGAATCAAAATGGCAGAAAACTGATAATTGTTTGTTAGGTCGATGATGGATTAATTGCTGGAACGAACTTGGCAGAAGTAATGCATTTCTTGAAGAAACTTGAGTCCGAATTCAAGATTAAACTATCTGATCCATACTGTTATCTTGGTATCAAGATAGAGCAACAGAAAATTGGAGACATAGCTCTCAGCCAGCGAGGCTGTGTTGAGACGCTGTTGATAAAATATGGAATGGTTGATGCGGATGCTGTCAGACTCCAACTGAAATCAGTGGAACTGATTGTGATGTCACTTCCATTCCATCTAAACCATTGGATAAGAAGGAACCTTATCGTGAAACGTTGACCAGCTGGATAGGTGATGTTTCTCAAATGAACTTTGAGGGAGTGTCAAAAGAAAGTTAATTTGAATTTAACTTATACCGCTGGCATATTATATTATGTTTTGTTTCAATTGTACTCAAGGTTCAATTCCTGTATTATTTGGTTATGCTAGTCTTGTATTTATTTTGTTTTTCCTTTAATTAAATTTATCAAAAACGTTTTCTGTAGTTCACCAAAATGCTCAGTCGGCCACAAATAAAGTAGATGAACTTGCTCTAATGTGTGAAGAGCTTAGGCCTGACGTATTTGTTGTAACTGAACACTGTTTCAAAAATGAGTCCATCAATCTTTTTAAAATAAATAACTACCAATTGGCTAATTCATACCAACGAACAAAATTTAAAGGAGGAGGCGTGGCAATTTTTGCAAAACATTCTTTGAAATTTCAACCATTCTCAATAGGTTACAACTCAGATTTAGATTTTGAAGCACAAGGCATAACAATTCATCGTGAAAATATGGCGAAAACCTGCATTATTGGGTTATACCGTTCGCCCAATGGCTGTGCAGACAATTTTTTTCTTAAACTTGATCAACTTTTAAATTTTCTTCAGTCCAAAAATTTAAGGTTATTATCACTGGTGACTTAAATATCAATGTTTTAGACCACGCCGACCTCCTAACCCAGCGGCTACGCGATACCCTAACAACATTTGGCTTAACTTGGTCCGTGAACTCACCGACCCGAGTGACCTCTACATCTCAAACAGCCATCGACAACGTTATTACTAACATACCTCACGCGGTAGTCTCAGTTGTAGATGGGGCCATCTCTGACCACTTTGCTCAGGAAGTGCTAATTAAGGAATTGACACCAGAGAAGCCACAAACAACCTCAAAATTAAAACGGGCTGTTCAGCCCAGCAATATCCGGCTTCTTGTTAGGAGCTTGGAAAAAGAAACGTGGCAATTCATACATGATGATGGGTGTGTCAATCATATGTTTAAAACTTTCAACGATTGTTTAACGTTCCATCTAGATTTAACGTGTTCTTTTAGAGTCAGTAAAGAAAATCCTAAATCCCCAAGGGACTCATGGATAACTACGGGAATTTTGGTTTCCCGTGAAAAGCTTAAATTTTACAACAGCATTTTTATAAGAACTCATGATGTTGAATTCAAAACTTTTTACAGAAACTATAAGAGAATATACCGGAAGGTAATAAAGGCCGCAAAGGCCATGGACGTTAACAAAACATTACAATCATCAAACAATTTTTCAAAAACTGCTTGGAAAATTATCAATCAGTCAACAAAGCAACAATCAGTTCAAAATTATTCAGATATTAAACTCAATATAGATGGAAAATGGATCGAAGATCCTCAAGAGGTTGCTGCTTCATTTAATACTTTCTTCTCCTCGGTAGCCTCTTCAAAAATACAAAACATAAAGACAACTAACTCAGTTATAAGTCCAGTTTCTTCCATTGTGCTATCCCCGGCCGAAGAGTTGGAGGTGGCCGAGACCATTCAAAGACTGAGTACCAAAAATCGTGTGAAAAAAATCGATTGTGTGCACCATGAGACATTGTTGCACCAATTGCAGGCATGTGGCGTTCGTGGCTTGCCTCACAAGTGGCTTACGTCCTACCTGTGCAATAGACATCAGCAGGTATTAGTAGGAAACAAAATATCAGACAAAATTAAAATGTCCCATGGTGTCCCGCAGGGATCAATTCAGGGTCCGGTTCTATTTTTGATCTATGTAAACAATATAAATGAATCTGTCCAAAATGGAAGTGTGATTCAGTATGCTGACGATACGACTCTCTGTTTTAAAGGAAAAAATATAGAAGAATTGGAAGTTAAGTCATTTATTGAACTTAACTCCATCATTCAATACTTTTCGGAAATAAATCTTGAAACAAACCATTCAAAAACCACATTTCTTAACTTTTCCCTTCGACAGCAAAATTTAGAAAATCAGCCAGCCGTCATGATGGATGATGTTCTCTTAGAGTATACTGATTCCACTAAGTTCTTGGGAATGTACCTCGATGAGGGATTGACCTGGGACAAACAAATTGATCATATTTGCTTGAAAGTTTCAAGGGGCATTTATGCTCTGCGCCATCTTTCTCAATTCTGTTCTCAAGAAGTACTTAGAATGGCCTATTTTGGCCTGATTTATCCACATCTGACCTATGGAATTAGGTTATGGGGTGGCTGTGCTAAGTACAAGTTTGAAAGAGTATTCCGGCTGCAGAAAAAAGCAGTCAGGATCATGGCAAAATTGAATTTTAGAGAGCCGTGCCAAAGTTCATTCAGGGAGCTTGGCTTACTCACATTACCCTCTCTTTACATGCTGGAGGTGTCAATGTATTGCCAATCGCAAGACATGATCTGCGGCAGAGATTTCACAGATATGAAACCAGAGGTAGAAATAATTACCGTGTTCAACAACACAGAACAACAGTTTTTGAACATCTCCCAGCTCAAGTAGGCCTAAAGATAATCAACCAGCTCCCTAATCAGATTAAAGCGTCAGCAACCAAAAATCAATTCAAAATTCGTTTGAATCAGTTTTTGATGTCGGGGGAGTTTTACCCGGTCGATGAGTTTATGAGGAGCCGCTGGAATTAAAATTAAATTATACATACTCCGGCAACTTTGTCCCGTACGAATGTGAGAGTGAATGGGGGGGGGAACAGTGTGGTATGTTTGAATGTGTGAGTGGCTGAAGTTTGTTTTTGTTTTTGTTTTTATAACTACTTTGTTTTTATAACTATTTTCTTACTGAATATTCATTGACGTTTGTTATGCAATGTAATCATTGTCGACACAATAAAATATATTATTATTATTATTATTATTTTTATTATATTTATTATTATTAAAATTATATATTTATTATTAATACACTCTATTATTGTTATTTTTAAAATTAAGTAAACAATCTGAGATGTCTCTCAAATAGCTACTTGAGCTAAAGAGACAAAACAATGAGCTCTGTTGTGAAAGACTTTGTGCTTATGAGAATAAATAAATTGAAATTGAAATTATTATTATTATTATTATTATTATTATTATTATTATTATTATTATTATTATCACTATAATAATATCACTATGTTGGCAGTGACGGACCTGAACACACAGCTCTATCTTGGCTACAAATACTTTTTGACTTATTAACTCTTTAAATAATTTATCAACTATGTTTTAATGTTATATCACATAGTTTAAGATCCCTTTAATGACATGAGTAATAAAATATATCCTAGAAGTGTGTAAGAGATCAACGGAGTGCAGTTTTGAGTTTCGGACGGTTTGGAGGTTAGGATTCAAGACGGAAAGGTACGGACCACGGATAATCTGGTGAAGTAGCTAACACGAACAAAATTGCAAACACAGTTACCTAGGTTAAATATTTATCATCTAAGTTACCATGTCCTGCTTTACTTGCAAGAAAGACTTGCCTTCTGATGGAGATTTTGTTATCTGTGGTAAGTGTAAATCAGAGATTCACTATACCTGTTCTGGGATATCAAAAAATACTTGGAAAGGGAAAAGTGCACAAAAGAAAGCAGAGTGGGAGTGTATTAACTGTAGGAGCCCCAGAGGCAGATTACTCAGCAATCCTGAGAAAAATTACGAAGAAGATGTTTTTGATCCTACCTACTTATCATTAAAAAAGCTCTTAGAAGTCATGTTTAATAAACATGAAAAATCAATTATAGAGCGTATTGACAGTCTGATGGCAGTAGTAACTGATGTACAGGAAAAATACCAAAGCATAGCTGAAGAAGTAAATGACGTGGTGAAGAAAACAGCTTTGATGCAAAAGGACATTGATGAGTTAAAGGTTTCCTTAGAGTGTGAGAAACAATATGGCAGGAGTAAGAACTTCATCATAACAAGCATTCCAGCGTCCAGAACAGAGGATGTACCGGATGAGGTTGTCAAGCTTTTGGCTGCAATGAATATCACAATAAATAAGGAAGAAATCACGGCTCATCGTCTCCCTGCCAAGAACCAGACTCCACCGATCATCGTCCAGTGCTGCACCAGGGCTAAAAGAGACAGTATAGTCCGTAAGGCGAGAAAGTTTAAACCTAAGTTATCTTTAATCCGTAGGGATCAAGCAGAGAGAGAAATATATTTCAATGATAATCTGACACCTTATTTTGCGAATTTGATGATTAAAGCCAAAGAATTAAAAAAGTCTAAGGGCTATAGGTTTTTGTGGCTTAATGGAGGTAAAATAATGATAAAGAAAGATGAGTCTTCTAGGGCAATCCAAATAATCCATGAAAAGGATCTGGAAAAAATAAAATAAAGGAAGGGATCTTTCATTTCATTTCATTTAAGAAATCATATTATTGATTTTAGTTACGTTAGGCATATTTAAAACATTTTTTATATAATATCTATTAATTAAAATTATTTTGTACATATTAGTTTAAGGAATATTTATTCTTATTTAACTAAAAATTTCAAAAATTTTTCATTTGGAGGAGGATGAGTTGTTTTCTGATGGGCATTGTTTAACATTTTCAGATTGGAATAATGTGCATGGATTTTTAAATCAAAACAAGAATAGCAATGGTTTTGTAGCATTATGTACAAATATAAGAAGTTTAAGAAAATATTGGGGTACTGTACTAGCGGTTTCTCATAGGGCAATTGAACATATAGATATAATTATTTTGAATGAAGTAAGGGTAAAAAATGAAGAGGCTGTTCTGTATGGTATACCAGGTTTTGACAGTGTTGTAAAATGCAGACAATCTGGAGAGGGAGGAGGCATTATCTGTTTATACAGAGATAAGATTATGGTTGAGGAAATAAATGTTAATTTCACATCAGCCGAATTAATAGTCTTAAGAATGTACTACAAGGGTGAAACTATAATTATGTTAGCTTTTTATAGGCCTCCAAATTTGAATGTTAATGACTTTATCAATGAACTCGATAGCTTACTCTCATCAGATTTAATAAAAAAAGAAAAAAATATTGTTATGCTAGGTGATATAAATCTATGTTATATTACACATGTGTACGGTGCAGATAGGTATCTAGATGTATTGTACTCGCATGGAATAATTAACACTATTAATAAACCAACTAGGGTAGAATTTTATAACAACAACTTAGTATCTACTTGTCTGGATCATGCTAATGTTAAGTTACATTCTGATAAATATAAATCGTTTGTTATTGAAGAAAAAATAGCAGATCATTTTTGGATAGGGATAGCTATAGATGTAAAAAATATTAATATAAGTAAAGAACTTGGTTGGAAGGAAATAATAAGTAACAAATTAGTAGACAGAGATTTAAAACAAGAGAATTGGTGGCCTATGTTAGATCTAAGAGATCCAGATGATATATATAATGAGTTAGTTATTAGGTTTAACAGGATATATAAAAATTGTAAAAGTAAGGTAAAATGCAGTAAAAAAACCGAACAAAATCCATGGTTTAATGTGGATATTCAAAGGTTAATAGATAGGAAAAAACATTTATGGAGTATGATAAAAAGAGATAAGTACAATATTGCTTTAAGAAGGGAATTTAAGAATGCTAGAAATAACCTTGTTAACAAAATAAGAATTGAAAAAAGAAACTATTATGAAGGTAAATTATCTGAGAATTGTAAGGACAGTAGGAAAATGTGGAACATTGTAAACCAATTACTAAACAAAAAGGAAAGGCCTACAATTGTAAAAGTTATTAAACATAATTTTAAGGTAGAAGAAGATACAGATATTTTTGATTTAACAAATAGGTTTAGGGATAGCATTAAGAGTACAATAGATGATATTATGTTAAACATGCAAGGGCAAAATTTTGATTTGACAAATAGTTTTAATGAAACCATGCTCACAACAGGAGATATAATGAGCATGAATTTTGTGAAGAGTAATGATAGTTTATTTTACTTGGCTGTTGATAAATTGAATGTTAGATCTTCACCAGGACCTGATAATATAAGACCACAAGATATAAAAAATAATATTTATAAGCTTAAGCTTGTACTGATGCATCTTATAAGGAGAATTTTTGAAACTGGAGTTATGCCACAAAAGATGAAAGTTACTTTTCTAAGGCCAATATTTAAGAAAGGTGGAAAGCAAGATTTTAATTCTTATAGGCCAGTTGGGTCAGTCTCAGCAATTACAAAGATACTTGAGCATTATATTTGTTTACAGATGCAGAATTATTTGGAAGAAAATAGCATAATAAATAAAGCTCAATTTGGTTTTAGGCCTAATAAATCCACTACGGATCTTTTGGAAACCCTAACAAATGATATCAATAAAGCCTTAAATGAAAATAAATTTGTAATTGCTGTCGCTACTGATCTTACAAAAGCTTTTGATCTTGTTAACTATGATATAATGCTTAAGAAATTGGAGAAAATAGGAATAGGAGGAAATTTGTTTATGTTTTTTAAGAATTATTTTAAGGATAGGATGTTGCATGTTAGTATTGGTAGTTCTGTTAGTGATGGATTTACCCAATCATGTGGTTTAGTTCAAGGAAGTGTAATCTCGCCTACTTTATTCAATATTTATGTTAATGATATGGCAAATTTAAAAATCAAAAGCAATGTTTTACAGTATGCTGATGACAATATTATGTATATAGTTCACACTGACTTGAGAGTAGGTCTTGGGTTTTTGCAGGATGACTTAAATACCTTAACAAAGTATTTTTTTAACAATAAGATTAAGTTAAATTCAGCCAAAACAAAGGCAATTATTTTTAAATCTCCCAAAAAAAGATTATCAGCAAATGTAGATTTAAGTATTTATTGCCATACTATTGATTGTTTTCTTGGAGCTGGTCAGATCTGTTTGTGTGAACCTTTACAATTTTTTGAAAATATCAAACATTTAGGAATATTTATAGATTCTGATATGAAATTTGATACACACATTACATCTGTTTCAAATATTTTGAGGGTAATAATGTACAAATGTTACAAGTTAAGTAATTATTTCTCAATAAGCACAAAAAGAATGATTTATTTTTCACTTGTTCAAAGCTTGGTGAATTATGGAATTACTGTATACTATTTGTCTCCTGAATATATTAAGCAGCGTCTTGTAAATATCATTAATAGAATAGCTAAAGTTCTTTTTTGTTCTCTCCCTCAGGAATTAATGGGTATAATGTGTTTTGATGCTCTGGCTAAATATTCAGATTTAGTAAGAAATTATTTCAAAGAGGAGTTTAGAGTGGTAAATGAAATAGGTTATAATATTAGGCAACGTCAGTTTAGAACACATAGGTATTATAATAGTTATGGAAAAAATGTTCCTGAATTTAGAATACCTAATCTATTGAATTCCCTACCTGAAGATTTAAAGAATTTGCAAACTATGAGTGATGTAAAATCAAAATTAAAAACCTATTTTATACAAAACACATAAACATTACTGGGATGGCAAGTATTGTAATATAAAAAGGGAAAACTTAATAAGTACAGTTAGAAATTAGTAATTTGTTAAGTACTCACCAATAGGTTAGTTGTTAGTATCCATGAGTTAGTAGTTAGTGGGTGTTAGGTAAGCCAGTTGGGTGGGTTAATAAAGTATCAACAGTTAAAAGAACACATAATAAAACACATAACACAATGGGAATCATCATTTTATCCTTTTATTTTTTATTTGAAAATAAAGTACAGTTTTGTTGTTTGCTACATGCTGCAGCTTTATCTGCTGAGCATCATGTTGTATCCGGACGGACCCTGCTCAGCTGGTTTTCCCGACTTCCCACAGACTGGGGGAGAAGCATAGAGGATTGTGTTGTTCGAAATGTATATTTGTTATGATTTATATATAATTGTTATTAATTTATAAAGTTTTATCATTGTTGTATTGTTATTCCTATATTTATTTATGCATGTTATGTTGTCATTTATGATTGTATAAAAGCCCATCAATAACATATATTTAAACTTTGAAATTGTATGATGCATGTAATAATTAATCTAAGTATCCTCTCAAATAGCTTTTAGCTAGAGAGGAAAAATAAGCACTGCATGTAAAAAACTTATTGCGCATGCGAAATAAATTTGAATTTGAATTTGAATTATTATTATTATTATTATTATTATTATTATTATTATTATTATTATTATTATTATTATTATTATTATTATTATTATTATTATTATTATTATTATTATTATTAAAATTAAGTAAACAATCTGAGATGTATCTCAAATAGCTACTTGAGCTAGAGAGACAAAACAATGAGCTCTGTTGTGAAATACTTTGTGCTTATAAGAATAAATAAATTGAAATTGAAATTGAAATTATTATTATTATATTTATATATTATATATTTATTATTAATACACTCTATTATTGTTATTTTTAAAATTAAGTAAACAATCTGAGATGTCTCTCAAATAGCTACTTGAGCTAGAGAGACAAAACAATGAGCTCTGTTGTGAAATACTTTGTGCTTATGAGAATAAATAAATTGAAATTATTATTATTATTATTATTATTATTATTATTATTATTATTATTATTATATTATTATTATTATTATTATTATTATTATTATTATTATTATTATTATTATTATTATTACTATTATTATTATTATTATTATTATTATTATTATTATTATTATTATTATTATTATTATTATTATTATTATTATTATTATTATTATTATTATTATTATTATTATTATTATTATTATTATTATTATTATTATTATTATTATTATTATTATTATTATTATTATATTATTATTATTATTATTATTATTATTATTATTATTTTATTATTATTATTATTATTATTATTATTATTATTATTATTATATTATTATTATTATTATTATATTATTATTATTATTATTATTATTATTATTATTATTATTATTATTATTATTTTATTATTATTATTATTATTATTATTATTGAAATTAGGCCAATAAATCAACATTGGCAACGTTTTTCATATTGCTATACGACTTTGAGTTTGAGGTTACGTGGAGGTCTGGCAGAAAGTGAAAGTTACCATACCATACTGCATGTATATTCCGGCCTTACATAGAGGAATACTCTCGGTAGCAAATGAAATTATTGTATGTTATATTATATGTTATATTATATTATGTTATATTGGTGTTAGGATTAAGTTTGAGTTATGGTATTGTCCTTTGTTTTCTTTAAGGTTGTTGTACTCTTTGTAGTCTATTATTTGTTATTATTTTGTAGTTTATTTTTTTATCTGTTCATTATTGTATTGGTTATAGAATTGTTTTACATTAGGCTATTCCCATCAAAGTGAAAGAACATTATATTATTGTTATTTATATATTATATATTTATTATTAATACACTCTATTATTGTTATTTTTAAAATTAAGTAAACAATCTGAGATGTCTCTCAAATAGCTACTTGAGCTAGAGAGACAAAACAATGAGCTCTGTTGTGAAAGACTTTGTGCTTATGAGAATAAATAAATTGAAATTGAAATTATTATTATTATTATTAGCAAAGAAGCAAATAAGATTAGGGGTTAGGGAAATACAAAACCCATGGTTTAATAACGAAATTAAACTTTTGATAGACCGAAAAAACTACTTTTGGCGGAGATTAAAGAAGGACAAATATAATTTGGCATTGAGGGATGGTTTTAAAGAAACTAGAAATGAGCTTACTAGAAAAATACGACTTGCAAAAAGAAATTACTATTTTAGAAGTTTGTCTAGTAATTTTAATGATAGTAAAAAGACTTGGGATGCTATTAATAAGTGGGTTAGTAAAAAAGAAAGACCAACAGTTTTGGAATCGCTCAAAAGTGGTTTTCGGTTGAGTAAAGAAGAGGAAATTCTAGATTTATCTGAAAAATTTGGAGTCACATTCAGAGAAACAATTGAAAAAATAAGTTCTGAAATGTTAGGTCAGCCCTTTAACCTATCCCAACATTTTAAGGAAGGGAACTACTCAGTGGGAAATGTAGTCAATATGAATCTAATTACAATTGATGAAACACTTTTGTACATAGCTATTAGTAAAATAAATGTAAATTCATCATCAGGACCAGATGGCATAAGGCCAAAAGATGTAAAAAATAATATGGGTTATCTAAAATTAGTTTTAATACATTTAATTAAAAGGATAGTCGATACAGGCAATATACCACAGTTAATGAAAACTACCTATTTAAGGCCCATTTTTAAGAATGGATCAAGAATGAATTTAGACTGTTATAGGCCAATTGGGTCAGTTTCTGTTATCACAAAGATTTTGGAACATTACATTAATATACAGCTGCAGAATTATCTGTATAAATTCGAGATATTAAGTGCATCCCAATATGGATTTATTCCCGGAAAATCAACAATAGATCTATTAGAAATATTAAGCCATGATATAAACAAATCACTGAATGAAAATAAATATGTGGTTGCTGTGGCAACTGACTTAACAAAGGCTTTCGATCTAGTCAATTACAAAATTATGATCAGTAAGTTAGTCAAAATAGGAATAGGGGGTAAGCTACTAAAACTTTTTGCAAATTATTTTTCTAATAGATTGTTGCATGTTAGTATAGGTAGCTATGTAAGTAATAGTTATAATCAACATTGTGGTCTCGTCCAAGGTAGCATTCTCTCTCCCACTCTTTTCAACATATATGTGAATGATTTGGCTAGCTTAAAACTTAACAGTAAGATTTTACAGTATGCTGATGACAACATCTTGTATGTGGTCCATACGGATCTGTCAGTAGGATTGAGATCCATGCAAAAGGATCTAGACTTAATGACAAAGTATTTCTTTAACAATGCAATTAAATTGAATTCACAGAAAACCAAATCAATAGTTTTTAAAAATCCTAGAGTAAAAATAAATAGAAACATAGATGTCAGATTGATTTGTCATCAAATAGCATGTTTGAGAAATGGTTTTAGTAGACTTAATGCTTGTAATTGTCAAGATATACATTTTTATGAATCTTTTAAACATTTAGGAATACACTTGGATGCAGACATGAAATTTCAAACACATATTGATAAATTGTCTAACCTACTTAGAGTCATTCTATATAAATGTCATAGGATTAGTTATTTTTTCCCACTAGCCATTAAGAGGATTATTTATTTTTCTTTGGTGCAGAGTATTTTTTACTATGGAATAACTATTTATTATTTAGCACCAGAATATATTAAAAAGCCGATGATAAACATTATAAACAGAATAATTAAAGTGTTGTTTAATGAACTGCCTAAGAACTTGTTAGGCATTATGTCTTTTGAATCTTTGGCAAAATACACTGATATTACCAGAAATTATTTTATAGAAGATTATAGGCAAATAAACTATGTAAATTATAATTTGAGACAGAGGCAGTATAGAACAGAGAGACAATATAATAACTATGGAAAATATACTCTGGAATATAGAATACCAAGTCTTTTAAACTCCTTACCAGTTGAACTACGAAATTTACAGAGTAGAAATGAAACTGTAAATAAACTAAAAACTTATTTTATTAATAATTAGTATAAACTTAATAGAAATGTTAGTACATACCCAAATTAGCTAACTAATAGGTTAGTATGTTATGTTAGTTGAAGTTAGTACTCTTGTTATTTAAATTTCCACCACAACACTAATAAACATAAAAACACATATACTTTTGTTAATAATTAGAAAAGGAGATCAGAAAATAATATGCATTACACATTTTCTAAATTTAATTTTACTTTAATGTATTGAAATTAGGCCAATAAATCAACATTGGCAACGTTTTTCATATTGCTATACGACTTTGAGTTTGAGGTTACGTGGAGGTTTGGCAGAAAGTGAAAGTACCATACCATACTGCATGTATATTCCGGCCTTACATAGAGGAATACTCTCGGTAGCAAATGAAATTATCGTATGTTATATTATATGTTATATTATATTATGTTATATTGGTGTTAGGATTAAGTTTGAGTTATGGTATTGTCCTTTGTTTGCTTTAAAGTTGTTGTACTCTTTGTAGTTTATTATTTGTTATTATTTTGTAGTTTATTTTTTTATCTGTTCATTATTGTATTGGTTATAGAATTGTTTTACATTAGGCTATTCCCATCAAAGTGAAAGAACATTATATTATTGTTATTTATATATTATATATTTATTATTAATACACTCTATTATTGTTATTTTTAAAATTAAGTAAACAATCTGAGATGTCTCTCAAATAGCTACTTGAGCTAGAGAGACAAAACAATGAGCTCTGTTGTGAAATACTTTGTGCTTATGAGAATAAATAAATTGAAATTGAAATTATTATTATTATTATTATTATTATTATTATTATTAGCATAGAGGATTGTGTTGTTCGAAATGTATATTTGTTATGATTTATATATAATTGTTATTAATTTATAAAGTTTTATCATTGTTGTATTGTTATTCCTATATTTATTTATGCATGTTATGTTGTCATTTATGATTGTATAAAAGCCCATCAATAACATATATTTAAACTTTGAAATTGTATGAGGCATGTAATAATTAATCTAAGTATCCTCTCAAATAGCTTTTAGCTAGAGAGGAAAAATAAGCACTGCATGTAAAAACTTATTGCGCATGCGAAATAAATTTGAATTTGAATTTGAAAAAAAATTATTATTATCATCATTTCTAAAATGAAGTTATATTATTAGAAATATTCTAACAAAAGTCAACAAATGATAAATAACAAATGCTTTAAGGGACACTGAAAGTAGACATTTTTACCGTAAACTATTTTTATTTTGACCATATACCAAGTTTTATCATAGACTTGCCAAAGTACCCGTTCTTCGCACGGGTAAAAAAGGCTGAGAGGTGTTCCTAGGCTCTACTGATACATTTAAGTTATTGTTAATTAATTCTTCATTGTTTAAAAAACGACAAAACACGATGTCTACAACATGCCAAAGTAACATCTGTCAAATATTGGGTCAGGATAAGGATTAACGTGATAGAGACAGTCGTCGGGAAAATCTTAAAATCTACCAAATTCATCTACTAACTTGAATAGTTTTAAAAATAAAAGAATGTAAAAAAAATATTAATTTTTGTTTTAATTTTAACACAATTCAAACAATTAGCAATATGCTTTACTATCCAATGCCGTCTGAATCATTTAGTATAGAGTAAATTTTTACTCTACAAAATGAAAAGATTTATTTGCCATGTTCATATTTTACAGTTTTTGGCAATTAAAAATAATGACAATGTTTATACGTGTTCCGTTTATCATAACAATCAGCTATTACATTTTTTTTATTTCCCTTTCACTATCTGAAATGTATAAAATGATGATATTCTGTACCAGGATGTCAAGTGATCAGGCACCCGGTGTAAGATGATATAGTCTATCTCAATTTTTCATACATATTTTAAAGTTTAAAATTCACATAGATAATTACATTTATTTTTTATGCATAATTCGGCTTAAAATACCTGGATAGGCCTCAGTTTCAGAAATATAATAATAATCATATTATGTTTAAGCAAACTTAACCTAACCTAACCTAACCAAACCTAATTATTCTGTTTTGTACATCCCAGCAACGCCCGATGGGAAACGGGAAAAATAATTTTAGGATAAGGCATAATGTACAAATTTGCAAAGGTGTTTAACGTTTCAATATAGATATATTATCCAAGATTAATCCCAATTTAAACATCGTTAATGGCCGAGCTACATTCTCAGCTGAACTCAGTGTTCGCTGTCATTATGCTCCTAATCTTGTTTTTGATGTTCGCATACAATGAAAAATCCTGCGTCAATCACTACTGGTTCCCAACCCGTTAAAATTAATGCCATTGGGAATTAATATTTCCGCTTAACCTCATGTGGTCGGATCCCCAGTCTTGTGACTGCAATGAAGGGAAGTGATTAGAAACCCCAAGGACTCCTACCTATGATAAGATGAAAATAAATGTTTGTAAATATAAGTAACCTGTTTAGATATCTAAAAAAATGTAGCACTTGAAGGAGCCCCAACGTTAGGATATTCAAATATTGATTAAACTTCTCAAGATCTTCTCTTGTGTTCATTCAATCCAGTCCCCAATCCAGTCTCGCAATTTACAAGCTAACAATTGAACAAGTATATAAAAATTAAGTTATTTTAATTAAAAGATTTCACAAGATAGCATGTTAAATTTCATAGGATTACAACATACTGTATATAATTAAAATTAAGCTTATAGTTTATAGTAGGTGATTTCCCTACAGGAAATACTGCGATCGCCGTCACAAGTGTGTGCGTCAGTGGATAACTCGCGTTAAAAACTTCAACGTCCAGACATGTAAATGTGCAACTATTCGATTAAGTTAAATTGCCAAATTAGTATAATGTAAAGGGATTTTTAGGGAGGGGTGATGCTGTCTATCTCACTAGTGTTAGGACATTAAAACACTTAATTGAAAACATATGTTTATAATACGTTGTTTTGTTTGTATATGTATGTTTATTTTCAAGTAAATATGTAGTTTTGAAAATATATACAAATATACCCTATACTGAAATAACAATGACGGCTTTTTATAGAAAGATGTTGATATTGACCTGGAAATGTCAAATATTGCGAAGACGAAACATTATAATAACATCTTTGGAGCTAGTGATTCCAATATTAATATTCATCTTGCAATCTTACGTTTATCACCTGCTCTATAGCCAGGTAAATAGTGGTAAAATCCCAAGACATTTGACAAAATCGCTTGTAGTGTCTTCAGCCGACGATGATGTAGGAGCTTCAGACTACAGTTGGTTATTTAGTTTTATGAGTAATTTCGACATAGGATACACGCCGAAGAATAACTTCACTGAACATATAATGGGTGAGGTAACTACAGATCTTAGATACCATGCCTCATCTTACAAAGTTAAAAATGAGTCTCAATACGATGAAAATAAACTTACTATGTGGTTAAAGAAAAAAACTACTTCTTCGATTAAACTAGATGAAGAAAGAACTCCTAGTATGGGGATTGTATTTTCCGATATTGATTCTAAAAATCATCAATGCACGTACAAAATAAGAACTACTTGCCCATGCATGATAACAAATGAGGTGAACAGTCAGATGAATATGTACGGATATATAAGATCGATATTTTTAGGTGTGCAAATAGACATAGACACAAGTCTGTTGAAGCAAGTTGGAGTTGAGAACAGAATTAGATTGTTAATGGGCGAGCTACCTTCTCAGCTAAACTCAGTGTTCGCCGTCACTGTGCTCCTATTCTTGTTCTTGATGTTCGCATTCTTGTTCCTAGTAGTGTCTTCTATAAAGGACGTGGTCGTTGAGAAGGAGTACGGAACGAAAGAGCTTATGAAGGTTATGGGTCTAGACTCCTGGTTGATTTGGTTCCACTGGTTTATCTACATTTTTATGGTACAGATTCCAGTCATCACATGCGCTTCCATTATTTTGACGGTTTGGGAACCAGTAGTGATTGATGCAGGATTTTTCATTGTATTTTTTCTATTTTTACTCTTTATTACGAATTTAACAGTTTTACTTTTCGTCGTAAGTTGTTTGTTCTATAAAGCAACAACTGCTCTTACAATCAGTCTCATTAGCTGGTTCATATTTAATTTGATTATCTACGTTAAGGTCGTAGTTAATCCCACCGAAGTAAGTCCTACCGTGGAATGGCTGTCAAGTTTGTTTCCTTTAACTAATCTATGTTGGGCTCTGAGCTCACTGTGGTCATTTAAAGCGTATGGTTCTGCTTGGAATTGGAGTCTCTTGTTTGAGAAAGGATTTACGGATTTCAGAATAACAGTAGGAGGTTCCATATTGAGTTTCATTTTCAGTACGTTTATTTGCACCATACTATTAACTTATTTAGATTCTTTATTTCCTGGTCCTTACGGGGTACCAAAGCAGTTAACTTTCATCTACCATTGGATAAAAGATAAATTAGCTCCAGAAAAACTCTTTGAGGAATCTGAAATAATATATGATTCGCCAGAAAACTTTGAGCCACCAGGTAAAAATGCCAAAGTTGGAATTATGCTTCGTGGCCTAGAGAAAAGGTATGGATACTTGAAGAAAAAGGTTGCAGTTGAAAAGGTAGATCTTGATATTCATGAAGGAGAGATAATGGCCCTCTTGGGTCACAACGGAGCTGGAAAAACTACGACAATGTCTATGATAACTGGAATGACCGCACCTACCAGTGGTGTTATCGCGTTTCAAGGTAAAGATATAACTGTTAAAAAGAGAGAATTCAGGGAAAGTCTCGGCTTATGTCCCCAGCACAATTTGTATTTTCCAAAACTGACAGTGCTGGAACATCTTATGTTTTTTGGAATGTTAAAGGGTGCGTCCTACTCAATATCTAAGAAAAATGGAAAAAATCTTTTGTACAGTTTGAATATGTTAGACAAGGCGTCGACCATGGGTTCTAAGCTCTCGGGAGGGATGAAAAGAAGATTGTGTCTCGCTGTATCCTTGACCGGGGACCCAAAAGTCCTCATACTCGACGAGCCAACATCCGGTTTGGATCCTGAGAATAGACGTTCACTATGGGATATTATATTGAAGGTAAGAGGTGATCGGATAGTGTTGATCACTACACATTTTATGGAGGAAGCAGACGTACTGGGTGACAGAATAGCGATCATGGACCATGGCAAAGTTGTATGCTGCGGAACATCCATGTTTCTAAAGAAGCTGTTCGGTGCTGGCTATCAAATCCACATCCTAAAATCTGAGAACGCGTCAGTCGACGATATTACTAATTTAATTAAACAAAACATCGAACAGCCACTAGTAAAAGTAATTTCAAAAGTTCAAGTAGATTATGTAATAAAAGAAGAGTTTATTGAGAAGTTTCCGTCACTGTTTTCTTCGTTAGAGAGACAAAAAAGCAGCCTCAAAATTACAGGCATTACTGTGACCTGTGCTTCGATGGAAGACGTTTTTTTGAAGGTAGCCGACTTGTCACTCGTGAGACCTTCGCAAACGACTAACGAGGGTGAGACGCCTCTAAAGAAGGCACTAAACATAAATGAAACTGATGCACTGTCAGGTATGGCGCTTTTGGTCCAACAGTTTAACGCTCTCATAGATAGAAGAGTTATTCACCGGCGCAAACACATAGTTTCTTTGTTAGTAAAAACATTTTTTTTGGGCGTTTTTATGTTATATTTGGCATTGACCTTTCAAATAGTAAGAGAAAAGTACAAAAAACAAAAACCGTTAGAAATAAATTTTAGTTTGTACCCTAAATCAACGGCTGTAATAGCATCCAATATAAAAATTAATGGATTTGACGAGTTTAGTAAAAAGGTAGCAAAACTAATGCACGGTACAGTTATATCTTTTACAAATACTACGGAATTAGAAAATTATTTATTAAAGGAGTCAAATGACGACAGCTACAATTATATTAGGAATATATTGTTTGCTTTGACATTTTTTGAAGACGGCATTCTTATGCGATACCATAAGAACAATAATGCACACGCTCCAGCTATAGCTATCAACTTCCTCAGCAACTTTCTTTTACTGAGCAGGACAAATGGATCTGGAATGATCCGAGTCATAAATCACCCGTACGTAAACACCGATGCAATTGGAGTTTGTAGCAAAAATTATAACACCATAAATTTGGAAATTACTATTGTATATTCGTTTTTATTGTTCTTTGCAATATCGTTCGTCATATTACTAGGTGACGTATTGTGGCTGATCATACAAGAGAGAGTCACGGGGTTCAAACATCAGCAATTCCTGGCCGGTGCCCCTCCACCTTTATATTGGCTCGTTAATCTGGCCTTCGACTTTTCAATTTATTACATTGAGATTTTATTACTTTTGCTTATATTTTCAATATTCGGTCCAAAAATAATTTTAATTCGTTTGGTGTGGGCAGGTTTACTGTTGTTAGTAGGTTTCCTTCAAGGCCTAGGAGCTATTTCTCTATCTTACGTTTACTCCTTACTAATGGACAGCCCGGCAACCAGCTTTGCAGTGTACAATGTTGTCATCATATGTTTAGGAGTATTTCCCGCTCTCATTGTTAGCAGTGGAATTTTCGAACTTATTACATTTATAAGCTTTCCCGTGTTTATGATAATTGCGCACCTGTTATGTTTGAATCCAGTTGCAGCGGGAATATTATGTATGAGATATATATTGAAAGGTATTATTTTTGAGGAGTTTTGTAGAGTTTGCATGGAACAAAATTGTCCTAAATTCTCCGAAATAGTGAGAATTCCGACTAAAGATAACTACAGCGGAATGTTATCATACTTGTATATGCTTATATTTACCGCTATAATCTATCCATTAATTGCGTTATTAATTGACTGTGGGGTGATTAGGAGAATTCTCTTGCTTATCTTGAGCGGAGAGGCAGATTTTACAATACGTGATGACGACGATGAGGATGTTAAATTAGAAACTCAACGAGTTGAAGCCTTCAAATACGAGGAAAAGGAGACGCCGTTACGGGTCGAGAGCCTAGAAAAGAAGTACATGTTCGGACCCAAAGCGGTAGATAAAGTGAGTTTCGTGGTGACGAAAGGAGAGTGTTTCGGTTTACTGGGCGTGAACGGCGCGGGGAAATCCACTACTTTCAAAATGCTTACAGCCGAAATAATGCCAAATAAAGGAGACGCTTACGTGAATTCATTGAGTGTGAAGACAGACGCGATCAGTTACATGGCTTCGGTCGGATATTGTCCGCAGTTTGACGCGATGCTACCCTCACTAACCGGCACGGAGCTTCTCACCATCATCGCCAAGATCCGGGGAATCCCCCTGTACTACGTGAGGGACATGGTGACGCTGTGGCTGGATGTGATGGGCATTCTGGAGTACGGCGATAAGAGCTGTGGAACATACTCCGGGGGAACCAAGAGGAAGCTGAGTACGGCGATGGCACTGATAGGAGCGCCGGAGGTCGTGTTGATGGACGAGCCGACGACGGGTGTAGACCCGGCGTCTCGACGGAAGTTGTGGACCGTCATCAAGGAGATGCAGAAGCAAGGGCAAGCGGTCGTACTGACGTCACACAGCATGGAGGAGTGCGAGGCACTGTGCACTAGGCTGACCATCATGGTCTCCGGGAGGATGAAGTGTGTGGGGAACGTGGAGTACCTCAAGAGCAAGTTCGGCAAAGGATACAATGTTCAGCTCAAACTGACCGACCATTCGGAAGAAGATGTCAAAATCCTTAAGGAGGAATTCAAAAAAATATATCCGGAAAACTCAATAAAAGACGAACACGAAACAATGATACACTATAATATTCTACAGCCACAACTATCCCTGTCGGAACTGTTCTCAGACTTGCTGCAGTTCAAACGTGACCACCCGATAGTGAACGACTTCACCGCGACCAACACCACTCTCGAGGAGTTGTTCCTGTCCTTCGCCACCGAGACGCGACAGCCGCAGTTAGTTGTCAAGTGATCAAGTGCAACAAAAATGATAAGATTAAAATATCGCTCCAATTTTGTCACTATAAGAAATATATTTGGAAACTGAAAACTAGTAGCTTGTTATGGTCCTTTATTCATGTAGTATTTACAAAATAATAATCTTTAGAATCATACTTTAAAGTATTTCTCCAAGTTCCATGATTTGATTAACAGTAGCGTTGTAACATTTAGTATTTTAAATACGTAAATAATACAAATAATGGCAAATTACATTTTTTTTATGAAGTCCCAACACGAATTTAGCTAAAGATACCTACACATCATTTTATGAAATAGAGTATTGAAGAAACACTTGGAAAGATAATGCATGAAACTCCAAATAATTTAATAATTATTGCAACAGTCCTGGATGATGATTTCTTATTATTGCTGTAAGCATAAAACATGTTTTCCATAAATTAAATTTTGAAAATTGACGAGTTAAACATATAATAAAATACAGTGTAACAAAACTTTTCTATAAATATGTATTTCCACAATGACAGACATTTAAATTTTTGATATTAAATAGCTTAAAATGGTTTATTGTTTTAAAAACTACTAGCTATAAAAAGCTGCGTCAAAATTCCCTAGCTAATAAAATGAAAAATTTGAAATCGGTCAATAAACAACAGAGATTAAGAACTTTTACCAGTAGGCCTATTCTGTGTGTTATCAGGTGCAACAATGGTCCCCCGGTCGGCCCACCTGAGCGGAGTGGCAATGTTAGTAGTATTCGTACATACTTTAATACCGTTTATAGTACTGATCCTCCTTTGTTTATTGACCAATTTTTAAAATTTTAGGGGCCATTTAATGGAAAATTAAATTTGAAATTTTCCATTGTTACTAATCAACAATTTTTAAGTTCTTCTAATTTAAAAACTTAAATGGTCGCCATTTGAAATTATAAATTTAATCACCTTAATATTTTTCTAAATAAGGTTAAGATCTCATTTTTAAACACATCACCATCAAGTTACAAAGCAATCGATTGAAAAATAACTGAGAAATATATAAAATACTTGGTATAAAAATACAAATTTTCGGTTATCTGGTTAAATATATATTTAGGGCATTATTACTATACATTATTTAGATTTGACCCAATAAACCCCATGATGAAGTTTGGTGACTGACTTAACAAACCGGTACGTATAAAGGGTGTTTTTAACTGTGTCACCACACCATTCTCTAAACTATCTTCTAAACTAAACATCTTACAGTAAACTTAAATACCCCCGTCGCAGCAGACCTGCGTACTCAGCGAATTTCCAAATGGATAATATAATAATAATAATGATGATGTATTACAAGTTTTATCAATATCTGTTAATAAATATGATAGTTATTTTCCTATTCTCCATAAGATAAACATAGGAAAGAGTATGCAGGTATGCTGTGAGGATCATTGAAAGTAGGCATTTCCAGCATAGATAGTTTTTATTTTGATAATTTATGCCAAGTTTCATAAACATCTGTTTAAAGTTAAGGGAGTTGTGCAGGTTAGCTGCTATAATAAACACATGAACAATGATTTTTAAGAATAAATGGATATATGTCAACCACGTGAAGCTAAATATAAAGTTTAATAAAAAATTATTGATTGATAAGTGAAATTTTTTTCTTTATCCTCCATAAGATTAACATTGGGGCCCAAAAATACAACGTACTGTGTTTAGATTTTTTAATACCTCGGTAACCGTTGGAGATATAGAAAAACTTTAAGGAAATAAATTGTGTAGTTTTTAAGCTGATTTTAATGGTCAAAGATAAAATTTAAAAACCTTTTAAATTACATATGAAAAACGCAAAAAAAACAAATGGATGTGCAGAAGCCTAGACGAGACTATTGGTCCGATTTGCATTGAAATCAGAAAGTAGATAACAATCCACGGTATCTCGGGCACTTTTTTATTTTTTGAATGTTATTTTTAAGGGTATTTTACCTTCAAAAGCCCCCCAAAACACGTGAAATTAAAATTTCTCTCTAACGATTTTGATAAAAATTCCTGATTTATAGGTAGGCCATAAGATAAAAATGACACCATCCGCTTGTCTCAAAACATCGATGTTTAAAAGTTATGGGCCTTTAAAAGTAAAAATAAGAATTAGTTTTTTCCCGAAAACAACAAAGGAAACGTATAATTTGACCACCACTGAAATCAGCTTAAAAACTAAACCAATTAGTATTTCTAATTATTTTCCTGCTGATACCGTTTATTGATATACCCAACCGTTTACGAGCTACAGAGAGGCTATGTTATACCTATTTATACCTATGTATGTTATAACCTAGTCCGGAAAAGCGTTCCTTGCCAGTGCGAGATCGTGCGTGGTATTTAGATCGATTTAGATTTAGATTGGTAAAAGATTTTCGGACGAGTATTGAACAATACTTTTCGTCATACGCAAAAAAATGTTTGTATTTCCTCTCAAATATTTCCTGGCAACCTGCCAGCCACTATACTATAACTTTGGGCAGGAGCAATAAAATCCCTCAGACGGTGTGAAAACATCTTGTAACTTGAAAATATTTGGAAATTTCTTTACATACGGAAAACGATAGATTTTTTTCGTTCATCAATGTCATCATTTAAGAAACATGTCAGCTTCAGCTACAAGACTAAAAGATTGCGCCTAATTCATCTCTCCCTTATTGGCAAATTTTCTGTGGAAAAGTGAGCTATTCTCATGACCCGCATGGTCACAATTAAGCCTGGGACTATGATAGAAGTTCATAATTCAACCTTCTGAGCTTTTGGGTGGTCATTAACAATTTGTGATACAAATTCGTATATGCATCACGACTGTGACGGCCGCAATTATTGTCTGACTATTATAATATTCGGTGGAGTTGTTTCTTTCAGTTAGAACAGGCGTCACCAAGTTGTAACACTGGCCTATTTCCTCAATTGAGAGAAGACTCAGAAGGGATATTTGTTCTAGCAGGACGGGACCACACCTCACTGGCACTGCGAAGTTCGTAACTTCTTAATGAGAAACTACCTCAGAGGTTAATTTTCAGATATAACGATAATGATTTGACCCTTCTCAAATGGCCCCATCGAGCTCCTGATGGTGTGTTTTTGACATGGATATGTCTTAGCTCTGGGGGGTGTTGGTGATTTTTAAGATGGAAAATATGTAACAGGTTTCCATAGAAACTACCAGAGCTATTGTATTGATTTTTTTAAATAAATGAATAAGAACAGCTGTTTAGATGAAGTGAAAACATTTCCTTTAGAGATATCCATGATCTAAACTATTTCCCACAGGGAAGTAAATACAAACATTTTTTACTATGGAGCTAGATAAAAGACAAAGTTTATGTACCGCCAATGCCTAAAACGCTTCAAGTGGACGAATTCGCAATACCGCAGAATCAATCAACCTTGCGATGCTAGCAAGTGTATGGGACAATTTACAGTATATGGCTTTGAAACTTGCTTCACGGCTAATGGACACCACAATCTTCCATTAAGGGTATCTATGAAAAGTTTAAGAGTTATACTTTCTGAGGATATATTATATATCCGTATTTGTTTAACATTAACGTCAATAAAATGTTTTTAAACCTAATGTATTTTAGACCAGAACCACAACGATGTTATGAACAATAAACCGAAAATTTGGATATAAAATCGAGGACACTTTATTTACTCCAGCCATGTGACGGCACAGTTAAAAAGAAAGAAATCCTAGTATTTATTTGTAGGCTGCAATGATATGAGTGATGGATGGAAATTGGCTAGTCTCATGCAAGATTACAACCGTTGGTGAGCATTGTTGGCGCACACGATATACAACACTATTCATTTATAAATCACTGCGGAACCGTACATTTACTTACTATTTAAATTTTTTGACGCAAAAGTTTATATTAGACTACCTGTAAGCCCGTCCTTTGAACGGCTTGTAGTATTCAGTTTAAAGGAGAAAGATTATTATACCAAAATGTAAACCTGAAACCCTAAACAAATCAGTAAAAATAATATAGATAAATACCCAGCTTTATTATTTAGCACTAGCAGTAAGCCCGTCCTTTGTACGGGTTGTAGGATTCAGTTTAATGAAGAAAGATTATCATACCAAAATGTAAACTTCAAATCCTAAATAAATCAATATAAAGAAAATAAATCAATACTCAGCTTCATTATTTAGCATTACTTTACAATGAAATCGATTAGAACATTTATACAATTATTATTATTTGTTATACGCTAAAATAAGTTTTTAATATAGTATGATTTCGAAATGGGTTTAAAATAAATGACCAATTATAAGCTAACTAATAATGATTTGACAGCTGATCGTTTTCATTTCTATTAAATCTTCAAACTACAAAGACAGCTGATTATTATCAGTAGGTTATTAATTGGAAACTGAATAAAAATGCGAGTAATATCGCGTAAAAGTGGGTTTTTAAATGCTCGTTATTTACTTTTCAAGAGGCGGCGGGCGATTTCAAGCATTTATAAACCTTCTCTGGAATTTAGAGAATGCATGAAATAAGTTTCAATGTCATCAGTTCTCCCGTTTTTTGGACAAGACGACATAAACTGCCTCCTGGAGCGTCACAGCAGACACAGTCAGACAGACACAAATTGAGATAATACCTGTTTCGGATTTTCTAACTCACGGAACGTAAAAATAACTAAAATGAATAACTCTGAGCAATGTAAAGACAAAACTCTAATTTGATTTATATGTATTATCTCAAATGTAATATAGTTTTAAAATTATTCCATATTAATGTGAATCATATATATTTTGTACCAAAGCTCTAGAGTAGGAAATTATTTTTATCTACAGGGCTCTTTTAATGAATTCAATATTAGAAAGAGTAATATTTGTTATGGTACGCAAAGTATGGGACTCAACGCGAGGAGATAACAATTATAGATCTGTGATATAGATATCTGTGAGAAGCACTGAAACAATAGACTATAGGTTGGACTGGAGCCATTCTATTCAATAGGGGGAATACTGGACTTTTTCCTGCTTGATACAGCTTTTCCATGGTGAAAAGAATAGCAAAGGTAGGCAAATATAGATAGTTTGCTCATAATAGGAATAGTTTCGTTATGTATTGTAAACCTTCGGTGGAACAATATTTCACCAATCAATCATTATAATGGAAGATAATATTGTTCACAGTGTGGTACGTTTTAAATAAAGCTGAGATGTAGGGTATTTTAATTTTCCCAAAGATACATAATATATACTTGTAGGCGTATTCTTAGAACTCGTTAATGGTTGTATGCATAAGTAGACGGTATTGAAAAGTATTAATAATTTTATCCATAAAAATCCATATCTCAAAAAATTAAATACAACTAATTCTATCACAGTAATTTAAGTACTGTATGTGTTTACAAAGCTAGGATTACTTCCTTATTTAAGTAAGTAAGTATGGTTACTAACGAAATGCATAAACTATGCCAATGGCGATGGATATAAAACAATTTAAAAGTATAGACGGAACATTGTAAATAAACATCCTATAGTAACCATAAAGAGTAGAGATGTACTGTTGTCAATACTTAACATCGCAGTGATCAATTAAATAATATATTATAAAAGAGTGCACTATAATAATTCGTGTGTATAACTCACGTCAATTACTGAATTGACGTGAGCCTATATGAACTGTCATATAGGCTTATTATCGACAGCTGTTTCAACATCATTATTTTGTTACAACGGCAAGATGCACCCTGCGATAGCAGCTTGTCATTTATAACATTTCGTAGAGAAGTCTCAAGATAATTACGAGACTATTATCGTATTATTGTATAACTTGCAATCAAAAATATTGTATTCAAAATACTGCAGCATGAAACGGACACATGCAGTATATTTATTATATCTCGTTACAAATCAGGGAAAACACTTAGACTTGTACATATAAAAATGTTTGTATTTATTTACCTGTGGGAAATATGATATGTCTGAAGAGAATGTTTTCAGTTCATCTAAACAGCTGTTCTTATAACCAAGCTATGACGTCACTAACCATGTGAAGTCACTAATCAAATGACGTCACTGACATATCCATTTCAAAATATATAATGAAAATAAAACACATTAAAAATATTAAACTCTAGTTCTTTCTACACGTTATTCCATATGAGCGGAAACAATAGGATTCACGGAACATGATCTTTAGTTTGCCACATGACTGGGTCACGTGTTGAAAATGGCGCAGTTAAGAATATTTACAACCCTATAAATAGCTGATAATGAACATAATGAAGATGGATCTCGGCAACAAGACGTGCGGATGATCGAGGGATGCCGAGCTGTCTCGCCGACCATTACACCTCGATGCCATTGTTGGACTCAGATTCAATGGCTTAACTATTTACTAGCGTACATGGCGCACGAAATCGTGCGCTGTCCAGGAGAGAATCTGTCCATCAATAACTATGTTTAGAAACTAAGTTTAGATTTTTCCAAAAGATTTTCATTTTGGTTATGTTTTGGTTTTGTGAAAAATAAAAACTGGTGTTTTATTGCCAGCTGTACGATGATGTCTTCATTAAACGAAAAAAGAAAGAACCATGTTTAACTGTCAGATTTGATTTGTTATTATTTAACCACTTCCTTAAATAAACAGCTGATTTCTCGATCGTCGGTATTTACCTCCATAAGTTTATGGAGAAAATCGCGACTTTGACCCCATTATTTTCCATGTCCACGGTGAATTTTCAAAAAAATTTTCATTGATGGCAAAACTATATGCTAAGACCTTTATAACGACACCTTGGCCATGGTGATTGGTAGCACCACCACTCCAAAACAATTATCACAAAAATAGGCCTAGTGTATTAAATATATAAGATATTTTAAAGTTGATTTGTTATACAGTATTTTTAAGTGCAATACCAACATAAATAATACTAAAAAGTCTTAGAAATAATTCAATCTATAACCGAAAGTCGTGATAAATTCTACAGACGTAAATGCTATACAGATAATTAGTAAATGTTTTACACATCACTAGTTGAAGGTATACTAATTATTAGTGAATTTTATACAGATCATTAGTAAAAACTAAACAAATCATTAGTGAAGTCTTTCCGTATAGATGGTATATTCTCTGTGGTAGTAGTAGACATAGGCCGGTTAAAAGCCCATAAGAATAACATAGGGATTAATTTTTGCGCATCTCGTTTTAATCCGTAAAAATCCCACCTTTATTCATTACCAATGTACTGTATGATGCTATACAACATAATTTTCATTAAAAATAAACAAATATTTCACACAACACAATAAACATACCTGACAGAATTCCCCGCGCCTAATGATCCACACACCACATACACTCATCCGAACATAACTGAGCGATCAACTCAACCAAGCGATATTAAAATGTTCAAGCGAAAGTGAAAGTGTACACACGCAAAGCTAGATTCTATTACATCAGCTTAGAAAGTATGTCACTCAGAATTCACATTTGAGCCAGTGGGTATAAATAGACCGGTTTTCTCAGTGCACAGCAGTCTTCATACGCTTCATCTGGTAAGTACAATCTATCTCTCTCTCTCCCTCTCTGTCGGTTACTGAACTCCGCGCTGACCCCTCTCCCCGCCCGTCGTCTAAACCGGACCTAGCGCTGCGTCATTCGTAACAGGCCCCCCCGCTGAGACCTCCCCCGTCCCACCCGCCGTCTAAACCGGACCTAGGCCCCATGTGGCCATGTGCCAAGTCCCAAAGCCACAACACTAGGTCACTAGGCTGTCACGCGTTGCGTCACTCATACCACTAGCGGCGCGCTCCATGTCACACACACTAGCGTCCTAACCATACAAACCGCGTCGCAGTGTCACACAAGATCTGTTCACTTGAGATCAATATGCTTATGTGCCGCGAATCTCGGACCGCGTACCACCAACACCTCACCCTAACTTATGATATCGCTCTTATTAATCCATGATCTGCTTGGAAATCCCAACCATTTAACGTAATAACGATCCCCACTACGTTTAATTACCTTCTCTACTAAATAAATGTCCTTATATTTTGTCTTCAACAATTCTTCCTTATAAAATCCACCTTTAATTATATTACCTCTATCATCTTTCAATACATAAGTAATAGGTCTTGCCTTTTTTACTTCTCCTATTGTAAACAACTCACCCGTCCAATTAGGTGTATACGATTTACTGAATACATGCTTAAATTTTGATATCCTAACAACATCTCCAACTTTAAATTTAGCCTTTTAAAATTTATATTTATACAATTGACTCAACCTCCTATGTATTTTCTTTGAATTCCTTTCATTCACAGAGTTTGGTTTCATACCAATTGTTCTATGCACGTGATTATTATATTCTGCAATTAACTTTGGATAAATGTTCAACCATTTGTAACTTTCTTGAGCGGAAAACTCTCTAAATAACCAATGTTTAATTGTTTTGATAAAATGTTCTGCGATTCCAGCTTTCGTACTTGAAAAAGTATGGTAGTGATTAATATTTAACTCTTTCATTAGGCTTTGAAAATGTTTATTGAAAAATTCTTTACCATTATCCGACTGAATATTCTTTACACCAGCGGGAAGAATAGATTTTATCGCTTCCGTTACCATAGGTCCAGTCTTATTCTTAACAGGTGCTGCATACGCTTTCTTTGAAAAGGTATCTATTAAAATTAAAATATAATTGTATCCAGAGTTTTGTCTCGAGTAAGACTGCATATCGATTAAATCAATCTGTACAGTTTCATTAATACCGATTAATTTAAAATGCCTCCTTGGAAAGTATTTTCGGGCAGGCTTATGCATTTCGTATGTAATTTCTCTAATTTTTTATTTACTTTAATATTCAAATTACTATTTATAGTTTTTATCTCATCACCAGATGCACTAACTAAAATTCCATCGTCCTGTTTAATATACACACTATTATTTGGTAAGTAAGGGCTACCATCTAACATTCTTAAACCACTAGAATGAACTGTAGGATCTGCAATCAATAATTTAGAAAAATTTAAATCATCACATTTAAAAACACCCTTTTCATCCAGAGTAACAGCTTGAGACAGTGTTACACAATCAGACGGTAAAACTCCATTTTTAACGTTAGATATTGTCTCATTTTTAGCGTCAAAGTTTTTATTCTTTCCATCATAACAAATGACCTGATCTTTAATTACAACATCATGATTCTCACGAGCACGAAATACATTTGTAATACGAGCATTTGATGCATTAAATGCATGTGTCTTATCTCTGTGTAAGACTTGATACATAGTTGGACAGTCATTAACATCTTGACCGGCAAGTATGTTTATGATTCGTGTCTGATTAGCATCCCATTTACTGTCTTTCTGTTCCATAAATTTATATTTTTTATTATTTTGCACAAACTCTTCACCATCTCTAACAAGTATTTGTTCTAAAGTAACGGCATCACAGATGTCCTCTCCTTTTTCTAAATTTGTAATTTTGCGTTTTCTTGCATTCCAATGACTAGCTACTGATTGCATAAATTCAAATTTATTTTCACCCTGAACAAACAAATCTCCTTGTCGTGTCAGTGTCTGTTCCAACACAGGTACCTCATCATTTTTCTCTGCCCTGCTTACATTAATAATTTTATGTTGTTTAGCATCCCAAACATTATCGTTTTACTCTAAGAATTCACCCTTTGACTCTCTTGTCTGAGGTTTATATATTTCATAAGGGTTATACACTCGATAAAAAAAAAATTATTCCACTTTCTCTAAGTTCCTCTAATATTGAATCAATCTCATTATCCACTCCTGTGTTTCCAGCCTGTTTGGATAACCACAACAACCTCAACCTATCCACAATCTCATTAACATTGTCATAATAAATATAGTCTATTTTATTTCCTGTAACCTGTCTCAACCCACTGCCCACTGTTTTTGTAAATAAAGGTTTAATTATATTGGTGTATTTTGTGTGTCTGTTGGCTGATAACGAAGCACCCGCCTTGTAGCCTTTCAAATGAGCATTTGTTAGTTGAAGAATCTCTTTATAATTGTCTAGATCATTCTCATTATAATTTACAGGTTCTTTTAATGTTAACAATTCCCAAAGACCCTTTGTGCCTTTATATACCTTCTCACTAATCATAATGTCATCATTTGCAATTTCTATCAATTTATCACCAATAAAAAACTTGTTTCCCTCCCTCCTAATGCCATAAGTAGAATCTGTAATATTATTTTTATTGAGATAATTTCCCAAATATTCGCTTGCCAAAAGACCAAAATCTAATTTAAGAGGGGTTGGTAATATTGATTTTACTGGGGTTGGTATTTTAGACGGAGTCATTTGTTGGAATTCAATAGGTAATGGTCTCTTAGAAATAACCTCATTATTTTTAGAACTAACCAATTCCTGCTATGGTTCTATAAGTGGCTGAAATGCATTCATTCGCTCCTCAGTATTTCCCACGTTTCAATGCTCTATATTTCTCTCTTATTTGATTGGCAGAGTTTATCAACTCTTTTTGAATATTCATTTTTCTTTTTATTATACTTTATTTATTTCATTTGTTAAAGGATTGTACTCAAATAGGTAATTTCTCGTGAATTATTAGACAGTACGCTGACATGTTCTCGCTGACATTTTCATTTGTCTCGATTTCTAATTTAATATCCACAACCCCTTCCTTGATGGATTCATTTTCTCTAGAACAGTCTATTACTATTAAGGGATATTTATTTAAAAATTCACTTCGACTTATCATGGGATCCATATTTGTGTTATAATACGTTTCTTTGAACCTTAATAACATTTCATACGCTTTAGAGACATCGCCACTTTCGAAATCTAGATTTAAATCACTATAAGGATAGTATTCAGAGTTGAGAAATACTTTCAAGTTTTTCAACTTGCAATGATCGAATTCGTCACTTCTCTTTCGAGGTTTATTGTCTCTGTCTGTCTGGAAACCAAATATAATATATCTCGGCTTCTCCGTACTAGTAGATGTTTTTAACGACCATGTCATTTTCTTTGTTTTAGGAAAGGATGGTAATTCATGTAACTCTAAACTTCTAAAGGCAATTTGTAGATTTTTATTTTGAAGCAACAATTTTTATAACTGTAGTTTTTCACCATCAGAAGGTATAATATGCGGCATTATCCACTGAATCGTGTCTAGAACAATTTTTGGAGCTTTAGGATCAGCCGTTGCATCGGTCATATAAATACAATTATTATCGTTTTTAGATCTTGTCAAAATCAGCTCTTGTTTAACATTCACTAAAACCTTATTAAAATCTTCAAACACTCCCATCAACAACTCTAATGGAATACATACACTGAATTTACTGTTTGAATGAAATTCTTTCAAGTTAGCGTCAGTGTCAAAAGCCACATTGGTCAATGTCTTTTTATAGGAGCATAATATTTTCATTAAACTTGTAATTCCGGGATTCCTAACAATGTCAATTTCCTTGCCGGCCACTTCATATCGAATTTCATCAAATAAGAAGCTAAACGCGTTATTTATGAAATGACCCGAGCCATGATTTTCAATTTTACCTTTAATATACAGATAGCTTTTACATGGGAGTGTTAGCAAGTCTTGGTTATTTATACATATACGAATTTCATCAGAGTAATTTATAGCCAATGTGTTTATGGGGTGTATAAGCATGGTTTGTAATCTTGACTATACTATCGTCGCATTTGGGGTTTTTTGTTTTTTTTTTTTTTTTTTTTTTTTTATTTTATTTTGTTTTTTTTTTGTATTTCCCTTTTTTGTAACGTCGAGAAAATCTGTTTCCATTTTTATATATTTTTTTTACATTTTTTAATTTTAGTCCAATAGATTGCAGGAAACGCGTTCTGCGCACTTAATGTAGAAGATCCACTCTTGTATATTCTCATATCTTTTTTATATGTAAAGTAATTGTAGTTTCTTCATTATTAAAGTCTATTGGCCTGTCGTGTTGGTCTGCAAAAGTTATATTGACGACATCCAAAGTCCTCTTATTTACAGGAAAATATATAATATTTCTGGGAACTTCTATTATTTTATAACCAGGAGGTGCAACGGGATAGAAAGAATGTATGCTATGGGTTGATTCACCATTTAAATACGAGCCATTTGCAATATTACACTTTACACGTATTACATTTATATTGATTTTATTTGTAGATTTAAACGTTACACCGGGAGTAGATAAGCCCCGAAATCCCAATAACACAGAACCTAGACAAGGTTTTGTGAAATCAAATACGTGTTTGCTATGTAAATTTGCTTTCATTGTTATGTTGTCGGGTGTAAGCAAAAAGTCAGGGATATGTTTTTAGATTTCTCTAGCTAACTCAGACACCTCATACGTTCCCTCTGGAATTTCAATTGTGATGGGCTCTTTATTATCATAATAAAATACCTCTTCACCTTCGTCAATTCTGGTAGATTCCTTATCTTTATGTTTACTTAGCTTAGGTATCAAACCCTTATAATGAATTAGTTTAATTTTACTATTAATTAAAATTTCACCTTTATTAAACATGATTGTAGTCTTACCATTAAATGCTTGATTTAAAGCTTCTATTTTAACTAGACCCTTTGGAGTTGTAATCTGCTTTACCTTGTAGTATGTTAATTTGTTTAGGGGTTTCTTTACGTTAAATATAGAGTTGTAACTCTGAAAATCGACAAGTCCAATCACATAGTCACTATTTAATTCGCATTCTTTTATTCTTGGTTTTATTGGTTTTAGCTCGTTTTTTTAGGAACACTCCTCGAAGGTGGGGCATGCCTTTTAACTGCGATAGAATTTGGTAGTTGTCCATATTTTTTATTAAATTTTAAACCCATTCCCATCTTTGCTTTTGCTTTCATTAGGTTAATTACAGCATATGCGGCAGCCTTTTCAGCTAAACTTGCATCCTTGGCAGTAACGCGAGTCCAAGCTTGGTCGGCCAATTTCAAGTCAGCCTTGTTTCTAGAAGCTACGTCTGGATGATTCATATAGAAAATGTCGTGTTCTTTGGATGATTCATATAGAAAATGTCGTGTTCTTTACAGTAAGAGTCTAGTTTATTTTTTGAAGGTACATTATTAGCCAAGTTTTGACGTACATTGGTCCCAGGTCCAATAGTCAACAGAAATTGTTTAAAATTCAGCAATATTTACATTATATCAAAGACTCTAGAACAAGAAAAATACAGAAAATTAAGTGAAATTATTAAATTGTGTGAAGAAGATGTAAAATTACACACTTACTCTGAATGTGAAATTACACCAAATGATGTGAAACAACACTCAATTGTAGTGTTTGATGATATAAATTGTCCAAATATTACACAATTCTTTGCAATGGGTAGACATAGAAATATTAACTGTTTTTACTTGGCTCAGTCGTATAGTAAAGTAAAAAAAATATATTCGAGACAATGTAAATTTTCTGATAATTTTTAAACAAGATGATTTAAATTTAAAACACATTTACAATAATCATGTTGGTAATGACTTTACATTTAAAGAATTTCGTAATCTATGTCATCAGTGTTGGAACAATAATTATGTTTCATAGTAATTGATAAGGAAAGACAAAAAAATAATGGAAGATATAGATATATGTTTGACAAATATTTTATTGAATAATGACAATGTGTAATGCTCCAAATTATACCGCCAGGATGAAAGGTCAGCAGCCAGTGATTCGCCAGTGACCCAATGCCAGTGTGTTTATGCCATCTTCAAGAATAAATCTCTTGTCGTCGTTGTACGAAAGGACCTTCTTGTTTAAAGTTGTGGTTTTAATATGATGACTAGATGACTGGATCCGTGACGTCTTCAAAATGATCTACTCCTGACTTTAAACAATTAAGATAGTGTTGATGTCTTAGTATATGTTTAACCGTAGCCCGATCACAGCCCTTTGCCTTTTTCGTCTCGAGTTTGGGATTATGAGACTCAATCCACTCTAGGGGAATATATGAATATAATTTTGGTCTTAGTCCACAAAACTCAAACATTATAGATGAATTTAGTTCATCTTTAAACTTACCAGTAACTTTGGCATTCATTCTGGAGTATAGTAAGTGGTCTTTTGGATATCCGGATGTGTCAAAATGCTTTAAATCAGCTTCAATATCTCTGTAAAAGTCCTCAACGTATATACTGTACATTAATGAATCCGTATCAGTAAGTAACAGGTTCTTTTTCTTAAATTTTGACATGTAACCATAGTGAAAGTCATACATGATTCGCTTACTCAAGTCCAGAATTGTCATTCCCAGATATATTGGTTTGTCGAGTTTTAAAACAAGCTTGTTCAGATGAACTGCATGGAGATTATTATCAAATTTCTTTGTACAGTCAAACCTAGTCATATTGACATATTTTGTTAGTTTGGACTCAAATACAAGCTTAATATCTCGAAACTTTCTTTGGTTCATAATAGTACGACCAAACAGACTGTTGTTCATAAGCTTGTAAAAGTCCTTTTCAAAATCATTTCTAGCCAGTTTTCTCTTCTCTATATTAAAATTAACATAAGGTGCCATCCAGTTGGACTGTCTAAATTTTAAAATTCTATAATATTTAGTAACAACTAAACCCAACTCTTCATATTTTTGTAGAGTTTTGTAGTGAAGGATGTACTTGGTCTTGTCATGTAAATTTGGAATTAATTTGGAATTCATTTTCTCTGGGGCTAGTGGGTAGTCATTGTGTAAGTCGTGTAAGCTTTTGTCATACTTGAGATCCACCTCTAGAATATACCCGAATTGCTCATCAGTAGGGTCATAATTATCTGTCCAATGAAATGTGTCGACGGGTAATTTTTCACACATTGCTGTAGAATATAATGAGTTGCAATCTAAATACATTAAGTAAACACTTTCTTTATTAGGATCATAATGATCACCCATGTACCTATTATTTGCTTTGGCATAACGTGTTGAAACAATAGACACCCCACCACGAATCGCTTGTTCTATAAACAGATGCATGTCAATGTCACTGAAAATTTGTAACTCAACTCTAGTCATTCTAAGACAGGCTTGCCATGTTAAACCAGGTAGCGAATACGTGTGAACGGGGTCAAGTTTGTAATACTGTAAACACAAGTCTCTAAAGGTTTCAAACACATCCGCCAACAACAGTACATCGGTTCTGAGATATAAATATTGATATTGTTTTAAATTTTGTATGTTGAAATGAGACTATACATTTTGAGCATGTTCGTAATCTTGAGGTGAAATATCTTCTTTTGTTAATTTATTATTAAAAGCTTCAATGGATGGGAGACAATTTTCAGAAAACCTTTCAGGGCCAGTCATATAATCATATGGAAATACACCTTTCCGTTGAAGTAATGGCTCATGTACAAATTTGAAACTATCCAAGTTTGCTGCTAGTTTATTTAACGGCAGGGCTAAGAAACTGTATGAATCCAAAAATACCAGATCGTCAATTGAAAATGATATGTAGTGTTCAAAGTCTTTGGCGATTACATTTATTGTTCGTTTCCCTAAATGTTGCATTATCAAATGAGCGTCATAATTCTTCAAGTTGTGAAATAAGACTGGAATTTTGTCTATTATTTTATAATTTAAATTACACGCGTTGTGGGCTGCACCTCTGTATAAACCAGTCATATGACAATGGTCACGGCCTTTGACACTGTTAACTAGTGGTTTTTCGCATATGTGACAAATTGTTTCCGTTCTAAATGATGTTTCTTGTTCATGGCTCATAATTAACGGTACCTTCACATTCATTTGTGGTTTAATGTTGTCATAAACTTCAAATAGTTTCTGGAAAAATACATCCATAACATTTTCATCGCTATACATTTCTTGAAAAACTATTTCATTGTCTCTAACCACCACAAATGCGAAACCGCTTGGGGAATGTTCTTGTGTGGTTGGATTGATAAAGCACTCAAAGTCACAATATATCACGAAAGGCGCCTTAATTTGATACTTGAAATTTGTAAATTTTAATATATTTTTAGAAGACATTTCAACACGTTGAGGTTTAAAGTTTTTACAATTTTCAAAGTGCTTGTTTAGATTTTCTTTAGTATAAAACCTTTGAAGACACAAGTAGCAATAGTGTTTCTTGTGATCGCGTCCTGTTGTGTTGAATAGAAGTTTGTTAAAGTCACTAATTAGACAGTAATGAGTCATGTGTCCTTTTTTTAATAGCAGTAGATTGACATGTGTAGGAAGGTAAGACTTAGTCATTCTCACTGGATATATAGTTTTGTTCTCTATTCCAAACACATTAATAGATATGTTATTTTGCCTTTCAAACTTGTCTATATCAGCTAATTTAACAGGATAACTAATATTTTTCATGTTCAGCTGATTCATATATGGCACATAGTGCCCTACTTGATGGGGTTGATTTACACGGTCTATATGATGTAATGCTGCTAAGACAGCCCACAAAAAGCATTTGTTATCGGAATTCTTAATATTCAACACAGCGTGATTCGATTTTATGTAATATGGAGAGGGAATGTATGATTTAGGCTTCAAAGGAGTGTATTTGTATATGAAGAGTTCCCATTTAAGAGTATGATCATAAATCCAACCGCTCCCAACAGCCTGAAATTTAGTCATTGAGTTTTCAATTTTTAATAGAGCTTCATCAATTTGTGATTGTAAATCTCTTTTTTCAATGGATAGATTAGTTAAACTTCTAAACATAGCCGAGCAGCTCTTATCAATAGTTAAGTTTCCAGTTGAGGACGATGAATATTTTACAAATTTTACTTTTCTAACCAAAATCCATTTTATCGGAAATAGTGTCTCTTGTAGTGAGGTTGTAATTTCATTTCTAATTGACTCTCCGAGAAATTCACGTTTCATAAAAACTTTATTCTTATTGCAGGAAGCAACGTGTCGATTAAAATCTCTATTAATATTTCGTTTACATGAATGACAATAATTCTTATGTATTTTCATGTGAGATTTTAATTAATTTTTGTTTTTAAATACTAAACAACACATTTTGCAAACCTTTACATTCTTTTTGTGTTTTAGTTTATAGTGACGAGTTAAATTATGTTTTAATGAAAATTGTGTTTTGCAAATATAACAAGAATAGTTATTCATTTTTATAAATATATAAAAACCTGTGAGCACTGAAGAAGATCTGGAACTGCTGCAATGCACTGACTGTACTGACTTGTGGTTGATAGAGCGAGTATATATACCTACTCCTTCAATTTTACAATTCGGAATTGACAACCCAAAGAGTGGTCGACCTCCTTTCAATTTTACAATTCGCAATTCGCAAATCACATGTTTAAATATCACTATGGTGATGTGTTGCTTGCTCAGTCGGGGTGAGTAGGTGCTAGTGTGTGGATCATTAGGCGCGGGGAATTCTGTCAGGTATGTTTATTGTGTTGTGTGAAATATTTGTTTATTTTTAATGAAAATTATGTTGTATAGCATCATACAGTACATTGGTAATGAATAAAGGTGGGATTTTTACGGATTAAAACGAGATGCGAAAAAATTAATCCCTATGTTATTCTTATGGGAAAAACGTGTCGATTCGGGCTTTTAACCGGCCTATGTCTACTACTTGTGGTAAAAGTTATGTAAATCAGTAGTAATAGTTCAGTTATACTGATCATTGATATAAAGCTATACACATAATTAGTACACAGATTGCTAATAATGTTTCCGTTTTAAATCTTATAAACAAATTCTTGAATTTATTTTTTGTGATCAACTTCAACACTCATTTGATTGATTACAGAAAATTTACGAATGATTAAAAGCCATGCGTGGTGTTTGGTTGAATTTTTGATAGCAATAAATAAAACCCTCATAAACCCAACTGATATTTTAATAGTTTTTCACAAAATTAAATTGCAAACAGTTTTAAGCTCCATAAGAGTTTACTGTACTTTCAATCCACTTTTATAGAAATAAGGAAAACGTAAAATCACAGGAAGGGAAAATTACAGGATTCTCTAAATATAGAAATATACTAGTACTAGCTCCGCTCGTTCTTGTGCGCACAGGCCCCCGTGGTTGTCGTCAGTCCTTAGTAATAAGAATACAGTAAATCGCAGTGTGGGGGATGTGTGTGTGAAATTTCATACCATTATAAACTAACTAATAACTGAACACAGTAGCAAAATGTGCAATAAGAAGTCACAGTTTAAAAAAATGTTTGTATTTACTTACCTGTGGGAAGTAGGTTAGATCATGGATATGTCTAAAGGGAATGGTCTCAGTTTATCTAAACAGCTGTTCTTTTTATTTTATATCAAAAATTCAATACAATAGCTCTGGTAGTTTCTATGGAAATCTATTACATGTTTTCCATCTTAAAAATCGCCAAAACCCCCCAGAGCTAAGACATATCCATGTCAATATAAACTAGCAAAACCTAAAAACCAAAATGTGTACAAAATAAAAAACATAAACAAATGCAAGTGCTTTCATCTGTCAAGTATACCTTCTAATAACAGATATAGTGAAGCAATCAGCTGTTGAAAAGAAAATAGTTATAATGTATAAGTTCTGGTTCCATAGTTTGAGATGATCCGACCTTACACTGTGTACCAAGTTCCATGGAAAACGGTTAAAAAAATTGATTTTTATATTCTCCATCATAATAACATTGAATGCTCTCAGACAACGTACTGCATTTATCATGGACTGTAAATTTAACTTTTCTCCAAAACCGTTTGTCATAGACAAACAATTGCACTTACTAATTTGTTTAGTTTTTTAAGCTGGTTCCTATGGGGAAAATCGCGACTTCGACCCCACATTTTTCCATGTCTTTTCAAACGTTTTTAATTGATGACAAAACTAAAGATAATAAGAGAATTAAGCTAATAATAAGACCTTTCTAACGATACCTTGGACATGTGATTGGTAGCGCCACCGCTCCTCAACAATTATCACAAAAATATGCCTAGCGTATTGACTAACCATCTAAAATTAATATGGTTATTTTTACAATGAGTTTCAGATGTAACGAACATGACTTGACCCTTCTCAAATGGCCCCATCGATCTCCTGATCTGACGGCGTGTTTTTTGCTATGGGGCTAGACTAAAGACAAAATTTTCATTGATTTACCATATATTTTTATTCTTTTAATAAACTGGAATTGAGATGTGCAAGATAAATAGATTATCTGCTGCATTCAACATTTCTAAAATATAAAATACTTCTAATCACTAAAAATTATTGATTTGACAAAAAATAATACAAAAGTAATATTAACTTAACAACAATGTAAGCATCGTACGAGATAGGGAATTGGAACTTTCATCGCTTTGTCTGTAATATCCATGGTTTTATAGGAACAATAAGTACTTATTCAAACCGAAATTGACTTTGATCTATGTATCTTTTAAGCCATTTGTAACAATCTAGACCATTTAAATTTTTGAAAACCCGCTCGCTGAAGGTCATTTGAGTTTCCTCTCGCTGTTCCTCCGGTTTCAATCCCGCCGATCTCCGCCAGTTTGTCAACATATCGGCTAAGGTTCGTCTAACCAGGTCTGCACTAGCGTCTGGTGGGGATTTCTAATATTTCCTGAATGATCGAGAGCTCATTCGCCAAACAAGGAAGCACTCGAGGACCAGACAAGATCTGGGTCGGTTCGGACCGTTCACCAATTCCCTGTGTGCTGTCATCGACGCGGGATGTGTCGTTACTATCGACCCTGCGTAGGTTAAGAAAGGCCAGCCATTTTTTGGGTCGCGCCAAAATTGGCATAAAGTTTCCTTCTCTACTTTCCCGCTAGTATTAAGTATTCTTTCCTTATCCTTTATGAGATCCTCCCTCCTCAACTCGTGGATCCTTCCTGCACGAGGGCTGTCAAGTGGGGATCTCAGTCATCGCCGATGGGCGTTATAGGGTTTGTTACGCTAGCCTGAGTCAGGACGACACCGTCAACACGCCGGCGCATGTTGTTACAGTGGCCGTAGCAACCAAGTTTGACCGCCCGGTCGGTGGTGAGTCGGACATGAAATCCAAATTTTTAAAAAGGCATAAAATTAAAATTAAATTTAATCACCCTGGAATGAAAAACTAACCACCTTACTCCAGTAGGTGGTTAAAATCGCAATTATAAAAAGAAAAGTCACCTAGATCAACTATAAATTGCGAGCCGATTCATCAAATCACAAATAAAATAAAATTTTAATCGTTCACTGAACAGCTAACCTAATAAATTTATCTGTTTAACTTTAAATTAATTAAATCTGTCCAATTCCATCGAGCGTCATTTTTGTGAGGTTACTATCTCGTAACAGAAGAGTTTTTAGGTTTCCCCAAACCGCGAGCTAGTCACCCAACTCTTGCCATATGCCCATGGATACGCTGATACATAAGTCTGTAACAATATAATTAAATTGATATTTATCTTGAAAGTGCAATGGAGCCACACATTTTGTACCATATTCTCACTACTTTAACTATAATTAATTAAATAAACAAACGTTAGTAAATATTTACGTTCAAACTAGTTAGATTTTGTGTAATCGTAATATGGAAATTTATTTTTTAAAGAATGACCTTTTTAAGTATTTTTAACGGTACTCTTTCGGAATTAAAAATACAGGTGTAATTTCGTTAGTGCAGACTCAAAAGTCAATTCGGTGAATCGATTACTTGCGATCGATTCGTATGTTCGTTTTATCACTAGTGCATTCTAGTGCACAAGTGCGAACATCTAGATTCTAGAGTAACGGAGGTATGTTTAAAATTCTACTTAAATGATTTATGTGTCAATTCTAAGTAAATATTATTTCCCTATCGAAACTAAAAAATTAAACAAATGCTCAAATGTGCTGTAAAGAATAATAGCTGTGCAGTGTGTTTTATAGGTGCAATTAAACACTGAACATACAGCATTAGTTGCAGTTGCTCTGCATAGCAACACTCTGCAAACAACCATCATAGGTTTAATGAAAGTTTCAGCGCCATCTGCTCTGACATGTCTGCATATAACAGATATGGTAATATAATTTTGGGGGGATTAGACCTAAGTTGTAACTTATGTATGTAAGAAACATAAATCAGCTCAAGAATAGAATTTGAAACACCATTCGTAAACAGTCTACAATAAGTTGTGGACCAACTGAGACCAAGATAAATAGGTAATTTTTCGGTTTTAAACGTTTTTATGTTTTTAAAGTTAGTTAAAGTTTTTTAAGTACGTGTTTGAAGTTTAAAATAAACCTCTTAACCATACGATACGGAGTATCGTCAATATATACATTCATGGTACAGTATTATTGTTTTAATATTTATTTTATTTGTAGGTTAGATATCAGTGTATAGTAGCAATGTCATAATATCGTATTATTTTAACTTTCTCCCCTTATAGTATGGAGAAAGTATTGTACTCGTCAAAGTTTTAGCATTTTAGTTGAGAGTAGATATATCCGTTTTGGGGTCCCCTGAATCCAAGAAAGTGGGCTTCGACGTAATATCCGTCCGTGTGTGTATGTTGTGTGTATGTGTGTGTCCGTGTGTGTATGTTGTGTGTATGTGTGTGTGTGTATGTGTGTGTGTACGTGTGTGTGTACGTGTGTGTGTTGGCGTGTGTACTGGATATGTACAGAGCCATAGCCTAACCCGCGTTGTTACAGTTTAGATGAAATTTGGCATGTATGTTACCGTATCTCCAGGCGTTGTTTTCATTTTTTTAGAATTTTAATTTTTAAAATTCTAGAATTCTATAAATTAAAGAAGATGAAAAGAAAAAATATGGATGACGGAGGAATTAGTACAGGCTATTAAAGAGAGTGACAGAGTACCTATTTAAACTATGGAAAGGGAGTCCCTATAATATTTGATATAGGTATTTGTATAGAGGGTTAAGAAACAAGGTAACAAACAGCATAAGGCAAAGAAAGAATAATTATCTCACACAATATTTTGAGAGGAATAAGGCAGATACTAGAAAGGTTTGGCAAAATGTAAATAAATAATTGGGTAGAGGAAGTAAGAGCAGTATAGATAGAAATATAGAAATGGCTATGGGAAAGCTAAGGACAAAAGAAGATAGTTAATGTATTTCCTCAGTACTTTGTAGACGGGGTTGAAAGTGTCAAACATAAATGTAGCCGTGTGATTGGGACTTTTAAAATACAGTATTTATATGATGAGGACAGCTTGAACCTTAAAAAATGTATTTATATTCAAAACGCAACACTATAAATAATAACAAAAATGATAAATGGGACGAAAACAGATAATCCCTAGGAATATATGGAGTTAGAATAAAATACGTAAAGTTTGTAGCTGAAAAAATTGCGGAACCAATTGCCAACCTTATTAACCAATCAATAAGGCAGGGGGGTTTCCCAGAATGTCTTAAAACATCCATTATAAGACCTATATATAGGAGTAAGAGTAATAAATAATATCAAAATTACAGACCAATAGGTATTTTGAGCTCGTTGGCAAAGATTGTGGATATATATTTATATAATAATTTGTTTGAATAGCTATCTGACAGAAAATAAATTACTAAGCAATAGGCAATAGGTATTCAGAAAAGATTTAATACATAGAGGGCTTTGGAGGAATTTGCAGATTTGAGAAGCTATGAATGGCTTAGGATTGTTTATTGATTTTTCCAAGCCATTTGACAAAGAGGAGCAGTATAAAGTGTATCAGCCCTTCTAACACTTAGTACTGGAGTATTATTACTTAGTATTGGAGTGACAGGTCCCTACTTGAAACTATATGAAAGTTATTTTAGCAAAATAATTTGGTAAAAGATAAGGTACTAAGGTAAGATAGGCACTATCTTAACTAAGTATCATCAAAAAGAGGAATGGAAGACACTTAAGATACATAATGTAGATACTAGAAATGTGGGTCTAATAAAATACATGGTGCTTGTAACAAGGACTTTATACGGCCATAGGCTGCCTAAATATAACCCTTTTTAATGAGATACCAAATAAATAGGAAGGATTACTCATTTTAATCTCTACAAAAAATCAGTGATTTTATGGTTCGGAAGATTTTATGGTTATATGGTGATTTTATGGTTATAATTCGGAAGGGTAGATTAGAAGAGAGATAGCCTATTTAATGAATTAGCAAAAAACTGTTGGCCCTGGAAACCCTGGTTCTCTTAAGATACATTCACATTACACACATTCTGTGAAATTCTCATATTGTTGCAATTTTTCTCAGATAACTTAAAATGGTGTTACATTTACATAAAACATTCACTGATTTCAAATGAGATAATAACACACTTAATAGCTATGAATGTAGGCCTAGGCTATGATAAGTGAAATAAAGGTTAGGTATTTGATATATTATTATTTAGGTGTTTATTAGTTATAAGTTAGTTACATACCTGGAAAATTATTACCATTTAGTTATTAGTAGCTAGTAAACGAGCTATTATCACTAATAAAATTAAAATTAAAATGTGGTTATTTATGTGAAAGTTATTTGTTAGCTCTAGTTCATGATTACGGGATCAATTTTTATTTTTAAATTGCAAAAATTAGATTGATAATTTTTGTATTTTTTGTTTGGTTTGCAATGTGGATGCAGTTATTATTTTTCCACAATTATTGTCGTTACACATATTTTAGCAATGGTTGTTACTATATAACCATGGAGTAGAGCTGAAGATTGGTTGAGAAATGCCTTATAAAATAGTACAATATTCATTTCCTTTACATTTTGCAGTAGCTTCAGGATGAACTATATCCCTATCTCCTGCAAGGACACTAGAAAATTTAGTTTGATAAATGAATGAAAAAAATAATAATAATAGTAATAATAATAAATCAGTCTTTAACAAAATATAAGGCAAGAGAGAGATTTACCTACACCTGATATGCCGTGTTTTGTGCGGGGTGATGTTGATAAGAAGCAGACCTCAATAACAAGGTCTTAAATCTGCCACCCACATCTTACTACTACGGTAACCCCCAAGCTAAAGTCATTGGTCTCAGGTAAATCACTTGGGATTCATTTATGAAAAATGTTAATTCTTCAATTTTTTAGAACCCACATCATTCGTACAAGCAAGTTTAAAAAATCAAATTAGTGAGTATGTGGATGATATCTGGTAGTTTGCTTTAATATTGGTAACATAATTTGGGGAACACGTTACACTTGGTTAATATGCTGGGTTCATTGCACTACTTTCAAATTATCCATGCAAATAATTGTATGAAAAATAAATACGATAAAAATACATGCTTCTTGGCTATGACCACTACAATAGTAAGTATTTGACCCAGAAATCAGCTAATAAGCTCATTTGCCAACGTATCACGGTAACTCAGAGTAACGCTCTGTTGCGGTAAGTAAAGCATTACCTATGAAACTGCTGCTTCTGTACCAAGCTTCTTTAAATACACAGCTCAAACAAAACAGATATAGAAAATCAAAAATCGTGATTTGTCTAAACATGACTTAAAACTATGTTTTTTATAATAATTACTTATACGTTCTATAATCCAGAAATTCAAAATAAGTCTTTTCTCAATTTCTCAATTTTTTGTTGTACTGTTAAGCTACAGTAAACCACGTCCTTCTCTAGATCCTTTTATTTTCATCTAATTTTGAAATGAAGATTAAATAATTATTTTTTCTTTCCATTTAATCAGGTTAAAATGTTGTCATATTATTATTAGTATATTTATTTTTAACACCCGTACAGTTATTCGTGTTGTGAGGTCCTATGAACTTTTAGTCTTTTCCAAGCTTACTATTAGTTAGGTAAATTAGTTACTAAAAATATTACGTTTCTTGATTTATAAAATGATGATATTTGGAGAAACACTTCACTCTTATTAATAACACTCTTAAATAACATACTTTGTTTTATTCCTACTGGTATTTGTTTTTCCAAAAGTAAATATTCCATGTACTAATTTATTTTTTTATCGTCACCAACCACGCTTGTACCTCGGATGTTAAGCTTACTGGGCCAGTGCGTTATCCTGCAGCTACTGCGTTGGTTTCATGTATTTAGATTTTGTTTTTCCAATTAATTATAAAACGAAATCACCCATGTTTATTAATGAAATGCATTTAAGGAAGTGTCATAATGCACGACTAAACTATTTTCAATAATAGTCGTCAGCTTGACTACCACAAAATAAATTATGTTTTACTGGATTTATAAAAAAAATGGATTTATGAAAATTGACTAAGACTAAGATTTAACCATATTTTTCAAGGCACTTATTAAATAAAAAATGATTATTACAATTGTTTGCAATTGAGAAAAATATTTCTTGCAATCAAAAGAATTTTCTCGAAGATGTATTTCATTTCCCAACGTGTAACAATAAAAAAGAAGTAAACTCGGGAGGAAGCAAGTTTTAATATTTTTATAAAGTACTTTTACAGGATCTTTAGTCGTAGCTTGCCGTTAATTTGTCATTGTGCTTCCTTCTTGTCTTGTAACCAGCATTACTACTCAAGAAACAGTGCTAGAAACAGTGCAAGAAACCTTGCTACACGTGATCTATTTGTTTCAAGATGGATCAAATTTATAAACCGATAAATATGTGAAATAAAAGACACTTGAAAATCCATACAATTTATGTCGAATTTAGAGGATCGTGTTTACGTGTTGAACAAAATTGAACAAAATTGAATACAGCGAAGACAAAAATCTACATATAACTTAAATAAATTAAAAGTTATATACGGTTTTTTAGGATTTCCCCCAAACTTACAAATCACATACCTCGATGCCATTGCATTTTTTAGTGGTGAAAGTTTCCCAAATGTTGTACCAACTATGTGTAACACCTTTTATCACCCGAAATGATCTAACTCACTTGAAGTATCTACCTGGGTAAGTCACTAGTAAAAGTATAAGTATATCCAAAAATCAAATTAGATAGGTAGCCTATATAAGGAATTTCACACAACGTGCGTGACTGGGCACTTGGGCTCATCTATTACACTCGTATATCGCACAAAACACTACGTAGAAAGGGCCAAAGCCAACCACCTCGAGTCCTTTCAAAAACTTTCGGAAAGATATTATGGCTCAAGAAAATCTGTTCACTCTGGGTGACTGATCAATGACTTGTCACAATGCAGATTACCTTCTTTGAATTATTTTTTTCATAATCTCAGTAGTGGAAAATTTTGTTTTCTAAAATGTTTGTGAATATATCATGAAGTAATAAGTGGAGGTAATAAGATTATAATCATTAAAGTACAAGGGAACTTTGATCTTACTGTCGAATCGCACAAACAAGCAAGTGAACGTCTTTATATACATGGTGTTGTTCATTTAAGTTGAGGACAAACTTCAAGGGATGATAGACTCATCAAAATAAACAAAAAATCCAATAAACATATGTCGAAAAAACAAAACAAACAAATACAAAATGACGGACAGTAGCTAAAACGAAGCCTCTACCATCATTTTGTTTTTTTCAAAAATCATTACATCTCAAGAACCATTTAAGCTACAGAAGTCAAACTTTGCACACATCATTATTGGCCAAAGATAAAAATATTTCCAAAGTATCATTTAGTTTAATTTTAAATTTTAAAAATGGCGGCAGTTGAAAATCTTTTATTTTCATTAAAAAACATTAACTTTATAAAATCTTTATAACACATAAAAAATATTTTAATTTTAATTTCAAATCTAGCGACATTTTGTTGAACGAAATCCGTCTACGGATAAGCGAGAAAGCACACTGTTAATGCACTTCTTCATAGGCTCTATAAAACATTAAACATTAAGCTAACATTAAAAGCATAAGCATTATCTCGCTTATACGTGGACGGATTTCAATTAAAATTATTTTCAGATTTGAAATTAAAATAATTACAATCTTTTTTATGTCTTGTACAAGTTTTATAAAGTTAATGGTTTTAGTAATTTCAATTAAAAGAGTTTAACCACCGCCGTTATGATAATATAAAATCAAAATAAATGATACTTTAAAAATTGTCTTCTCTTTGGCCAATAAATATGTGTGCCAAGTTTGATTTCAGTATCTTTAATGGTTCTTGAGATGCAACGAATTTTGTAACAAATACAAAATAGCGGCTAACGGCTAAACGAAGGCTTTTTCTACATATGTATATAAGATATTTTTTGTTTAATTTGATCAGTACTACCATCCCTTTAAGTTTGTCCCCAACTTGAACACCCTGAACACCCTAGCTGACCCGGCGAATTTCGTAACGCCTAACAGTAAATACAAATGTCATCTTTATGATTGCCCATGTTCTGAGGTCGAATAGTATTACGGCTTCGTTGTCTAGATATTCTGGGTCGCGGCATTTTTAACATTCCCACAACACAAGTAAATCTGAGTGCACTGATTCACAATTTTCTAATTCAACCTAAGCCCAAACCGATCCAAACTGTAATCCGGCTTTTATAACAACGATATTTAACAGTTGATTATTATAATTAACGTAATATAGTAGTTTAATGTATAACCATTGTATTTTAAGCCTAGTTAACAAATAAACACGCTTCGTTTAATCACACAGAAAAAAATATATAAATACATAATCTCCAAAAACGTTAACTATTAACGTGGAGAATAAAGCTGATAATATTGTACATCGCACATTTACTTTATAATTTTACATTATGAATGATTCAGATGGCATTGGGTAAAGCAAATTGCTGATAAGTAAAAACAGCTTAAGAAATCAAATGTTTTGAAAATTTCCAAATAAACTTAGTCTCCATAAGGTTGTCGTTAGAAACTCCATAAAATGGAAACTTATGGCGTTTTCGAAAATTTTAAATTTTCTTCCCGGGCACATATAGAGCAACTTCCTACAATTTCATTTCGACCGGATGAGTAGTTTGGCAACGCATTATTATTATATACAGGCTGATCAACTCAAGGAGGCCACCATTGGGATATCGGAAACCGTAAGATTTAGAGAAAACATTATAAGGGGAACATTCCTTAATTTTTTAATGCGATAAAAATATTAATTTCGTTTTTCAAAATATGGCTGCCATTTTCCAAAATGGTGGTCAACTTTGAAATTTCTAATTGGAAACCCAATTGGAAAATTGCAACAATAAAACTGCCGATTATTAATTGTCTAGCCTCAGAATCATGTGTTACGCTGTTTATTATGGATTTGGATTTAAAATGGAATTTTAAGACTTTTTTACTCTTGGTCTTTTTTTATAAGCTTGACCGTTTAGAATCGAAAAGTTTTAATTCGCGTGATCAATAGTACCACCATTTGCCTGTAAGATTTGAAACAAACATTATAATAATTCCTATTTTTAATGCGATAAAAATATGAATTTCCTAAAATATGGCTACAAGTGGCCAAATTGTGATTGTTTAATTTAAAATTGGAAAATTGCAAGAATAAAAATCCTATTAAACTTTATAAAATCAAACGCACTAACACAAGACATAGAGGTTACGTAATTTAGTTTTGAAATAGTTAGATATTATTTATAAGGTATTTTAGAAAGAAAATTTTGTATTTATCTTTTTATAGTACCATTATTCCATTGCCTGTAAATGTTGAAACACACATCTTTAATAATAATTTGTTATTTTAGTGTTAAATATGAATTTCTAAATTATTAGCGCTACCTAGTGGCCAAATGTGAGCTTATTAAAAAATTAGCAAGAATAAAAATCCTTTAAACTTTATAAAAATCAAAATCCATATAAAAATATTGGAGAAACCCTTATATTTTTATATGGATAAAGAAATTTCTATGTTTAAATTTTAAAAGTGATATTTAGAAAAACCAAATTAATATTTTAATCGTCTCAATAGCTTTCTCTACATCTTACAGTTTCCAATATCCCAATGGTGGTTCTAACTTTCAGCGCTCCTAGTTGCTAAATGTCGAGCTTATCAAAAAAAGACCAAGAGTAAAAAAGTCTTAAAATTCCATGTTAAATCTAAATCCATAATAAAAAACAGGGGTTCTCATTAGAAATTTCAAAGTTGACCGCCATTTTGGAAAATGGCGGCCATATTTAGAAAAACGAAATTAATATTTTTTATCGCATTAAAAAATTAAGGAATGTTCCCCATTTAATGTTTTCTCTAAATCTTACGGTTTCCGATATCCCAATGGTGGCCTCCTTGAGTTGATCACCCTGTATAGTTATATAACTGAATAACATGATTATGATTTATATCATATCAACAGAGCATGCAAGATTGGCCCACTGCCCACGCCCAGCACTCCGCCGATCTTCTCGTACTACCAGGCTATAAAGCAATCAGGTTAATCGCTTTATTGAATTACCGTCATATCGAACAAATGGTTTGATATATTATCTTCAAAATGCATTTCATTTCTTCACTGCTTCGTCTTCAATAACCTATCATAAATTATGAAACATCTTAAACTCGAAGATTTATCTATCTTTAAGTATAAAGGAGCATTTCTATCGGTTTGAAAATCGTTTTTATTGTAAAACTCATTACATTTTATACTATTTGTGCAGTTAATATTCAAATTTGCCAAATAATTGTCATTTTTAAAATTATTTAGCGTGCGAAATTGTACAATGTGTTTAGAACATAAATAGTTATAACCTGAAAGTAACGTAAAGGGTAATGATGAAGGTGAGCAAATGGCTATGATTATGTACTAAGACACAAATTTATATTAACATTGAATCATCTGGAGATGATCCAGACATTTTCCGTCTCATAGTTTTGGAATTTAGAACATGGCCAATCTTAAAGTTAACATGTATTTACTGTCAGGCGTTACGAAGTTCGCCGGGTCAGCTAGTTGTATATATTCTTCAGTAAGTGGTAAAACAATGGCTACCATTGTTTTGCTAATAATGGCTACCAACTATGTTTTACTACCTTTGATTGGAGGTAAAGAAAATTATCGTAATAGCAGTAATATCATTTTATTTCCTATATTACAAATATATACATGCAGTTCTTCTTTCCTCGGGAGTTTTACCAATTGACTACAATATTAACTTGAAGGGCCAACAATAATATTAATAACTCTATCATAACATTTTCTAACTCATACAGATGACTTGCCTGTCATCATTTCCCAGTGTATCATGAGCTTTTTTTAAACTTGAGATATACTTTCTCTTCCAATATGTAGGTAGTACTTAGAAAAGTATTCCCGAATGTCATTTTGAGAGTGGAACTATCCGTTTCAAGGGCCCCTGAATTAAATAAAAATATCTTTAAAAATATATAATTTTTTTAAATGTTTAAAAAGTTACTATAACAACATCTAAAAAACGGGAGTATTAAATTTTTTTCAAAACTCCCTCTAAATATTTTATTTTTTCATGTTTAGAAGTGATTAGGTTCCCAAATAATAATAATAACCGCTTGGCTGCATACAGGGTTGAAAGGTTGTGGACTTGAATGACTGAATTTGAGAAATATTGCCACAAGAAATATAAATCATTTTTCTATCCCCATTAAAACCGGCTCAAAAAGGTTTAACGTGGTAGTAGGAGAGTAAAAAGAGGGGCTTTTTGTTAATGAGCCGAAACATGAATGCGCTTCTCTCCATTTACTTTAAAACACATCATAAATTCACAATCTAAAATTCGAAATGTTTTCTGGCTCGATTTAGCATATGCGCGGTAGTTTATCCCCTTTATGACATTTAATCTCGTTAGTTTTTTCTTTAACGGGTCCTCGTTTTCTCATTTAAGTGTAATAATAACGTTATTTGTAAAATTTATGTAAATTCTAAAAAAATATGTCAAAGATAGTGAAGTAAATTAAAGATCAATACAAGAAAATTCGAAATAGTAAAAATGCTTAAGCAGTACTATTAAACCACAGTTGTTGAAGATGTAATGGCCCAAACAAGCCCAGTTATCACACTGTTACCAACATAACAACTTTAATTCGAACCAGTAGTGCCAACTGTCACTGATGCGCCTGTAAATCAGCAGCCGGTCTGTTCGGGAGTTTTGAGGCCAAAGAACGAACTATTGCCAACTCGTAGTTTAACAATTTTATGAATTAATCTTATATTTTTGAAGTGGAACTTTATTTATAAGAATTAAATTTATAAATTTTTTATTGAATCATGAAGTCTATGAAATTTGGTTTCTGTTACCTATACCCTAGTTGTCACTAATAATAATAATAATAATAAGAATATATATTTTATTTCTTTGGCCAATATATATATATACTATATACAATATATACAATACACACAATATATACAATATATTTTACAGCGGATGTTGGTGGTTAAAAGAACTGTGGATTTTAATTTTATAATAGATACGAGTATAATGTTTAATTCAGTTTATGGAAGCCCCTTATTCCTTTACATTAGATGTGTCAACCGAATATTGAGGTTTAAAAATGTTTAAATTAAAATTCAGAACCTCTACACCATATCAAAACACTAGAACTTCAGTTTACTTAACTTCACTTAACTTTCTCCCCCTATGCGATAGTATAAGGAGAAAGTATTGTTTTCCTCAGCATTTTTGAATTTGAGTTTCTGGTGGATATATCCATTATGTGCCCTCTCGCCCTCAATCATGAAAAAAGTAAAATGAAAATTTCTCAAAAATAGCTCTTACGATATTGATTTTGATAAATTATATGGTTTATATTCCTTTGTGAGATAAAAAATGACAATACCAATATTTCTCTAAACCTGTTTACATATTTCCTACAATCAAAACATGTGATTTCTTAAGCTGTTGGGTAACATTCCACTGGCAAAATGATTGTATTTATTTTGTGTGGAAATTTGGTTAGATCATGTCGTCTAAAGGGAATGTCAAAACCACATGACGTTACCTTTACAATTTTGATCTGACGGATTTCCAATACTCCCCTCCCCTACAGATAATAAGTATCCATGTCAAAATAAAGAAGTTTATATCCATTTGATCTTCCTTCATAAGAATAACACGGTGAATGAGTAAAACGGTTTGTAAACACTAAGAACCCCCGTAGGTAGATCCATGTCAATATGCTTTATTATCCGATTACACGTGACTTATTAATTACAATGGTTATACACATTACGTTTATTGTAGTAATCAGCTGTTGTATATTGACATGGATATGTCTTAGCTTTGGGGGGTGTTAGTGATTTTTAAGATGGAAAACATGTAACAGGTTTCCATAGAAACTACCAGGGCTATTCTATTGAATTTTTAATATAAAAGAATAAGAATAGCTGTTTATATGAACTGTTAACATTCCCTTTAGACATATTCATGATCTAACCTGTTTCCCACAGGGAAGTAAATAAATTATTTTTTATAATTCCTTTCGCTATCTGAAATGTATGAAAGGTTGTTATTGAGTATTACTACCGAATATTTTATTCTTCCACAAATAAAAATGTCTGCCCGTCCTTTATACATAGATTCCCATTTAATGAAATTTTAAATTTCTAATGTTAATCTTATAGGAAAATACCTGGATGTGTTTCTATTTCATAAAAAGTAATAATAAATGTATTATATTTCATATTTACCATCGAACCTAAACCTATTTAATCTCAAGTTTTCTCTAAGGGCTCCAAAATGTTCTATGCGGTACTTTAAAATAAATATATGCACTTTTGAAAGGGTTTTAGTGAATATCTTGGCAGGTAGTAAAAGGCATTTAGGCTAACTAAAGTGAAGTAGTAGTTGAAATGTAGACATATCAGTAAGTGCATAAATTTTCTCAGTATTTGAGTAAATTTATTTTATTTTTATTTATTACTTAATATAATCTAATTTAGTAAACAAATATTGGCAAGAATATAAAAACTCAATTTAAATATTAAATAAACGAAATTTTAACCCAAAATTAACAATGGAAAAATTCTTAAAAAAATAGTTAGTTCCAATTAAACAGAAAAAACAAATTTAAACAACATTCAAGAGAAATGACGGGAAAATTAATGAATAAATCGGCTGGTAATCTAGTTGGGGAGTTAACGAGTTTCGCCGCTTGTTTTCGTCGGCCTGGTCCATAATTGTTTGCGGCACTGGGCCAAATAACAACGACATCCATGCAAAATAACAATGCGAAAATTGTTCCCACGCCTGCACTTATCAACTGTTTTATTGGTTCGCCGTGAAGGATGCTTTTATATTGATCCGCGTTCTTTATTATAGCGAACAAGAATTAAAAATAAATATGTGTGTGTGTAATGAAAATATTCTAAAGATTTGAAATAATAAAATATAGCTTCATTGTCTCCCTTGGACACCTGTGGACTATTGAGTGTTAAGTAAAGTGTTTTAAGTATTTTATAATAGATGTAATTTTGCTCACTTATGAAATATTTTAAAGGATAATTATAATAAATAGAGTATTGACTTGGAACCGCTTTCATGTTTTAATGTGTTTTTAAAGAGATAGCCACAGATGTGGTACCTAATTCAATAGTGTTTAGGACGAACTGCTTTTACTGGCCAGATCGTCTGAGTTTAGAGGTTGACATGTGTATGGGTCAGCCGTCGGGCGCCGTTATCACTAACTAGCTGATAACATGTACAAGAGGAAATAATGGTAGAGATCAATGAACCACCAGCAGGCACGCAAACCCTTTAATCGTCTCATTATCACTGGATTAGATGGATTAATGTCTTTGAAAAACGTTTAAAAGATACTAGACATTTGTTGTTTATAGTAGGGGTTACGCCTAGACATAAAACTCCGTTAAAAATTAAAAATTATATGGATAAAAACTATACTATAGTAAATTAATTACTTACTTTTGCTGGGGCTCTACTGTTTACGTAGTTTCAAAACTGAAAAATGTCATAATCGTGAATCATTTTATTAAATTATTCTAAAAGGTAACGAGCTCAATAATGCGAATAGTAATGAGTATAACCTGGGATAAGATGAAGTAACAATGTAAGCAAATGCGTGACGTAATAAATATTTAAAAGCCACAAGACGTTTTCTGGTAGTTTGAAAGATTTTATCGCCCTCACTAGACTTATAGTGGCTGGCGGGAGGCCAAGAAATATCGGAGACGAAAATTAACAACTGTGACACTTAAGTGGGACTTGTGACAAAGTGTTTCCCTTCGACAACAGGAATGTTTTAAGAGCATCATTATAGGAAGCTATGATGGGGGATTAACAGCAGTGACACTTGAGGGATACTTGTGACGAAAACTTGTAAAACCATAAATTTTATGTGTATAGCGTTTCCCTTCAACAATTTGCATTTTCTGGGAGTATCATTGAAGGAAGCTTTGTTTGAATTATCGCATTTATTTTTTTCAACCTACGTTTACAATCCAAATGTTTCATGTAGAGAATGTAGAGGACCCTTTGCTGTCCTCAGCTCATACACAGCTTACAGCATTTTAAAATAATAAGTTTAAACCTTTGTGGGTGGTGAATCTGAGGATTCAAGAATCAAGAAGTTTTATTGCCGTTGATCAAGTACAGAACAAGAAAACAGTTACATAAAACCAATCATAAAACTTAATTTAAAAAATCTTTGTTGAGTTATATGGATTGTTTACAAGCCAGGAATATACTCTCGCCTTAAAGGTAACCAGAGAGAGAGTTAGGCAACTTATTATAAAACTTAACACAGTTAGTTTTGAATGAGTTGCTTGTCAATGGAACCTGTGAGGTGGAATGTCTAATGTAGTTTTGCCTCTAGTGTTACATATGCGAAAATCTTGCCTGGTATGAAATAAATGAATCTTATTTTTGTGTAGACTAATATGTTTTAAATGTATAAATTAATAACTGCACAAATCTTAAATCGAACAAAAAGTGGTTTTCAGTGCTCCACAGGTCCAATCCCAGGCATTATACGAATAACCTTTTTTTGAAGAAGAAGTAACACATGTATATAAGGAGAGTGACCCATGTAATAAGACTATATTGCATATGGGATTGGAATGCCTGGAAGTAAGTTAATCGTAGATATTCTGAATTTACGAGAGGTTTTAATTTCCAAAAAAGATAAATGACTCTAGCTAACTTTTTACTAAGGTGGTTGATGTAAGATTTCCAATTCAATCTACTATCGAGATGAACAAAAGCTTAACACATTGATCGTAATTATAATTATTCATCATAATAGTGTGAAAGTAAAAAATTAACCTTTTGAGTCTTAGCCTCATTACACACTAATTTGTTGGCTAGAAACCATTTAAAAACTCAATTATTAATTGGATAAGTTTTGTATCTTTTCCACTTGAATAAATTGTGGTGTCATCAGCGTAGATAACACAATTGGTTGGTAAACTTTAAGGAAGATCATTGGTTGCTACAATAAAAAGAAAAGGACCAAGGATTGAACCCTTTGGAACACCTGCACTAATGTAACTGAGGAGTTCTGACCCTTGACACTGGCATACTGCTTCCTATCTTGGAAATAAGACTTCAAGATTTCAATAGTGTTATTTTTCATTGCATAACATTCTAATTTAATTTAAAATGTCAAATGGAATGTAATCCAAAGCCTTTGTCAAATCAAAGAGAAACACGGATACTGAGTTCCTGTTCTCAAATGCAGTTATCTCTTGATTCTGACTCTGTGATTCGTGAAACAGCCATTGTTGTAGACTTTCCCGCTCTGAATCCAAATTGGGAGTCAGCTAATAATTTATTTGATTCAAAATAAGTATCGTCTGTAATGATTCAAATACTTTAGAGCAAATAGGTACAATGGAGACAGGACGATAATTTTGATATAAATATTTATCTCCTTTCTTAAAAACAAGAATTACTTTGGAGATTTTTATTTGCTCAGGAAAGTATGTAGAAAGTAAATATTTATTAAAAATGAAGGAAAGTTGTTGACTAATTAAGTGGATGGTTTTTTAAATAATATAGTTTGAGAGCCAATAATGATCCATTGCTCTAGAGTTTAAAATGTTTGAAACCAAAGCAGTTACCTACTCTGGTGTCCTCTAAATGAAATATTGATAGCCAGTAAGAGAGGTACAACTTTCCAAAAACTACTCAGCCGTCCTGCCCAAACAGTCTTGACCGACAAGTTCCAACAATTTATCTACAGACTCTGCAAAATACTGATTGAGTTTATTCGGATCAAGTGTAATATCATGTGTGCGTGTAGTGGTGTTTTCCAGAGTAATTATGTCCCAGGCTGATTTTCACTTATTTTAGCGAATTTCCCATAGGGAAGAAGCTATTACCGTAGGTCTCATGGCAAGAGTTAAGCCCGGGACCATGTTATTTTTTCTTCTTTAGGTGCCCAGAGACCAAAAACAATAGTCGTTAAAATTTATATATATATATATATATATATATATATATATATATATATATATATATATATATATGTGTGTGTGTGTGTGTGTGTGTGTGTGTGTGTGTGTCTGTTAGCACGATAACTCGCGTAAAAATGGTCCGATCAAGACCAAATTTGGTAGAGACGTGTATTCCTACAAATGCTCGGACGAGTTCGTAAACCAGACATATCGATCAATGGGAACGGGTAGTTTGGGGGGGGGGTTTGTACCCAAAAATGGGATTTTTTGCGGTTTTTACATGTAGTTTTTAAATATTTCTAATTTTATATTTCACCATTGGAATCAGCTTAAAAAACTACACAATTAAGCTCTTTAAAGTTTTTATCTATCTCCAACGGTTACCGAGATATTATAAAATATAGTACGTTTTATTGTGGGGCTCCAATGTTATTCTTATGGAGGATAGGGAAAAATTAATATTTCCCATATTAATCAATATTTTTGGATAAAACTTGATATTTAGCTTCATGTGGTTGAGATCTATCCATTTATACTTAAAAATCATAGTTTATGTGTTTATCATGGCAGCAAACCTGCATACTCTTTTCCCATATTAATCATATAGAAAAAAGACAATCTCCTTTATTAATGGACAGATGTTGATGAAAGTTGGTATAAATGTTAAGATAAAAATTTTTTATGGTATAAATGCCTACTTTCAGTTATCCTCACAGCTGCAAACCTGCACACTCTTTCCCATGTTAATCTTATGGAGAATAGGCAAATGATTCTCATGTTTGTGGATAGATTTTAATAAATCTTGTTATATATTATTATTATTATATTATTGATTTGGAAATTCGCTGAGTACACAGGTCTGCTGCGACGGGGGTATTTAGCTTTGTTGATGTATGTTTCACAGGCTTTTTTCTTTGTAGAGATTAATTTTTGTCTGTAATTGTTTTTTACATCTAGGTATAAATTGTAAGCTGCCTGAGCCTTAACATAACCCGGTTTTTCTAGATTTTTATAAATAGTGTAATAAGCTAACATGTCATCCCTAATAGTTTTTTATTCGTGGTTATACCAGGAAATATTTTGTTTGTTTTTTACATTTAAATTTTGTTTCGCTTTGGTCTTAACAACAGGTGAACAAAAATACCAAATTTGTATATTTTTTCAAAGAAATTATCAACCAAAATTCTGGGCTCAAGAACATCCTGAAGACTGCAATTACTATTAAACTCATCAATAAATTCCCAGGTTTCATTTAGCAAAAGCCCACAAAAAAGAGCTGCTTTTCAATTTGCTTTCTTAAGTGCTAAATGGGATTTAGCAAGTTTGTTGTCTTATTTCCTCTTGGCTTACGCCCTGTATAATAATTCAACAGTAAAGGATCGTGATCCGCAAAACATCCTGGTAAAAGAGAAAAACCATAAAGATTGTTTGAAAAATTCACCATAATATTATCGATACATGATTTTAATATAGTAGGAAGCTTATATGTACAAACTAAATCTAATGATCTCAACAAGTTTATAAATTCTAACGATATCTGATCCTGTCATTTACCTATCTCAATATTAATATAACCACATACAATAATTAATTATAAGGCTCTTTTTAGTTTGTACTTAAAGCTCTTTCAAAATTTTGAAGAAATATTTTACAGTCTCCATTAGGGGATCTATACACACTGACAATAACTGTATTTGTTTCAAAAAGCTTTATATCGCCTATTATACAATTAAATTCTGAAGAAAATCTAGATAAATCAATCAGCTCAAAAAGTATACCGCTTCTTTTATAGATTGCAGATCCACCGCTTTTACCCCTACATCTACAGAATATACTCTCAACCTCGAAATTGTTTGGTACAAACAGATCTACTTGACCATGTTAAGCCAATGTTCAGACATAAACCACATCTACAAATTTTCGATCACGTACATGTTCAAGTGCAAGTAATTTATTTCGAACACATTGACTATTGATCTGCAAAATATTTAAGGTATTATCTTAATTATTAGTACTAAGCAGAGGAGAATTTTCGATGAACTGTAGGAGGTGTCAGTGGAGGATAGTCCATCAACGAGAGGTTGTGGAAACTATGATGTGATGTTTAGCAAGATGCAGTTCTAGGAGTTATTGGTGTGGCAGAACCAATGCGTGGCGGAACACTTAGGCACTGGCTGGAATCTTGTTTTGATGCAGGCAGTATTTTACCAGTCTTATTGTAAGCAGTCAGGCGCTTACCAAGCTCTTGACTTGGAAATAAATTCAGACTGGGACAAGGTGTCATTCTCAGGCTGGTCGCAGATGCTGCCACGGGTCACGTCGGCGTAGGTGATGGCCTCCTCAGGGCTGCAAGGACTCTGTGGCTATGGCTCTCGAACAGTAGAGTTTAGCGGAACAGTTATGGGACAGCTTTCAATGGCAGAACGTTTTTATTTTCTGAGGATTTAACAGAAAAACAGTTATGATCTTTATTCTCTTCATTCTGTTTGATATTAAGTGCCGTGTGTTAATGTGTAGCGCTAATGCTGTACACCAAATGGCAAATCGCGAAAGCTAGGCCAGACTAGTATTTGCTTTCCCTTTATAGTGAAATCATGTCGCTGAAAATCAGAGTTGTAATGTAAATTAATTTTTAAAACTTTCAAATTTTTATCTTTCACAATTAGAATCAGCTAAAAAAACTACACAATTTGGTTCCTTAAAGTTTTATCTCCGGTTACCGAGATTATAGAAATCTAAACACAGTACATTTGTATTTATGGGCTCCTATGCTAATCTTATGGAGGATAAGGTAAAATTAATATTTCCCTTATTAACCAATAGTTTTGGACGAAACTTTGTATTTAGCTTCATGTGGTTAGGATTCATACATTTATGTTAAAATATCATAGCTTATATATTCCTCACAACAGCAAACCTGCACGCTCTTTCCCATGTTAATCTGATGGAGAATAGCAAACTCCTTTATTTATGTCAAGATATTTATAAAACTTCGTATATGGTCAAAATAAAAATAGTTTATGGAAAAATGCCTACTTTCAGTGTTCCTCAAAGCAGCAAACGTGCATACTATTCACATTATAATGTTATGGAGATTAGGCAAATAGGTACTCTTATTTATCAACAGGTATTGATTGATCAATCTTGTGATATACTTATATTATTATAACCATATGTTTGAGATGGAAATTTGCTGAGTACGCAGGTCTACTACGACGGGGGTATTTTTCATGTCAGCATCAATAGTTGAAGCTAAGAAACTTGGATTAGCTCGAGTATGCGTATTTACTGTATAGATGAAAACGCTTTAAATAGCAGCTGCTATTAGTAATCATACATGTACTGCAAAACTGCGTTGTGGTTGTTGAAGGCGCACCACGATGGCTCGCGCCTGCACAGGAAATACAGCAACGTTCAAGACAGGCAGTCCCTTCGCACTCCACTAGTTAGCGTGGGCGTTTAGCCGACAAGGATTAAGAGTCTGCATCAGTAGTAGCCATCTTGTATTTTAGTCCCGTAAGAGCAATGTTAAATTCTGGAGCCTATATCTCCTTGACCTATTGTCATAAATTAACGGAATAGGTGTCAAATTAAAGGTATTACAGTCCTCCAGGGCACCACCTACCAAACATCTTATTTTCGCTCTCAATAAAAAAATAATTATGATTTATTTTGTAAAATATTCCTGGATTTTTGTTTTTATATCAAGTTAAATTTTTGATCATATTAAAAGGTCTTGCCCTTGAGCAACATCTCATCAATGTACTTCCAAAGTTTTACATTGATACTTAAATAATTAACGCCACTACAAACGCCAAAGTGAAGGTATGTTCCGCCAAAATTTAACATTGCTCTTACGGGACTAAAATTCAAGATGGCTACCACTGATGCAGACTCTTGTAGCTCTACGAGAATCTAGCCACACACAAGATAGCGCATAGCCTCTGGACAGTGGCGCTCCAAGTACTGTAATGAATAGTATGACGAGACGCTAGGTTGTATACAGTGACTTGACATGTAAAGCAAAACAAGGTTAGACAGTCAATACAAGTAAGACCCTTAAAACAATAAATCGACTCACTGGTGTTCAGTTTCACTAAATATTACCTTCAGGTTACACCTCTGAATAAGCACCACCTCTAATCGTAAAAGTCACAAGCAACAACAAACACAGACAAAATTATTGGAGCTGCCTGTCGTGGAACTAACAGCTGCCGGCCATCTTGAATATATGATTATCTATTGGTCCGAAACGCGCTCCCACAAGAATCATTTGATTTGAGGAGTAAAGCTAGGTTGTATGTACTAACTTAACATATACGTCCTATTTGAACATGTATTAACTATATGTATATGTATGATTTTTTTATGATAAGTTGACAGTTAATAAATGCTTGCCTTTCAAAGACATGCTTGCTTGTACATAATGTACATAGGTATTAGTACTTTACAGCACAGAAATAAGTTAGTTAAGAGTGACGGTCTATAAGCAGTCGTGTACTGTTGCTGATAACTACTGGACTCCCGTGGAATGGTTTCGACGTTATTGTTTGTTTGTTTTTTTGACATTTACTAGTGCTGTATGACAATATTTTTACCTGCGAGAAGCGGATGACCTTGCAGGCCACGTTGCCGGCGTTCCAGGCCACCGTGCTGCGCCAGGCAATGTCCGTCAGCACGCTCAACACGCCCACCAGCAGATCTGCCAAACCAATCACCAATAGGACTACAGTCAGGACACAGTCTCAACCTACTCGTTTATGATATTTAGTTTTTATTAAATTTAAATTTATTATGTTTCATTATCATTTTATTTTTCGTTGGTTTCAAAATATGTTTAAATAATTCATTAATAGGTAGGTACATGTAGTGTTTTATAGCACAGTCTTGTAAAAGCTTCATATGAATAAGCACAATACTTATAGATCGATATTAATATTAAAATATAATAAAACCTATTTTAAATTATATGACGGTGTAAACAGAGTGAAAGAGTCCCAGACCAATCTTCAACATATTGAGCAGTAAATAGCCAATGGCGAGGACTCAAGATAATCGAAAGTAAAGGTCAAAGTTTGTTTCAATCTAAAATCAAGAGAAAGTCTTTTTTCAAATATCGTAATCGTGTTTTCACTCTCGGTCGACGAGTCGTTGCACATTCAATTATATGTGAGAGGTACTTTTTAATTAATTGCATTTTCGTGTTTGATATTTATTTAACCTTTTGATTGTTACTATAAAACCTTGTTAGATTGTTTACTATAAAATATAACTATATAAATATAAGAATAAAAACGCAATCATGAACCTTATGTTCAGCTAGGTCCCTCGAGATGTAGGTAATTTGTATTTATGCTATGATGACGGTTTTGATGAGATGAGGGTTTCTTGAAACTCTCACAAACATTATGTTGTATATCTGTATAATTTTGCATTAAAACACCCAAACAATTAAAAAGTTTTAATTGTTACTCACATTAAGTGAAACTAAAACACAAATCATTATTATATCCTTAGATTTACTCATCATATTGATTACGCCAAAGACTGAGACCTGATTACATTTCCGGTAGTATTGAGCTGCAATGCAAGTTACAAAACATAACTTTTTACCCGAAAAGAAAGATGAAAGTCTAGACAGAAGACACGAGTGGAAGCACAGTCTCGAACAAATCGACTACAGATAGAACGGAAACCCAATACAAATACATTTGAAATACAATACGCCCGTGCGCGGAATGTATTGGGGCAGGATTTTGCTGTTTGTATTTGCTATGTATTGATAACCCCAGACTATCAGGCTCCCGGGTTTCTTTACAAAGACTTTAGATGATTAATGGCTGGAGGGTTCATCTCGACGATGGCGTTGGTTTTTGGCAGATAAGTCGCCTTACAAGTTGGCTTTTCATTTTTCTTGTTTTTGACGTTTCACTCGAAAATGTCAGATGTATGAGATGATATTGGAGTTTGAGCGCGACATTGCAAATCGAACTTTATGAACGAAAATACTAATCGTTTGATTAAATTAAGTGTATATTTTAATTAATATTCTCTTAAAATCTTTTAGAATAGTCTCGTAATCAATGTTAGAAAAACGAATCTTTAAAAATCCTTTGTAATGTGTCTAAATTATGAAATCAAAACGTAGTATTTAGTGAGCTATTTCTTAAAAATGTTTAAATTCGTGTTGAAGAAATAAAATTAATTTATGTTGTTAGTAGTATTACATTATTTTTATGTATATATATATATATATATATATATATATATGAATCAATTTATTTGGTTGGTTAGCTTATTATTTTCTCAAATAAAAAAATTAAAAATTCTCCTTAAAACAAGTTTCTGTAATTTACACATTTCTAACGAAATATTATAACAATGCAATCTAGAAACATTTCATATCAGAATAAATTATAGGTCATAATCAACTGTTTCAATACCTATTTATTTATCATGGTATAGTTCATTAGTTTTACAATCATTATAGTTAGTTTTAGTTGTGTATTTATTGAATCTTATTACTCTTTAAGAAGGGGACCTTTCATAAATTTTTCAATCTCAAATATTTTTGTTACCATATTTTTTTAATCATACTGTATATCATATTTTCGTACCTTACAACTCAGTCAAAGACCTTGTCTCACATCTTATCTCTTAACGTCTTTCGAACCACATCTTAAGCGGTCTAAACATTAAATTCAAGTAATTCATTAAATACTTTATTTCGGCTAACCCCTAACATTATTCAAAAAACAAAACTAGGTTTTAGAGGACAAATTATTCTTGTGGTTAGGTTTAATGTAAAATCGTACGAAATAAATTCGTTACCTGCGACGGCCAGCTGCATGATGAAGAAGTTCATTCGTGACTTCTTGCGGTTGCCGCACTGTAGAGCCAGTATGACGGCTGAGTTGCCGACCACGATCAGAGCGAACAGCAACCACAGGATCACGAACTGCTCCGTCTGTAATGGACACTAAGATAAGCCAACAAGACATATAACAACACTGTAGAGCCAGTATGACGGCTGAGTTGCCGACCACGATCAGAGCGAACAGCAACCACAGGATCACGAACTGCTCCGTCTATAATGGTCACTGAGATAAGCCAACAAGACATATAACAACACTGTAGAGCCAGTATGACGGCTGAGTTGCCGACCACGATCAGAGCGCACAGCAACCACAGGATCACGAACTGCTCCGTCTGTAATGGACACTAAGATAAGCCAACAAGACATATAACAACACTGTAGAGCCAGTATGACGGCTGAGTTGCCGACCACGATCAGAGCGAACAGCAACCACAGGATCACGAACTGCTCCGTCTATAATGGTCACTGAGATAAGCCAACAAGACATATAACAACACTGTAGAGCCAGTATGACGGCTGAGTTGCCGACCACGATCAGAGCGAACAGCAACCACAGGATCACGAACTGCTCCGTCTATAATGGTCACTGAGATAAGCCAACAAGACATATAACAACACTGTAGAGCCAGTATGACGGCTGAGTTGCCGACCACGATCAGAGCGAACAGCTACCACAGGATCACGAACTGCTCCGTCTGTAATGGACACTGGGATTAGCTAACAAGATGTATAACAACAAGCAATGTCGGTAGATGTTACATGTCTGTACTGTCCTGACATCATGGACATAGCTCAGCAATCTTTTCGAGTTTGAGAGGGGGTTGTGTCACTCTCTGCGGAAATTGGCGTCACAATCCAACCTGTCGAAGTTAAGCTATAGGGAGAGGACATCTGGAACTGCGTTACTATGTACTCGAATGCCAATACCCTACTTGGATCGATCTCAATCGGCTTTATCTCTATGATCACCCCAATTAGTAATGCCCTAGTGGCGTTTTGATCAAAGGTCTAACCTGAAGTAAAATGCAAAACAGTTCCAGGTAATTCCTGGTATATTAGGAGAGTGTTTAGTGGGTGTGACTCCCACACTACTGGGATTCTCTGTTGTCCATCCTCCTCCCCACACTACCGTTGATATCCCTTTTTACCTGCCTATTTGTAAATTGGGTTCAAATAAGATCAATAAATGCTATAATAAGAATAATTCAAAAATTATTTTACGATTTTATATCATATCAAGTAAATCGGGGTTGTTATCTGGCGGAATAAAATCAGTCATAAATAGACAGAAAATGAGCAGTAATAAATTTAGCCGTGAAAATAGATGTTTTGGAAACATAATTATTTCTGCACAATAGATATTTTTGCAAAACTTGAATCACGGACTCAACAAAAACATTAAAATTACATGTACCAAGGTTTGCCAGAATTTATTACAGTCAGTTCAATTTTTTTCTTCCTCACACACAGGCTTAATAGTCTTGTGAGGAAAAGATTTCCTTTACTTAAAATAATATACCCGAATGTATTTTTATTTTTATGGAAATAATGAATCTTGAATGTTGAATTGTTCTGCTAGCACTGCGTTTAATTATGGTAAAAAATAATGTAGAGAAACATGTTTTAATTGATAAACTATTAAATACTAAGACATTTTTTTAAAGTCACGCAGAGATCACAACCCACTAATCAAAGGTGCCCATTTGTTATTTAATAGTATGGAACAGTTTGTTTTCTATGTAAACAGCTAAGTGTATACATAGCTATATGGTGTTTTTATAAAGATTTAAATGGCTTGAAATAGCCACAATGTGTTAAACTACAACTGAAAAGAAAATAAAAATGTTAAGAAAAACGATGTTTACAAGAGCATAGCGTTTCCGATGGTATCTGTTTTGTCACTTGTTTGGGAAGGTGCCAGACGTACAATGCGATATCGAAGCTTTTGAATTTGTAAATGTTAGATGAATATTTTTAAGTCTGCATTTAATTGAATTTTTATATACACAATCGTTTGATATATGTGTGTATATATATATATAATTACAAATCATATCTAATATCTACATAGAGTCTAGTTCCATCCGTTGGGGCGGAACTCAACTCTCTGCGAATTGTCATTTCCTATAGTTTCCAAGGCCTATGATCCGTGTGGTGAATTAAAGACATAGAGTTAAGCTCCGTGGCGGTTTCACTCATATAAGCTTAAGAGAGGATACCATTCATGTCTGTTACTCACTGAATGAACGGAGATGAACGGAGTACAGGTCATCAAATATAATACTTTTACAGCACAAGTTTTATAGACTATAATCAAATGTTTTTCTTGTCACTTTTTGTTAAAAACGAAATAATAACTATTGAATGTAGTTCACCAATTTATATTATTATTTAATCGATATTACGACAAGTACAAAACGGAAAGCGGTATGAAAGGAAAAATTTTAGTTCTTAACTATAATATTTTTGTATCCTAATCAATTTAATTTTCACGCAGCTTATTAGAAACCTTTCTGGGACATGTAGTAACCACTTTTTCTGTATTTGATTCCATAGCAAATCAACAAACAATCGTGCAAAACTTGGTTGGCAAGAACAATCGTGTTGTTCAACAAACTAAAACCTGAATAAATGCCTTAAATAAGTAAACATATTATGAGACTTTTCATTTTGTAACCTATTTTCAACTAGCAATAAGTGACTTAAATAAAAATTGATCAATTCCTCCCGAGGGTAACTGGCGTTCAACCCCATCTGTCTCAGTTTGAATTGGTAATAGTCGTATAATTCCACCATTATACTCGCAATCCGTGGAGGTAAGTGGGACTAAATCATCTTAGGGTTATATTAAATGTTTGCTTCTGAAAACAACAATCTCCATTATATGGACCAACCGTTTATTGTTTATGCCCTACACAATGAACCTTGAGATAAAATCCAAGCCTTGAAGTAAATATTGAATGTAAGAATGTATTAGAACTAGATTTACTGTATATAGTTGATTAAACATTACAATTAATTGTGTTCCAAGTAAAAAATTACAAAAGTACTGTACGGTTAAATTCAAAACAGGTTAAGTACTTCCCTTGATTAGCTATACCCTATGTTATTTATTTTATTGAACATAAAAAATATTAATTTTACATTTCACTTAAATGTTTTTTTTCGATTACCCCACTGGGGTCACATAATACTAAGCACTCATCCTCCGATAAAAAAAGCACACATAGTAAAGCTATTAGATTGTATAATGTAACAAATAAATCTTTACTTACAAGTTTAACATTCATACTATTTTTCGCTCTGGGAAGAATAAGTTAAAATATGAACTCAACTCCTTCACTTGTACCACAGCACAACTTGTACCACAGCACAACTTGTATCACAGTACAACTTTTACCACAGCACAACTTGTACTGCAGCACAACTTGTACCACAGCACAACTTGTACCACAGCACAACTTATACCGCAGCACAACTTGTACTACAGCACAACTTGAACCACAGCACAACTTGTACCACAGCACAACTTTTACCACAGCACAACTTGTACCACAGCACAACTTGTACCGCAGCACAAATTCCATCCACCCAGTATTATTTTTAAATAATTGAGTATCATAATTATTGTTATATCCATTGTAATTTCAGATACTTTAAACAGTGCAAATGTAAGCACGTATATGGAATATGATGTAAACAGCTATTTAAGACATAGCTTATCAGTTAATAAATTGTTTAATGTTAATTATGAGAAACAAAAACAGCCCGCATAGATTAAGTGAGTGTAAACTTACATCAGAACCGTTACTATGGCGTTGTAAAAATGTGCGTCTGGGACTTATAAATAAACGAGCGTGTGAAATAGAGCCTCATTTATTTGGTGAATCTCATACGAGATGTTTGTTTATTTTTAAGTGTCCCGTTAAAATGTACTCCGCCCACCAAACCTAGCTATCATGGTCTGGTGCCAGATTCGCGAAGAAAAACACAGGAAAAATCACAGCAATGATTACAAACTGTGAGTGACTAGTCGTTCATGGTATAGGGTTGTTGAAACTCTCTTCCCCCCGGACATTTTTCCAACAATTTATATTTAATGTGATTTCTAATTATTACATGGTTAGTTAAATATATGAAAACTTTGTAGTAATAAAATAAACGGTATCAGTGGACTGACACATATTTTCTCTCATAAGTAAATTGAAAATGAAAAAAATACAATCTGTAATAAAACTATCATGTTCTTTAAAGTTTATCGAAATATCATTTAATAGTTTATTGTTTCAAAAGTAATCATCCCAATACTGAAAATAAAAACAAGAGAGACAAGGTTAAATTAATTGTCGAATTGTATGGGAGGAACCCCCCCCCCAGAAAACCCAAGCTTTATGAGTTGGTTTTGTTGGGTGATTCGACCTGACGCTTCATGCCAAATTTCATGGAAAACGGTTGGAAAATAAGGAATAAATTGTTTTTTTAATATTCACCTTAAGAATAATATTGGACACTTTCAAACAACGTACTGCGTTTATCATGAACAGAAAATTTAACTTTTCTGTGGAACCGTTGGTCGTAGACAAATAATTCATAATACTAATTTTTTAGATTTTTAAGATGGTTTCAATGGTCCTAGTCAAGTTATACTTTACTTTTATTATTTTCGCTTTTATTTTTTGAAAATTTAAAAATTTAATTTTTTTACATTTAAAAGCCCATAACTTTTGAACCGTCAATTTTACAGACATGCGGGTAGTGGCAGATTATTTAGTATTCTATGCACTATAATCTATCATATTTTAATAAAAATCGTTAGAGCCGTTTTTAAGAAACTTTGATTGTTCACGTTTTTAAGGGGTTTTAGGGGTGAACTACCCTTAAAAATTAAAAATTCTAAAAAATGAAAAAAAGCCTGGAGATGCGGTGAATATACACATACCTGCCAAATTTCATCTTAATCGGACCAACGGGGTAGGCTGTGGCACTGTACACATCCACACACATACACACACATACACACACACACACACACGCGCGCGCGCGCGGACGCACACACACACACACACACACACACACATCACACACACACACAGGCAGGCACACGGACGGACAGACACCACGTCGAAACTCACTTTTTTTATTCAGGGGACCCCAAGATGTAGGAGTCGACTTTAATAAGACCTTTATGAGATGATTGTCATGTAACATATCAAATAGCACTGCCTTTCCCTGAATACAGTTCTGCAGTCGATATTTAAAAAGGTAGAACCTTTTTTCCTATGTTAATCATATGGAGAATAGACAATCTCCTTTATTTATGGATAGATGTTCATGAAACGATGTAAATGATCAAAATAAAAATATTTTACTGTAAAAATGCCTACTTTCAGCGTTCTACACAGCAGCAAACCTACATACCCTTTCCCATGTTAATATTAAGGGGAATAGGCGAACTCTCTCTTTTATTACGGATATTGATCAAACCTGGTATATATTATTATTGATTTGGAAATTCGCTGAGTACTCAGGTCTGCTGCGACGGGGGTATTATGAAGTAGAAACAGCAGAAACCTACGTCTTAGAAGAGACATTACACAAGGAACATTTACATCATCTAATAAATTAGTCTAAACTGTAACCGTTTCACGCCATAAACACTTCTGGGCCGGCCTTTCCTCCTAGTTTACGGACGGTTCTCATTTAAACACCAATTTATGCTCTGACAAGACACGAATAAGGTTGAACTCAAGTAATATAAACCTTTCCTTCCAAACGCCCAAATCGAAACTGAGCTTAAACTAATAATGCAATGACTATTACTCAAACTTAATTAAATAAATTACCTATATTATTAGCCTTTTATTCCTGTGTACAAAACATACCTTAACAATTTTTATTTTGTAATTCGTATGAAATTACAGCTCTGTTGATATCTGCTCAGGGTTTTGTTTCTTTAATTTTTTTTATTTCTAAACTGTTGCTTACATATTAGCAATGGAGTATAATAAAATTTCCATTAGAATGGTATATGAAATGAATGATACATAGAATGTGTTATGAAACTCCTTCATTAACATATTTTTAATTTAACATTAACATATTAACAATTTGACAAAATGACATATTTTGTAATTTCAATATGGGACCCTTCATATTTCTTTATGCTATGCTATGCTGCTTTTGTTTCTTATGTTCGTTTAGTTCCTTCTGTCCTATTTCAGTATATGACTGAATCTTTAAGAGTTTATTAAAGGCGAAATCCTACGTACCCCATCCATAACGGTAGAACAGACTTTCGGGTGTATATTGCTATTTTGAATCTAAAAATTTGGGTGTTTTAGAGCAAATCAAAATTTGTAATCGGAACCCCATCGAGTGGTATATTATTTTAAAGACCTTAAAAATTAACAAAGGAAAATGTAGGTAGGTCTTGACCTCAACTAAGTAGAATTTTCACAGTTGAATGATATATTAAAAAAGCATCGAATGCTTTCATATAGGTTATCATTATAGATGAGGAAACTCGTTTGTAGGTCTACTGCGATGGAGTATTTTATATAGTATGATGTATCCAAGACCCTTCAACGTGAATCTTGATTGTGAACGATCTTGGACGTGATCCTACAGTTGAGCGGAATAATAAGACTATAGATAAAAATATAAGCTTTTCTATGAAAGTTATTTTTAAACTATTCTAAAAAACATCTTTTACAGGCGATTGGAATAGCGCGAAGAAAAAGTTATTATTTACATATACTATGTATACCATCAAATATCCCTTATGAATGAGCTTTTTAAATTTGTTTATTAACATTTTTTTGCTTCAATGTTAAATGTGTAAACGTATAATTTAAAATAATAAAACTATATGGTCGTATTTAGTTTCCTAAATGTAATCAAATGTGGGATTTTAATCACCACCAAAGTTATTAATTGGACGATTAATTTTAAAATATTTCGTAGTTACAATTGTAATAGGTTCATAGTTCAGAGATAGTTACAATTTTATCTACGTTCTAAGCGAAATATATGTTATCTTTTTCACCACTCTGAGAAAAACGAACGTACACGTTAACTTGTGTTCTGATAACAGTGAAAACGCTAGGTGAGTTACTGTTGCAACTATCACAGGTTCCCGCCGCATCATCGTTGCTCTTCATAAAGGATCTACAAAAATGAGAATTGCAAAGCGGGGCTATTTGATGATGGGAGGGCTACTGAAGGGCTACAATGAATCAGTGACAATGTGGGATGAGTTAATGTTGCAACAAATTATTATCACAATTTTTTCCGGAATTAATTTGAAATCAAACAAGGTGAAATCAAGCATTCTAAATTTCTACTTGAGAAATCAAAATGATGAATCGAGATCGATGGTCCTAATGTTCAATGGTTCAATGTTCTTATTATTTGCGATTTAGTAATGTACGTCTTATTTTTTAAGTTTCTTCAATACATTTTCATCACTCGTCGCAATTTATTATGTATTATACAATTAATTAAACTAAAACTGAAAAAACTCATTTTTAATTTATGTATTTCTAAATAATTTTATAATTTAAACAATACTAATAGTAAAACGTTTGTAATTACTTTTCTGTGGGAAATAGGTCTCATGTATATGTTTAAAGGGAATGGGTTAATCTAAACAGCTGTTCTTATTCTTTTATATTAAAAAATTCAATACAATAGCTCTGGTAGTTTCTATGAAAACCTGTTACATATTTTCCATCTTACAAATCGCCAAACCCCCATAGTTAAGACTTATCCATGTAAATAACATTTAAAGACGATTACATGTAAAATAAAACATCTATTTAACTGCAAGTTGCATAGAAATATGACAACTCAAAATCTAACAGGGGCATTAAATATTAAAATTGTCAGATTCAGTTCGTAATACTTACTTACGTAATACTACTAAGATATTATGGTTAGAGTACAACTTTAAAAAATGTAAAATGCCAAAATTCAGATTTTGGGATAGGCAGCGGAGCAATAAAGATGATTTAAAGAAGCAAGGAGACATACGCCCTGGAAATTTATCCAGTGATATTTCACTCGCTATCTGATAGTGGTTACGAATAGGCCAGTTTCCAAAATATATTTTACACGAAAGTCTGTCAAATGAATAAATATAGGAATTAACAAATATTTAAAGTTTTGATAATACAACACTAATTTTTGTCAGTTCCATGAATTAACACATTGGCGGGCGACTCTAGCCAACCACCATGAGCGAGGTGGCCACTTGTCATCTCTCGGTAAGAGACTGACGTCACGCCGCTACGGTGTGTGTTCAACAATCATCCTCGATACATAATATTTGAGACGTTTATCCAGTACTCTTTCATAAAACCTTCGCTGATGATATAGGCCTCCAATTTCGCACTTAGATTGTGACATCACCTTTATCCAAGAAGATTGTTCTAGCGTTGCAAAATAGTAATGGAATTTCATTGCTTTTGTGCATCCAGAAATTTTGCAACCATCTTAACTTTGATTTCGCTAATAGGTACTTGTCTGGTTCTGGAGCAGAGTACTACTTTCATTGTCCTAAATTCCTTTAACACTTCCTCTTCACTTGTGATGTATTATGTTAGTTCATTTATTGTGCAATCGTGGACATTTTTGTAACCAAATAATGCTTTTAGGTTTAGTTTAGAAAATCTTTGTTCAAATTTCTCCTATATAATATTTAAATCTATCAAACAGTATTTGGCACCTTTTAGATTATTTTTCGCACTGCTCGTTTTCGTAGATTATAAAACTCAAATTGAATAATTTCATAAAAATATTTTTCACGTCTTCTCTTGCGACAATTTTATGTTGCTCTTTCGGGATTGGCACTCTTTTTATTACCTATTTCATTGTAAAGTAATGATATATAATAAAGCTGGGTATTGATTTATTTTATTTGTATTGATATGTTTAGGATTACAGGTTTACATTTCGGTATGATGTTCTTTCTTCTTTAAACTGAGTCCTACAACCCGTACAAAAGACGGGCTTACTGCTAGTTTATTTTAAATTCAGATCTATTAAAATCAATTTGAAAATTAACAACACTTTCAACGTTTTGATAACTATCTTAAATTTCATATTTCATTTTATTTTGAATGTATTTTTGTATAAACAAAATAGTAACCAGCAGAGTTAGAGCTTATTAGATGTACACATAATTGGCAAAATTTAACCTCAAATACTTGTTGAAATTAATTTAGTCATTAAGAGACGGCAGGAGTCAGTCCAGGCGCTCACAAGCTTGACATGGGATGGGTTTATTATCTTTTATTAGCTCGTAAAGGAAATTTATTAAAAACAAAATACCAAATACATACAAAGTATTTTATAGGTCCTTATCAACATATTGATGTGTTAAACTACCAAAACTAAGTTTAAGAAATATTTTATTTTTTTAAAATTAGAAAATGAAAATCCCATAAGGATTTATTTTTTTTAAGTGCGTGAACAGCACACGCACTTAAAAAAATTATTATGGCTAAGAGCAAATGAAATACAAAAAGTTATTCAATACATTTTTTTTATGAAAGTGTGAAGTTTATTTCGGTCCAAAGTTTGAAATTTTCAAAAATAATACAACAGAATTAGTTTTGTTAAATCCTTATGGAATTTTAATTTTTTAATTTCAAAAAAATAAAATATTTCTAAAACTTAGTTTTGGTTAACACATCAGTATGTTGATAAGGACCTATAAAATACTTTGTATTTTTTTTAAATAAATATCCTTTATGAGCAAATATAAGATAATTAAACCCAACCCATGTCAAGCGTGTGAGCGCCTGGACTGACTCCTGCCGCCTCTTAAGTGTTAATTAATAATGTTCTACTTAATTATGTTAAATTTTAACAGCACCATTTCACGAACACAAATTGTAATCAAAGATTAGTTTGAAAGGATTAAATACACTATTAAAATATAAAAAAACCTGATAAAATTATGCAGAAAATGTTCATGTATCTTTACAGTTTTAAAAACATCACCTGATAAATAATGTGTATGTTATAGACAATTTAGTATTGGAGATTTGTTGCTAAAACTGTTCACTTATGTCAATAATGATCATATGAATGTTAACGCCGGTTAATACGAGTATGTATTCATGACCATGTGGAACTTTTTTCTTTTTTTTACCTAATATTTATTTATAATCTGTTACATAAAATTATACCATTAAGTGAATGAGATGAAAGAATTTGGCATGTGTTGTTAGTCACAATCCATTGAATGAACTAGCATTATTATAGTTTAGATATAACTATTTGGCTCAAGAGATGGAGAATAAAGTTAACGAAGGAAAGTCAGCCCATGTAACTTTCACACTAAGGCGTGAGGTCTGTCCTCCAGTCTTTCTAAACAATGTTGCAATCCCTCAAGTAGAAGTAATGAAATACCTAGGTACCTAACTGGACAGTGGCACCACCACCTGGCATCACCAGTACTTGGAATAAGGGTGGCACCACCACCTGGCATCACCAGTACTTGGAATAAGGGTGGCACTACCACCTGGCATCACCAGTACTTGGAATAAGGGTGGCACCACCACCTGGCATCACCAGTACTTGGAATAAGGGTGGCACCACCACCTGGCATCACCAGTACTTGGAATAAGGGTGGCACCACCACCTGGCATCACCAGTACTTGGAATAAGGGTGGCACCACCACCTGGCATCACCAGTACTTGGAATAAGGGTGGCACCACCACCTGGCATCACCAGTACTTGGAATAAGGGTGGCACCACCACCTGGCATCACCAGTACTTGGAATAAGGGTGGCACCACCACCTGGCATCACCAGTACTTGGAATAAGGGTGGCACCACCACCTGGCATCACCAGTACTTGGAATAAGGGTGGCACCACCACCTGGCATCACCAGTACTTGGAATAAGGGTGGCACCACCACCTGGCATCACCAGTACTTGGAATAAGGGTGGCACCACCACCTGGCATCACCAGTACTTGGAATAAGGGTGGCACCACCACCTGGCATCACCAGTACTTAGAATAAGGGTGGCACCACCACCTGACATCACCAGTACTTAGAATAAGGGTGGCACCACCACCTGACATCACCAGTACTTGGAATAAGAGACTGAATTTAAATTTAAAAACTAAAAAATTTAATTGGCTCATAGGGAAATACTCAAAATTATCAGTTGAAAACAAAATTTTAGTGTATAAAAATATTGATACTAACATGGACGTATGGCATCCAGCTCTGGGGAACCGATTCTAACACTAATATTGACATAATTCAAAGATACCAGTCAAAAAATATTAGAACAATTTGTTCAAACCCCTTGGTATTTTTCAAATCAACTTATTCATCGTGTTTTCAAAATTCCTTTTGTTCGTGAAGAAATCTCGAAATTCAATGATAAGCATGAAAAACTCAATGACCATCCAAATTACTTAGCTGTGATCCTTGAAATAAATGACCCGCTGCAATGAACATCAAAGTACTAACATTTTTCTGATAAAACAAAAATAAGGTAAAGGTGTCAAAAGCTATCATATACCGTATGTAAATATAAGGTGTTCAAATAAATTTAACAGCCGAAACCCCCTTGTAATGGCCGTTCTAGTTATTTACTTGACTGAACGCTACAATAAAGACATGCTTGGTGACCTAGACGGAAATATTCACTGAGTTTATGACATCATCAAACCAAAGCCTATTGTAAAAATATGCCTAAGAAATGTCATCTCTATATATAATAATTTATGTATGCATGTATGTATATATGTATGTATGTATGTATGTAGCTATGTCCTTAATGCGTTGGCAAACTACTCATCCAATCGGTATGAAATTTTAGAAAGTTGCTCTAAATGTGTCTGGGAAGATTTTAATGAAAAATATTTTTTACAACACCATAAATTTCCATTTTATGGTGTTTTAAATTTCTAATGTGAACCTTAAGGGGCTACGTTTGTTTACAAATTTCCTAATTTATCAACAGTTATTGAAACTTGACATAAAATAATATAATTATTATATTATTGATTTGGAAATTCGCTGAGTACGCAGGCCTGCTACGTAGCTTATATATATAAATTTTAACGACTATTGTTTTTGTTCTCTGGGCACTAAGTACAAAAAATAACTTGGTCTCGGGCTGAAGTCTTGTCATGAGACCTACGGTAATACTTCCCTGTGGAAAATTCGCTAAACGTTTTCCATGACGAACATATTCTTTTTAAAATAATATTTATATTTTAATTTACATATTCTTGTAAATTATCTCTACTTTCCAGATTTAAAATAAGTAAACAAGTAAAGAAAATACTAAAAAATTAATTTGAAACAAGAAAATGCTATAGTTTTTATTCCTATCCGGGCTACACTACTTATGTATGTGCCGATAAAAATCTACCAAGCTCATTTCAAATGGACTGCGAACTACCACATTCGGCAAACTTATCATCTGGAAGGAACATGTTCCACACGGAACCGTGCGGTTGGTTTCCGACATATTGGCAGCTGTGATGTACGTTCACTTAACCAAAACTTTATTCATGTCCGGTTCGCCACATTTATCACATGTTCATATGTGTGGGATACGAACTGTAAAGTACCTAGACCTAGATTTACAAATTCTTTTATGCCTACTGAAGCAAAGTTCCTTATGATTACTAAATTATTAAAACCTCTTTTAAGTTTCTCTTATAAATTAATTTAGAATCATACAGGGTATTGCAGAACGCTCTTATAAGTTTAGAGGTTGTTTCTAGATCAGAATAAAACATAAAGTCACATTTAAATCGTCTAGAAGTACTTTGGCTGATCACAGAGCAGCCATTTAGTTTTTTTTGTAAATTTTTTTTACAAAAATCACATGAAAACGTAATATTTGATAACGTATTACACATTTCAATAATATTTAGAATTATTTATGCAAAACATTTAAATGATTCAACGTACAAAATCAAAATGGCGGCAGTTGATAATGTTATTTAAAAATTCAAAACTGTTACAAAGATTTTCCAGGTATAATTTTTTTCACATAATTTTAACACATATCTCAATGACATATGAACAACAAAAGTCAACAGTTTATTGATCTTTTTGTATAAAATATACAATACACAAATTATCACACTATTTTGTGGTGCGTGGCTGTAGTTTAATTAATTTATGTAATTTATTTATTGTTTAATAGGATTTGCCTAAAAAATCACTTATATAGAACCTAATAAAATGTTTCAATAACGTTAAATAAATAAAATATAAATGAATATATAAAGAATTATGAATAAGTAAATAAACGTTAAATGAATTAAATAACGTTAAAAAATGATGGTGACGATGAGGCTACAAAGTGCAAGGCAAGGGATGAGTGCAGTTGGCCGCCTGTGGGCGCTGGGCCAATGGCGAGCATCTGCGCTCATTAGCCACACTAATTAACCAATTAACCATAGCTCACTTTAACTTTGGTGGCCTCAAAACTATACTACATATTCATTTTGTTGTAAGTTTATTTCTAATCTTCAGATCTTAGACTACAACTGGAATAGTAATGAAGACGCGGCTAGCTCAAAGACCGATTCTTCAGAATATTAAACGTGCCTGACACGAATCAGGTATCGGTATCTTCATCACGACCTGGGAAAGCCAGAAAGAAGCTTTCACCAGGCGTTGGGATAGCCAGAGTATCAAAATACGGTACGGTAGGCCTACATGGCAATGTGATTTGAACCGCACAGGAGTAACGATAATTTGATTTTTTAAACTCTAGAAATTACGAGATACTCGTAGTTATATAAGTAACTAAGTAAGTATATACTTGTAGATACTGAAGATCTTGATAAAGATCTTGAAGATACTCGTCTTGTTAATAGTTCAAATTTTACACTTTCTCGGCATAAAACCGAGATTTTTTATAAATATCCGTCGAGAAACTATCTTAAATTGATCGTAAAAATTTTTATATTTTTCACCATTGGCCTTAGTTATCCGAAACAAAGAAATAACCTTTCATTAGTCGAACAATTTACACTTTTAACATGGATAAATCTTAGCTCTTGGGATGCTGGAAATTTGCGCGACCAAAATTTAAAAGTGACGTCATATGGTTAGTGACGTCATAGTTTGGTTATAAGAACAGTTGTTTAGATGGACTGAAATATTCCCTTTAGACATATTCATAATCTAACCTTTCCCCACAGGGAAGTAAATACAATATTTTTGGCATTCGATTTTGCTATTGAAAACCAAAGCTAATTAACGAACAAGAAAGAAAAACAATTGTTAGAGTAAACCAATATTTAATTAATCGTACATTTTTTTACATTTTTCTCAATTAGCTGAATATTAATCAACATCCTAGAAACTATTTTTAAAATTACCTATGATAGAACGTTATTCCAAATGTCCCCTATGACTTTTTTAATCCGTGGTTAAAGCCTAAATTGATAATTTAAAATACATTAACAGTTTATAACCCATTTTTGACTGCTCATAGCATCATAAAACAGCTTATTGAAAAAGATCATCATTGTAGCAACCGATGGCCATCAACTTACGACGATCTCTATATAAATTTTCTCTATACAAATTATATAATTTGTAATTACTATATTCGAATAACGTTTAGCGAATACAAAAGGAATTCAGTTTTAAATAAAATTTACGAAATCACGTGTCTTCGAACAATGAATCGCGGAACGCTTATATCGTAAGATTAATTTTATACGTTTGGAATCATTCTTTTTCACATTAATTTTATAAAATTAAAAAATTATTATTATTTACTCCGCGACACTTATTTTTGTAGCCGTAAGTTGTAGGAGTTTACAGTAATAGCTTTGTTTTTGAAATAGTTTTTTACTAACGTAAATCAAATTATATAAGCCACTAGCATCGTTGAATTTCGACGGGTACAAGTACCTATTAAGAAAACATACATAATATCATGAACTGCGTCAATACAGAAAGAGTCTGTATAGGACAAGAATCCCAAGTAACAATCCGCCCAAACGATGCCATCTCGCCCGTTGGTTGGCCAATTCACAAAAAGTATCTTTTCCATTGTACCCACCCATTGCCGACGGTCGTCCCGTCTTTCTTTTGCAAATAGAACTTTGTGTCCTGATACAATAACTCCTCATTTACCGTTGAGCCAGTTTAAAATAATAGTTTGAAATTTAAGGTTTATTTATAAAAATAACTTGTCTATTTAAAAATATTGCAACACTAGTTTGCATTTACATTTTTTTATTATTTCAGTCTTATTTAGACTGAACACAATAGATTGTTCAAAAAAAGTTTTTCATTGATTGCAGTTATAACTCTATAACCTATTACTTTTTCGTTCATATTCACCTATTCATACGGTCACTACTGTAGTTGGCAGTAGGGAAGACCAATTTACGTCATCCGACTATCCGAATCCATCCGAATCACTTTCAGATTTGTCCAAAAAAAGTTAAGTGCGCTATTACTTTCCGCGAAGTTTGCAGTAAATGTAAGTACATTTTATTTATATTTAACATCCATTATATCATGTTTCTTACATTTATTTACATGTAAATATCAAAACGTAGTTTTTTTTTAACCAAGTTTTTTAACTAGTTTATCATCACCTATACCCATATTCATATTGCAGTTCTACTGCATCGTTAACCATGTAAATATATTAATGTATGTCCTTATGAACGTATAAACATTATTACTACTACTGTAGTTGGCAGTAGGGAAGACCAATGTTAACGTTCTGCATCGTTAACATCCATCCTACTACTACTGTAGTTGGCAGTAGGGAAGACCAATGTTGACGTTCTGCATCGTTAACATCCATCCTACTAATACTGTAGTTGGCAGTAGGGAAGACCAATGTTAACGTTCTGCATCGTTAACATCCATCCTACTATACTGTAATTGGCAGTAGGGAAGACCAATGTTAAGGTTCTACATCGTTAACATCCATCCTACTACTGTAGTTGGCAGTAGGGAAGACCAATGTTAACGTTCTGCATCGTTAACATCCATCCTACTACTACTGTAGTTGGCAGTAGGGAAGACCAATGTTAACGTTCTGCATCGTTAACATCCATCCTACTACTACTGTAGTTGGCAGTAGGGAAGACCAATGTTAACGTTCTGCATCGTTAACATCCATCCTACTACTACTGTAGTTGGCAGTAGGGAAGACCAATGTTAACGTTCTGCATCGTTAACATCCATCCTACTACTACTGTAGTTGGCAGTAGGGAAGACCAATGTTAACGTTCTGCATCGTTAACATCCATCCTACTACTACTGTAGTTGGCAGTAGGGAAGACCAATGTTAACGTTCTGCATCGTTAACATCCATCCTACTACTACTGTAGTTGGCAGTAGGGAAGACCAATGTTAACGTTCTGCATCGTTAACATCCATCCTACTACTACTGTAGTTGGCAGTAGGGAAGACCAATGTTAACGTTCTGCATCGTTAACATCCATCCTAGTTACTACTACTGTAGTTGGCAGTAGGGAAGACCAATGTTAACGTTCTGCATCGTTAACATCCATCCTACTACTACTGTAGTTGGCAGTAGGGAAGACCAATGTTAACGTTCTGCATCGTTAACATCCATCCTACTACTACTGTAGTTGGCAGTAGGGAAGACCAATGTTAACGTTCTGCATCGTTAACATCCATCCTACTACTACTGTAGTTGGCAGTAGGGAAGACCAATGTTAACGTTCTGCATCGTTAACATCCATCTTACTACTACTGTAGTTGGCAGTAGGGAAGACCAATGTTAACGTTCTGCATCGTTAACATCCATCCTACTACTACTGTAGTTGGCAGTAGGGAAGACCAATGTTAACGTTCTGCATCGTTAACATCCATCCTACTACTACTGTAGTTGGCAGTAGGGAAGACCAATGTTAACGTTCTGCATCGTTAACATCCATCCTACTACTACTGTAGTTGGCAGTAGGGAAGACCAATGTTAACGTTCTGCATCGTTAACATCCATCCTACTACTACTGTAGTTGGCAGTAGGGAAGACCAATGTTAACGTTCTGCATCGTTAACATCCATCCTACTACTACTGTAGTTCGCAGTAGGGAAGACCAATGTTAACGTTCTGCATCGTCAACATCCATCCTACTACTACTGTAGTTGGCAGTAGGGAAGACCAATGTTAACGTTCTGCATCGTTAACATCCATCCTACTACTACTGTAGTTCGCAGTAGGGAAGACCAATGTTAACGTTCTGCATCGTTAACATCCATCCTACTACTACTGTAGTTCGCAGTAGGGAAGACCAATGTTAACGTTCTGCATCGTTAACATCCATCTTACTACTACTGTAGTTCGCAGTAGGGAAGACCAATGTTAACGTTCTGCATCGTTAACATCCATCCTACTACTTCTGCAGTTGGTCGTAGGGAGGGCCAATGAATCGTTATAATGTGCACATCCAATTTTATCATATTTTAAAAATATTAAAAATCGTTATCCAATTATTTTTCCTTAATTTACTATTAATATTACCCAATATTTGTGGTTTTAAAATTGTATATGAACGGTTGATCCCACATAGTCTAGATTTACATTGGAGTCTAGAAAAGAGTATAAGAAAATTTTGGTGTACTGTGCAGAGTGATCGGTTCGTGGTTCACTTCATAGTTGATTTGTGTAATCCACTCTGGTATTATCCGCATCTTGATGGATTGCTGCTTGAGAGGGTAATGCGACCCCTAAATCCCGCGTCAATAACAAAGCTTAAGAAACTTAAGCCAGATAAATTGTTCTGTACTGTCGCAAATATATCATTTATAAGAAAAGCTGTTTCTTGCATGCAAAATTACTTTCGTACATTTAGAGATTAACTGAATTCATTATTGCAAGATGGTTTATCAAAAGTCTAAGTTCGAACTCTACAAAAAAGTTTTACTATCAAAATACAATTTCATTACTTAGGTAAAAAAATCATTACCTAAATAATTCATGTAATTGATTGGCCAATATCCCAGAATTCCAGCCATGATTGCTAGTGAACTTTCCGTCGTGGACCCTGTGGGATTGAAATGTGTTAATCAAAGAAAGGGTGGGTGGCCTTGATTCTTTTTCGGAAACCTTTCTATTTTCTCTCAACCCAACCCACCCCCTTCTTATTCCACCCCTTCAGTATTTGGATTAAGCGGCCAGAGTACAGAACGAGACACAAAGTTGAAAAGTTACGGCACTTCAGTTTTGACAGTATAAACTTCTGTCTGACGTAAATTTTGGCCCTCTCTAAGTATTTTTTATCTAATCTATTAAGAAAATACCCAAATATTATTTATTTAGAACTTAAATGAATTTTGGCGAGTAAAGTACACAAATAAGGCCAATAATTCAGTAGTTCTGTTTTGTCGGATGTCTCGCAAAATTCGTATATTATTAGCACACGCGAGGGAAGTACGTGTTTGTGTCACGTACGGTCATATTTTTAAGGAAGGGACATACTTGTAACATGAACATGTGCATTCACCCAAGTGCAAGTTGAACGGATGTGTAAGGGTAAATATTCAAGTAGTAAGTTCATGTTGAATAGTGCACGTTGAACCTATATGACGGAGAGACAAATTTGTAGCACTTACATTTTCATAGAGTAGTGCACGTGCACTACTCTATTTTCATGTGCACTACTCTATGTGAATTTAAGTGCTACAAATTTGTTTGAGCATAGGGTTATGGGTTGAAATAGTGTGTCAATTTGTAAATATAAGTGTATACTAACAAAAAAAGTAATCAAGTAAGAACTATTTGATAGAATGTAATTATTTACATTACTCTATTTTTAAATTTATCCATTCTATGATATCGTATTGCAAAAATAATTAACAGGACATTGTTTACAAAAAATCTTAGTGTTGTTAAAAAAACATAAAATTTACATGAAAATAATAAAATCCCTGTTTTGGGGTACAAAGTCCCCCCACCCCACTTAATAAGGTTTGTTCAAAAACTAAATCGATCAAATACAGTGTTCTCCAAGGATCTATTTAAAGTCCTCTTCTATATCTGTGCTATGTATGGAGGAGATAAGTCACCTAAATGTGTATCACATAGTAATCTTGCATTTTTCGGAAGACATGAACCTTAAAATTTCAAACAATTCCGTCCAACAAGTTGAAATATTAGGTTACATTGAACTTGAAAATACAGAATTGAAAATTATTTAAAGAAACACAAGCTAATACTAAATGCTTTAAAAAAAACTTTATAACATTTAAAAATTATAAAAATAATCAGTAAACTGGACCCACAATTATGTACAGCACGCAAACAATTGAAAGTAAAAGTAGCACACTATTTCTGGGCCTCACCAAAAGTTGGGTTAAACACATAGATAAATTGATTTCAAAATTAAGCTCTATAATCTATCTGTAATCTAGAATGTCCATTTTTTGTAATGAAAAAACCTAAAAAATATATTTTTTGTTTATTTTTTGTTTTTTTTATAGTTTGTAAATTTGCATTCCCATTTGTCTTTTGGCAAAGGTCTCTATGGAGCAGCGACTAATACAGATTTAGATAAAATTCTAAAATTGTAAAAAAACTATTAGAATTATATTGTAATTACATATTAATGAAACAACAAAAGAAAAGAATTTAAAGAATTGAACATTTTAACCGTGTTTGGTCAGTATATCTTTGATACAATAATCATTGCAAAAAATGTTTGTATATATACCATCAAAAAAATGTTGTTTAGCATTTATAACATTATAACATTTATAACCTCAACCACATGAAGCTAAATATAAAGTTTTATCCAAAAACATTGGTTAATACGTGTCATATTAATTTTTCCTTAGGTATCCTCCCAAAGATTACCAATTTTTAGGCAGATTCTAATGGTGAAAGATACAATTTAAAAATATTTTAAATTACACATGAAAAACGCAAAAATCCCAATTTTTTAGTACAAATCCCCCCAAACTACCCGTTCTTATTGACCTATATATCTGGTTCACGAACTAGTCCGAGCAAATGTAGAAACACACGTCTCTATCAAATTTGGTCTCGATCGGACCATTTTTACGAGAGTAAAAATGTAAAAATTACGAGTAATCGTTTTCACAATATATATATATATATAAATATATATATATATATATATAATATAATTTAATAATATATATATATATTGTTTTTGGTCTCTGGGCACCTAAAGACGAAAAATAACATGGTCTCGGGCTTAACGCTTGTCATAAGACCTACGGTAATAGCTTCTTCCCAATGGGAAATTCGCTAAAAGGTGTAAAATATGAATAAATTTCAAAAGAAACTAAAACAATATTTAATAGATAAAACGCTATATTCTTTATGCGAGTACTTTTCTACCCCCCAATGACTTTATGATTTTATATAAAAGTTAATTTGGATAATTAAGTAAATTAATTGTTTTCTTCCCTCATTGTATAAGTCAGCCTCAAAAGCAATACGTAGACACTTTTCTATTGTATACAACATGTACTGTATATTGCATGAATAAAAAGATTTTGAATTGAATTGATCTAAATATATAATTTTGAATGACTCTCCAAAACGTGTTCAGGGGGTTGAGTAGGAACTTCTATCATGGTCCCGGGCTTATCTGAGACCATGTTGGTCATGTGAATAGCTCACTTTTCCATAGGAAATATGCCAATAACCTTTACGTTTTAAACCCATATTTGACGACGTAAATCCCCAGAGGCCGCTCGTAGCCGCTAATTTAGGCACCAGAGTAAGGGATAATATCACCACTAGCTTTTGCCACCGTAGATTTGGTTCTGCTTCATAATAGTCTGCTTATGTCATTTACACTTATTACACCTGAGTATTTCTACCAACCTTTATTCCTAGGTAGATTTTTATACCTACTAAATTGTTATACCATCATACTTTTTACAGAAAAACCACATAATATGTGTATCGCACAAGCAATCTTAAATGGAAAACCTAATTAATATCAATATAAATAAAATGTTTATTTTCACTGATACCGGGCGAGTCGCAACCGTTGGTGAAAGCGTCTGCCCATGTCTCTGCCCAAATTGTGTTTTATTAAGATTTAAAAAATGTTATTATTAAAAAACCCTTTTAACATTTTTGCTAAAAATAACGCAAAAACTCGTTAAAGTGAATACTTTAAAATGGATTAAAATAAGTTGTATTAAATAAAAATTTAAATAAGTCGTTGGATAAAATGTGTAAAAACTACTTTGAAATACTATAATTGGTCATGAATGTTTCGTATGTGATAGGTACTTCACCATGGATATTTGAGAACAGTACATCGACGACCAATTTAAATACAGTACATATACTACTTCATCAAACAATTTTAATGTAATACATCTACTACTTGGTCATATAATTTGAGTAGAGTACATCTACTACTTGGTGGACCAATTTGAGTACAGTTCATCTACTACTTGATCGACCAATTTGAGTACAGTTCATCTGCTACTTGGTCGACCAATTTAAATACAGTACATCTACTACTTCATCAAACAATTTTAATGTAATATATCTACTACTTGGTCATATAATTTGAGTACAGTACATCTACTACTTGATCGACCAATTTGAGTACAGTTCATCTGCTACTTGGTCGACCAATTTAAATACAGTACATCTACTACTTCGTCAAACAATGAGTACAGTACATCTACTACTTGGTCGACCAATTTGAGTACAGTACATCTACTACATGGTCGTCCAATTTGAGTACAGTACATCTACTACTTGGTCGACCAATTTGAGTACAGTACATCTACTACATGGTCGTCCAATTTGAGTACAGTACATCTACTACTTGGTCGACCAATTTAAATACAGTACATCTACTACTTCGTCAATAAATTCGAGTACAGTACATGTACTACTTTGTCCTCCAATTTGCGTACAATAAATCTACTTTGTGGTCGACCAATTTGAGTACAGCACATCTACTACTTGCTCAACGATTTCAAAGAATTATTATTGTTAGTAAGAGTGTTATACGTAAGGATATTCCGCTTAAAACCTGTCATATAAGGCTTCTCTAAATTGTTTGTATAGTAACCACTACTTTAACGGTGGCTCATATCGCGATCATATTAAAGAAGAACTTGGCTCTTTTTGACGCAGCACACTACATTAGATTACGATAGAACACTTGTTTACACTTCCTAATGTTAACAAAAAATATAGCCTACTGTATATGTTATTATTGCTTAGAAAAACTATTGTTATTACAAGATAAATTCAATTTAAGTATTCTTTTTCCTGAACAAAAATAGTCTACCGGGACTCACTGTAAAATGCTCCGGTCAGTCAGGTATCTAACCGAAGCGGAGGTTATGTTGACATGGATATGTCTCAGCTCTGTACCACCCCCGGTGTTGGCGATTTTTAAGATGGAAAACATGTAACAGGTTTCCATAGAAACTACCAGAATTATTTTATTGAATTTTAATATAAAAGAATTAAAACAGCTGTTTAGATGAAACTATTCTCTTTAGACATATCCATGATCTGACCTATTTCCCAGGGAAAAAATGTTTGTATTTACTTCTATAACGTTAAATTAGTTTTCATTTTTCCTTTGAAAGAAAAACAAGAGTAATGTGAGAGTCAAACAATAGTTAACTTCACATTCCTTCTTAAAAATTTAGATGAATTTATGATCCTTGAAAATAGACAATGAAAAGTCGAGTATTTCAAATGTGCGAGTATTGTTGAAAATACAAAAGCGTTATGGTGTAATTAAACATTCATTTTACTAATCCTCCACACTTCTTCCCCGTGAGTATACCGATTATCTCATCCGCCAACTCGTACAATTCATCCACTTCTTCCACTTCCTTCAATTCTTCCACCAAAGGATCTTCAAACTTTATCCTCAAATAATCCTCCTCCGAAAACGCTTCCCCTTCGTCCAGGTACTCCTCAATATCCATCATTCTCTTCATCCTCTCCTCGTCCGTCTCTTCATCGTCAATACAACTTGTCATTTCTACATCCTCGACCTTCTCCTCTTCCATTCCGTCCAGCAAGCTGTAGTCAAACCTCTTCAACTTCTTGCGTCTCTTCATCTGCTCCTCCTTCAGCCTCATCTCTTCTATCATACGTTTAGCCAGGAGCGTGATTCGGAACACCGGATGGTTAGAGAGCTCCTTGGGTGCTTTCTCCAATGGCATCTCTCCGTCCAGGATCAATCGTTTCTCGCGGTCCATCTCAGCCTGGGCTCGGTCTTTAATCCTCTTGCCCACGGTCTCCTGGTAGTCCTCCCTCATTCGCCGTGCCAACAGCAGCATGTAGTTCTTGTCTGTCGCCCGTACCACGAACGACCCCATCAGGTGCTCTAGCCTGTGCCTCACCTTGGGGTTGCTGAACCCGTACACCACGTACGGCGGCTCCCACCACGGACGAGCTTCCTGTACGTCGCTCTTCTTAGCACACGCATTCATCTCGCTTATTAACTGAAATTTTGACCACGAAGAATTTCGGGTATATAACCAAACTATTGTTTATTTACCAGTTTGTTTTCAAGTTACATTGGACATTACTGTAATATATTTGAAATCATATGACATTAATTCAATTCATTCAATAAAACTGTAAATTTACTACACCGTACAACAATATTTAATAAGACTATTATATTCTTTAAAGTATACCTAAATATTAATAAATTATTAATTTATTGTTTCAAAAATACTTAAATCAAATCAATTAAAACTTGCTCCCAAAGAACAAAGTGGGGAACGATTTTTCAGTCTCCAATGAATAGTCTGAAAATAGTAAAGTTGACATTAAATTCGCTTATATGCTTATATAAGCTGATTGTTGTTACTTATTATTCCGTGGGTTTCAGCAACATGTGTGTGAGGGACGTGCCAGGGTCTAAATGACTACATCCTTGTAAATAATCAGAGTATCAGTTGTAGCTTTTCCAACACTTAAAATACCATATACGTTTAATCTTACAATATTTCAAATAAGTGTACTATATTAAAATATAACTAGGTAAAATAATTAAGTTCAAAAAAACGAGAAATTATATAATATATTACAAAATATCGTTAACAAAACCTATTTTAAAACAAAAATTAAAGCACTTTAAGTTAGTTACAATGCATAATATGTTATTTTTAGTGAATCTCTGAAAGTTAAAGTGGCAAGCTTAGAAGGATTCCGAATTTGAAATCAGCGAGCTATTTTATTCCTCATATCAGCTCTAAAACGTCCGAAAACAACACCTTCAACACAAAATTAACAAATTGATTAATGGTCACAATGATGCGCAGTTTATTAACAACAAACCACCTTTTATGTTAGCAAGAGAAGATTGGATGCTGGATTGGCTATTCGGTATCACTCTTGTTCCAATTAACTGAACCATGGGAGGGATTGGCTTGTTGCCCGAGACAATCGGTTCCATGTTGCACTGCACACTGCATTTTCAGCTTTCGACCTCTGCTTCATTGTATCTAATAAAACTATGTCAATGATACGATTATTGTATGATAAAAATTTCTGTATTTTCATTAAGCTTTTGACATGAATATGTTTTAGCTCTGGGGAGGGGGCTACTATCAATCCATCAGACCGAAATTTGAAACGGGAGTAACGTCATATGGTTATGAGGACATCTGTTTAGAGGAACTGGAAATATCCTATTTTAAATATCCAAGATACAACTAAAAGTAAAAGTTGAGTAAATTTGAAAGGATTTTTAAAAAATCATTGCCCTCCTACGGACAACCTTATGGTGATAAATATTTTCATATATTTCATATAAAACCATTATTATTATTTTTTAATTTAACTAAAGGAAAAATAACAATAATCTTAAAAAATAAAAATAAATTATCAAAAAAGGATCTTTACGTAATTTATCATAAGTTGAGTGATGTTCGGTAAAACATATAACATGGATTAAAAATAAATGGCAAACCTTAGGTCTGTAAAGTTGACCTACCCAAATTAGCTTACCCACCTTTATTAATACAGATCGTTAGTAATTTGTTAGTACCTGAGTTTTCTCTAAAAAAATCGTTAGTACCCTAATATTTACCAATTTATAGCGAAAATTCAATGGGTAGGTCAACTTCACAACGTAAAAAGTAGCCTACCCACATTTAACATCAAAAGATGATTTTTTACACAACAATCTTTAGTAACTGATTGTTATTGTTATTATGTTATTGTGGTTTTATGGTGAAATGTATGTTATGGGTAGGCTAATAGTCACATTCAATTCATAACCTACCCACTAAAAAAGAAGCAGTGCATAAATTTAAATTTCATTCGTTAGTATCTTATTATTTTTTGTTTTTCCCTTCATAAAAACCTAAAACATATAAAAATAACTTTCCAATAATAAATTTACCTGGTTTACTTAATGATTTAATTGCACTTTTAGGCAGTAATATTTTTATTTCAGATTTTTTTATATGTTACTATATTGATTTAATTTATTTTAGTCGATGACACTTCCAAACAAGTATTTTTTCCTTGCCTTGCAAATGATAAAGTGCAGTGATGTAAAATTAATCTTAATGAAGTACTAAAATAACTCGCCCTCATTTATCACTGTTATCATAGCTGTTCATCGGCTGTAGTGGGAACTGTTTCTAAACTCAACTTAAACCAGTTTTCGGTCACAATTATTTTGCTCATGGCTTCATTGCTTCATTGCTTCATTGCTCATTGCTTCAGCATGCTCAATTTGTAACTTACTCTTCATTAGGTACACCTTGCTAATAAAGGAAGGAAGGAAGGTTATTTGTTGGTTATAAATGAGTTCAAAAATCGATCTAGGCCATTTTATATTTAATTTCAGATTACGGAGTTTGGCTATTCCTATCTATAAAAAGATGTATTGATTAATTTACCTACAACTGTTGTAAGTAATCCCAACATAAAAAATGCCGTCCCTCATTCACTGACTCACTCCCTCGTCACTATATTTCTTTAACTGTGGTACCCAACTATATAAAAGGCTGACATTTGGTATAACTATTCCTTAGGTTTAAAATAAGCTTTAAGGTAATTTAAAGTAAGGTAAGCTTTTCATGAGACTTTTTCTGTTGGGCCTCTATTTAGAATCTCTTAAAACTAATATTATTTTTATGGAAATTATATATTTACGTTTGAAACGTGATTTATAAAACCAATGACTTAATCATGGACGAAGGGAATACAATGGGTTAGTAAATGTTTTTTTTTCTAATAGTTTACACAACAAGGTATGTATATATTTTTCTTATCTCAAAACACAAATTATAAATGATCCATAAAAGTACTTGATATAACACTTAACTATCATTACGTTCGTATTTTTTACGGATTGTACAGTCGGTATGAGGAAACAATTGTATAAAAGATAAAAACCTATAATTTAACATTTATAGATAGAGACACCCTGTTAACTTTAAATTTAGGTTCAAACATCAATAACAATAAAAACAAGGAAGAAGGTCTCTATCATTCACGAATGTCTTAAAGAAGACGTGCTTTAAGTCTATTTTCTCTCCATTGACGTTAAATATATAATTTTTACAAACTAATATCATTTTGTATTGGAGACTCTCCTAAACACTAAGATACCCCCGATGGAGGGTAGTTGATTCAATTGATTGACATTCAGTTGATATTTTTATTCCATTTATTCAAGGATTATTTGTACAATTAACTTCATTATAGGTTAAGCCTACAACAAAACTTTACCTTTACCTTTTTGAAGCCTGGTTGAAAGAAAGTATGAATGACAAACGAATGTAAGATAACTGTAGCGCGATCTTGTAGTCTTGTTAATGAGTAGGTCTAACATATTTCTTCGACAGGACTGTTAATTAATATCCCAACAGCCAATGGCATCTAAGGGACCTACAGTTCAACATGGATTCCCAATCACTCTTGCCTCTAAATGACGAACTGGTCTAATTATGAGGATAGTCCTGGTGGATTAATGAAACATTTAAGTGCGCTCGTACGATTACTAGATGTTAACAAATGACAAAACCCTAGTATTTTTTCTTATAACATCAAACCTAGTCAAATAACATGTGTTACTAAGTAAGTAAATTGAAACCGTACCAGCTCAAATTATGTAACTCTTATTTCAGAAACCGTTCATACCTATCGAGACCAAACGTTATTTTGTTGGGTGAGAAAGAGCTTTTTTATATAAAGATATAAAGAAAACGTAAGGGTGGAGATTATTATTATTACAATAAAATAGGCCGTACTACAGTATGTAGATTTGCTGCAATGGGAGTTTCTTCTCTAATTACTAAAATTACTTGATATCAATCTAACGTTTTGTATGACACACAACCGATGCTTTGTGTTAAGACACTTCCCAGGGCTTATAGACTGTCTCAATACTTGGCCAAGTTATTTATCTTGTTGTTCTCAGTTTCGTATTTTACTGCTCCAATAAAATGAGTCAATGTCCCACATGACGACCGTCGAGGAGTGTAATAATACAGCCTCTAAACTTATACCTATACACGCTTATTTTTGCAAAACTTATGTATCGTCTAAAATTAAAAAGTTTAGATAAAATGTTGAATTCCAATGAATTTATTTAATAAACACGTTTCATTAAAAGTTTTTCATTATGATGTTATTTCTAATGAGAACCTATACCACCTATATTTTTGTTTATAATCAAAGGATATTTATAATAAAGACAAAGTACATAATTACTCTTCCATCGGGATTGATAAAATACTTCGATCATTATTAACAAATGTAAACAAAGAATATGTCAAGCTTAAACCATTGATAATATTTTCTTAGTTATAAAATATATTGTTTTCCCCTCAATTTTTGGAAAAATACCTAGCATAAATATATGACAAATATGAACAAATTTAATCCAAGAATAACATTTTGAATGGGATTCCGGGGTAAAACATAGGGTAGACTAACTATAGTATTTTAAATATTACCTAACTTCAACATTATATCCGTAGAAAATAATTATGCAACGTTATTCAAGAACTCTTCTTGATCACTGGGTGGGCGGATTCATGCCTTTTAATTTCATTTTAATAAAATACTATAATATCGTACTGACACAGCAATATAGTAGCTTATTTTCTTAACATTTCAGCTTCGTGCCTTTGACCAAAAGAGTGGGAAATGACGAGAGATTCAAGGAAGGGTTATTGATCCTCTTGTCCCCGGTTTTGCATTTTACAACGGCAATAAAATGAATCAATTCGTCTCCACACCATACTCCTTTGGATTTGCACAGTATAAATTATAAGCTGGATGTGTAAAAATGTGTATTTTAACGTCCATGACTTTCAATGAAAACACTAGTAAATATAGTAAATTACCGTGTAAAACTACAAATTTTAATTAAGAGTACAATATTAGATAACAACAAAAACTTGTAACTGCATACATGGTGTAATCAAACAACACCGATTCACAACGGTGAATGGTGGCCTATAGCTGACAATAAAACTGACGTGTACAGTTGCAGACGGTATAGACAGTTAAGCCGAGACACGGGTAATGGTGGCCTCTACCAGACAGACGATAACAATGACGTGTACAGTTGCAGACGTTATAGCCAGTTAAGCCGAGACATGGGTAAGTCCATTAAGCCGACGACAGTTACAGTGTAAGGGTGGCCTCTACCAGACAGACGATAACAATGACGTGTACAGTTACAGACGTTATAGCCAGTTAAGCCGAGACATGGGTAAGGGTGGCCTCTACCAGACAGACGATAACAATGACGTGTACAGTTACAGACGTTATAGCCAGTTAAGCCGAGACACGGGTAATGGTAGCCTCTACCAGACAGACGATAACAATGACGTGTACAGTTACAGACGTTATAGCCAGTTAAGCCGAGACACGGGTAATGGTAGCCTCTACCAGACAGACGATAACAATGACGTGTACAGTTGCAGACGGTATAGCCAGTTAAGCCGAGACACGGGTAAGGGTGGCCTCTACCAGACAGACGATAACAATGACGTGTACAGTTGCAGACGGTATAGCCAGTTAAGCCGAGACACGGGTAATGGTAGCCTCTACCAGACAGACGATAACAATGACGTGTACAGTTACAGACGTTATAGCCAGTTAAGCCGAGACACGGGTAAGGGTGGCCTCTACCAGACAGACGATAACAATGACGTGTACAGTTACAGACGTTATAGCCAGTTAAGCCGAGACACGGGTAAGGGTGGCCTCTACCAGACAGACGATAACAATGACGTGTACAGTTACAGACGTTATAGCCAGTTAAGCCGAGACACGGGTAAGGGTGGCCTCTACCAGACAGACGATAACAATGACGTGTACAGTTACAGACGTTATAGCCAGTTCAGCCGAGACACGGGTAAGGGTGGCCTCTACCAGACAGACGATAACAATGACGTGTACAGTTACAGACGTTATAGCCAGTTAAGCCGAGACACGGGTAATGGTAGCCTCTACCAGACCGACGATAACAATGACGTGTACAGTTACAGACGTTATAGCCAGTTAAGCCGAGACACGGGTAAGGGTGGCCTCTACCAGACAGACGATAACAATGACGTGTACAGTTACAGACGTTATAGCCAGTTAAGCCGAGACACGGGTAAGGGTGGCCTCTACCAGACAGACGATAACAATGACGTGTACAGTTACAGACGTTATAGCCAGTTAAGCCGAGACACGGGTAAGGGTGGCCTCTACCAGACAGACGATAACAATGACGTGTACAGTTGCAGACGGTATAGCCAGTTAAGCCGAGACACGGGTAATGGGTGGCCTCTACCAGACAGACGATAACAATGACGTGTACAGTTACAGACGTTATAGCCAGTTAGTTAAGCCGAGACACGGGTAAGGGTGGCCTCTACCAGACAGACGATAACAATGACGTGTACAGTTGCAGACGGTGTAGCCAGTTAAGCCGAGACACGGGTAAGGGTGGCCTCTACCAGACAGACGATAACAATGACGTGTACAGTTACAGACGTTATAGCCAGTTCAGCCGAGACACGGGTAAGGGTGGCCTCTACCAGACAGACGATAACAATGACGTGTACAGTTACAGACGTTATAGCCAGTTAAGCCGAGACATGGGTAAGGGTGGCCTCTACCAGACAGACGATAACAATGACGTGTACAGTTACAGACGTTATAGCCAGTTAAGCCGAGACACGGGTAAGGGTGGCCTCTACCAGACAGACGATAACAATGACGTGTACAGTTGCAGACGGTATAGCCAGTTAAGCCGAGACACGGGTAATGGTAGCCTCTACCAGACAGACGATAACAATGACGTGTACAGTTACAGGCGTTATAGCCAGTTAAGCCGAGACACGGGTAAGGGTGGCCTCTACCAGACAGACGATAACAATGACGTGTACAGTTACAGACGTTATAGCCAGTTAAGCCGAGACATGGGTAAGGGTGGCCTCTACCAGACAGACGATAACAATGACGTGTACAGTTACAGACGTTATAGCCAGTTAAGCCGAGACACGGGTAAGGGTGGCCTCTACCAGACAGACGATAACAATGACGTGTACAGTTACAGACGTTATAGCCAGTTAAGCCGAGACACGGGTAATGGTAGCCTCTACCAGACCGACGATAACAATGACGTGTACAGTTACAGACGTTATAGCCAGTTAAGCCGAGACACGGGTAATGGTAGCCTCTACCAGACAGACGATAACAATGACGTGTACAGTTGCAGACGGTATAGACAGTTAAGCCGAGACACGGGTAATGGTAGCCTCTACCAGACAGACGATAACAATGACGTGTACAGTTACAGACGTTATAGCCAGTTAAGCCGAGACACGGGTAAGGGTGGCCTCTACCAGACAGACGATAACAATGACGTGTACAGTTACAGACGTTATAGCCAGTTAAGCCGAGACATGGGTAAGGGTGGCCTCTACCAGACAGACGATAACAATTACGTGTACAGTTACAGACGGTATAGCCAGTTAAGCCGAGACACGGGTATTGGTATCCTCTACCAGACAGACGATAACAATGACATGTACAGTTGCAGACGGTGTAGCCAGTTAAGCCGAGACACGGGTAATGGTAGCCTCTACCAGACAGACGATAACAATGACGTGTACAGTTACAGACGTTATAGCCAGTTAAGCCGAGACACGGGTAAGGGTGGCCTCTACCAGACAGACGATAACAATGACGTGTACAGTTACAGACGTTATAGCCAGTTAAGCCGAGACACGGGTAAGGGTGGCCTCTACCAGACAGACGATAACAATGACGTGTACAGTTGCAGACGGTATAGCCAGTTAAGCCGAGACACGGGTAAGGGTGGCCTCTACCAGACAGACGATAACAATGACGTGTACAGTTGCAGACGGTATAGCCAGTTAAGCCGAGACACGGGTAAGGGTGGCCTCTACCAGACAGACGATAACAATGACGTGTACAGTTACAGACGTTATAGCCAGTTAAGCCGAGACACGGGTAAGGGTGGCCTCTACCAGACAGACGATAACAATGACGTGTACAGTTGCAGACGGTATAGCCAGTTAAGCCGAGACACGGGTAAGGGTGGCCTCTACCAGACAGACGATAACAATGACGTGTACAGTTGCAGACGGTATAGCCAGTTAAGCCGAGACACGGGTGAGGGTGGCCTCTACCAGACAGACGATAACAATGACGTGTACAGTTACAGACGGTATAGCCAGTTAAGCCGAGACACGGGTAAGGGTGGCCTCTACCAGACAGACGATAACAACGACGTGTACAGTTACAGACGTTATAGCCAGTTCAGCCGAGAAATAACAATTTTTTTTATTTATATGTAACGATACAATTGGAACTTGTCAAGAAGCTTTACACCTGTGATATTTATGCAACTGTTTTATAAATAAATTATTATTATTTTTCATATTTACATTTTATATTTTTATATTTTTCAATCCATATCGATTTGTGATGAGATAGCTTTGTTGCGATATATTGCATGTAGTATTTATAAGGGTTCCATCCCTCACGATCTACGACGTGAAATTAAACGATTCAATCACAGTTCTACAAGCATTGTGACCCGTCAACAACGGACGAGGGTATTGGAAACACAATTATTCTTTTGTTAGACCGATGAATCCAAACATAAATTTAACAACTTAATTTGCATCCGTAAACATGAGTAATTACTTGTAATGCAGTATCATAAAATTATATGTATAGTTAAAACCTTGTTAAACTGTACAATTGAATCTATAATGCCAGCTGTAATTAAACCATATGTGAAAGACCTGAATTTAGGTATCTCATAAGAATAGCATTACATTTTCGGGAGCATTCCAAAGGGGTGGAGCCCTTTTCTTTCAGGTAAACTTAAAATATTATACATCCGATATAATATCCTCCTATGGCGATATTTTGCGATTTTTTCTACAAAAATGTTTGTACTGTATTTAGTTCCCTTTGGGAATTAGATTAGATCATGGATATGTCTAAATAGAATATTTTCAGTTCATCTAAACAGCTATTCTTATGTTTCAAATTTTGGTCATTTAAATTGCTAACACCCCTCAGAGCTAAGACATATCCATGTCAATAATCTCTAGAGAGCTGAATATATAACATGTAGTAAATATGCATTAAATTCTGCTAATACTAAATGTTGATTCATCACGGTTCTTCATTAATAATATTTAGATTCAAATTCTGTCATAGTAGTAAGTATCTTTGTTCTTAACACTGAGTCTTACAGTCCGTTGAGGATGGCATAGTTACTATCTATCAGTAAGTCCATCCACAACGGATAATATAAATAGTTCCTTTTTAAAAACAGAACAGCTGTTTCCTACTTACTAGTTGTTTGCAGCCCTCTATATTGACCTGCGATACAGTAATGCTGACTTTCATATAAAACAAATCGAATAAACAAAATTGACCGAATTGATGGTTATAAAATATACAAATACTAGTGAATGTTGATTAAAGCAATTCCAAATTAACGGTCACAAATGGTTCATCACCTGGGAAGGTCTAGGACGACAATTAACTTTTATTTTTTACAACTATCCTGTCAACACCCAAGAGTTGAAATTTTTAGTTTCGGAAAATTCGAAAAGGTTTAATTAAAATTAAAGGTTAAAATACGTGTAGTGCCGTCGGTGATCTTAAGTTAAGGTACTGATGACCAAGGTTTCGGACTTAAAAGTCCATTATCAAGTCAGAAGACCACATTTAAAATTTATCCTCAACACTGATGTAGTGATGAGTCGTCTTGAAAACACTTACACACACACGGAAACATAGATATACATAATACATTAAATTTGGCCAAATTATGGTTATGGTTTAATTAAGACGCATGATATAAACTCACTGTTCATTGCTCATCATCATCATGCATCAAAAAAGGGATGAAGAACTGTATGTGATTGACATTGTTACATACATAACTTTTGAACATTGTGAAGATAAAATTATTGTGTTGTCAATAAACTGTCTAATTTTAATCAAAATCGTTAGACCAAAAACACGGTAGGGGCTGAACTACCAAAAATGAAAAATTGCCTGGAGATACGGTGACTATATATATACATGCCAAATTTCATCTAAATCGGACCAACGGGGTAGGCTGTGGCACTGTACACATCCAGACACACACACGGACACACGGACACACGGACGGACAGACATCACGTCAAAACCCACTTTTTTGGATTCAGGGGACCCCAAAACGGATATATCCACCCTCAACTCAAATTCGAAAATTTTGACGAAAACAATACTTTCTCCATATACTATGTATAAGGGGAGAAAGTAAAAAAATGAGAAAAATACACACGCAAGCTCACCTTTAAATCTCTATATATAAAAATGTATGTATGTTCTATATGCGTTGACAAACTGCTCATCCGATCGCCATGAAAGTTGTTCTATATGTGTATGTTCTATATGCGTTGACAAACTGCTCATCCGATCGCCATGAAAGTTGTTCTATATGTGTACGGGAAGGTTTTAGTGAAAAAATCGAAAACTCCATAAGTTTCCATTTTATGGCGTTTTAAATTTCTAACCTTATGGGATCTAAGTTTGTTTACAAATTTTCTACTATCAAAACATTTGATTTCTTAAGCTACCGCTGTTGGTTTACTATCCATCAGCAACATGCTTTACTATCCAATGCCATCTGAATCATTCATTAATTTAAAACTATGATGTAAATATGTTCTGTTCAAAATGAACAGCTTTATTCGCCACGTTAATAGTTTGCGGTTTTTGGGGATTATGTGTTTATATTTTCTTCTGTCTAATTAAACATCACGTGTTTATATGTTGGCCAAATAAAAATTAATTACAATGTTTACACGTATTACATTTATTATAATAATCAGCTGTTATATATCTTTCCTATAAAATTCGTATTACAGTTAGGTTTGGCTAGGGTTTAGGTTGGAATAGAAAATTGTGAATTAATTCACTCAAATTTATGTGTTGTGGGAATGTTATTAATATGTCTTAACGTTTCAGTATTGTTATTCACTATGCCACGACCCAGAATATCTATAAAACGAAGCTGTAATGCTATTCGACTTCAGAACGTGACCAATCTTAAAGTATATTTACCGTACGAAGTTCACCGGCTCAGCTAGTATAATACTGAATATACGCGAGACGAGACTGACACGGACATCACTCAAAACTTATTTCGTAAACTTTGTCTAAAACAATACTTTCTCCTAGTACTCATGTATAAATGGAATGAAGTAAAAATCTTATTATGTTATTCCCTAGACAACCACGTTTAATTTAACAACTCAACCGTAATAATGTTGTCACAAAACTATCATTGTTCTTCTCAAACTGAATATTTCACCACAAATCTACGACTCAATTAATACCGTAGATACTTTTTATGAAAGTAAACGAATTCCGTCGCGCGCGTGCAGTCCCGATTCTTCTATCTGTGAGTTGAAACTCACATTTAGGGTGTTTTACCAATATCAGTGTCAGTTTGAAGTATATATAAAAAATATATAACTCCTTCTACTCCTAGGAGTTGCAATACTCTAATTACGCTAAAAATATTTTTGTGTTCTAAAACTGATAAACTTTGCAAAAGAAGAAATCTTTTCAAAGAAATAAATTACAACTGATCATAATGCTCTAGGGTCACATGAAGCTGAGTCGGCTCTTTCTGAGCCAAAACAGACGCTTGAAAGATATCGGCGGAGGTGAACGTATTTGTATCTACATGCTGAGGGTGTTTGGTGATAAAAATAGTTCATTTTTTATCAAAAAACTTATTCTGCTAGCCATTGTACTATCTAGAAATACAATAACTCTTCACGAATATATAAACAACACAATAAATAAATAAAACAACAGAAAGCCAACAATGATACAGCTTATCTGTCGATGAAATAAATATCGTCAAAATTAAGTATACCTGGCAAGATATAATTTCCCCTCTAAACTTGTATTACTTTTTATTTTAGCTAGTGATTGTTTGGGCCAAACCAATAATTTCCGATAATGGTCACATAATTAGTATTAATAAATAAGGTATAAACCCTATAAACACTTGTAATGAGGTACTAATCCTCATTACTAATCCATTACTAATCATTACTAATCCTCATTACTATCCTTAACTATCCTGTCAATGTTATGTATGTAGCTAGTGGATCCAGAATATTTAGTTATAAAATAAAAATTAAATGAGATTGATTTAACGAGTTACGCTAGTGTGAGTGGACAGAATTGTATTAAATTTATATTATTCCCAACTTTGTAATCGAATAGTAATAGTAGACTGCTGTACTGAGTGTGCAGGTATGCTGTAGTGAGAGTTGTTTTAAATGGTAATATTGATTTATTACGGACGTTAAATAAGTAAAATCACATACCAAATTTTATCAAGTTATGTCAATAATTAAGGGAGTTATATCAATTTATCTATTGTCCATAAGAATTACATAGGTGATGAGTACGTAGATTTGCTGCCATTAAAAAATCGAATTTGGGGGTTGTATGGATGTACGTATTAATAAAACTGTTTGTTTTTAAAGAATATTTAAGTATATAATTGAGTTATTGATTTTTATTTATTCTCCATAAGATTGACATTAGAGAGCGTACAGTGTTATGAATACTAAATTGTGTGTTTTTGAGCTGAATCAAATGGTAAAAAGAAAAATAATACTTTTAAAAAAGTTATTCGTTAAAAATTTAAAACACAATTTTTGGGTAGAAACCCCCCAAAGTGTAGTTAATGAAATCCGATTGCGTTGCCAAACAAACTTATCAATTATATTACAAAAAGGAACAACTCCATCGAAATTTATAATATTCAGACAATAATTGCGTCCGTTTTCGTTAATGCTTATAAATATAAATACTCGTTTATACATACATAGAATTTTGAACTGCTATTGTGGTCCCGGGCTTAACTGCAACCATATGAGTCATGTGAATAGCTAGCTCTATTTTCCTATAGAGGCTCCCAAGGGGGAAAAGAACCCAAATGAGATAAGCAAAAGCTAGTCATGCAATACTTTCTCCATAAATTTCACAGATAACGGCAGACAGTTTCATGATACCTGAATCCTTAAACTAATAATTTATTTGTAAAAAAGGTTTTTAATTCTAGTTGTGTTGTAAAAACATATATATACAAAACACCCCCGCAACAGACCTGCGCATTCAGCGAATTTCTAAAACAATAATATAAGAATAATGATATATGACAAGTTTTATAAAACTCTGTCCATAAACGTAAGAATTATTTGCCCATTCTCCGTAGGATTGACATGGGAATGAGTGTGCAGGTTTGCTGCTGTGAGGAACACTGAAAGTAGGCATTTCTATCATAAACAATTTTTATTTTTAAAATTTATACCAACTTTCATCAACATCTGTCCATAAATAAAGGAGTTTGCCTATTCCCTATATGATTAAAATCCGAAAAGAGTATGCAGGTTTGCTGCCATGATAAACACATAAACTATGATCTTTAAGCATAAACGGGTGGGTATCAACAATATGAAAGTAAATGCCAAGTTTAATCTAAAAATATTGATTGATATGGGAAATATTAATTTTTCCTCTTCCTCCATAAAATTAACATTGGAGCCCCAAAATACAACATACTGTGTTTAGATTATTTAATATCTCGGTAACCGTTGGAAATATAAAAAAAATAAGAAACTCAAGGGTGCAGTTTTTTAAGCTGATTCTAATGTTGAAAGGTAAAATTTGAAATTTTTTAAAATGACATGAGAATAATGCAAAAAACCATTTTGGGGTACGAAACCCCCCCAAAATACCCCTTCCGATTAACCGATATGTCTGGATTACGAACTCGTCCGAGCAAATGAAGGAATACACGTTTCTACCAAATTTGGTTTCGATCGGACCATTTTTACGAGAGTTATCGTGTTAACGCAATTAATATTATATAGTAAAAATTATTATTTCATTTATTAACCAATATTTTTGGATAAAACTTCATATTTAGCTTAATTTGGTTGAGGTTCATCAATTTATGCTTAAAAATCATAGTTTATGTGTTTATCATGGCAGCAAACCTGCATACTCTTTTCCCATCTTAATCATATGGAGGATAGGCAAACTCCTTTATCTATGAACAGATGTTGATGAAAGTTGGTATAGATCTTAAAAATATAAGTTTTTGATGGTATAATGCCTACTCTCAGTGTTTCTCACAGCAGCAAACCTGCACACTCTTTCCCATGTTAATCTTATGGAGAATAGGCAAATAATTCTCATGTTTATCGACAGGACTAAACTTGTCGTATATTATTATTATTATATTATTGATTTGGAAATTCGCTGAGTAAGCAGGTCTGCTGCGACGGGGGTATTTACTATTATGTTCGAGTGGGTATAAACTTTATGAAGCTTTTATGTGGTAATTTAGAGATAATTATTAAAATAAATGAAAATTCGCTAAGATTCAGGTCCGTTGCAAACAAAAAACTCGTATGTTTTAAATTCATATAAAACATTCCTTGAACATATTTTAACCCACCTAAGTTAAATAAGCCTAATAATTTGATAAATGGGGTTCTTGAAAATTAAATACATAAATTATGCACACTTCACAAACAAAAATTGAATTTTAAGTTTATCCTATAGGATGAGGAAATGAAAGGGATCGATAAAACATAATGATTTGAAACTCTGCTGTATTTGCTAAGTGTTGATCTGCGCACGTTGTGACGTTGGTTTCATTTGCTCGAGTCAAACATAACACGTAGGCATAACAATGGATTTTGAATAAGCTTATAGTTCCGCCATGAATAATAATGACAGAGGAAAATTGTGGTATATAATTGAGCTTAAAGTAATAAGGCGCCAACATACTATCTACCTTAAGACTGTGGCTATCTTAAAGAATGCGAGAGCTTAAATCCAGCCCTTAACCGAGATCTGTCTGATAAATGGTTGATTACTTTAAAAGCTCCTTCGTAAGAAAATAATTTATGGATTTGTTTTCATGGACCAGCGGTAAATTGTTATTATACAAACAAAACCACCAACACAAAATAACAAGCCCAATGTCACAACACCGAATATTATTTATCAGCCTGTTTTAGAAAACTTTACCGCAACGGTACTCGACCATTTATTTTTTCAGATTTAGTAATACATTGTTAAATTCTACTTAAAATATTTTTTAATATTCACCAAAAATAATATAATTTCAATAGCACTAATAATCTCAAAAAATCGTACAGTTATACTAATTTATTAGTGGCCACCAATTTTCTTCCAAGATATTGGCGAGAAAGCACCTTGCTTTGATCAGATCTGTCAAAGTCCAAAGCGTCAAAGAGGAAAATGCTTAAACTTTAAGGCTATTTTAACACAACAATAATAACATAAGCGAATATACAATACTATAATACGAGCAAGGTTTGTATGTATATATATATATATATATATATATAAAGATTTTCGAGATGGTTGTGTATAAAAGATTATTTTATCATATTAAAAATTACATTACACCTTATCAGCACGGATTTTTTCCTGGTAAATCTATTACTACCAATCTTCTCTGTTTTTCTGATTTTTGCACTTTTTCTTTGGACAATAGCGGACAAGTGGATGTTGTATATACAGATTTTTCGAAAGCCTTTGATAAGGTTAACCACTTGAAACTTTTGAAAAAGTTAAATTATTATGGTCTCTCCATTAATGGTGTCAAGTTTTTTTCTTCTTATCTGCATAATAGAAAACAGTTCGTCAAGTATTCTGGGTGGTTTTCTAAGGAATTCAATGTCTAGTCTGGAGTCCCGCAAGGCTCAAACCTCGGACCATTATTGTTTTTTATCTTTATCAATACCATTGTTGACTGCGTGAGGTCGAGTAAATTCTTACTTTATGCTGATGACATAAAGCTCTTTCATGAAATTAGGTCCATTGAGGATTGTAATAGACTTCAGGATGACTTGGATCGCTTAGTGTTGTGGAGTCAGTGTGGACTAAGATTCAATGTCAATAAATGCTATACGGTGAGATATACTAGAAGGAGACACGTTATTCAGTATCAATATTCAATTGGAAATTCTATATTATCAGTGAAGACTCAGGCTAATGATCTTGGTGTAATATTTGATGAGAAGTTTTCATTTTGTCCTCATGTTACTGATTCTTGCAAATCCGCGTACCGTACGTTGGGTTTTATTTGCCGATCTGGTCAGTTTTTCAGGAATGGGTCAACACTTAAACTTTTATATAATTCTCTTGTTCGATCTAAGCTAGAATTTGGATTTCTTATATGGAATCCTTATCAGCGCTTTCTAGTTGATATGGTTGAGAAAATACAGGCCAAGTTTTTACGATTTTTATATTTTAAAGAATTTTGTTTTTACCCATTTTTTGTTCCATTCGCCCAGTTACTTATTCATTTTAAAATTGACAGTCTGTGCAAAAGAAGACATCTGGGACTTCTGATATTTTTGTTTAAGTTGGTTAGAGGTTCGGTGGACTGTGGAGAGTTGTTGGAGCGCCTCGACTTCCTTGTGCCAAGACCCGTATCCAGAGTCCGTACACTGTTTAGCCCACACTTTTCTAGTACAAGCCTGTGCAGTCAGAGCCCCATTAATACTATGTTGCGGCTTTATAATGGTCTATCTGATGATACTGATATTTTTTTCAACCTTGAAGTCTTACACCGCGGGGATAAAGCAATCTGTCTCAGACATTTTTTATGAATGATTAATTAGTAATTGTTACTGATTATTGTATTGCTGTCCATTTAGAGCCTTATCTCCTGTCTCATTTTAAGTTTTTAAAGCTTGAAGTCCCAAAGAATAGTTTTTTACTGTCCTGCGTTGTATAAACTTATTTATTTTTATTTATCTGCAATTATAATTTATTTGTATTAGAATATTGTGTTGTAAATAGGTTCAATATATTTAATTGTGATTCCTAAAACGTAATAGCCTATATTTTGTAAATTGATTAAGTTACGAGCCATTGTTCTATAATATTTATGTATGTAAGATGCTGCAATTTAATTGAAAAGTAAATTCTGTTTTGTAACATTAAATAAATAAATAAATATATATATATATAAATTTTAACGACTATTTTTTGGACTCTGGGCACCTAAAGAAGAAAAAATAACATGGTCCCGGGCTTAAGTCTTACCATGAGACCTACGGTAATAGCTTCTTCCCTATGGGAAATTCGCTAAAACAGCTGACAGGTGCTATTGGGGTTTGAACAAACTGCTGAACAGCAAACTACTAAGTAAGACGACAAAAATCAGAATTTATAAGATCATATTACAACCAATAATTCTGTATGGCTGTGAAGTTTGGGCACTTACAAACTCTTCAGAAAAAAAGCTTATAACTTTTGAAAAAAAGTTCTAAGAAAAATATTTGGACCTATTTATGAAGCAGGAGTTTGGAGAATCAGGAAAAATAGAGAACTAAGAGAGAGCTATCATGAGCCGGACATAGTTGCGTTAATAAAAAGCAAGCGCCTAAGGTGGCTGGGCCACATATTGAAAAGAGACAACTCCAGCTTGATAAAACAGGTTTACAACGGCAGGCCCGGTGGTAAAAGACCTCTTGGAAGACCGAGACTGCGGTGGAGAGATCAAGTGTTAAAGAACACAAGATTTTTGGGAGCAACAGTGGAATTGGCAGAAGATAGAGAAGAATGCAGGCGAGTCGTTGGCGAGGCTAAAAACCATCTTGGGTTTACATGGCCACATGAGTAAGAGTGAGAGTAAGTAAACTGCTGGTTCTAATCTGTTGCTGTACCCCAAAAATGGTTTTTTGCGTTTTTCACATGTAATTTTTAAAAATTTCAAATTTTATCTTTCATCATTAGAACCACCTTGATAAAACTACACAATTTAGTTCTTTAAAGGTTTTCTCTATCTCCAACGGTTACCGAGATATTTAAAAATCTAAACACAGTACGTTGTATATTTAGGGCTCCAATGTTAATCTTATGAAGAACTAGTGTTACCCGGCGAACTTCGTACCGCCTAAAACTAATGTATACAATTTTATAGAACCTTTCAAATCATTTCATCACAGCTTATAATTTTTTAAACACTAAAATTATAAAACCTGACACTGCACCATTTTCTGCCCTCTGGGTCGGAGCCCTTTGGTATATTAATTTCAATTCTATTCTAGTAGCCTGAATCAACTTATAGTAACAGTAGAACATTATTGCAGAAATTGTTTTCGAAAAAGGGGGCTTTGTGATTGGGTCAGTTTGAGGGATGGAAATGGAGTAACCATCCTCACCATAGCAAAACATCAGAGGATACTGCAAATCATCATACGATCTGTGAGTTTCACTAATACGCTGCAGTCTATCCGATCTACTCTTCATTATAATGTCTCTTTTTTCAAATTCTTGGCCTACAATAACTGCACCAACTTCTCCTGTTACTGGTTCATTATACCTGCCTCTATGGGCATTGACAGACTTTTTATCCGCATGAATGGCCATTTTGAACTGTCTACTTGGTTCTGTCTCACTTTCAATGTCACATTTAATCTCTTATCTGATTCATAACAGATGCCATGGTCATATTTAAATCCAGAGTGGTGTTTGCAGAACACAGTTTGTTTTTACGATGCTGGCGTATTTCGTTATTTCTGTCATATTTTGAAACTGCAACTATGTTTACTTCTGGATTTTGGAGTGTGTATCTTTTAACAGCCACTCAATTTACCTCAGGGTTTTCTTGCGTGTTCTTCTTAACTGCAGCTCGGTTGACTTCTGGATGTGTCTTTTTATACTTAGCTGCAGACTCACGTAGTTGTTTTAAACGTGGCAAATTCGAGAATCGCCCTCTCCGCTTGGTTATTTTCTTGTTTACATCTACATTGTCTTCCTTATGTTGTTTCATAGGGAGGTTCTTCAGGTTGTGAAGAAGGTTTTCATTTTAATCTCTTAGGTGTTAGTTGCACTGTTTGTTAGGTGCCGTGTTCATCAAAGTTTACCATCTCACTTCCATTGCTTGGTAATCTTCCAGTCATTTTGACAGGTGTTGCCTCGAGAACGTCAAAGTTCCCATTACTAAGACTTCCACTAAACAGTATATGGTAATATGGTACTCTCAAGCTGAACCTTCTCTTACAAAGCTCTGGAGTAAAATACCATTGTGGTGCACTCTGAATACACAGTGGTAAATGTCAGATGCTGCAATTAACTCGCATGCTGAACAATATGTGGTTGGTTTTAGCATCTCAATCCGATAGTGTTCAGGTGAGGTATAATTTTCTCCTTTTGAAACATGATTTAAAATTTAAAATTTATGCCAATTAGCCGAAACGTAGGTTACAATTTTTCCCCTGACTTCATTTGTGAACAGATTATTTCCATGAAGTAGATAGCATGTTGCGTGAAAGACATGACCCATCTGGGGGCATTACAACAACACTAAACAGAGAATTATTTTCTCTGTAAAATACTAACTGTCCATTTCAAAAGATTTTAATCAAATATTGTATAAAAAATAAGAGAAGAACACTACGAAAATCACTAAAATGATTTAAGATCAAAGATCACAATTCAAACTGAAACCGTATCACAGTAAATAAAAAACATAAACAAACCAACAAAACCAGCTGTATGCTGAAGTTTGACAGTAATAAATAGAATAGATTATCTTCTTACAATTTTTCTATATGAATGACTTTTTATACCTAGTCCATTATAAAGTGTTTTTAATAGCTCAAAGTACAATCTAATTTGACTTGAAAATTACATAGTTAAATTATTATTATTACTATGTTTTATTAAATAAATTAATATAATATTCATAAGGTGTTTAGATGTCTTTGGGTTAGTGTTTTCTGTATGTTTTGCTTGCTTCTTTGGCTTGACTCAACGGTAAAGCTCAAACACTTGCTTTTTAATATGGTAACTTTAAAGACGTTTAGGGTAGAGATTTATGGGAAAATTGTCACAAAAACTATTACACTTTCCTATTTTAATCTAAAGAATATATACGGGTACATCCAAAGTTTCACCTCTCTAGCTAGACGGGATGTGAGAGAATTATTAGTGATGAGTGAGTGAGAGCTTTGACGCACACACACACACACACGCACACAATCAAATATTCTATAATAATACAAAATAAGGTATCAACCTTTTAGACATATCCGATAGCAAAAGGAAAATATAAAAATATACAACAGCTGATTATTATTATTATTATTATAAACGTAATTTGTATAAACATTGTCATTATTTATAATTCCGCCAACAAATAAACATTTGATTTTTAATCATAAAACATAGTCACAAAAATTCGTTCTGAGAAATATTACATTTATACAGTAATTAGATACCATTAAGTACTTAATATTTTATGCTTGCTTCTTTGGCTTGCTCAATGGTTCAAATAAAAACAGCTGCTGTTTAAATCTTAAAAGGTAAGATACATATGTTGGAATCCAAAACAAAATTATTTCCCCATAAGATTAACATGGGAACTTTGAAGGCGTATAGGGTGGAGATTTATGGGAAAATCGTCACAAAAACTATTAGACTTTCCTATTTTAGGCCTAAAGAATCAGTATACCAAATTTCAGCCTCCTAGGTAATCGGGAAGTGGGAGAATTAGTGATGAGTGAGTCAGGGCTTTGAATTTTATATATTAAGATAAAGAAAAATTAATTTTTCACTTACTAATTAATATTTTTGGATAAAACTTGATATTTAGCTTCATATGGTTGAGATCCATCCATTTGTGCTTAAAAATTATAGTTTATGTGTTTATCATGGCAGTTAACCTGCATACTCTTTTCCCATGTTAATCATAAGGAAAATAGAAAAATTCCTTTATTTATAAACTGATGTTGAAACTTGTAATAAATGGTTAAAATAAAATTTGTTTATGCTATAAATGCCTACTTTCAGTGTTTTTTGCAGCGGAAAACCTGTATACTTTTTCTCATGTACTCATATATTAATCGACTGATATTGATAAAACTTTACATATAATATTATTTTCATATTATTGATTTGGAAATTTGCTGAGTACGCAAGTCTGCTGCGACGGGGATATTTAAAATCTATTCTGTGATGATAGAACATTTAGTAAATTAAAATTAAAAAATCAATCACAAGAGTTAGTCCCTAGTCAGAACAAATATGAACAAATATGGACAAATTACAAACACTCTAAATATAGAATCTATGAGGCAGGTCTAACACCGATCACCTTTTATGTATATTTACAGCGTTGCTGTTCCAACAGGCTTAGCGCTAGGTGGTTAGGGTGAGCTTCTAACTTCTTTTGGTAGCGGTTGCTAAATTTAGTAGTAATCTCTTGTTAACTGATAAAATGTTTGTATCTCAATGTAGAGTTTCATTCTTTATGTACCAGGGGATATTCAGAATATTTCTTATAGATTTGTATTGAAAGCGTTGTATAATTTCAATGTTGGAATTACTTTTGGTGCCCCAAAACTGAACACCATAAGTCCACGTTGGTTTTAATAAAATTTTATATGGTAGTAGTATTTTGTATGTGTGTGTGTGTGTGTGTGTGTCTTGAACACGATGACTATCGTTTAAATGGTCCGATTGAGACCAAACTTGGTAGAGGCGTATATTCCTACATTTGCCAGGACGAGTTCGTAAACTAGACAGGGAAAGAGTATGTAGGTTTGCCGCTGTGAGGAACGCTGAAATAAAAACGCTTATAGCATAAAAAACTTTTATTTTGACAATTTTTACAAATTTTCATCAACATCTGTCCATAAATAAAGGAGTTTACCTATTCTTTATATGATTAACATGGGAAAAGGGTATGAAGGTTACTGCCATGATATATACATAAACTATGATTTTTCAGCATAAATGGATAGATCTCAACCACAAGAAGCTAAATATCGTTTCCAAAAATATTGATTGATAAGAAATATTAATTTTTCCTCATCCTCCTTAAGATTAACATTGGAGCCCGAAAATAAAACGTATTGCGTTTACATTTTTTAATATCTCTGAAACCGTTGGAGATAAAGAAAACTTTAAGGAACTAAATTGTGTAGTTTTTAAGCTGATTTTAATGGTTGAAGATAAAATTGAAAAACTTTTAAATTACATATGAAAAACGCAAAAAGCCCAATTTTTAGTACAAACGCCCAAACTATCCGTTCCGATTGACCGATATGTCTGGTTTACGAACTCGTACGAGGAAATGTAGGAATACACGTCTCTACCACATTTAGTCTCGATCGGACCATTTTTACGAGAGTTATCGTGCAAATATTTAGATTTTATGTAAGTTTTGTAGTAAATAATACGAGACAGAACAAGTACAATGAGTTAAATAAGAATTATATTCCTTCGCCCGGCGTGGTTAGCGTAGCCAACCATGCCGTCGTCTACATAATTAGATGAGGTATTTCTGTTCTCATATATATAGCCATAAGACTCATTTATTACTACTCTACGATAACCTATCCTATTATCTCTTAATTGAGTACTTATATCAATTAAGCAGAGACAACTGAAGACCGTTTGATTTACGTGACCACTCTTTATTTTACGGTACAGAATGACATCCTGGAATTAGTGGCAAGGATGAGAACAAAGAGGGAATAGTAGGCCCAGGTCATTCCCCGTTATTGGTCCACTTTGACAATGAGAATATACGACCTGGCTCCAAGCACAATTTTACTTGGGTAAGGTTCAGATGCCTCCATGATCCATACAGTGTTATTTTCTCCATCACTTCGATACATGTGAATATTTTTTATTCCATGTTTTGGACGCCAAATATTTAAATAATAAATAATAAATAAAACGCAAATATTTTAAACTATTTTCTAATAAAAGTTCTACTTCTATAAAATAAATAGTGGCGGAGGTTTTACCGCCCCTGAAAAATGTATATCAAGCTGGTTATAGACGCACTCTGACGTATTTTGACCAGTAACGACTTAGCTTACAAGCTTACAAAAGCTTGTTTCAACATTCTCAACTACCTTAACACAATTTCAAACAATGTAAAATTCACCATTAAACAGATAATAATACAACAAATTTCTTGAGTTACCAATCTTCAGAAGGGACTAATAGACATAAATTCAAAATATACCAAAAACAAACACAAACAAATTTGATTGTATCAGCAAAAAGCTACCATCAGCAACACAAAACAGCAACATTTCGATCAATGATTTACAGACTGTCTCATGTACCAGAACAGAAAGAATTTGAACATGAATAAAAAATTATTAAGAATCTAGCTAAATTAAAAGGATATAAAAGTGCGAAATAAAAGCAGAAAAAAGTATTTCCAAAATCTTCCGTGTTTTGATAGAAAACGTATTCATTCTATTGATTTAAACCACTGTAACTAACCAATTAATTGGTGTAAATTAAATTTCTCTTTTGCTTTTCAAACCTCATTACGTTTTTAACAAAATCAGTTAATCACAGCCTAATAATAACTGTATGGATAATTAAACAGTAAATGAGCGGCTAAAACAATTATTGAGGTTGGCTAAAAGACCATAAACGGCGTTCGCTTAGTTGGCAGACGCCGTAGCCGAGTGGTAGGTAGCGTGTCGGCCTCAAGATCTGAAGGGCGCGAGTTCCATCCCCGCCATCTGCGATACTTTTGTTCAGTGATATATTAATTATGGTGTATTAAATCGGTTTTTTAAACCACATAAATGTTTTTATTGAGTAATAAATGTGTTTTAATTTTTCTAATTAACTTGTATAATATATGTCTTATTCTATACGAACAAAACTCAGTCACCAGGCACTATATATATATATATATATATATATATATATATATATATATATATATATATATATATATATATATATATATATATATATATATATATATATATATATATATATATATATATATTTGCACACGGATCTCGAAAACGGCACAAAGGATTTTCTTTAAATTTTGGAAATAACTAATTTCTGAGTAGAAAATAAGTTCTAGATAGGTCTAACGTCCAGAAAAATTCTGGTTTTCTTGAAATATTAAGTTATAAATCTAAAAAATTAACATTAGGCTTATGAAGAATCAAAATGTAAACAATACAAATCAAAACATCTGTTTGCAACCGTTTGACAGTTGTTGATTGAAGATGGTGGTGAACAATATGTGTATAGAGGTTTTGCATAAATATTTATTTTATGTATGTAATAAATGCAAAATTATCAGTTTACTAAACAATTCGTGAAAACTTAATAACTGTGCGAAATAAAAGCAGAAAAAAAGTATTTCCATAATCCAAGGTCCAACGGTAGCGTGTTGGCCTCCTAAACGAAGGCCCGAGTCCCATCCCAATCAGGGGCAATACTTTTTGTTCAGTGCTATATTAACTATGGTGTAACTAAGTCGGTTTTTAAACATAAAATTGTTTTCATTGAATAATAAATGTATTTTAATTTTTCTAATTAATTTTTATAATGCATGTCTTACTCTATACGAGCAAAACTTGGTCACCAGGTACTAATATAATAGGTTAATTTAATAGGTTTAAAATGGGAGTTTAACAAGAGTAAGCAGGTGTGCTGCTGTGAGGAACTCTGAAAGTAAGCATTTCTAAGATAAACATTTTTTTTATATAATCACTTACCAAATGCACGGCAATTGCCTTTCAGGTGTCAAATTATTTATAGTAAAAGGTTTTTGGGGATCCCTATGTAAATGTTGCTTTGTTTGTTAGTTTTTCGTAATATGTCTGTAATATGTCGTGTATATGTAAAAGATTTTATAAAAATTTTTATCTTGACGAACACCAACGGTGAAGATTTTTGTTGTGTCATGTGATACCTGTGTTTAGTAGGCTGATGATGGTCTGTGATGGACCGAAACCGGTTCCTGTGAGGAATAAATAATTTGACACCTGAAAGGCAATTGCCGTGCATTTGGTAAGTGATTATATAATTATCTAGGTGTCTAGGCTTTCGAAATAAAAAAATTATTTTGACCACTTATACCAAGTTTCATCAACATCTGTCCATAAATAAAGGATTTTGTCTATTCTCTATTTGATTAATACGGGAAAGGAGTATGCAGGTTAGCTGCCATGACAAACACATAAACTAAGCTTTTTTTGAATAATTGGATGGATTAAAACCGCATGAAGCTAAATATCAAGTTTTGTAAAAAAATATATATTGATAAGTGAAATATTAATTTTTCCTTTTCCTTCATAAGATTAACATTGGAGCCTCAAAATACAACGTACTGTGTTTAGATTTTTTTTAATAACTCGGTAACCATTGGAGATAGAGAAAATTGAAGGAACTTAATTTTATACTTTTTAAGCTGATTCTAACGGTTAAAGATAAAATTTAAATTTTTTAAATTACATATGAAAAACGCAAAAACCCATGTTTGAGTACAGTAAAAACGATCGTTTTAAAAGAATTTTAAATTTATTCACACCACAAACAAAAGCCACAAATTATTCTGAACATAATGCAGTAGACAGAATCAACCCCGTATTTGAGAAAATTCAAGAATAGAAGAAAACTTATAATACACCATTCCCTTCCACTGCACTTCACAACAAAATTAACACAACACGTGTATTAAACTAATTTTATTTTAATAATATATTTTGATTTTGTTACTTTTTACATACGTGAAGTTGGGATTATAGCCCGAAACCTGTCGTGGTACAATAAAATATAATAACTAATTATGAAGGGTGCTATTATTTTTTTTATATTACAACTATATATATATATAAATTTAAGTTAAAAATACACTGTGAACATGAACTAAGTTTCGAAACACGTGTCAGAAATAAAATGTTAAAAGGGAGCACAAGTTCTTTTTATTTAATAATAAACACATATATATATATATTTTACGATTTGCTCTTAAATAATACAGTATTATAAAAATTAATTGAAAAATTAAAACACATTTATTACTCAATGAAAACATTTATAGTTAAAATAAAACTAAATGATTTAATACACCATAATTAATACAATGAAAAAAAAATGTCTGATTAGATTGTTAGTTGTTAACGACATAATTGGCTACGACGTTAGTTACGATGTTTTAACGTATTTTAGAAATGTATTACTGTTTAATTATCCATAGTTTATTATTTGTGATATTATTTTGTTTAATGAGTATGAAAACAAAAGAGAAATTTATTTACATAATTTTGCTTCAAGCAATACAATGAATACGTTTTCTATCAAAACAGAAGAATTTAAATACTTTCTCACTTTATTGACAAAATTTATACTAAACTTTACAAATTGAAAAACAATCCAATTTGAAAATTCATAAGAAAAATTAATGCATAACCTCATATTGTTCCCCGCACCAATCAAATTGTCAAATTAAAACATTTTTTTGTATGTTTACATTTTATTCTAAAGTAATGTTAAATTAGATTATCTTATAGGTTAAACATTTTTGGACATTCTAATAGAACTTATTTTCTACTCGAAATTAGTTATTTCCAAAATTTAAAGAAATTCCTCGTGCCGTTTTCGAGATTTGCAAATATATATTATATTATATATATATATATATATATATATATATATATATATATATATATATATATATATATATATATATATATATATACATATATATATATGTGTGCGTATATATATTTATATGTATATATATATTTAAATATATATTTGTGTGTGTATAACTGTATATGCTTATAGCAAAGAATAACAATATTCTTTGCTTATAGCTTGAACGGTCATTTTACAGATATTCGGAAAGATTTGGGACCCTTACCACCACAAATCACTCCAATAAAAATTAAATTATAAAAAACTGCTAGGTATGCAGGTGTGCTGTAAGGAGGTATTACCCTAATTCTTTAAGCTTAACAAATTTATTAAAAGTACTGGCTGTATCTCTAACAGCTGCTTTCTGACAAATATTTAGCAAAACCTCAAAATTAATTATTTTCATCTTTAAACATTTACTTTTTGGATTTTTCACGTTTTCTCTAAGATAAATAGAGCATGACTAAAAAATTCATCACATTTTTGAAATGTAACATATAAATGAGTAATTCCTCTTTGAATGATGTTCACGTGCCCAATAAGAAGAAACTGCCTCTTTACGGACCATTGGAAATTCGAAACTACGAACAGTATTTACATGACGAATCAAAAAGATTCATGGTTTCCTATACATCTCCATTCCCTTACAATTTGAAAGTCGACAACTTCCAGCTTCTAAGCCAGGTAGGGGCTGGTGCTTTTGGTGTTGTTCTGCTCGTGAAATATAAACTCTTCGGAAGCTTATACGCTATGAAAATATTGCGGAAGAAAGATCTTGTTCTGCACCACCAAGTGAAGAAGGCTTTAAACGAAAAAATGATGCTCCAAACTCTTAACTGTCCTTTTACCATATACCTCTTGTATTTCTCCCAAGATAACGCCAACATTTATTTCATCCTACCCTTCATTTACGGTGGGGAACTGTACAACCGTCTGAGTAGATCCGTAAAATTCAATGAGAACCTATCAAAGTTTTACGCAGCCCAGGTAGTACTGGCTTTAGAATATCTGCACCGATGCGGTGTTATTTACAGAGACCTTAAACTCGAAAACATTCTTTTGGATCATTTCGGGTATATAAAGTTAACCGATTTCGGATTATCAAAAATGGTATCTCACAGAGCGTACACGTTCTGTGGCACGCCCGAGTACATGGCCCCTGAGATAATTCTTTGCCAAGGTTACGGTAAAGCGGTCGATTGGTGGGCTTTAGGAGTCCTCATATATGAAATGTCCATCGGACGGACTCCATTCTGTGGTTGCGCTGTAGAATTCACTTTCGAAAACATCCTTCATGGGAAATACGTCATGCCTCAAGAATTCACCTATGATTTGAAAGATCTCGTTAAAAGATTTCTGCAACATGATGTCACTTGGAGGTTGGGAAATTTAAAATTAGGAGTTTATGAAATAAAGCAGCATCCGTGGTTTAGAGCAATCCACTGGTTGGATCTTCTCAATAGGAGAGTGATTCCTCCGTTTGTGCCCACCGATGTTAAGGCTATCACGGAAGACGCGTTCCCGGAAATGATGAATCCATATGATTTGGATGTCGCGGAGGAAGACGAATTCTATGAATGCTTCTCTGAATTTTAAAGAATCTGTATATCGATAGCCGACTCATTGGTGACCTAATCTCTTTTAATTTTACCTCAGCCCTAAGATATTTGTGACATTAAGTTGTAAAACAAGCGTTGATCATAAACATATCATAACATAAACCAAGAATTGAACAATACTTTTATACTTCCATGGAGTTTCTGAGGTGATTTTAATGATTACACTTTTAGTTGTAAGCTTAAAATAAATGTTTGGTTTAGATCGAGATTTAAGAATACATTGTTCTTAAGATGTATTTACTTCAGAGTTGCCGTAGAGATAAGTACGTTAGAATATAATAATAATGTGCTACTTACAATCTATATATAAAATATTTTACTGTTTTACTTAATACTTATCCAGTCATCTTCTTTGTTTGACGTTGTGAATAGCACACACTAAAAGTCACAAACGACTAGTTAGTTTTGTACCTATCAATATGGTAGTATTGTACCTGCGGATGTAGCTCAAACTTTGCTCTAAATCATACCTCCTGCTTTAGGCAAAATAATGATAATCCTAATTTAGATATCATAGCCAAAAATAAATAAATGTCTGCGTCGACACCCAAATTATGTAATAAGTACGCGTATGATCTCACTTTCCGTATTCACTCCAAGGTAGGGAATTTCAGTTTCAGAAAAAAGTACCGGTACTTTGTTCTCATAATAAATGGAATGTCAACGTATGAAAGTGGTTAAACGTAATGTACCTACTTTTACAGTAATATTATAAACTAATATTCATTTAATAAATGTACAGTAAAAATGGAAATTAAATTCTTGCCAATTATAATAAAACTATAATAATTAGTAATTATTTTTAAGAGTGTGACGCCTTTTACACTCATAACTCGAGTGGTTGATAAAGTAATGTTGAAGCAGGTCGGTTGGAATATTGGATCACCACAGGATTGAAGTCACTACATAACATTGGGCCTACATGTTGTGTACTACAATAGCCTTTCGTACTTTAACGTCAAGAAATTGTAATCGTCTAATCTACTAATTTGCTAAATTTATTAAATTTATGGTTTCGTTACACGTAACTTTAATTATTCGTAATATCGGTTAACCGAGATGACCCGATATGAAGTTTAATGCGAACATTACAACTTAAGCCAGTATCTCTCTTTTTTACGATAGGGAAATGCTTTTTGCACCATCAGGGATCGGCGTTGTCTCTGGTGTGTGAGACTCCCGTCCACTAAAAACAAAAACCTATCGTTCCAGGCATTGGAGTTCACTCTCGGAAACACATCTCTGCAATAATACTTCAAGAGGGCATTACGACCTCGTAATTTCGTCTAAATCAGCTGGTACTGTGTATCAGCTGCTCTGCTCTCTTTTGTCTAAGCATCCTCCTGCAGAAAACAGAACAAGAAAACAGTATCTCCTTGGGTTTTCACACAGCTTCAACAGTGACATTTAAATACTGTAATGTCATTTTTTGTTTGAAACCAGGGAACACTATTCGTTCTTATAAAAAGCCGTTTCTTAAGTCGATTATATTATGTCGATTGAGGCTTGTGTCTGGAAGTTGTAAATATTGTAACAAAATACAACTAATCGATATTAAAAAATAGATCCAGAAAATATAACTGTGTGTGACCTTTTGGAAATATGGGCAATTTTTTAGTAAAATACCACAATTTCTATGTTTTCCACTACGACATAAGATTAATATATTAAAATAATTTCCGTTGGACCCACCCGTTGGATCGGTGTAACAACCTAACATTAGGTACATTATACTTATGTAGTGCCTACACAATTAACCATCTAAAAATAGCTGACTAGTTTATTTGATTTGTTTATGTTTTCCTAACAAACTAAGTTACTGTATTTCAACTTCTAGTAAGTGATATAATATATATATATATATATATATATATATAATATATATATTTATATTTATATATATAATATAATTTCACTATTTAGGTCATCAAATAGGGCTACTAATATAATTATCTTTAAATAAGTCAACCGAGTACCCTTTAATTAAAATGTTTTATAAGGGTACTCGGTTGACTTATTTAAAGATAATTATAATATAATATATATATATATATATATATATATATATATATATATAATATCTTAAATAGATAAATACAAGGAAGATAAATACATCCATCCCTACTTATTTGTTCTAAATATGCAATATTGAAATGGATTAGTCTTAGCTCAGGGGGGGTGTTGACAATTTGCGCAACCTACATTCTAAACAGTGACATAATTTGGTTAGTGGCGTCATAGTTAGGTTGTAAGAAGAGCTGTTTAGATGAACTGAAAACATCCCCTTCCATTATACAAAACTATAGACATTATAGAAACATCCATAATCTAACCTATTTCCCAGTAAGTTAAATTAAATACAAAAATTTCAAAATTACAAATTTACTTAGCTTCCTTACTAATAACAGAACTATTGCAGTTGATTCTAAACAGCAAATTGGGTGAATTAGGCGAACTAATCTAAACACCTACTTCAAAAGTAATTTTTGGGCGATCTGATTGTCGTTAGGGTTTATTTATGCAGCCACAAGGCTTAAAATTTGAATACTGCAAAAAAACGTCTGAATCACTTATCCATCGTCTTATTTTAAAAATTGAACTTATTTTACGTTGTATTTTGAGGCTCCCAATGTTAATCTTATGGAGGATAAGGAAAAAATAATATTTCACTTATTAAACCAATATTTTTGGATAAAACTTTATATTTAGCTTCATGTGGTTGAGGTTCATCCATTTATGCTTAAAAATCAGAGTTTATGTGTTTATCATGGTAGCAAACCTACATACTCTTTTCCCATGTTAATGATATGGAGAATAGGCAAACTCCTTTATTTATGGATAGATGTTGATGAAAGTTGGTATAAATCTTAAAAATATAAGTTTTTGATTGTATAATACCTACTCTCAGTGTTCCTTACAGCAGAAAACCTGCACACTCTTTCCCATGTTAATCTTATGGAGAATAGGCAAATAATTCTCGTGTTTATCTACAGATTTTGACCATACTTGTTATATATCATTATTATTATATTATTGATTTGGAAATTTTCTGAGTACACATGTCTGCTGCGACGGGGGTATATTAGTATTGTCAGGGGTTTTACACAGAACTAACGCCATACCTGGAAATACTCTTACTTAAATATCGTTCCACAAAAGTAAAAAACGTTTTTGAGAACTATTGATCTTTTAATATTGCCATTCGCTCATAAACAATATGAAATATATTCTGTACATCATTTTTGAATGGTAGAATGAATGAGTATACAAATTTCCAGACAGAAATACCTTAAAATATAAAACATATTATGTAACATAATATGACAGCTTAGGTGGGTTTTTACATTGCACCCTAGTGGCCCAACTAATCATTTACCATTATCATTATTGTCATTGTTTTGGTATGGGTCTGACTGTTCCTAACACATAATAAGTTCATAGCCAAAAACTTCTCAAAAAACTTCTGCCAGGATGACAAAGATTGATTAGATCCTTAAATAGAGAAAATGTTGGAATTATTGTCCAACTAATTTTGTGATTTAAATGGTACTTCATAAAACGCGCGCTAAGAAAACGTTTAAAAGGTTTATTTTTACATGAAGTATCAGACAACTGCATTGTGTAGTTTATTAGTCATCATTGTTGTACTCTACTGTTGGTAGAGATAAAGCCTCTAGCAGTGGCTCTACAGCAAGTGTTGTTTTTGTAGTTTCCAGCTTCTTAACAAGAAAGAACGGCCCCACGAGAGCAAAGTCCTTTAAAACAGCACATATTCGAAGTCCCGCTGGACCGCACGCTGTGATAACAGAAACAGGTCTTAAATGTTCTATAGTTATTTATAAGCTTTGACAGGTAGGTTTATAACGTGCGATATTTTTCTTCTGGGTAAAAATAACAAATTTCATTTTTCCTAAAGATAACTACAGTGATTTAAAATAGTAATATCTCAACAACAAAATTTGTATGACTATTTGAGGAGGTAGTTGTGAACACAGTTTAACATTTTCATGATGGATAGCCCCCGGATCATAAAAATGCAATAAATAATGGTTTAAGTACCTGCCTTAATGATCCTGTTTTCGTTCGGGTTTCACGACGACCGTTTCGTGTCTGGTAGGCACATCATCAGGTGTGCATAAAGATGAATGTATCACTCGAAGGTGAGGTCGTCATATTCACAAAGAAGACACAAGGTTCACACGACACGGACACTACATATAATTTACTTGTATAAGATCAAATACTGCGACACGCGTCTATATTATAGCACACCTGATGATGTGCCTGCCAGACACGAAACGGTCGTCGTGAAACCCGGACGAAAACAGGAGCATTAAGGCAGGTACTTGAACAATTATTTTCAGTTTAACATTGACATTAAGAAGTTTATTCACTATGTTGGCAATGGTGAAGATTCTTTAGATAAAGTGAAATATTTTTCTAATAAAAAGATTTTTACTGAATGTTTTAAGTAGTCAATTTCAAAAACCGTTGATAAAAACATATATTAGCAACTAGATGACCCGGCGAACTTCGTAGTGCCTAACAGAAAATACATGTTAACTTTAAGATTGGCCATGTTCTGAAGTCAAATAGCATTGCCGCTTCGTTGTGAAAGCTTTAATATTCAACAGCTGATTATTATAATAAACCTAATATGTATAAACATTGTAATTATTTTATTTGGCAAACATATAAACGCGTGACTTAATCATACATAAAATAAAAAATATATAAATACAGTACATAGTTCCCAAAAACCGTAACCTTTTAACGTGGCGAATAATGCTGTTCATTTTGTACAGCACATATTTACTTCATAGTTTTACATTAATGAATAATTCACATGGAATTGGGATAGTAAAGCATATTGCTAACGGAGAGTAAATCAACTGCTGTTTTAAGAAATCAAATATTTTGATTTTAGAAAATTTGTAAACAAACTTATTCCCCATAAGGTTAACATTAGAAATTAAAAACGCTTTAAAATGGAAACTTTTTATAAAGTTTTATTTCCGGATCAACGTTACAGAAACATTATGCACAGAAGTAGTGACAGAGAAAAATAAAAATAACTTTGGCGGGTTCGCTCTGTTCAGAGACACCCTGACATTATTAATGTAAACAAGTTAAAGGAATAGTTAATAAATAATAATAAAAGGGAAAATAAACAGAATAAAACAGAAAAAATTAATTGTTCTGTGATATAAATCAATCAAGGAAGATCTTCCACGTTGGTGACATCTTGAGAAAGCCTGGGTTTTAACCGCCGGTACAAGGTTGGCTCTCCGATGGCAAAGGTAACCGTTCCAGGAAGATGAAGTTTGGATATGAATTTTAATATAGTATTCTTCATGAATTTTTCATGCTGTCCAAGCCAATTTTTTTATGTAGCTATGTGTTTCGAATGCACCATGGGCAATTTGAACCAATCCTCACAATCTTATTTTGGAAAATTTGAATTTTGTTAAGTTTACTTTTTGATATACACATTCCCCAAACTGGACAGGCATACGTTATCAAAGGTCTCATAATTGTTTTATATATAAGCAGAGTGCATTTTGATTTCAATGATGATTTTTTTGTTTACTAAGGGGGATAAAATAGAAAGGCGAGTATAAGCTTGGCTCAATTTTATGTAAGTTCCAATTTAGTTTTGTGTCCAATGAAACATCGAAATATTTCACGCCTTGATAATTTGGATTCCATATTATAGCAGTATTTTCAATATTTATGCTTGGGGGTGTATTAAATTTTCTAAGAGAGAAAATCTTGGTTTCACATTTCGCTGGATTCAGATAAAACCTCCATTTTTTCAAACCAGTTGTTTAACGTTGAAACACTTGTCTGCAATGAGTTTACTGCATGATTAAGGTCGTAGTGTTGGGAGATTATTGCCGTATCGTCAGCATAAAGGGCAATTTTAGCTTGAGGAAGTTCTGGAATGTCTAATTATATTTTTTTGTTTTATAATTTTAACTGGAGGATGGTGGAAATGATTAGATCTCGGTAGAAACTCCTTTATAATCGCACTCTTTGTAGAATCCTGCAAACAGACTGTAAAGTTTTTAATCGCATTCTCAACTCCATCTACAGAGTATATATCACTTGGGACGTTGAGACAACGGTCCAGTTCGAAACGGAAAATATCCCAATCAACTCTTCCGTTGATAAGCCTAGGTAAATTATAAAAAAGGTTAGGCTGCATTAAGAAACTTACAGTAACGGGAAGATGGTCAGAATCTAGTTCACACAAAACTTGCTGCATTATAGGGATTGTGAAATTTTTATGGAGGACTATGTCTAAAATGTCTGGTTGGAAATCATTTTGCCAAGGATAATGTGTCGGCTCTGAAGGAGCAGAGATATTTATATCCGATTCATTAACTGTAGAAAGCAGTCGAACACCGTTTGGATTGTTCACCCTACATCCCCAGTAACGATGTTTACAGTTTAAATCACCCAAAACGAGAGTAGAAGCTTCAGTCTGAAATAAGTTTTCAAGATCTGCTTGAAGGATACGTCGATTCGGTGATTTACATGCAGAAATAACACATAGAAACTGATAATTTTGAAATTGCAATTTTATACCAACAGCTTCAAGGGAAGAAAGAGCAGGCAAGAATATACTATGATAATTTATGTTTTTTTAAATAATTATTGCAACACAGCCGGAAGCTTTTTGTGCGTTTCTGTCTTGTCGATAAATTGAGTATCCACTGATCTTAAAGTTTTCATTTCTAATAAAAAGGGTCTCAGTGACACAAGCAATGTCTACGTTTTGACGAACCATGAAAGATGCAAAGACATTCTTCTATTTCTTAAGCCATCTGCATTCCAATTAAGGAGGGTTACATTTTTAATAATATGTATTCTAATTTGAGGTATTGTGTAAAAGTGGGTGATAACATTAGAGATAATCTTTTTGATCAAGGGCATAGCATTGTTAACTATGTCTAAGATTAACTGTTCTAAGTTAGGGAAACAATCATTTACCTCATTATTTGATGCTGCACTATGACCATCCTTTGATGGATTGGGTGTGGCCCGAGAAGAGGCCTGAATTCTTGCAGGGAGTTTAGTTGCTTGGGCATAGGACTTAATGGGAGATGGTGAAGATTGCGGTGTTGATTCTTGATCTTTCTGCGTAGATTCAGAAAATATATTTTATTTTAAAGGGGTTTTAGAGATTTTTGATTTTTGATAAACGATGGGTAGGTAATAGTATCGTCTTTTTTGTTTTTAATTTTGAGGTCTTGATAGTATTTACAGCCTTTGAAATTGGCTGTGTGATTTGTGATTATCACCACAGTTGACACAAACAGGAGTTTCAGTCTTCTTTTTCAGACAGGCAGAGTAAAGGTATTGCATCTAACAGAGTTATCCTTGGCATCTAACACACCTTAAATCAAGTTTGCAAAAGTTTCTGGTGTGGCCGTATCTTTGGCAACGTGTGCATTGAGGGACATTATGCATTATTCATTGTGGGTACATATTGCCCTCATGGGCTCAATATGTACTACAGAATAGCATAATTTCTTTAACTGAAAAATACTTTTCCCGGACTCATTGTTCTCCAGAGAAACTGTGCAAATGGGATATGGCATTTTGTCTTTATTAAACAATCTGGACACTAGAAGGACAGGATAGTTTTGTGCCACGAGTTCTTCTTTTATTTCATCGAGTGAGAGAAAAGCGGACGTTTTTAATTACTACTTCTAACTTTTTATCGACCTTTGCTTGGAAAGTATGATATTTCACATTAATTTCGACATAAAATTTGGTTAGATTACGGAAATCGTCAATAATTGTCGAAACGTTAATCTTAAAAGTCGTGCCCTTGACTTCAGTTGAAAATTCAGCCTGAATTATTTTTCTTACATCTTTGACGATTTCCTGATGGTTATTTACACCATGCACAAAAATTGGAGGTGGTCTTACTGCTTTCGGCACTTCGTCCAACACTGTATCTTCAACCATATTAGTTGAGTCGATGGAGACGTTAGCGTATGTATGATCCGTCAATGGTTGGAATTTGTTATTCTCAATCAGAGTCCAGAACATATTTCTTTGGTTGGACGTTGACTGCAGAACTGTCAGTTTTTCTTTTTGATGGTCGAAGAAAATTATTTGAATCACCTAAACTTGAACCACTTGGTGTACGAATGTTATGTTCATCACATGTTTCAGCAGAAGGTTTGTTTGAAAAAAAAACAAATACAGGTTTTGATATTGTTTTTGTTTGGTTAGGTTTAAATAGTGAATGTTTGAAGATAGTTCTTTGACGAATTTTCACAATAATGGATCAATGTAGACTAAATTAGAAGAAAAACTGTAAGAAAACACGTAAACACTAGAACTGTTTGTGAATAACACACTTAACTGGAGAAAAAACAATTAAATTATGGAGCGAAATTGAACAATTCTTTTCAAAAACAAACAGCCAGCTGTTCGGAAACTAATTAAATTTATGGAAACTGAATATGCCTAAAACCTGACCGGTGCCAAGACGAATGCGAAAAATCAAAGATCATTAAAATCGGTCCAGCCGTTCTCGAGTTATTATGAGCGTAACTAACACGACTTTGTTTTATATATTTAGATTTTATGATTTTCCACAGTTTTTTGTGCAAGAAATGTATCATAAAAGATACCTAGTTTTAAAAAATAGTTGCATTATGATTGAGAACTATTTGAAAGGTTATAAATAACATACCTGTCGTTTATTAGTCAGCAGGCTATCCCATGATCAAACCTTTTGTCTTAATAGACTAGGTGTAGTCTTGTGTGTACCCTCATACAAGTCACATTAAATTTCTTACCTGGTAGATCGCCATTTAAAAGGTAATCTAATCAACCATATACAAAACTACACAAAGTTTAAATACCCACGATTACGGGAATAAACCTCCAGAAACTTGTCGCCTGCTAACAACGAAAGGATTGAATACGTCAGGCAATGTAAACAAATAAAGGAAACCGTTTTTAGACTACAATAGAACTAATTTATATCAATTCATCTTAATCGATGATTTAATTAAATATTAAAAAAAACTATCAACATAAAAACTTTACGTAGCATAGTCAAAGGTAACTCGATCATCAGTATGGTGCGTGGTCAGATTAAAATAGTTTTATTACCATAACAAACTTTGCGAACTCTTTCCAGGTTCTCATTTTAAACTTAGTTTTATCACAAAAACAAAATTAAATTAAATATTAACTTTAAACCCGGCGTTTTAAATAATTTATCCTATTTTTGCTACTCTATTACTGTTACGGTAGCCTATTTGTGAGGATTATGATATTGTTCTAGAGACTGACCTCGTAGAAGTAGAATGAGTTGATGTCGGTCTCATTGTCATTGACGCACACCCAGCCGGAGCAGTTGCGCCCCATGGTGTGGCGAGGTCGCGCGTCCCGACGCTACTGCCGCTGCATGCTGGCGAGAGGCGGCGTCGGCGTCGGCGTCGGCGTCGGCGTCGGAGTCGTCACGCTGGCCAACGTCACGCTCGCACATGTTCATAGGTAAATCTTTATTTTTGAAAAAGATTTAAGAGGGGATTAAATATGTTCTTGTTCTGTATCTATATATAAAGTTGGAAATTTGAGTTCTGAAGTTTATTGAATTACCGTAAGCCTACCCTTTTAATGGGACGTTCAAACATCTTTCGTCTTTTTGTCTTATAATATCTCTTATCAATATTAATTACCGATATCCTAGTACTAAGTAATATTTAACGTTCTTAAATGTACCACCTTATTTTATGATTCATCCATACAAATTCTAAGCCGTATGTGTGAGTAAGATTACCTAACACAACAATTTGTTCATAAATGTTTTTGACATGGTTATGTCTTGGCTCTGGGGGGGGGTGTTGGCTATTTTTAGATGATGTGAAAACATTCCCTTTAGACATACCCATGATCTAACCTACTTCCCACAGGGAAGTAAATACAAACTTTTTATTGTGTGGTGGGGACTGAATTCCGATAACCGAAAATCCGGATGATCTGAAAATATAACAGTATTATCATCCACGTCGCGTGGACAAATATCGTGAATAGCGCCTGCAATATTAGTACTGTAAACTCCATGTACTTTACGTACAACAGACTAGGCTTAAGATATCGCATGTGTGACGCGTGTTACAAACTTTTTTATATTTTTATTAAAAGTGAATAGGCTAAAATAAAGTCTGGATAAAACAATTAAGTACTTTATACGAGTATAAGTGTTATGTACAAAAGGAAAACCTATTTTATTTTATATTACGTTTTCTAATTCTTAAATATACGAGAACGAGAGGTAATTCAATTAAAAAGGTATTTAGTTAAATGTTTTTTCTGTTTCTGGACCTCTCTATGATGGCATTTCCCTACATCCTCGTGGCTAGACAACAATATCAACTGCAGGGTTCTCGTCAGTAGGGCCTAGCGCTCCGCTTGGTAAAATAACGTTTTCATATGTTACGCTTTTGTCTTGAGTCCTATAGATTATTACAAAGCTCTTTACGTTTATTAAAATTACATTGTTTTAACTTTTAAAGTAGTCGCAGTTAATATTGTTTCAGTGACAAGGATTTTCGTAAAAACTTCCAAAATGTAGATTTAGGGAGACCGAGTTCACGCCCTGCACTGTTTATGGACTGTTGGGGCCTTTGATCGAAGCACTGTCTAACCCTAGCCACTGTTTCTACCTAAAGGCGTTACATTATGTAGCAAAACATGCAATATAACAGTTGCTATTTTATGTAGCTATTGTTATATCTAGCAAATGCTATGAAACATTTTAATTCTGAATATTTTACTCCTGTTAGGTGTTCCATGTAACAAATGTCATATATTACATGTAGCATGTTACCTATACAACATTTAAAACTCTGATTTTCGTAAAATGCCACATACAACATGTAGCGAAACCATTCCCCATTGGCGAAAAAGTCACGGAGACGTGATATAGCGCTTGCGGCCGCGATTACTGTGATATTGGCCTGTCAGAGGAGGGAAAGGAGATGGGTCAGGCCGTCACTTGCTACGAGGGTGAGATATAGTGAGGTATAGTGGAACAGACCATACACATCACAACCTTCCATAAACCGGATTTACAGTAAGTGGCAAAAAATGTTGTATAACATTTGTTATATAAAACTTATATATAACTTTGCTACATGTAGCATTTGTTTGTAGCATTTTATGTACATAGCATATGTAGTATATTGTTATGTAGCATATAAATGTTATATAACATCTGCTAAATTAATTTTTGGATTAGTGCATGCTACATGTTTTATGTAGGAACAATTTTATCCCACCATCCTCTAACGAAGAGACCTCGTCCTGTAGAGCGATACTTGTCCATGTGTTATGCTTTTTTTCGAATTTTATAATCCGGGCAAGTTGGATCCCACAACGCCGGCTATTCCCGGAAATACTCGATCAGATTACAATAATAGAATTTCTGTCCTCCTGTCTTCCATAATAAGGTTAAAATACAAAACAACAACACGTCCACACTCAAGAGGCTAGGTCACTGGACTGTTTGACAGCAACTGCAACATGTAGCCAAAGCTAGATATAGCAACTGGATCTTTTGATCTTTACCGACTCTGGATCGATAGCAGAAGTTTTGCTAATGTAGCAAACACTATACCAAGCACAGTTTCCTTTGATCTTCATCGACCTATGGATAGCACGATTTATGCTAAATGTAACAGATTAGCGATGTTATATGTAGCAGTTTAAAAACTGAAATTTTCTACTTGTTGCAAAAGTAATTTAACTTTTGCTAACTGTTAGATGTAGCCCTCGAAAGGTTTTACCGTCGATTAATCGACGCCACGCCCGATAGTCGAAGGTTCACCGTCGATTAATCGAAGGTAGGTAAGCTTTTACAAATAACCCCGTCGCAGCAGACCTGCGTACTCTGCGAATTTCCAAATCAATAATATAATAATAATAATAATACATGACAAGTTTTATAAAAATCTGTCCATAAACATGATAATTATTTGCCTATTTTCCATAAGATTAACATGGGAAAGTGTGCAGGTTAGCTGCTGTGAGGAACACTGAAAGTAGTCATTTCTACCATAAATAAATTTTATCTTAACATTTATACCAACTTTCATCAACATTTGTCCATAAATAAAGGAGTTTGCCTATTCCCTATATGATTAATCTGGGAAAAGAGTATGCAGGGTTGCTGCCATGATGAACACATAAACTATGATTTTTAAGCATAAATGGATAGATCTCAACCACATGAAGCTAAATATCAAGTTTTATCCAAAAATATTGATTAATATGGGAAATATTAATTTTTCCTTATCCTCCATAAGATTAACATTGGAGCCTCAAAATACAACGTACTGTGTTTAGATTTTTAATATCTCGGTAAACGTTGGAGATAGAGAAAAATTTTAAGAAACTTAACTGTGTAGTTTTTCAAGCTGATTACAATGGTGAAATATAAAATTTGAAACTTTTAAAAATTACATGTGGAAAATGCAAAAAATCCCATTTTGGGGTACAAAACCCCCCAAACTACCCGTTCCGATTGACCGATATGTCTGGTTTACGAACTCGTCCGAGCATTTTTAGGAATACACGTCTCTACCAAATTTGGTCTCGATCGGACCGTTTTTACGAGAGTTATCGTGTTCACAGACACACACACACACACACACACACACACACACACACACACACACACACACACACACACACACACACATATATATATATATATATATATATATATATATAAATTTTAACGACTATTGTTTTTGGTCTCTAGGCACCTAAAGAAGAAAAAAAATAACATGGTCCCGGGCCTAAGTCTTACCATGAGACCTACGGTAATAGCTTCTTCTCTATGGAAAAATCGCTAAAAGCTTTTATGGGATTATTATTAACTCAAAGAAAATACTAATATGATTACATATTATATTTATTTAAGCATCAGTAAAAGATAATTACATTTTTAGGTTATTCCACGAACTCACAATCAACTAAGAAGAAAAATATCGACTTCAATAATGGATATCGATAGTGATACAAGTATCGATAGCCACACATAGCATAATCGATATATCAATCTGTAACAAAAGCAATGGTGTGAATACATTTTGCTTACTCTATGCGTCAGAGTTCTTTGTTAGTTTAAACAAAGGTCTTCAGTTGCGCGGTTATATCGCTTTGTTTACAATGGTTGCGTTACACAATTTTAAAATTGATAGAAGTGACTTAAGTGTATAAAACTATATATTTTTATTTTCCTCATTAAATTTTGAAAAAACTTGGCTATCTTCAATTTTTTGACTGGTATTTATTTGCTGTGTTTTGTTGGGGAGCAAACTTTGAGAAATCTTTTGAATTTTTTTTATTAATTTCAATTGGATACACCCATCAAAACCAAATTAAAAATAAAACATATTACTATTATCTTATAGATAATTTAAAATGTAGATTAAATGTAAAATGTAGATGTAATTGTAGATTAAAATGGTGTATAATATGTTATAGTTACTATATTTTTACTATTTTATGTGAATTTTTTAGTAAAAGCCTGCAAAAGTGCCAAAAAGAGGTGAACCTCAAGGGGTCAAATAGTGAACCGTTGGAGGGGTAGTACATTTTGCTATAAGTATTTTTTGAACTTTCTGAAAATGTTATACAACTTTCGCTACCGTAGGCTATTTGTAATCTCCTTTGCAACATAGTGTAAGCCCGGTTTAAGGGAACTCTTGCACGAGCATTGCTTTTACCTTTTAATACACATCCAGAGTTCTTAAACTGGCAATACCACCTTAAATGCTCTGGTGTGTATGAAGAATCCTCCGAAACTCACGCTGGACGGTTATTAAAGATGAACATGAGTCATAATTAAAATCAAAAGTGTTTTTCTTGAATTGTAATTATTTTGAAAACTATGTAAAAAAACCAAGACTGATTATTGAACAGATGATTGTAAAACTTGAAACATGCTTTTAAGGTCATGTTTTAAATATTAAAGTGGGACAAGAATTGGGCAAGGTACATGCAATTAAAACATGTAATAGATGATTGTAAAACTTGAAACATGCTTTTAAGGTCATGTTTTGAATATTAAAGTGGGACAAGAATTGGGCAAGGTACATGCAATTAAAACATGTAACCTCTAACTCCGCCCATGTTGGTGGACATTAGTATAACTACTCGAGCAATTGCAGACGGCACCTTCTCTCGTTCAACAACCAGACAGGTTTGACCGGGACCTTGGTGACGTCCTGTAATCCAGCTACTTGGAGAACACGAATTGTGGATAGTTGTGAGCGATGTTCGGTGGGTTTAGTGTTCTCTTGGGTGGATTAACGTCCGCGCTATTGAATACTACGTTAATCCACAAAGACCATCTTCATAATTAGACCAATTCGTAATTCAGAGACCGTGGTTCGGATTCCACGTTAAACTGTAGGTCCCATAGTTGCCATTAGCTGTTGGGCTATTAATTAACAGCCCTGACTAAGGAACGTGTTAGCCTTAGTCAGTAACAAGACTACAAGATCGCACCACAATCATCCTACACTTATTTCTCATTCATACTTGGCATACCTAACTAGATGGCCATTTCAATAATCTAATCTAATCATAGACCCGGGACTACACTTCCTGTACACTTGACAATGTCAAACTTGACGCAATGATGACTGACTGGCCGCGATTGCGAGCTACCAAGCCGAATATGCGTATTCCTATGCTTTCACATTTCTTACCTAAAACTATTAAATATTTTAAGAACAAACATTGCATAGAATATGATTATTTATTTTTAAATTACATTATTTTTTAATTAAAATGGAATAATTATTGTTAGATTATGATAGATTTTTACTACCGACATTTTCCATCACGATTTTAAGTAGAACCAAAGTTTCATGACGTGTCAGGATCTGGAAGCCGTCCTCAGGTGAACTAGAACCTAAAACAGTACAAAAAAATAGTAGTGGAAAATTCCCGTGATAAAAATCTTAATACAGTAACATAAATCCACCACCACCAATAATCAATTGCAAGCAGACAATTTTCAGTAATATGTCCTTTTTACGGATAGTAGGAATATACCAAAGAATATTGTAATGGGTCTTTGTCGATTTGTCTTCCTATACTCATTGGAATTGATTTGGTGTAGGGAAGCAAGATACCTATTACTATGGCAAAATAGTTATTTTAAATATTATCCAATAATACAGAGTATGCAGGTTTGTTGCAATAAGGGTTGTTTTACATGGTAATATGATGAAATTAAGGCTGTTCACTAAATAAAAACACATACTGTACATCGTTTTATCAAATTGTGTTAATAACTAAGCTAGTAATTCCAATTTTCCGTAAGAATTACAATAACTCTGAAGGATTGCTGCTGTAAGAGATGTTAAATTTGGGAGTTTTATGGATGTGTTGCTAAACTAAACTAGATGGACATACCAAATTTTGGATGAATATTTAAGTAAATAAGGGAGTTATTGATTTTTAGCTATTCTAGTAGTGGTATAATTCAGAATCGACACGTTTTTCCCATGTTATTCTTATGGGGAGCATTTTTGCGCAGAGCAAACAATTTGTAAAACTCCCGCCTTTATTCATTACCAATCTACTGTCTGATGCTATACAACATCATTTTCATTAAAAATAAACAAAAATTTCACAAAGCACGCACCTTACAGGATCCGAAATCCTGGACCCCCGCGCAATGGTTCATAACACTGACACACACTACAAGAGTAAACAATCTGTAAAACTCCCGTCCTTATTCATATCCAATAATCTACTGTCAGATGCTATACAACATCATTTTCATGAAAAATAAGCAAACATTTCACAAAATACAAACCTTACAGGATCCGAAGTCTTAGACCCCCACACAATGTTTCATAACACACACTACAAGAACAAACAATTTGTGAAACTCTCACCCTTATTCATATCCAATCTATTGCCTGATATTATACAACATCATTTTTATGAAAAATAAAACAACATGCACGAGACCTAGGCCCCAGTATGCCAAGTCCCACTGTTATAAAATAACCAGGTTTTTTCCAAAATAATTTTGGCTTGCTATTATTCAGAAAAAAATGTGCCAATCGATGCACCTTGGTGAGATCGGACATAATTAGGAAGTGTTGATATCAAAAGATTCTTAGTTTCCGAGATATCTAAGATTTACTATTCTTAAATGCACTGTACCATATTGATTATATTTGATTTTAACCTTTAATGTGGATAATGTACATCGTTTTATCAAATTGTGTTAATAACTAAGCTAGTAATTCCAATTTTCCGTAAGAATTACAATAACTCTGAAGGATTGCTGCTGTAAGAGATGTTAAATTTGGGAGTTTTATGGATGTGTTGCTAAACTAAACTAGATGGACATACCAAATTTTGGATGAATATTTAAGTAAATAAGGGAGTTATTGATTTTTAGCTATTCTAGTAGTGGTATAATTCAGAATCGGCACGTTTTTCCCATGTTATTCTTATGAGGAGCATTCTTGCGCAGAGCAAACAATTTGTAAAACTCCCGCCATTATTCATACCCAATCTACTGTCTGATGCTATTCAACATCATTTTCATTAAAAATAAACAAAAATTTCACAAAGCACGCACCTTACAGGATCCGAAATCCTGGACCCCCGCGCAATGGTTCATAACACTGACACACAATACAAGAGTAAACAATCTGTAAAACTCCCGTCCTTATTCATATCCAATAATCTACTGTCAGATGCTGTACAACATCATTTTCATGAAAAATAAGCAAACATTTCACAAAATACAAACCTTACAGGATCCGAAGTCTTAGACCCCCACACAATGTTTCATAACACACACTACAAGAACAAACAATTTGTGAAACTCTCACCCTTATTCATATCCAATCTATTGCCTGATATTATACAACATCATTTTTATGAAAAATAAAACAACATGCACGAGACCTAGGCCCCAGTATGCCAAGTCCCACTGTTATAAAATAACCAGGTTTTTTCCAAAATAATTTTGGCTTGCTATTATTCAGAAAAAAATGTGCCAATCGATGCACCTTGGTGAGATCGGACATAATTAGGAAGTGTTGATATCAAAAGATTCTTAGTTTCCGAGATATCTAAGATTTACTATTCTTAAATGCACTGTACCATATTGATTATATTTGATTTTAACCTTTAATGTTGTTTCTGGCTTACCTTATAATGTTAATAAGACAATATTATACCTTTCTCAATGTATCTAAAGGCATTGTTGAACATAACAATACAACAAGAGAGCAATTGAAATATACAAAGTGTCCAGTTTAGAGGTATCAAGAAATGACTATCTTATGGTATTAAAATTTAGTTTGTAGGCTAAACATGTCATAAATACACCTAAAAGAGTAAAGTTCAATATCATCACCACAAGTCAATCGATGATCTATCTCCCTAACATTTCTAGTGTTATCCTCTCACAATCGTGCACTCTTACCTATAAATAAATAATTATATGGTATTGTACTCTGTGACACCATTGTGCAGGAAAAGGATTTGTTCTAACATTTGAGATACTACAGAAGTTTCAATGCATGTTGTTACTGTTTATTCTGTAAAAATGGTCCAGTGATTGTGTTATACATCAACCCTAACAAACATTCACTCTTTCAATCATTTCTGAAGCAAGTGAATCTTTTAATCCTAAAATACAAAAGTTGTGTTTGTTTATTACTAAATGAGGCGAAAAGTTGCTTTATTGTTGAATAGTATGTTCCAAGCCAACATCTCACTAGACGATTATTTAGCTTCAGACAAATCGAATATGCGTGAAATTTGAGCCTTTTATGTAAGATGCTGTACTATACTACAAGACAAAATTGAATTTATATAAGACTTTTATACATGTTTTATATATTTAGATATATAAATATATGTATATACATATTGTATGTACAGTATATATAAACTTTTGAATGGCCGCCCAAAACGTGTTCATTTCCTATAGAAAGTCTGTTGTTGTAAGTTTGAAAGAGAATCGGTTAAACACATTTTCAAATTATTCTAATTTAAACAGTATAAATTATAGAATATAATAATTTTCAAGTAGCTCACATTTTGTACATGTAATTTGCAAATATTGCTGTCAATCTGTCTGGCGTTTGATTTTATCAGTTAGAGTTGTTTGATTAGTTACAGGTACTTGTTAGTGACAAGATTCTCATCAAATAAACAGTATAAGTAAACTGACACTGATATTTTCAAAAGTCAAAAGCTATACATTGAGGGATATGTCATAAAGAGTTATTGTTAATAAGACGAGGGGATTGAGGTTGTTAAGTTAGGAGTGGTAAAATTCACAATATTTGATAGGATTGAATCAGTATAAATGAAGTCTTATAGTTTTACAAAAATAAATTTCACCATTTTAATGAGGAACATTAAAATTAGCAGAAAACAAATGATAGATTCCATATCATAAATTAAACCAATAAACACATCGCAAAATGGACACTTCACCTCAGAATCCCTAATTAAATAACTTTATAGAGATATTTATGACCTTGAGTTTTTTAATTGAATTTTTTTGGTGTGACAAAAATTTGCTAGATCTTCCCACATTAAGAATGACTTGGCAACTGCTGCAGGAACTACATAAGATGCCACCAACCGGAACAACCACTGTTTTGGGAAGGAAGAATTCTTCTCAGAAAAATACGTAACAATGGTAATGCCATTCAGCCGCACTGATTGTTGGAATAGGTCAGTAATGGAAATTTAAATGGGAACTACTTATTATCATAACAATAAACTTCCCGTTTGGTTGGTTATCGGACTTACCAAAAAGTTTTCTGAATGGTTAAATTTCTTTCAAAAACTTTTAAAATCTTCTTACTCTACAGTTTTATAAAAATAAAAACGTTATCCATTTATTCACTTAACCGTCATAGTCTCAGTCCCCAGGATGACTATTAAAAGAGGTTCCACAACTAACTCTTATGTTTTTGTGTGTGTGCTACTGAATAAGTAACGTCTTCATTTACCTGATTTTCAAGCATACCCTCATTGTAGAGGTTCAAAAATGTTTAGATATCTACCACAACACAACCCTTGGGTTCCCAAACTGCAATCTTGTTCTTGCGGGCGAATGGGTTTATCGGAATAGCTTAAATAGTGCTCTTCAACTCTTGACACAATGTTCAGGAGTTGATTTGGTGTCACATTCAATCTTTGGGCTCCATTCCATTGGTTTTTTCTATGACCTTACACGGCCTACCTAGTTTCATGGAAAACGGTTGAGAAATAAGGTAGAATTTGATTTTTAATATTCTCCAAAAGAATAACATTTGACGCTCTTAGACTACATACTACATTTCATGGACAGGATGTTTAATTAACAATTATTTGGACTTTTCCAACGTGTCTGTGTTTAAAATCTACACAACGTTTCGAGAGTTGATTAAACTACTTCCGTTTTCAAGTGCCTGACGATGTGCCTAGCTTGGAGGCGGAGTGTTAGTGTCGTTGGATTGAAATTTTCCAAATGTACAAAATTAGCTAAGTAGAGTGTTTTGTTTACTATTTAATTCTAGTTTTTTGTTGTTTTTTAACTGGTTTATTTTCTAAGTATAATAACCCTTTGTTTGTATAAATGTAAATATCGTTAGGCACTTGAAAACGAGAGTAGTTTAACCAACTCTCGAAACGTTGTGTAGATTTTAAACACAAGAAGTGTTGGAAAAGTCCAACTAATTGTTAATTTAATAATTAATAACCAACGCTATCATGGATTTTCAAAACTCTTTTTGGATAATTTATCCTCTTTGGAGGATATTTAACTTTTCCCTGGAACTGTTAGTTGTAGTAGACTAATGATTCAAAATACTAATTTGTTTAGTTTTTTAAGCCGGTTTAAGTGGTAATAATCTAATTATTCTATACAACTATTGTTTTGCCAAACAATTTTAAAAACATCATTTTTACTTTCTCCCCTTATACGTAGTATATGGAGAAAGTATTGTTTTCGTCAAAATTTTCAAATTTGAGTTGAGGGTGGATATATCCGTTTTGGGGTCCCCTGAATCCAAAAAAGTGGGTTTTGACGTGATGTCTGTCCGTTCGTGTGTCTGTGTGTGTATCTGGATGTGTACAGTGCCACAGCTTACCCCGTTGGTCCGATTTAGATGAAATTTGGCATGTATATATATATATATATATATATAAATATATATATATATATATATATATATAGTCACCGTATCTCCAGGCGTTTTTTTTCATTTTTTTAAATTTTTTATGTTTAAAAGTAGTTCACCCCTAAAAACCCTTAAAAAAATTAAAAAAATCCAATTTTCTCAAACACGGCTCTAAGGATTTTGATTAAAATTTGATAGTTTATAGTGCACAGAATACTAAATAATTTGACACCACCCGCATGTCTGTAAAAATGATGGTTCAAAAGTTATGGGCTTTTAAATGTCAAAAAATCAAATTTTTAAATTTTCAGCGAAAACAATAAAAGTAAAGTATAACTTGACTGGTACCATTGAAACCAGCTTAAAAACTAAACAAATTAGTATTTTAAATTATTTGTCTTCGACTAATGGTTCCAGAGAAAAGTTAAATTTACTGTCCACGATAAACGCAGTACGTTGTCTAAAAGCGCCCAATGTTATTCTTATGGAGAAAATAAAAAAATCAATTTCTTCCTTACTTTCCAACCGTTTTCCATGAAACTCGGTATGAAGTGTAAGGTCAAATCAAAACAAAACCAGCTCAAAAAAGACCATCCTCATTATTAGACCAATTCGTAATTCAGAGGTCGTGGTTCGGATTCCACGTTAAACTGTAGGTCCCTTAGTTGCCATAGGCTGTTGGGCTATTAATTAACAGTCCTGTCTAAGGAGCATGTCAGCCTTAGTCAGTAACAAGACTACAAGATCGCGCCACAATCATCTTACAATCAACTCTCATTCATACTTGGCTTAAAATACCTTACTTTGTGGTATGGTCGCCATTTCAATAATCTAATCCAATCTAATCTAATCTAACCCCATACAATTTGAACAATAAATTATTAAATGATATTTAGGATAACTTTGTAGAACATGATAGTTTTATTACAGATTGTCTTTTTTAAATTTACTTAAGGGAGAAAGTATGTGTCAGTCCACTGGTATCGTTTATTTATATTTAAAAGTCCATAACTTTTGAACCATTAGCTCTATAAACCTACCGGTGGTCTCATATTGTTTGGAACCTTAATAAGCATGAAATTTTAATTAAAATATTTGGAGCAGATTTTGAGAAATATGTGTTTTTCACACTTTAAGGTTTTCGGAGGTAAATTACTCTTAAGAATAAAAAATTCGAACGAGTAAAAAATTACCTAGAGATATGGCCAAAGTATACCAAATTTTATAAAAATCAGACAATCATTCTGGTTTTCGAGTTAGTTTGTACACAGACGGACAGACAGACATCAGTCCAAAAACAACTTTTTTGGATTCAGGAAGCCTCAAAACCAATATATCCCCTCTCAACTCAAATTCGAAAATGTTGGCGAAAACAATTCTTTATCCATATATTATGTATAAGGGGAGAAAGTAAATGTTTTGCTTAATAGTGGTAGAGTAAAATTATTTTTAATCAAACCAAAATGGAGGCTCTTTAAGGGAATTAGAACTTAGGAAAAACAGAATTATTTTTTGTTTTACTAACATTTTTAATATGTTACTACACTGTATTTTAATATGTTACAATAATAACTAGTTATGTTTAACATTGTATTTGTAGGTAGTAGAAAAAATCTATTAACTAAAAGAAGAATCAATTCTATAATATTTTAATTCAATAAGATAAATACTCATGTTTATTGATAGATCAAAACCAATACAATGTTATGAATATGTAAAGATTACAAATAACTTCGAGATCCTTAATAAAAGGTTGAAAATATTGTAACTCTTTTAGTAGTTTTAATTTTCCCACTCCATTTAAGTTATTTCCACAAGTGCTTTGAAATTACCACTATAAGGATTCTTATTACAAGATAAGATCTATTAAATGTGAAATGCTTGTTGATTCATAAGATGTAACTTAATAAGACTAAGCTAACTTTATTTTGATACAAACTACAACTGTTGATTTTACTTTTTTTCTTTTTTTTTTACTGAAAGGGGCGGATTACTCCCAAGGCACTTCAGCCGTAGCGGCTTTTTGCGCACCCCTGTGTGGGTTGCGGCATTATCACATAGCGAAAAGCCATTGGTGATTGGCGGGATTTGACCCGGGACCTTGGGCACCAAAGCCCCGCACTCTACCCCTAGACCAGCGCGCTCCCCATCAACTGTTGATTCATTTTCTCAATTTATTTATTACAGTAGAGCTCCAATTATCCGAACTCCGACTATCCGAATCGCCGATTATCCGAATCGCTTTCAGAAAAAAAAAAAATTTGTCCAAAAAAAGTCTAAGTGGGCTATTATTCTTCGGACTATTATTCTTATTATTATTAATCCGTATTATTCTTAAACGGATGAAAACCACAAAACAGCTTACATTGACGGAGATGTTTAAAAAACAATGATTTTTATTTCTAAACTTGTAAGTACATTTTATTTATATTTGAAACATGTGAAAATGTGATGTTTCTTACATTTAATTCAATAAAAGAATAGTGCAATATCAAAACGTAGCTTTTGTCCTCTCTAATGGCAATTTTAAAAAAAACTCTGATTATCCGAATATTTGATTATTCGAATGAGTCCCGGTCCCCATTAATTCGGATAGTTGGAGTTCTACTGTACTTTATTATACAAATATTCTGAATTAAAAAAATAATTGTTCAATAAATTAAACTATATAAAAATAAATGCATTAAAATTATAAATTAATTTTGATACTTATTTTGATATTTTATTGTAAGATTTCTAAAAAAACTAGAAACGCGTGAAATTGCTTTTGCCTGTAAAAAAGCCAAAAACCTGTTCCAAATGACCATCTTAATTATATTAATTGCTTTGAAAATATTTTAAAATATATAAATTGCTTATAACTATGTCTTACCTCAAACATTTTTTTATTTATGGAAACTTGATACAAGCCTGTACAGCCTTGATGCAACTGATTAGTGCAGAGTTAGTATTTTAAAGAATACGCAGGTATAAAATTAATGCTTGCATAAAATAATATATAAAATAAGTATAAAATGTATAAAATAAGTTGCAGGTAGGATTGTCATTTACCAACTATATGTTGTACAAAATTCTATCCTAGAATTTAGAGACATTTAACATGTTTAATGTTAAATTTGTTATAATCAAAGTTATGAAGTTGTTCTTTAACCAAACATCTCCCTCCAGTCAATATCAAACTTTTAAGATATGGCTTAAAAGATTAAAGGGGTCTGAAATCCTAACATTTACCTGATAATGCTGATAAAATACTTCTTAAATATCTGTTAGTCAAATAGTTAATGGACTTGATCATAACAATTATAGTACATAGTATGAATATACACATATACATGAAGTATACATATAATGAAAATACTTTATGAATCTTCTTTGATTATTTTAAACTCATTTTGGACTCCACCATAAAAACCTCTAAAAGCAGCAGCAACTTGTTGTGGCAGACGGAATGTTTCTTTGTCTTTAAATAGTTGCTGTGGATCAAATAAATCTGTGTGGATTGGAGTTTTTCTGGAAAAACTATTCTCAGGTGTGTAGAAATTCACCACCACCCAAAACCTTTCTGTCGGTTTTTCCATGGGAACATACTGGTAAAACTGGAGAACACTATTGTTTCCAACCCTTGTGTGTTGCCAAATAATGTTATTAAATGCAACAATTGCTGCAAACCCATCTTTTTCAATTCTAGCATCAAAATTCATTAAAATTTGACTGTGAATTTCACTACGTATAATTTCCCGTCCATGAAAATCCTCCAAATGGCGGAGTAAATCTTTGGCCAAGCACACTGAATCACATGAAGGAAAGCGGCAATCTACTTTGCGAAAACGACAAAATGTCTCATGGTCCATGTCCTTGGCTAAGACCAAACAGTCACACCCATTCTCATTAAAGTTGCACTTCCTTGGTAGAAGCTTTATGATACTGTTGAGCAAGATGGGCTTGTTATCTGGAATGAGTGTGTTACAAAGAGGACAGACACTGCTGCATCGGGTCTTGCAGGTCAAGCATATTCCATGACCAGAGGCGCAGCTGCGAGCAGATTGCAACAACTTGTGGCACAAACAGCATTGGACAGCTTGTTGAATAGACTTCAATGCTTCAAGCAGCTCTGAACATTTGTAAGATGTCTGAAAACAAAATGAGAATAATGAATTTAAAAAAAAAATGGTTCTTAATCAAAATTGTGCTGGGGAGCTTACTAATCTATTATCTTCATCATCGATACACAAGATATACCCTTATCAGTCCCTAGGTTATTTCAATATAATAACAGATATACAGGAAATATTAGGGGGGAAATACAAAGAAACTTTTTCTAGCATTAAATGAATACTTAAATAGAAAATAAATGTTGATTATACTAAACTAAGATAAAAACTTAATATGATATGTAAACACATTAGATCTGAAAATTAAAAACTATTTTAGCATACTCCAGAGTCCTGGTAATCTGATCTCCGGTAACTGGCTAATCCGAACAAGCTGATGGGGGAACATTTTCTGGGTTTAAATTAAAAACGAAGTAATGTAATCTCAATTATAACAATTTAATCAACAGCACAGTTACACTAAATTTACATTACCACATACAAAATTATATTAATATACAATAATTTACTTTTTGAAACTTAGAAATTCAATTATCGTCTCTTGAGATAACAAAAAAATCCTGTTAGCCAAGTTGCGTCATCGTCTCAAAAAATAATCCTGTGCCTCAGCAGACCTGCGTACTCAGAGAATTTCCAAATCAATAATATAATAATAATATACGACAAGTTTGGTCAAAATCTGTCGATAAACATGAGAATCATTTGCCTATTCTCCGTAAGATTAACATGGGAAAGAGTGTGCAGTTTTGCTGCTGTGAGGAACACTGAGAGTAGGTATTTATACCATCAAAAACTTTTATTTTCAACATTAATACCAACTTTCATCAACATTTGTCCATAAATAAAGGAGTTTGCCTATTCTCCATATGATTAACGTGGGAAAAGAGTATGTAGGTTTGCTGCCATGATAAACACATAAAGTATGATTTTTAAGCATAAATGCACAAATCTCAATCACATAAAGCTAAATATAAAGTTTTATCCAAAAATATTGGTTAATAAGTGAAATATTAATTTTTCCTTATCCTCCATAAGATTAACATTGGAGCCTCAAAATACAACGTACTGTGTTTAGATTTTTTTATATCTCGGTAACCGTTGGAGATAGAGAAAAACTTCATAAGACAACTGAGAAGAGTTGACTAGAGTTGTCTTTGAGTCTCCGTAACGAGCGGACGTGTTTGGTTTCTTTTGTGTGTAATGGTTTATTTGTATGTTTTTCTGACTGCTTTAAACTTTTATTTTTTCAGCTTTATACCGGTTTGGTCTGGATTATATGTTAATTAATTGTGCTTTGTTTTAGATATTAGTTCACCTGAGGACGGAATCAGAATCCAGATCCCGAAACGTCGTGAAACATTGTTTTACATAAAATCATGATGGAAAATGTCCGCAGTAAAAATCTAAATAACATCAATCCACCATCACCAATAATGAATTTCAAACAAAGAATTAAGGTTGAGTCGTTATACACTAATATCCCTCATGACCCTTGTCTGAAGGCTGCCAAACACTTTCTAAATACTAGACCCATCCATTCTAAACTAGCTACATTAGCTTTCTGACTACGTGATTCATATGATTTTGACTATGAAGAACTTTAAATTTGTAAACAAAAATTTCTTACAGATCAAAGGTACAGCGATGGGAACACGTATGGCCCCTTCCTATGCCAATCTATTTATGGGTCTAATAGAACAAAATTTTCTTCTAGGTTGTTCATTCACTCCTTTTGTTTGGCTTGGATACATTGATGATATTTTCATTGTTTGGCAGCATGGATTAGATTCCTTAAAAGTTTTTTGCAAAATTTGAATGAGTTTTGCGTTTTTAGCGAATTTCCCATAGGGAAGAAGCTATTACCGTAGGTCTCATGGCAAGAGTTAAGCCCGAGACCATGTTATTTTTTCTTCTTTAGGTGCCCAGAGACCAAAAACAATAGTCGTTAAAATTTATATATATATATATATATATATATATATGTATATATATATATATACTAGCTGACCCGGCGAACTTCGTAATGCCTCACAGTAAACACATGTTAACTTTAAGATTGGCCATGTTCTGAAGTCGAATAGCAATACGGCTTCATTGTGAAAGGTTATATATTCTGGGTCGCTGCATAGTGAATAACAATACTGAAACGATAAAACATATTAATATCATTCCCATAAAACAAATAAATCTGAGTGGATTAATTCACAATTTTCAAATCCAATCCAAACCCAAACGAAACCTAACTGTAATACGGCTTTTATAGGAAAGATATACAACAGCTGATTATTATAATAAACGTAATAATATAAACATTGTAATTATCATATAAACACATGACTTTAATTAATCAGACAGAAAATAAAAATATAAATACATAATCCCCTAAAACCGTTAACTATTAACGTGGTGATTAAAGCTGTTCATTTTTTACAGTACACATTTACTTCATAGTTTAACATTAATGAATGATTCAGATGGCATTGGATAGTAAAGCATACGGTATTGCTAATGGAAAGTAAACCAATCAGCTGTAGCTAAGAAATCAAATGTTTTCATTGTAGACAATTTGTAAACAAACTTACTCTCCATAAGGTTAACATTAGAAATTTAAAACGCCATAAAATGGAAACTTATGGGGTTTTCGAAAAATTTTTTTCACTAAAACCTTCCCGGACACATATAGAGCAACTTCCTAAAATTTCATGGCGATCGGATGAGTAGTTTGGCAACGCATAAAGGACAGACAGACAGACAGACAGACATACATTCAATTTTATATATAGAGATATATGTGTCTGTGAACACGATAACTCTCGTAAAAAAGGTCCAATCGAGACCAAATTTGGTAGAGACGTGTATTCCTACAAATGCTCGGACGAGTTCGTAAACCAGACATATCGGTCAGTGGGAGCGGGTAGTTTGGGGGGGTTTTGTACCCCGAAATGGGGGTTTTTGCGTTTTTCACAAGTAATTTTAAAAAATTTCTAATTTTATATTTGACCATTGGAATCAGCTTAAAAAACTACACAATTAAGTTCCTTAAAGTTTTTCTCTATCTTCAATGGTTACCGAGATATAAAAATATCTAAACACAGTACGTTGTATTTTTGAGGCTCCAATGTTAATCTTATGGAGGATTAAAAAAAATTAATTTTTTACTTATTATCTAATATTTTTGGATGAAACTTGATATTTAGCTTCATGTGGTTGAGATCCATACATTTGTGCTAAAAAATTATAGTTTATGTGTTTATCATGGCAGCAAACCTGCATACTCTTTTCCCATGTTAATCATATGGAGATTAGGCAAACTCCTATATTTATGGACAGATGTTGATGAAAGTTGGTATAAATGTTAAAAATAAAATTTTTGATGGTATAAATGGCTACTTTCAGTGTTCCTCACAGCAGTAAACATACTCACTCTTTCCCATTTTAATCTTATGGAGAATAAGCAAAAATTCTCATGTTTATCAACAGACTTTGACCAAACTTGTTATATACTATTATTATTATTATTATATTATTGATTTGGAAATTCGCTGAGTACGCAGGTCTGCTGCGACGGGGGTATTTTTTTACCTGGAACTATTCTTCAAAATTAGTCACGTATTTAGACGTTGACGTATTTATTACAATACAATAAACAATAAATTGAAAACAAAAATTCATGTTAAAGATTTTCCAACAAAATGCAATACTTGCTGCACTATCAGAGCTGTCACCCAATGTACATGAAAAAATCTATTCCAAAAAGTCTGTCGATTCGTGCAAAATCCCAATGTAGTGACAGGTCTGACTTTGAAAAATATATATCTAAATTAAATTCTACTTTCATTGAAAGAGGTTACCCCCAAAAAATGTTAAATAACCAATTTAGAAATCCAAAAAATGTAAACAAACATAACTACTCGAAAGACAAAATTTATCACAGAGTATTTTCCTGGACTTCATGAAATTAACACTGTAATGAAAGCAGCATTTAACATTTTAAAATCTTCCCCAGTAACTCAAAATTTATTTACCAGACCATCTCGTGTGGTTTTCAAAAGGCCACAAAATTTAAAAACATGTTAGTGAGACCCCAAATTCAAAATTCCCGGCCTAAAGAATTAGATAATTGTCATGACTGTGAACCATGCCACAAGCCCCGTTGTGGCATTTGCAAAATTATGTGTAATTCCACTGAATTTAAAAACAGTGTGACTGACAAAGTTTACCCAATACAGTAGAACTCCAATTATCCGAATTAATGGGGACCGGGACCCATTCGGATAATCAAATATTCGGATAGTCAGAGTTTTTTTTTTAAATTGCCATTACAGAGAAAAAAAGCTACGTTTTGATATTGCACTATTATTTTATTGAACTAAATGTAAGAAACATGATATTTTCACATGTTTTAAGTATAAATAAACTGTACTTACATTTTACACGCAAACACTGGCTTCGCGGGGGAAGAATAATAAGCACTTAGACTTTTTTTGGGCAAATTTTTTCTGAATGTGATTCGGATAATCGGCGATTCGGATAGTCGGAGTTCGGATAATTGGAGTTCTACTGTAGTTGAAAAGTCAACGAGTGAAACCCACAATGTGATTTACCAACTACAGTAGAACTCCAACTATCCAAATTAATGGGGACCGGGACCCATTCGGATAATCAAATATTCGGATAATCGGAGTTTTTTTTTTAAATTGCCATTAGATAGAAAAAAAGCTACGTTTTGTTATTGCACTATTTTTTAATTGAATTAAAAGTAAGAAATATGATATTTTCACATGTTTTAAGTATAAATAAAATGTACGTACAAGTTTAGAAATAAAAATCATTGTTTTTTAATCATCTCCTAAGCTGTTTTTTGGTCTTCATCCGTTTTCGGGCAGCCAGGTCACGCATTCACTTGACGGTGAGCAGTTGCAAGTGGTCACTCTCGGGCATCGCGACTTTGACTTTTTTGGACAATTTTTTTTTCTGAAAGTGATTCGGATAGTCGGAGTTCGGATAATTGGAGTTCTACTGTATCATGTAAAATTGTCCAATACCCCGTCGCAGCAGACCTGCATACTCAGCGAATCTCCAAATCAATAATATAATAATAATAAAAATAATATATGACAAGTTTTATAAAAATCTGTCCATAAACATGAGAACTATTTGCCTATTCTCCTTAAGATTAATATGGGAAAGAGTGTGCAGGTTAGCTGCTGTGAGGAACACTGAAAGTAGTCATTTCTACCATAAATAAATTTTATCTTAACATTTATACCAACTTTCATCAACATCTGTCCATGGAAAAGAGTATGCAGGTTTGCTGCCATGATGAACATATAAACTATGATTTTTAAGCATAAATGGATAGACCTCAACCACATGAAGCTAAATATCAAGTTTCATCCAAAAATATTAGATAATAAGTGAAACATGAATTTTTTCTTATCCTCCATAAGATTTACATTGGAGCCCCACAATACAATGTACTGTGTTTAGATTTTTTAATATATTGGTAACCGTTGAAGGTAGAGAAAAACTTTAAGGAACTTAATTGTGTAGTTTTTTAAGCTGATTCCAATGGTGAAATATAAAATTAGAAATTTTTAAAAATTACATGTGAAAATGCAAAAACCACATTTTGGGGTACAAAACCCCCCCAAACTACCCGTTCCTATTGACCGATATGTCTGGTTTACGAACTCGTCCAAACATTTGTAGGAATACACGTCTCTACCAAATTTAGTCTCGATCGGACCATTTTTACGAGAGTTGTCGTGTTCACAGACACACACACACACACACACATATATATATCTCACTATTTAGTTCATCAAATAGGGCTACTAATATAATTATCTTTAAATAAGTCAACCGAGTACCCTTAGAAAACATTTTAATTATTTCTTCGACATGTTTCGGGAATCATCCCATCTTCAAGAAGTACAAATGTTTAACCTAGTTTGATAATCTTAATTTATAAATATAAATAAATGTCATATGATAATTTAAATTTCACTGTATTCAAATTGGTGGAGTGTGTTAGCATGTATTATTTCTTCCTTGTATAATTTTTTCATATATTGGATTGTTTGTTTCAATTTGTGAAGTTTTAATATATTATTTTTATAAATAATAATTAAGATTTAGGATTAATTAAGATACTTAAGATTTAACAATACCGGAAAACGCTATATTCTTATCATTTGATGTAAGCAACATGTATACTAATATTCCATCAGAAGACACCATACAAATATTAATGGACAATTTAGATAATTCAGACACACTTAATATAAATGAGAAAAAAGATCTGATAACACTGACCAAAGCATGTTTGAATCAAAACTACTTTGAGTATAAAGATTGTATATATAAACAACAGGATGGCTTGGCAATGGGATCACCTCTCTCAGGTTTATTAGCAAATATAAATATGAACAAAATTGAAAGCAATAAAATAATAAATGACATTAACCCATTTAGAAAAAATATTATATATTGGTACAGATACGTTGATGACATTATATGTCTTTATGACAACAAAGATGATTCACACTGCAAATTATTAGAATACATAAATTCAATCTCAAATCTATTAAATTCACGATGGAAATACAAAAACAGAAAATAAACTTTTTAGACTTAACAATACAAAATACAAACAATAAACATGATTTTAATATTTATAGAAAACCCACACAAACAGATCTTGTCATCCCATGTAATTCACATCACCCCTGGCAACATAAGATTTCAACATTCAACACGATGATTAACAGACTTATGATTATACCGATGAACAAGAACAATTTCAATAAAGAGATAAACATAATAAAACAAATTGCACAAGAAAATGGATACAAAAAGAATATGATAGATAAAATGATAAAAAGATGGGAGAAAAAGAGAGGAGAATCGAAGATAAAAGAGAAAATCTAAGAAAAAGAGTTTATTTGCGTGCCATACAATTTAAAACTAAACAAAGCCATACAGAAAACTTTAACAAAACAAAAATTCAATATTAGTTACAGAACAAGACACAATGCATATGAAATAATATAAAAGAAATCACGAAACAACAACCAAAATAATAAATACACAAGATCATGAGTATATGAAATTAAATGTGATGACTGTAAAAAATATTATATTGGACAAACCGGTAGAAATTTTCAAACAAGATTCCTTTAAATATACAACAGCTGATTATTACAATAAAATCCATTTTTTATAAACATTGTAATTATTTTTTATTTGGCAAACATATAAACACGTGACTTTTATTCGTACAGAAAATAAAGAAATATAAATACAGTACATAATTCCAAAATACCCCCGTCGCAGCAGACCTGCGTACTCAGCGAATTTCCAAATCAATAATATAATAATAATAATATATGACAAGTTTGGTCAAAATCTGTCGATAAACATGAGAATTTTTGCCTATTCTCCATAAGATTACAATGGGAAAGAGTGAGTAGGTTTGCTGCTGTGAGGAACACTGAAAGTAGCCATTTATACCATCAAAAATTTTATTTTTAACATTTATACCAACTTTCATCAACATCTGTCCCATAAATATAGGAGTTTGCCTAATCTCCATATGATTAACATGGGAAAAGAGTATGCAGGTTTGCTGCCATGATAAACACATAAACTATAATTTTTTAGCACAAATGTATGGATCTCAACCACATGAAGCTAAATATCAAGTTTCATCCAAAAATATTAGATAATAAGTGAAAAATTATTTTTTTAATCCTCCATAAGATTAACATTGGAGCCTCAAAAATACAACGTACTGTGTTTAGATTTTTTTATATCTCGGTAACCGTTGAAGATAGAGAAAAACTTTAAGGAACTTAATTGTGTAGTTTTTTAAGCTGATTCCAATGGTGAAATATAAAATTAGAAATTTTTAGAAATTACATGTGAAAAACGCAAAAAACCCCATTTTGGGGTACAAAACCCCCCCAAACTACCCGTTCCCATTGACCGATATGTCTGGTTTACGAACTCGTCCGAGCTTTTGTAGGAATACACGTCTCTACCAAATTTGGTCTCGATCGGACCTTTTTTACGAGAGTTATCGTGTTCACAGACACATATATATATATATATATATATATATACCCCCGTCGCAGCAGACCTGCGTACTCAGCGAATTTCCAAATCAATAATATAATAATAATAATATATGACAAGTTTTATAAAAATCTGTCCATAAACATGAGAATTATTTGCCTATTCTCCATAAGATTAACATGGCAAAGAGTGTGCAGGTTTGCTGCTGTGAGGAACACTGAAATTAGACATTTCTACCATAAATAATTTTTATCTTAAGATTTATACCAACTTTCATCAACATCTGTCCATAAATAAAGGAGTTTGCCTATTCCCTATATGATTATTATGGGAAAAGAGTATGCAGGTTTGCTGCCATGATAAACACATAAACTATGATTTTTAAGCATAAATGGGAAGATCTCAACCACATGAAGCTAAATATCAAGTTTTATCCAAAAATATTCATTAATATGGGAAATATTAATTTTTCCCTATCCTCCATAAGATTAACATTGGAGCCCCACAATACAACGTACTGTGTTTAGTTTTTTTAATATCTCGGTAACCGTTGAAGATAGAGAAAAACTTTAAGGAACTTAATTGTGTAGTTTTTTAAGCTGATTCCAATGGTGAAATATAAAATTAGAAATTTTTAAAAATTACATGTGAAAAACGCAAAAAACCCCATTTTGGGTACAAAACCCCCCCAAACTACCCGTTCCCATTGACCGATATGTCTGGTTTACGAACTCGTCCGAGCATTTGTAGGAATACACGTCTCTACCAAATTTGGTCTCGATCGGACCTTTTTTACGAGAGTTATCGTGTTCACAGACACATATATATATATATATATATATATATACATATATATATATATATATATATAAATTTTAACGACTATTGTTTTTGGTCTCTGGGCACCTAAAGAAGAAAAAATAACATGGTCTCGGGCTTAACTCTTGCCATGAGACCTACGGTAATAGCTTCTTCCCTATGGGAAATTCGCTAAAATTTTAACGACTATTGTTTTTGGTCTCTGGGCACCTAAAGAAGAAAAAATAACATGGTCTCGGGCTTAACTCTTGCCATGAGACCTACGGTAATAGCTTCTTCCCTATGGGAAATTCGCTAAAATATAAATACAGTAAATAATTCCCAAAAATCGTAAACTATTAATGTGGAATAATGCTGTTCATTTTGTACAGCACATATTTACTTCATAGTTTTACATTGATTAATGATTCAGATGGCATTGGATAGTAAAGCATATTGCTAACGGACAGTAAACAAAAAGCTGGTTAAAGAAAGCCAATGTTTTGATTGTAGATTATTTGTAAACAAACTTATTCCCCATAAGGTTAACATTAGAAATTTAAAACGCTATAAAATGGAAACTAATTGAATTTATGGAAACTGAATATGCCTAAAGCATGACAGGAGCAGAGACGAATCCAAAAAAATTCGCGCTTTCAGACAACGTTCTGCGTTTATCGTGGACAGTAAATTTAACTTTCCTCTGGAACCGTTAGTCGTGGACAAATAATTCAAAATACTAATTTGTTTAGTTTTTTAAGCTGGTTTCAATGGTACTAGTCAAGTTATACTTTACTTTTATTGTTTCCCTGAAAATTTAAAGATTTGATTTTTTTGACATTTAAAAGCCCATAACTTTTGAACCGTCATTTTTACAGACATGCGGGTGGTGTCAAATTATTTAGTACTCTGTGCACTATAGACTATCAAATTTTAATCCAAATCGTTAGAGCCGTTTTTGAGAAAATTGGATTTTTCACGTTTTTTAGAGTTTTTAAGCGTGAACTACCCTTAAAAATCAAAAATTCAAAAAAATGAAAACAACACCTGGAGATACGGTGACTATATATAAACATGCCAAATTTCATCTAAATCGGACCAATAGGGTAGGCTGTGGCAAGTCAAATAAGTCAAATTCATTTAGACGCTCCAGAACTTATCAAAATTGAATTCATTATTGTATTATCTCCATCCATGTGTAATGACACTCAGAATGAAACGTTTACCAAACATTACTAAGTTACATTACTGGTGAACATTTAAGAATAAACACACACAGTTTGTTAGATAGGAAACACATGCACACTGTTAGGTTAGGTTGGATTCTTCGCTACCACTAAGAAGAATGCAAGAAAAAAATTATATCCATCTGGTAGCTGGCAAACTTTTAAAACGTTTCTTATCTTATCTCCCTGGACTACTAGAAATGATAAATTAATTAGCTTTTTGATCAATTACAAAATAAAATCAAAAGAAAAACTCACGGATAAGGCTGGTTGAGGATGATTCTTCACACCGGAAGAATGAGGATATTGATGTTTGGCGACTGTAGCAGACATCTCCCTTGGAGTATTGTTAATCGAAAGTGAAGCAGTTCTCCTCTCCAGATTTTTGACAGAGCCAGGTGATTTCCATCTAGGATTTCGAGAGGTTGGAGGCCTAGAGAGGCCCCTGCCTCTGGGAGAGGATTTAAATGGTCCCTGAACCACAGAAGAATTGTAAAATTTTGTCTGTATTTTTATTGTTTTAAGCTGTATACAAAACATTTCTCAAGCTACTTCTTATAAAGTTACTCTTTCTTTAATCTTATTAAGTTTTTTCCTATTAGTGGACAGATATCCATTTAATAAATTTCTTTTACAATCACATTTCTTTATTTATGATTTTGACAACTAGTACCACCGCGAAGTACTATAAAATTTTGTCTATATTTAAAGCCACATTTACACCGAAGTTTCAAACAAAAAGCTACAAACTTTTAAAGCAAACAGTTGTTTCCAAAATAAGGATGCAATTTTTATTTTATGATTTCTATTTCCGTAACTTTTTTTTAGGTAGGTAATAGTATCATTAAAGTGTTTGAAACACTTTTGACCTTGATTACTACTCCTATATTTTCTGGTTCTTCGGGTCAGTCCTTCCCATGATGTTAAGTGCCAAAGATGTAATTTTAGCCACGGTGGCGTGTGTCGTGTTGTCAAAACAATGCAGGCCAAGACTACTATGGGTGAGACTGTCTCTGCAATCTAGAGCTACCAGTATGTACAGTGGAAACAACATTTTATACAATTTAAATAGGGATGATGTTGACCCTCTATCAAGTGAACTGAGAACATACGGAAATTTAAAAAACTTTGTAAAGAATGAGCAGTGAGGATTCTGAATATATAATTTTGTTTAGCAGCCCAGACAGGGTAGATGACAGGTGGTGTCAGTGATTAGGTGAGTGAGAGAGCGGAGGTGTTAGCGGGGAAATGTATCTGTTTTCAAGTTTGAATAGCACATAGTGGTCAAAACCAGCGTGGCAGACAAAAGTTTACAACTCCCTTTGATGTTTACAGACTTCTGGTGGAAACAGAAATATCTGTTACAACCACTGAAAAACCTTTTGCAACACCAAAAATTGTTTGTCTTCAAAAGCAAGTTAAGTATTTGCAAGCTTTGTTTGCAAACTCATGTTTCAATTAAACAGTCTGATGAAACTGTTTTTAACTTTTTCAATGAAATGTATTGCTTTAATGAAACTCCGGTGTAAATCTGGTGAAAAAATAAACTTATTATTTCTACTGTTTTATAACTATGGTTTAAATCATAAAATTTTAAAACTAAAGATATTTTAACCTCCACAACATTGTTTTGGAGGTTAAAAATTTACCCTAGGTAAAATGTTAGGGTAATAGTACCCAAATAGTAGACACAATAATTCTCACAAATGTCTACAATAGTAAACACGTCTAAACAACCATGATCAGAGGGATTGATTGTAAAATAATCCAAGACCTTTGATAGGCCTACATCCAAACATTTAAGTTATGAAACTTACCAAGTCACTCATGAATTCGGCCTGGTCCTGTCCAAAACTTTTGGAATAAACAAAACGACAAGATGCAAAAGCTTTATAAATCCCAATAGGAATATAAATTCACAATTCTTTTGAATAAATCAATAATTTTACTAATACATACACAAGATTTAGAAAGTCAAGCAACCCTGCTGATAATTGCACCGATATGTTTACTACTTTGCAAAGTTGGTTTATCTAATTTACTTTTATTCTTGTTTCCCCCACTTAAAAAGTAAATATTATGATTATAGAAGCAAAAATATAACACTACGCGCTTGATAAACAGTAATTTTTCTTCAAACAAAACCCCCCCGGCAATCACATACTTGCTGTGTCAGGTATAAAATAATACTAATAGAAAACTTGATGTTTCTTTTACATCAGTAAACAACTTCACTTTAAATGCCTTTCAGAGTTTTGAAAAATATAGAATAAACAGTTGAATCTGAATCATCCAGTAAGCTTCTGACCTTCGTACCACTGTTATCAGTACTAACCAACAATAAAATTACCGTATCTCACGCCTCATATCTCGCCCAAAAGACCAACTATCAAACTCAAACTCCCACCACAACTTTATCCAATCACAACGTTTAGAATGACAGAGAGAGACAGAAGCGTCTGTCTAAAATACAGTACTATCCAATCCAATACTATAATACGAGCAAGGTTTGTATATATATATATATATCCATCCAATACTATAATACGAGCAAGGTTTGTATATATATATATATATATATATATATATATATATATATATATATTCTATGTTCTAGATATGTCTAATGTCCAGGAAAATTCGTGTTTTACTGTAATATTAAGTTTAAAATCTAAAAATTTAACATTACGCTTATGGAGAATAAAATGTAAACAATACAAACCAAAACAGCTGTTTATAACCGTTTGACAGTTCTTGATTGAAGACTGCGGGGAACAATATAGAGGTTATGCATTAATATTTATTTTATGAATTAAATAAATGCCAAATTATCAGGTTACTAAACAATTTGTAAAAACTTAGGATAACATAGCTGTGCGAAATAAAAGCAGAAAAAAGTATTTCCAAAACCTTCCGTGTTTTGATAGAAAACGTATTCGTTGTATTGATTGAAGCCACTGTAACAAACCAATTAATTTATGTAAATTAAATTTCTCTTTTGCTTTTCAATCCTCATTCCGTTTATAAAAAAATCAGTTGATCACAGGCTAATAATAATGGTATGGATAATTAAACAGTAAATGATCGGCTTTGGCTAAAAGATGTTAAACGGCATCGTTAAATTGACTAACGTCGTAGCCGAGTTGTAGCGTGGCGGCCTCAAGAACTATAGGCCGCGAGTATAGCCCACTAACTATAGCCCACCACAAAAATGTTTTCATTGGGCAGTAAATTTGTTTTAATTTTGCTAATTAACTTGTAAAAACATGTCTTATTCTATCCGAGCAAAGCTCGGTCACCAGGTACTATATATATATATATATATATATATATATATATATATATATATATATATATATATATATATATATATATTTGCACACGGATCTCGAAAACGGCACCGAGGATTTTCTTTAAATTTTGGAAATAACTAATTTCCGAGTAGAAAATAAGTTCTAGATAGGTCTAATGTCCAGGAAAATTCGTGTTTTCTTGTAATATTAAGTTTAAAATCTAAAAATTTAACATTACGCTTATGGAGAATCAAATGTAAACAATGCAAACCAAAACAGCTGTTTATAAACGTTTGACAGTTCTTGATTGAAGACGGCAAAGAACAATATGTGAATAGAGGTTTTTCATAAATATTTATTTTATGTATGTAATAAATGGAAATTTAAACAATTAATTTGTAAAAACTTAGGGAAACATAACTGTGCGAAATAAAAGCACGAAAGAGTATTTCCAAAATCTTCCGTGTTTTGATAGAAAACGTATTCGTTGTATTGCTTGAAGCTACTGTAACAAACCAAATAATTGGTGTAAATTAAATTTATCTTTTGCTTTTCAATCCTCATTCCGTTTTTAACAAAATCAGTTGATCACAGGATAATAATAACAAACAGTATGGCCATTTAAATTCAGTGTAAGATTAGCTAAAACAATTGAGGTTGGCCAAAAACTCTTAAACTACGACGCGAAGTCGGCTGACGCCGTTGCTTAAGCGCTTAGATCTCACGTATGCAAGGTCGCGTGATCGATCCCCACCCGAGGGCTATATATTTGTTCGGTATTTATGCCATAATTATTAAGGGGTATTAAAACGGTTTTATTTAAACCACATAAATGTTTTCATTGAGCAGTAAATTTGTTTTAATTTTGCTAATTAACTTGTGAAATACATGTCTTATTATATCCGAGCAAAGCTCGGTCACCAGGTAAAACAAACAACAATTACAGCCGGCTTTTAAGGCTTATACGAGAATTTGCTTTCAGTGCACCAATTATTTAAATATTTTTACTTGTTACACTTATACATAGTATGGAGAAAGTATTGTTTTCGTCCAAATTTTCGAATTCAAGTTAAGAGTGGGAATATCCATTTTGAGGCTCCCTCTCTCCGAATCCAGATTAGTGGTTTTCGGACTAATGTCTGTGTACAAACCCCGAGACCATACTCATATAAAATAGGCTCATATAAAAATAAATGTATGTTTGTATATCGCTGCCAAACTAAGACTATCTAAAACGCTGACGGCCTAGACTAGCAATGTTATTTCTTATAAACAGAGCCACCGTGTGCAACCGAACTCACAGAGTTATGAAATTTTACCTTACATATGTAAGGAACATAAAATCCCCAAAGTCTAAAACTTCAAACTTTACTGGAAGTTTTTAAAAATGTGCTTAAGAACTTTTCTTAAAACAGTGCCACCGAACTCACAGAGTTATGAAAATTTACACAAAGAACCATACATATGTAAGGAACATGGCCGGTTTCGTCACATTAATAGTGACATGTTCACGTGTACTCAGCTTGGAACTGCTTATATATCGGTCGGAACGACGTCGTCAAAGTTTTTGGACAGTAAAAACATGTAAACAACATAAAACACCATTAAAACACAGATTTTACATTTAGGTTTAACGTTTTTTATTCTGTTTTGCCAATGACAGGCTCGGCTAAAGCTACGCAGACTCGAAGTTCACTACTTTTTATAAAATTCATATCTAAATTTGTGGTAATCTCGGGAATCGAACCCGTCACCTATTGCACCGATTTCCTAGACGCTTTCCGCTAGGCTATCAGATAACCTATAGATAGGTTTAACCTTAAAATTCTATTAAAAGCGAACGGGCCCGATGCAGTTGTTGACAGGACACTCAAAAGGTGACCATTTGAGCTACTGACGATAAGGTAACTTAAATCCATTAAATTTAGTCTCACAGCTCAGGGGAAAGAACAAAAATGTTTAAGTTTCGTTATTGGACGAGTTCATGTAAACTCAAACGTCTTTATTTAAGACGGTTACCAACTGCATAATAGCGTCATGCATGACAGAAGTGTTCCTTACAGGAATAATCATTAAAATTAAAATTATATTATCATAACAAACTGTTCGACAGAGATAGTCGAAATTAGACTAAAAAGTCTTGAATCCTTTAATGTCTACAGCATTAAACTTTTTATATATCGTTTTTACTCATTTTTCTTAAATGTATTAAGAACAGATTGTAAAATAAATCATGTTGAATAATTTTAGTCATGACATAGACTAACCTATGATGGACTTCGGTTAGCTGATGGCCATAATAAATCATGAAATCCACAAGACACTATACAATTAATTCTTTTGCTAAATTAATATTTAAAGCTATTCCTTCAGGTGACAATCAAATATGACCAGATATAGTTTCAATCAAAAATTTTTGAGATATTTGTTTTTATCCATTATATTTCTAGAAATTTATTGAAGGGTAATTTAAATATTCTAGGTAAATTTAAAGCTCGTTTAGGGTAAAAGCAAACTTGATGTCACGGCAACACTGCTCTATCCTAATGTGCCTGTGTCGTCTGCAAAGGGCAAAGACGAATAACGGAATAACGTCAGTGTCCAATCCAACGTCATTGTATGGTATTGGATTGAGGGGAGTCACTCCCACCCAAGTCATAATAGTATGTTGTGATGTATTTGCTGGATATAAGGTACAGTCGATGTACAGTAGTTATAACGAACCAAAGAGGAACGGATCCGTTCTATCTATGAAGTAACTTTAATACTGGATACTTTGTAAGGCTTGGATAATTAGTCAGATATTATTAATATCTACTAATGTTTACTGTAAAACTGGGAGAATAGCCTATTTTAGTAACATCTAAATAAGCTCAATAAGAGGAACTATTTTAATATCTTTTTGCAATACTATATTTAGAAAAATTAAGTAGCTTCACTTTGAAATTCGCAACTGCCTTGCTATGCTTTTTTAAAATTAATTTTATGCACGTTTTAATACATTCACTGCCAAAGATTTATATTAAGCAATAACTCTACTGCTAAAAATTATTTTTATACAAAGACATTTCTTTATGTCTAATAGTTAAGTAGGAGAGTTGAAATCCATTTTTGGGGCCCAGATTGTTTATTTTTTTAATTGGTCATCACTGGTGATCCTCCCACATTATGCACTGTATGTACGCCGCCACTGCCAAGCTATACTTAGTTCAACTGGAGCACTGTATTCTATAGTTTCTCCACTCTCATAATAACATAAACACTGTAAAATCATATATTGAATTAACAGTGTTTCATTCATTCATTCGAAGGGGCGGATTTCCCAAGGCGCTTCAGCCGTAGCGGCTTTTTGCGCACCCCTAAAAAATCTCTTTCCTGGAGAATCAGGAATCTTCTAGATGAAGAGACCTGGAAAACTGCAGCAGCCTGTCGACGAGCTCGTCAGGAGGCAGAAAACTACCCCTTACCAAATTGCCCAGAGTGGAGGACCTTACCTCTACCAGCTCTATACAATCAAAGAGTAGATGATCTGCAGTTTCCTCCTGCAGGTGACATTTCCTACACAGAGGGTCGCCGTTGAAGACCCCCATGCGTAGTTAGTGCTTCCTCAGATTACCGTGACCAGTGATGATACCTGTGACAAGTTTGGCATCCTTCCTGCCAAGTTTCAGGAACCTCTTTGCAACTTGACGAGGTGGAGAACGAAGATTAAGCTTACTAACTCTATGCAGGGAAAGTTCAGCCCATCTTTTCTTATGACAATGCCTAGCCCAGGAATTGATAGTCTGAAAAGCCGCAGCGCGGGAAACACCACAGAAGTGGTGTTAACAGTGTTTATGTTTTACCATTACGTAAACCAGGAATACACAAAACTCTATAATAGTGAAGAGGTCCTAAGCAGACCCCACCGCACCCGGGGAATCACAAACTGACTAAGTTACTGTATGCCAAATATGAGGAACACTATCACAGAATGTGACACAAATCCAACTATCTCCTATGAGTGGCTTGGCTACACTGAAACCAATAACATAACATGACTCTCTCCCCCACCATTGGATCCACCGCCATTCGGTCGTGAAGCACGGGGTCCACCGGTAGACCCGCCACACTGAATGTGTTAACCAATTCTACGTTGCCGTTGAGTAGCCCAGGAACTGTGTAGGGGTCATTTTGTCATAAAGAAACTGGATGCTTAAGATTCAGGTGTTTTAGTTTCAGATGTAGAAATTTTAGGCGTTGCAGGTTCCTTTTGTTGATTAACATTACTCAGGTCTGATTGCATTTCTAGAGATAACAGGTTTCAAGTTGTGTTTCAAGTTCACAACTCGTCTCAAATATATCTTTTAATGAGGATTTTCCGGAAGTTTTGTAAAAAGTCCCTACAGTACCTTAGGTATTTCTTTTAAACAAACTATATTAGCAGGAAAATGGTCTGGTCTAAAAGTGACCACAGTAGCAAACATGAATTATTTTTTTACTCTTTTTTATTTGTTGAAGAACATACTTTTCAAAATTCAAACTGATCCTTGCAGCTATTTATCTATCATTGAGCCACACATACAAAACATCTGATTTTATATACATAACTGACTTATTGAAGTCCAACAGGAAAATCATAAATTAATAACTTTTATTATTGTTTAAATCGTGGTAATTATATTCAATTAGCCAAGATGGGAATCTGCTACACCCCTTCATAAGGATTAAGTAGGCCAGTATTGTGATTTTTCAACTACTTATATTTTGTTTGAGTTCATTTTATTTTATATTCCTAGTAAGCTACATTGAATTTCCACTGAAATGTAATCTATATAAACATTTCAAATGATAAACCATAGGTTAAATCTCATTTATTTTGTTAGTTGGCTATTATTCGTAGAAAACTTATTTTGCAGATACTGAAGGATGATTAATACCCAGTTTATTAACTGTGTAAAAATTTACGTTCGTAACAAAAGCACAAATTCTAATGCAGTACACAAAGAGAGCTTGTCAAAGATAAAGCAGTTTTGGGAAGAGGAAAGATTACTTAATGAAAATTTAAATTATGATTCATTGACAAATGAAGAAAAGATTATTCATCATTTGCATCAAGATGCAATCACAAAAGGTCATTTTACATATTATGATCCTAAAACTAATGAAAGAATATTGACAAGACTAAGGCATCACCTCAGAGGAAAGTGCTGTGGAAACGCTTGTCGTCATGTAAGTCGCAGTAAATACCTTGGTTTGGTGTGTATCATTAACATATTTCCTTAGAAATTGTAAACACTGGTAGATTTATTATTAATATAATTTGATGTGTAAGGGTCTTGGAACCTTAATTTTATGTTTGCTATATTTCCGAATTTAGCAAAAGAAGATTTCAAGTAACTTGACTGATGCTCTAATTAATAAATACGTGACTAAAACCAAAACAAAATAATCTATTTTTAACTAATGAAAATATAAATGGCTAACTGTAATATAAATATCATATGTTAATAAAATATTCAAACAGTCCTCTGTAGTCTGAATCATACATTAACCCTTAATAGGTCGCGCGGTGTACAAAACTCTGCAGCAAATGCTTTTAGTATTGTATTAGATGCATTTTGGTAGCCTTGCCACTCATCTCTCATCTTATCCTCCCCTCGCACTACCCCTCTACACGACAATAGGAGAGAGAACCAGTAACTGCATTCTGTTGTCAATGTTAACCATTTTTGCGAGCCGTGTTGTCTTTTGTACGCAGTGGGCCCTATTGTGTTCGTATTTGCGCGACCAACTTGTAGGGTTTTAAAACATTTTTAGGTATTAGTTTTAGTGAAATCGTCTTGTTTAGTTTTGCTCTGTGATTGTAATTTATTATATAATTATTTTGAAATTATTTCAATACATAAACAGAACAATTTTTTTAATTTTTATTTCTTATATTTACGTTACAATGGAAAGTAAAGAATGAAAATGTTAGCTTTTTTTGATCAACTTTGTAAAAAATAAATAAACGGTACCAGTGGACTGACACATACTTTCTCCCTTAAGTAAATTTAAAAAAGACAATCTGTAATAAAACTATCATGTTCTACAAAGTTATTCTAAATATCATTTAATAATTTACTGTTCAAATTGTATGGGGGGGAAACCCCCACCCCCGGTAGTAATACCAAGCTTTTTTGAGCTGTATTTGTTCGGTGTTTTGACCTTACTCTTCATACCAATTTTCATGGAAAACGGTTGGAAAGTAAGGAAGAAATTGATTTTTTTATATTCTCCATAAGAATAACATTGGGCGCTTTCAGACAACGTACTGCGTTTATCGTGGATAGTAAATTTAACTTTCCTCTGGGACTTAGTCGTAGACAAATAATTCAAAATACTAATTTGTTTAGTTTTTTAAGCTGGTTTCAATGGTACCAGTCAAGTTATACTTTACTTTTATTGTTTTTGCTGAAAATTTAAAAATTTGATTTTTTTGACATTTAAAAGCCCATAACTTTTGAACCGTCATTTTTACAGACATGCGGGTGGTGTCAAATTATTTAGTACTCTGTGCACTATAAACTATCAAATTTTAATCAAAATCGTTAGAGCCGTTTTTGAGAAAATTGGATTTTTCACGTTTTTTAAGGGTTTTAGGGCTGAACAACCCTTAAAAATAAAAAAAATGAAAAAAACGCCTGGAGATACGGTGACTATATATATATACATGCCAAATTTCATCTAAATCGGACCAATAGGGTAGGCTGTGGCACTGTACACATCCAGACACACACACACACACACAGACAGACACACGGACGGACAGACATCACGTCAAAACCCACTTTTTTGGATTCAGGGGACCCCAAAACGGATATATCCACCCTCAACTCAAATTCGAAAATTTTGACGAAAACAATACTTTCTCCATATACTATGTATAAGGGGAGAAAGTAAAATCAGTTCAAGAAGAGGAAATAATTAATTGCTAAGTCTGGTATAGGGACCTTGAAAAGACAATTGTTTATTCATAGCGAAGATGCAAGTGAATAAAATGAATGAAATAGTGAACCTACTCAAGAAGATCCAATTGAGCGGGAAGAAATGGATCAGTCCGTAGATGAATTGCAGCAGGGTGATCACAATTAATATCTTTATTGCTAGTTATAAATGCCATTGTCCATTTTGCCGACTTCAAAAATTTTAACTAAAAAGTTAAAGTAAACATGGAGGTAAAATTAGTGTATGCGGAACTTTGTACGCCATGTGACCTATTACGTAAAATAAATCGCGTGACCGATTAAGGGTTAAAGTAGCCTAAATGTATTATCTAGTTAAGACTTTTAATGCTTGTTTAGTTTTGGCACCAACCTATGATGACTAGCACCTCAAAATGTATGGTGATCAAATTAACCAATTTGCTCATAACTTAGTGCAAATGCAGGTTACTTTCCTTTCTACAGTTCTTTTTAAAAATCAATATTAGAACTCATAAATAGAAGGTTACTTGACAAACCACAGTGTGAAAAGGGAAAGGTTTTCTTTAGTTCCCTACCTTGTATAATAAGCTGTTGGTTACTGTTTGACAAAAAATCTTTGTATTTACTTCCCTGTGGGAAATACGTTAGATCATGGATATGTCTAAAGGGAATGTTTTCAGTTAATCTAAACAGTGTTCTTATTCCTATGTATTAAAAATCAATACAATAGCTCCAGTAGTTCTTACAAATTGCCAATACTTCCCCCAGCGTTAAGACATATCCATCCATGTCAAAATTCATGATCTCTTTTGTTTTCAATATTGCTATGACGTGAGAAATCTGTGAATATGTTAAAATCAAATTTATGTTTTCTAGCCTCTGTACCTCTGTGTATAAACTTGTTAAAGAATAATTTAATATTTACTTAGTAAAATGAAACATCTGAAACATGTTTGAACGAGTTTCAGCTGATTGACAAGGTAAAATTAAATTATTTATTAATTGTGGATATGTTCTGGATATTATCTTTGGAATCACTAGTTACAGCAAAAAACTGCTATAAATAACTACTCAACAAACAATTCTGCAATTTCTGCTTGATAAACAAACTAAGCCGGTTAAACAAAAAAAGTTATAATTAATTTAGTCTATTATTAATAGTTTTTCTGTAGAAATTTTTCATAATTTCAAAATTTTGGATACTTTATACAGAAATTTTGATCAAACTGGATTTTGGTATTTTCAATATAATATATGTTGAAAAAGAATTTTTTCTGCTGGGGTTAGTTTGTATTGATATTAAATATTTTATTTACAGTGTGTATATAATCATGACAATGTAATAGATGAATACAAGTTAAGAGTACGAAGATTCAACACATCTTTCTGGACCTATCCTGAGGAAAAAGAAAACGAACCAGTATTTGATGAGTCGTGTTACTTTAATGGTTCTTATTTGAAGACAAAAAGTGGTCAGCCATCATCTAACGTGAAATTTTATTTTAGTAAAGCATAACAAAGTTTTTTGATCATTACTTTCCCCAACTAAAAGATGATTTGGTCATGGTTGGGATTTTTGTGCCAAGTGCATGAACTAAAAACTTTAATAGCAAATTCTTTTATCAGCTCTAATGTTGAGGCTGAACATCGGATTTATTGAAAACAAGCTGCCATCGATACCTAACACCCATCTGTACCCATTACCTAAACCTAATGTTGTATGAGATTTTTATTTAATACCTGATGGTGTCTGTTGAGAGAGGTTTCCTATCATGCTTTGGTTTCAAACAACTTCTGTACTAAACTCATAAGTTCGGTAGTCACTCTTACAAAATCTTTGAAGATTTATTTTTAATTTCAGAGAGAAATTTTATTGTCACCACACTACTTCTATAAACCCAACTCTCTTTTAACCCTTTATGGAGTACTGTATTTTGCATTAAAGTAGTATTGACGTTTTAAAATGTCTTTTAGCGCATTTTCCATAGGGAAGAATCTATTACCGTAGGTCTCATGGCAAGAATTAAGCCCAGAATCATGTTATTTTTTCATCTTTAGGTGCCCAGAGACTAAAAACAAAAGTCGTTAAAATTGGTATATTAGTGAATTTCCAATAGGTAAGAAGCTATTACCGTAGGTCTCATGGCAAGACTTAAGCCCAGAATCATGTTATTTTTCATGCTACCATGCTATTTTTTTGTATTTAGGTGTCCAGAGGCCAAAAAAAATAGTCCTTAAATATATATATATATATATGTATAATATATAATCTTGATGTTTGTAGAAATGTGTCAAATGTGTAGAAAGGCGGTGTGAAGTTACAGCAGGAAATAAAAGCATGCGAAAAATATTTCTCAGCGTGAGATGTGAGAGCATTATTCACAAAGAGAAATAAATGAGAAAAGACATAACCTTTCAGCACAAAGAGTATAATATGGCATTATGCAAGTGTCCATGTTTTGAAGACTTTCATACGAAAGAAGTTGTAAAATGTTCATTTTTGGGTATTTTGAACAAAATACACATTTTCTGCTAAATATTTACAGCAGGCTGCAATAACTTTAAGCGAAAAAAATATTTTACTCCTTTGAAGTGTGGTTGGATATTTTCCCTTACTCCTTATCAGCTCTGAGATAGTGACGTTAAAGTGTCATTACTTCTTAAAGGGTTAAAGTTCTCTTTTGTTTTATAAAACTTCTACCTAGGCTCCTAATTTGGCCAATGTATAGTATCTCATTAACTCTGCTTAACACAAAGACTGTAGAACATGGGTATTCTGTGTGCCCGACTCCAATAGAGGAGCTGAGCACAAATTTCCTCTGCTTGGGCAGATATATTTAACCTTGTGTTATGATTTTGGCTAGTGCCTGTAAGAATTTCATCGAATCAAGTGCATGAGTCTGAAAGTCCAGAACAGAATTCAAGTTTTTAAAGAATTTAGTCCAGTCAATGTGTCAAAGTTAAAGTAAAAAAATAAGAAATGATAATAATTTTTAAGGATATCTGATATTTACAACCATTTTTACAAAGTTGTTTGATAGCTCCTGTAAATTCAGTTCTGAAGAATAACTTTCAAAAATATTTTAATTAGTGTTCCTTTTGGCAACTTAAATGATTATAAAAAAACATTTTGGTATTATTTCACATCATATAAGCTGATTTACTGTTCATTAGTGATCTATAAACTATAGAGCTATTAAACTAAACTGGTGCCGTTTTGTAAAATTTGTTGCAGTATATTTGAAATATAGTATTCAAAGTCCAGAACACAGGTTAATTAAAAACGCACAACTATGGGAAATAACGTTTTCTCTTAATTACAAAAATTAAAATCAAAATGACCAATATATGGAACTGCCAAAATTTCTTATATAACTTAGCTACTATAATATTACCCACATAAATCACACAAAAAATAACTGCACAAAATTAAAACTAATGTATTGAGTTAGTCTCTTTTATAATCTATGTTTTTATCCCCTGAGCTGCTGGACATAATGGAAAAAAGTATGTATCACTAAGGTCATCTTTCTGTGTTAAATCACCGTCGTCATGGCATCGTCAATACAACATAATGACCACAAAATCACAGTAGGTGAGCATTGAAAATAAAAAACGTTACAATAAAAAAATACCTTTTGTGACCAAAAGAAAAGAAACCAACTATACTGATAGGAGAGGACAGTATGGCTGGGAGTCTGACAAACCTTGTCAATAGTGTGACTGAAGAGATAAACTGCAGCTTTTCATTTATTTTAGCATTGGTAATATTGCTTTTGAAGATATAAACTTTCTGTATAAGCTAAGATCTCGTGGCAAGATTACTAGGTCTTATGGCAAGACTTAAGCCCAGGAACGTGTTACTTTTTTGTATTGAGGTGCTTAGAAATAGTTAAAAATAGAAATAGTTAGAAAATTGTTAAAAATTATATATAAAGCCTACATATATATATATGTATATATATTCTTCATAAGTGCCAAATAAATGACTTATATAACTACTTTAAAAATTGTATAGTTGTGTACTGAATGAATGAGTGTTAGTTTTGCAAATTTTCGTTTTAATTAAAAAAACGTTTTCAAGCAAATAGGGAATAGTGACTGTGTACAACATGAAAAAAACATATATATACATTAAATATGTGTGTGTGTCCGTAAACACAATAACTCTAGTGAAAATGACCCGATCTAGATCAAATTTGGTAGAGATGTGTATTTCTCCAGACATATCGGTTTATTGGAAGGGGATATTATGGAAGGTTTTGTATCCCAAATTTTTTTATGTTTTCATATGCAATTTGATTTTTTTTTTTATTTTATCTTCCTACTAGAATTAGCTAAAGAATTCACAAATTAGCTCTTTAAAGTTTTGCTCTATCTACAAAAGTAACTGAGATATTAAAAAACACAATACATTGTATTTTAAGGCTCCAATGTTAATCGTATGGAGGATAAGAAAAAACAATTTCACTTATTAATCAATATTTTTGGATGAAACTTGGTATTTAGCTTCATTTGGTTTAGATCATCTATATATGCTTAAAAATCATATGTTTGTCATAGTAGCTAACCTGCATACTCTTTTCCCATGTTCATATAGAGAATCCGCAAACTGTTTTATTTATGGACATATGTTGATGAAAATTGGCATAAATGGTTAAAATAAAAATAGTTTATAGTAGATATAGTGTAGTATAGTGTTTCTTACAGCAGCATACCTGCATAATCTCTCCCATGTTAATCTTATGTAGAATAGGCAAATAATTCTCATATTTATCAATAGATATTGATAAAACTTGTTATTTATTTTTATTATTATATTATTGCTCTGAAAATTTACTGATTATGCAAGTCTGCTGCAACGGGGATATTTGATAACACTGCCCATATAATTCTTAATCAATAAAATGATATTCCAACATATAATATTTGCTTATTTAAGGTCAGGTCAGGACAGGTGTTGCTTTAAAAACAGTTTTAAGTTTTTTCTGGTTTGGCCAATATAAACTATAGGATAATCGGAATATTTCAATTAACACGTTCACAATGGAAGTGTAAATCCCGACTTTTTTACTTCGTGAAGCCCATATAAATAAAATACCCCCATCGCATTAGACCTGAGTACTCAGCGAATTTCCAATCAATAACATAAAAATAATAATAATATATGACAAGTTTGATCAATATCTGTCGATAAATATGAGTTATTTGCCTATTCTCCATAAGATTAAAATGGGTAAGAGTATGCAGGTTTCCTACTGTGAGGAATGCTAAAAGTAGGTTTTATGTTTTCTAGTGTAAACAATTTATATTTTGACCATTTATACCAAGTTTCACCAACATCTGTCCACAAATAAAGATTACCTAATCTCTATATGATTAACATGGGAAAAGAGTATGCAGGTTAGCTGTCATGATAAACACATAAATTGATGGATCTCAACCACACATGAAGCTAAATATAAAGTTTCATCCAAAAATATTGTTTAATATGTGAAACATTATTTTTTCCTTATCCTCCATAAGATTAACATGGATCCCCTAAATACAACGTTCTGTGTTTAGATTTTTTAATATATCCGTAACCGTTGGAGATAGCGAAAAACTTTAAGGATCTTAATTGTGTAGTTTTTTAAACTGATTCTAATGGTGAAAAATATAATTTGAAATTTTTAAAAATTACATGGAAAAAACTTAAAAAACCCATTTTTGGGGTACAAACCCCCCCCCCAAAACTACCTGTTCCGATTGACCGATATGTCTGGTTTACGAACTCGTCCGAGCATTTGTAGGAATACACGTCTCTACCAAATTCAATCTCAATCGGACCAGTTTTACGAGAGTTATTCTGTTCACAGGTGACACACACACACACATACATACATACACATATTCACATACATATATATACAGGGTGTCATTAAAGTCCGGGACAAACTTCGAGGGGTGATAGTACTCATCAAAATAAACAAAAAATTACCTATAACCATTTGTCGAAAAATCCTTCGTTTCACCACCAGCCGCCATTTTGTATTTTTTACGAAAAACGTTATATATCAAGAACCATTTAAGATCCAGAAACGAAACTTTACATACATATTTATTGCTCAAAGAGACAAATGTTTTAAAAGTATCATTTAATTTGCTTTAATACTTTAAAAATGGCGGAGGTTAAAAATCTTTTAATTAAAACAACAAAAAGTGCATTAACTTTATAAAATTTTTACAAGATACAAAAAGGATTGCAATTTTAATTTCAAATCAAACGGTACTTTGGTGAAAGAAATCTGTCCACGGATAACCGAGAAAATGCACTTTTAATGTTAGAATACTGGGCCCGTGCGCCACCGCGGAGCGGCCGTGGCGGAGAAGAAGCGGAGTTCAGCTGGCATATCGTGGCTTCTTTGCCACGGCCGCGCCACGGTGGCTCGTGGGCCCTGTAATGTAACATTTAACTTGCATTTTCTCGGTTATCTGTAGACGGATTTCGTTCACCAAAGTACCGTTCGATTTGAAATTAAAATGCCAATCTTTTTTGTATCTTTTAAAAATTGTATAAAGCTAATGGATTTGTTGTTATTTTAATTGAAAGATTTTTAACCACCGCCATTTTGAAAATATAAAAGCAAATTAAATGATGCTTTAAAAACAATTTGTCTCTTTGACCAAAAAATATGTGTGCAAAGTTTGGTTTCTGTATCTTAAATGGTTCTTGGTATATAACGTTTTTTGTAAAAAATTCAAAATGGCGGCTAGTGGCTAAACGAAGGATTTTTCGACAAACGGTTATAAATAATTTTTTGTTTATTTCGACGAGTACTATCACCCCTTGAAGTTTGTCCCCGACTTTAACGAACACCCTGTATATATATATATCAAATAACACACCACGAGAGACGAAAAAAATACAGGAGACGAAAAAATAACATGGTCCCGGGCTTAAGTCTTACCATTAGACCTATGGTAATAGCTTCTTCCCTGTGGGAAATGTGCTAAAAAATGACCAAAATCTGAACTTAGGGGTTTTAAAAATTTAGCTTTATTTTGATGAAAAAAGTACTTTGTTATTATTGTTTTTGTTCAAAATTATTTTTTATTATACTTTTATACATTTTTATTAAGTGTACTCAAAAATTGTTTTTATTTATTTATGCCTCAAATATATGTGAACGTGTACCCGATCAAACACACTTACTAAAGGTCTTCTGCTAGAGGCGGAAACACATTTCAGCTATATTTAGTGTGACCGTGTTGGTTATCAACGGCATTAGAAAATACAGCGAGTGTACCAGTGTACCCGGTTGGGCATACCATACGCTTTAATAATGTATTGAGTGTACCCCATCGGGTACACTGTTATCATTTAAAAAAGCACCCGTGTACCCGATCGGGCATTGCGAATGTGTTAATAACTCATATTTTAATACTCATTTTAAATAAAAGTGCCCTGTTCTGAATTCCTAAAAAAGGATGGTACAAAATGAAATAAATTTACAATAACATATCTTAAAAATACACAAAAATAAAAAATCTTCTCTCATTAATAACTCCATCAACAAACAACAGCTGATACTTTCCCAGTATTTCTATCTCTCTCACACCACAAATAAGATTTGTAAGTCATTCAAACCAGTTTGTTCCATGCTACCAGTTCTTTGGTTCCAAGAAAATGGTTAACTATTTTAACATTTTTAAACGTTGATGATCTTACACAGGAAAATTTCCTGATTGAATACATATTTTGTTAAGCTGTTTGATAGAAATTATATAAGTAATTAGTCCCAAATTGATAACATTCAGGATTTATCTGGTGGAAACCGAGTAATTCAGTGTCGATAACTCAAAAATATTTTATATGATACATTCACTTTATCCCTTTAATAATGGGTGTCAAATGATACATTTCCTTTTCCTCTTTGGAAATGTCACAAGGTGCTCCACTAAGCGGATCCTTGCCATCGACTCCTTTGGGAAATGCTATGACATCCCTTATACTCTCTGTTCCTGTCATCGTCGACAGTAATCGGTCCATCCCTGACAAAAACAGGACATGTTTTAATTCAGTATCCAACAGTTTTAATTATATTAAAAAAATCTAAATTCTTTTATTAATAAAACAGTTATGAACTATCCAAAGTGAAAATTCACTATAATGGGAACTGAGGCATCTGAATGATATAAGTATATTTTAAAATTCATAAAAAAAATTTTTAGGCTACTTGCCAATAAATATATGATATTTGCAACAATCTGTAGCAGCCCACCCTAGATGGCTAATATTTTTGTGGGTTGATATTGAGACTAGATGTTAGAATTGGGCTCTCGCTAAGAGAAAGCCACACCACACATGTAGAACACGGTCGAAAATACGCTTACTGTAAATTCATATATATATTATATAACCAATATACAGAGAGCTAATAAACAAGCATGATATACTGATTAAAGTTAATTAGAGCTGTACCAAATAGAAGGAAAATGCCAGGGAAAAAATATGTGAGGTAAATTGAACTAAAATTAATTCTCTCTGAGAAAGATAATAATAATTGATAGTAGGGGTCTGCGGTGCACCGAATAAAATCGACGGTACCGTTCCAGCCTTGTACCGAACCTCGGTATGGTACAAGAATTTTTTCAGTACAAGTTCGGTACGGTACAAATAAGTAAAAATTAAGTCACTATCCAGTCTAGATGCCATCAAATACAACTGTGGAACAACTCCCGCCGAAAACATTGAATAAAACCCGACCGTTAAAGGCTTTATATTCTACAAGTAATATTGAATTACAACACTGCCCAGATGAACGGCAAATACTGAACTGAACGTAAGACTGACTCGTAGCAGCGTGTTGGTGAATGATCATTTAAAACAACCTCAGTCACCAGGACTTCAGGCAACCAGCCGTCTCCCTGCCGGCTCTAAATTATTGTGCATTCGCAGCTATCGTATCCACGTATAGCAGCTTACGCGATCACGCAACCGTTCCTCCTTTTGACGCAACAAAATAGTCGTACCAATATGAAGCTCTCGTATTTGTCGTGTTTCAAATAGTGATGGGATTACCTGTGATTTTCAATAACTGTGAAAAGCTTTTATACTGAGATTCGTGATTTTTTCAAGTCATTCTTTCTTTTTGCTGTGACAGCCTGTTGACGATGTTATATGACCAATACAGAACTGTGATTTACCGTAATGATCTCGCTATTTCGGGATTTTCACTCAAATAAAACAAAAAAAATCATAATGTTAAGAATATAACTGAATAAAGGAAATAAATAAACCGTTTTATTTTTTTATGTTTTGGATTTCCTCATTAGTGGAACCCCTCAAATTCGAACTGATTGGCACTGAAGCCTTTTCTTCCCGGGAAATAATTTTAAGCACTTATTTCGTCACTGTATTCGCGCAGTAAGCGATGGGAGACGTGGTGATTGGGGTTATACAGGCTGTGCATGACTCAATTAATTCATAAGGGCAGTGACCTTGGCGGGTCGAGCCTGTGCTAAAAATAAACCACTCTCCCCCTACCCTCACCCTTACTAACAGGGATGTGTATGGCTAACAACAGACGTGGCTAGGAATTACATTCGTGTGCAGATTTTCTTCACTTCAACAGTTAAAGATAACAGACTTAAATCTTGAAACCTTGAAAAATAAGTTCATGTGATTAAATTTTTTTCAATTTCCAGCTATTTATTTTTTTGATTTCTTGAGAACTGTTCAGATTTGAGGGGTTCCACTGTAATATTAATTAAACTATTAACAACTTTATACTAAAATAACTATTTTAGTCTAAAGAGCCTTTTGACATTTTATGAAAGTGTTTGATTTAATTTGAACAATGATTGTGATTGGTTGAATTAAAAATAATAAACCAGGACAATATAAAACATATGTCTAATGAACCCTTGGCTAATGGTATTGACTCAGTATATTTTTTGTATTTTTTGTTCTGCAATAAAATACATTATAGTTTTTTATTTTGTTTGTTCATCATTAGTTTCATATAGACTTGAGAAGATTATTTCTCCTTATTAATTAATTACAACATAAATTATGATGTTTAAATAATTATCAATATGTTTAATGTGATATGTTTTTTTACAGAATGGATTTAAGAAAATCATATTACATTTTGAAAATTAGTACAGTAAAATATTTCTTCTGCCAGTGTATATCTTTTTTTTTTAACTCCTTTATCTATGTTTTCACTAAATAAGTTCTGGAAAATACTTATGAATAAAAGGATGAGATCAGTCAATGTTACTAGCGGCATTATTCTCGTGTACCGTAACGTACCGGATTTGTACCGAGAACCGAGGTACAACAATTTGTACCATACCGACCTCATAATTTCCTGTAACGCAGACCCCTAATTGATAGTTGCATCAATATAAATCTATGATTACCAAGAGCAATGCCGCCGTGAGGTGGTGCTCCAGACTCGAGAGCTTCCAACAGATGCTGCAGACTCTGTGTGGGGATCTTCAACATATCATGCAACACTCTGGCCTGCAACGTAGCGTCATGGATGCGTACCGAACCTCCCCCAACCTCAAAACCGTTCAACACCAAGTCAAAATGGAGACCTCGTACCTGGTAAAGCAAATGTAATATCCCAGTTGATAAAAAATCAAATTTTTTCCATGATTACAATATAAATATATAGAAATTTTTTAATGATCAAAATTATATGAATTGAAAACTGAATTATAAACCCAACTCTTGCAAAATGTATAGATCTAACACCAAAAATACCAATCCATACCAACACCAAATACCATCAAGCTAAAAACAAAATTTAAATCTTGATTGGATAGGTATCAAATTGACCCCCATGTATTTTTTTGTATCACCAAACACATTTGTTCACAATTTCTTTAATTTTCTTAAAGTTGGGAATGTATTTACCTGTTATGAAGCTATTACGAACTTGAATATTTTTATTATTTTTTCTTAAACCTTTGAAAATTTTAACACAAGATGTAGAATTTCATATGTTTTAAATCTTACATTCTTCTAAATGAACAATTTTAATACACCATTCAAAAATAATAAATAGTATTGATATTGTAACAATAGATTGTTTATTTTCGGGACTCAAAGTTATTTAACTAAAATATGTTATTTTTGAAAAAACAACATTAATATATACTTTACTAGTTTATTTTGAAAACTTTATTATTAAAGCCTTTGATTCAGTTCAAAACAAAGATTTTTGGGGTCTCAAGCCCAGTAAGTTCAGTGGATAATTTCAATGGAAAGATAAAGAAGTGGCGTTCCCTTACCTTCAAAGAGTATCGGAACACATGAAACGTAAAAACTGTGGTTCATAAGCGATTTTGAGCTGTGATCAAAGACAACATAAGACCAATAGATGAGACATTCCTATTAGTTTTTCACTGAATAAAATGAAACCATGTCCGCCATCTTAGTTTAGGATAGAAATGCAAAACTCAAATCGGAGCAACGAAATATTGCAGTGCTTCCATTTCAATCAACTCACAACCTACCTAACTTATAGAAAAGGTATACTATTGAAACGGTATGAGTAAAACAAAAACATCTGTTTACATATTGATATGTATTATTACTACAGTTTACTACTGTAAATGAATACAAATTTAAAGAAGGCTTTATTTTTTTTTATTTAACCATTTATTAAAGAAATGTATATTGGTTATTGATAAATTCATACAAAATGGTACAAATCAAAAAATAATTATAGCAGAGTGTCTAGCAAGGAAGGCATCATAAGGAAATTCCCTGATTTTTCCCTGACTTTTTCATATTAGATGCAGCATTTTCCCTTACAAAAAACATGTATAACTATCAGCTAATTTTTAAATACAACATAGACACCAGTAAAAATAAACACAAAATCAGTATGGTATTTATTAAATGAACTCAATTACGCACAAAATCAAATGTTTAATTAAAACGTACCAATAAACGGAATCACATTAATTGGAGAGCAAACAAGAAAAATACATGGCATATATCAACAATCAATATTCATTCACTTCCAAACTGGCTCGGTGATGAGTAGAAAGAAGAAAGAATGGTGGCTGCTATCTATACAACCAAACTCAACTAACTCAGAATTTCAATGCTGCCAGTTTTGCCAAATTTGTAAGTTCTGAATACTTTACAAAATATTGATTTCCTTGGGCGGTTTCCCTGACCAATGTAGAAATTTCCTGACTTTTAATGCAGTTTTAAATTTCCTGACTTTTCCAGATTTTCCCTTTTGCTAGATACCCTGTAAAGTAGTTTAGAGTAGGTACCGTTGTTTACAAGAATAAACGAGAGTTCTCACACTTTAAATTTTAGAAATTAAGCACTGAGTAAGTTAATCACTAATCCAAAACCCCATTATTTGATTAATCTGGTTTACAAGTGTTGTCACGTTCATGCATTTCATCCAAAAGATATTGCTTGATTCTGGCTTTGTTTCAATCTTAACTATTCATTCTTATATCTATGCTATAAAAGAAATAACAAAATATACTTCGCTTTTTAATGATAATCAAGGTCAGTACTTCAGGATGAGAAAAATGTAGGTGGGCGAATATTTGAGGTTTGAATACTCAACCCTCAAATCAGAGCCCAGTTTATCACGGCCCTGTGGTAAATCTAGCCCTGACAGGGCAATTTGGTGCCTAGAGCACCAAATTTTGAGGGGCGCGGGGGAAGACCAGTAGGGTGCTTTTTGTAAATGTTGTATCCTTACAATAACTATCAGCTAGGTGATACATGAAAAAGTTCATTAATGCACATGGAGTATATATAGGAGTACACTGTGGGTTGTCAATTGTATCTCTAGCAAAGGATGTATTCAAATGGGTCTAACTATTTCTCTTTCTCCTTCTCACTGCCACTTTCTCTCACTCTGTCTTTAGCTCTAGTTCAGAGCCCTATACAACCTCATTGACCTAAACGAGCATTGAGCTGCACAGAGGCCCGTGCAAGATACATAACTTTCTTTTAGGCTATGTTCCTCCTGACTTAATAATTCGGTGGGCTTGATATAAATTTTCAAGAAACGTTTTTTTATAAAAGAAACTTTGACCAAACTAGGGAGGGGAAAGTTATTGTGCGCCAAAATTCTAAATCCGGCCCTGCCTCCAATATTCAGTTCCACTTAAAATTTCCGAAAAAGTTTGATGTTCGTTTGAATATTTTAAGACTGGAATATCTGAAGACAAAAAATAATTCAAAAGTGACAACTGTCAGAGCTGTAGATTTTCCATTTCAAAGATTGGAATTAGCATCTCAATGCATCTGATTCATTAAAAAACTAAATGTAACCAAAGTTACATAATCTAACCAAAGATTCTTTGTTTGAAATTCATTATTGGTGATGGTGGATTGATATTATTTAGATTCTTATTGCGGACATTTTCCATCACGATATTATGTAAAACAAAGTTTCACGACGTTTCGGGATCTGAAATCTGATCCCTTCCTCAGGTGAACTAATATCTAAAAAATAGCACAATTAATTAACATATAATCCGGACTAAACCGGTATAAAGCTGAAAACATAGAAGTTTAAAGCAGTCAAAAAACTTACAAACGAACCATACACTAACCATTACACACAAAAGAAACCAACCACGTCCACTCGTCACGGAGACTCAAAGGCAACTGAAAGGAATGGGCGTGTCCCACCGGAACCGGAAACAAAATGGCCGCCGCCAAAATCCTAAATCCAGGCGAAACACATCCAACAGGATTTATTATTATTATTTTATATTAAAATGCAAATCCTATCCAATGTACTTGAAAAAATTAATTGTAGTACAAAGTTAACTTTACAGAGCAAAACACCTATTATTTTTTACAATTTTATGCTTAAAACAAAAAGCTAATGTCCCTTACGAGCTTTACTACGAGTTAGCATACCATGAGAATTTTGTTTCGGATTTATATGAATACTACTAGTTCTTTACTAAGAATTGGCAGCCACAATGGCCGGATCTCAACTGAAGATTGACTAATTGGTTGGTCTGCTAGTTTCATGTAGGAGGCTTCAATTAGTTTTCTTTTGAAAAAATGAGGTTCCCGGTGTATTATCTTGGCTTCTTCGAAATTCATTTGGTGATTTTCAGACCAGCAGTGGTGGGCAATTTTTGACTTTTCAACTAAGCCCTTTCTCGTATTTTCTCTATGTTCCTTTATTCTAACGTTTAATGGTCTCTTTGTCTCGCCATAGTACGGCCTAGAACAATTATTGCAATTTATTCTGTAAATACAGTTTATTGATTCCTGAGTGCCATTTTTTGGTTTGGTTTTAACGAGACATTGCCTAAGTGTATTCTGAGTTGTAAATGCAGTTCTTATTTTGAATTTCCTAGCTAATCTCCCGATTTTTTCCGACAGTCCCGACACATAAGGAATTGACATAGGAACGAACTTTTCTGTATCAGCCACTTTCTATTTAACCCTACGATTTTTACTCTTTCTGATGATAGATTGAGGGTATCCATTACTAACCAAATCTCTTTCTATTTTATTGAATTCAGCAATCAGCCCATCTTGGTTTGAGCAAATGCTCTTTGCTCAGTCAAATAAAGAGAAAGCAACCCCTTCTTTGACAGAAATTTGATGGTTGGATTGAAAATTTAAGTATTGCCCTGTGTGTGTCTTTTTTCTAAAAACAGATGTCCTAAGCAAATTTCTATCTTTTTCAACGCACACATCCAAAAAAGCCAATTTGTTTTGGTCTTCCTCTTCCATTGTAAGTCGAATGGAAGGGGATACGCTATTTAAGTGGTCTAAAAATTCTTTTAATTTATCGTCTCTATGAGGGAAAACCACGAATGTGTCATCGACATACCTCCACCAAATCCTCGGTTTGAGATCGGCTAAAGCCAAAACTTTTTGCTCGAACTCCTCCATGAAGATATTGGCAAAAATAGGGGACAATGGCGATCCCATGGCCATTTTGAGCTAGAGGGTAAAATTTATCGCCAAGATGAGGGGTGGACAGACGAGCCAACGTCGTCTGTGGTGATCTGTTTTTATCATTGTAATAAATAAAATAGTGTAATAAATAAAATCATGAAATAAAATTCAGAATGAATGAATGAATGAAACAGAAATTTATTCCTCTACAATATAGATAATACAATTATTTAGACACAATTGACACAACCTTAACTTACACATGATGAAATAAATATTTAACAAAAATACTATGGAATAAGCCTACATGGGCAATAATGCCTGTGCGTAGGCTCAGGTGGAGTCATAAAAAATATGATGGAAACGATTTACGAACAAATACGATAAACGAATTAGTTTATGATTGGTAGAATGAATTGATGAATTAGTAGAAAGTTGATGTCATTTAATGGTGAATTATAAGGTTCTGTTGATTTAATTTGTGAATTACGCCATATTAAAATTTGTTACTGGTATTTTTAAATGCAGTGAAGTAAAAATTTTAGTTTAGTTGTTCATCCTATGAAGAATTTGTGATTTTTTATGTACCATTTAATAATTTTGATACCGTTTTATTGATTTTTCCCTAATTTATTCATAGATAAGTGTGATTTCACTTTGTTATTGTGAGTATATGTTATACTATCCGCACACCTCTAGAACAGATGTTTATGAAACTTGCTATAAATGGTCTAAATAAAGATTTTTTTGTTATAAATGCCTACTTTCAATGTTCCTCACAGCAGCAATCCTGTTTACTCTTTCCTTTCTTATTCTTATTGAGAATAGAAAAATAACTCTCATATTTATCGACAGATATTGATGAAACTTGTCATATATTATTATATTATTGATTTGGAAATTCGCTGAGTACGCACAGGTCTGCTGCGAAGGGGGTTTTCTTAAGGTATATTATGGTACTTTCACTTTTTGAAAGCTCAATGGTAGTGGCGATATTAAAAATTTAATCAAAAGTTTTGTTTTAATAATTTGGTTTTAATTTCATTATCTTTTAATTTAAGCAATGTTTAATTTAGTCCATTGTTTTAATTTAGACTGGGATGGTGGCGTCATCCTGTAATCCAGCTACTTGGAGGTCCCGAATTGTGGATAGTTGTGAGCAATGGTCGGTGGGTGTGGTGTTCTCTTGTGTGGATTAACGTTCGCACTATTGAATACTACATTAATCCGCAAAGACCACCCTCATAATTAGACCAATTCGTAATTCAGAGGCCGTGGTTCAGTTCCATGTTAAACTGCAGGTCCCTTATTTGCCATCGGCTGTAGGGCTGTTAATTAACAGTCCTGTCTAAGGAACATGTCAGCGTTAGTCAGTAACAAGACTACAAGATCGCGCCACAATCATCTTACACTCAACCCTCATTCATACTTGGCTTAAAATACCTACCTTGTAGTATGGTCGCCATTTCAATAATCTAATATAATCTTTAAGTCCACGGATGAACTGAAGACGTAAGAGTACATCACACACCAATTTCCACAGCACTACATTGAAATTTTCAGTTTATAGAGAGCCTTTTCAGTTCTGTTAAAAAATCAGAAACTGATTCATCATCTTGCTGTGTTCGAATTATAAATGAATGTTGAACGGCCAAAACACTGGCTTTAGGATCCAAGTAATTATTTAGTTTCTTAAGACTCATATTCCATGTTCACGGGATTATCCGGATTGCAAAGGCATTATAGTTTCTAAAGAAGAAGTGGTGCCATTGCTTAATCTTAAAGAAATAACACAAGAATAATATTTAACTACCAAATCACCATTTCATTATGAAACAAACTGTTTGTAAATAATAACTTGCTATTGAACAAAAATAATAAACATATGATTGTAAATTAGGAAAAATGTATAAATTAGTTTGATTACTTAAACAAACTATACCAACCTTGAGAGGATCAGTATCCAAGAGATGCATGTCACTTTCAAAGGGAGCAGTAAACGGATGATGGGCTGATTCTAGGCTGCCATCCTCTGCTTCCAAAAATAATGGGAAGTCCACAATCCAAGCAAAGTGAAAATTAGATGTTGGATTACTTAAAACATCTTCTCTTAACTTTCCCAACAGTGGTAGCTGTAACAGTTATGCTTTATTTGTAAAATGTTTAATAACTGCCAATTGGGTAACCAATTAGATGTGAGTAGAGATTCAAAAACAGGATATTTCAAAATCTTGCAGAACTAATTAGGGATATTAAAATTCAGCCATTGAAATTATGCTTTTGAATGTACCTTCAGCATGGCATAGTTCCCTTTTCTCTTTAACCTGTGTATTTTGCATTCTGTAAATTCTTATAATCAGCAAAGTGCATCAGTGGATTATAATTATCGAATCGTTCATCTTAAGTTACAAATTCCAGATTGGGAGTCATCAATTCATATTGTTGATAACGTTTTGACTAGTAGTTTGGATCAATCCTTCCCACTAGTATGCATTTTCATTTTGCCCTGTCTCTTTTCATAGATATAATAGAAGTTTAATTTTTTGAGCCCATTCATGTTTTTTACTGAAAAACTATATTATTTCATATGATCTGACCCTAAAAATGTTGGATATTCAGGAAAAAATCTTAACTTAGTACATATTTATTCTTTGCATTGAACATTTTTATAGGAGGTAAAGCTAGCATTAGCTGAAAATCTTCATGCAACACAAGAATATTTTCAGCAAATGACGCATGAAAATTCACAATGAAAAAAATTTAATTTTATATTTATACCTTTGATTGTTATGAAACCACTACGTCACTTACCACTACATTCTCCTTTCCGATACCCACAACTACATATCCCGGCGGTGTGAATTTAAGAGTCTCCTTCAGATTTTCCACATCCACAAATGGCAGAGCTTTAGACAATTCTTGATCACACTTGGCTGATGTACACTTCACATTAATTAGCTTGGCTTTGTCACCAGATTTTTCTTTCAACTGCTTCACACACTCTTCGAATGACTCTTTTAACTTCTGAACCTGTAATGACATACCAGCCCGGTACTATGTAAGTGTTCAAAAAGTGATCGAAAAAGAAACTAATGAGATTATGTTGATGGAGACTGATATCAGAAAATACCATATTTGAGATAATTCTCTTTCAAACTATCAATGATCATTTTGTGTCAAAGTATTGCTATATAAATTAGAAGTACTGAATGTGGATACAAATTTTTTTGGATCAGATAATTTTTTGATTTGAATATTTACAATAACAGAGTGAAATCACATTATATCCATCATTATATACTGTGAAATAATTAAAATTTATCCAATACTATAATACGAGCAAGGTTTATATATATATATATGTATATTTGCACACGGATCTCAAAAACGGCACTAAGGAATTTCTTTAAATTTTGGAAATAACTAATTTCCGAGTAGAAAATAAGTTGTAGATAGGTCTAATGTCCAGGAAAATTTGTGTTTTCTTGTAATATTAAGTTTAAAATCTAAAAATTTAACATTACGCTTATGGAAAATAAAATGTAAACAAAACAGCTGTTTATAACCGTTTGACAGTTCTTGATTGAAGACGGCGGGGAACAATATGTGAATAGAGGTTTTTCATAAATATTTATTTTATGTATGTAATAAATGTGAAATTATCAGGTTACTAAACAATTCATAAAAACTTAAGGGTAACACAACTGTGCGAAATAAAAGCAGCAGAGAGTATTTCCAAAATCTTCCATGTTTTGATAAAAAACGTATTTGTTGTATTGCTTGAAGCCACTGTAACAAACCAATTAATATGTGTAAATTAAATTTCTCTTTTGCTTTTCAATCCTCATTCTGTTTATATCAAAATCAGTTGGTCACAGGCTAATAATAACTGTATGGATAGTTAAAAAGTAAATGATTGGCTAAAACAATTGAGGTTGGCTAAAAGACGTTAAACGGCATTACTTATTTGACAGACCTACTGTTTTCTAACATACATTAGAATAACATAAATAAAAGCAAACTGTTTAAAAATTGTGATTTCATAAGAGAGAAAGAAAACCAAACAATAAAAAATTAAATACAAAAACATTAGATTTTAACAACAACCGATAACATAGATGGAATAAAAGTAAAAATACCCCTGTCACAGCAGACCTGCGTACTCAGCGAATTTTCACCTCAATGATATGGATATAATAATGCAAGTATATGACAAGATTGATCAATCAATACCTGTTGATAAATTAAAGTATTTTGCCTATTCTCTGTAACATTAACATGGGAAAGTGTATGCAGGTTTGCTGCTTTGAGGAACACTGAAAGTATGCATTTCTAGCAAAAAGATTTTTACTTTGACCATTTATAGCAAGTTTCATAAACATCTGTTCATAAATAAAGGAGTTATTTATTCTCTATATTATTGACATGGGAAAATTCTAAAAATTGCTAAATCATTTTTTAGCATAAATGGATGGATCTCAACCACATGAAGGTAAATGCCAAGTTTTCAAAAAATATTAAATAAAGGTTAAGGTCCTCCATTGGAGCCCCAAAATACAACATACTGTGTTAAGATTTTTTAATATCTCGGTAACCAATGGAGATAGAGAAAAACTTTAAGAAACTAAATTGTGTAGTTTTTTAAGCTGATTTTAATGGTTGAAGATAAAATTTAAAAACTTTTAAAATTATATGTGAAAAACGCAAAATTAACCCATTTTTGGGGTACAAAACTCCCCTAACTACCCTTTCTGATTTACCGATATGTCTGGTTTACGAACTCGTCCGAGCATTTGTAGGATTACATGTCTCTACCAAATTTGATCTCAATCAGACCTTTTTTTACGAGAGTTATCGTGTTCACAGACACACACACATACACACACACACACACACACACACACACACACACATATATATATATATATTCATATACAGGGTGTACATTAAGTTGGGGACAAACTTCGAGAGGTGATAGTACTCATCAAAATAAACAAAAGATTTCTAATAAACATATGTCGAAAAATCCTTCGTTTAGCCGCTAGCCGCCATTTTGTATTTTATACAAAAAACGCTATATATAAATAATTATTTAAGATACAGAAACCAAACTTCGCACACATATTTAATGGCTAAAGAAAAAAATATTCTCAAATTATCATTAAGTTTGCTTTTATATTTTCAAAATTACGGTGGTTAAGAATATTTTAATTTAAATAACAAAAACCATTAACTTTAAGAACCGCCGCCATTTTGAAAATATAAAAGCAAACTTAATGATACTTTGAGAATATTTTTCTCTTTGGTCAATAAATATGTGTGCAAATTTTGGTTTCTGTATCTTAAGTAGTTCTTTATATATAAAGGTTTTTATATAAAATACAAAATGGCGGCTAGCGGCTAAACGAAGGATTTTTCGACATATGTTTATAGGAAATTTTTTGTTTATTTTGATGAGTACTATCACCCCTCGAAGTTTGTTCCCAACTTTAATGAACACCCTGTATAAAATGACACACGACGAGACAAGACGAAAAAATGAGAGGACGACAGGAGATGAAAAAATAACATGGTCCCGGGCTTAAGTCTGTGAGAAGCAAAAATAAGATGGGTCTAGATTAGTTATAATTTAAGTTTAATTTAAATGTTCGCGCCACAGGCTGAACAGCGCTGTAGTTTAAGGAGCTGCCACGAACCGCGCCACCGTCGGTGGTGGGGGAAGGAGTGGGGAGACGACGACGACCGAGAACAGGTCCAGCGGGCACTCGCTAGCCGGCTCTCATGCCTACAGGTTGTAGGTAACTTGCTTCCCATATAGTTAGGAGACCAAGGGGTGGGCAACGTGGTCCCGGATCAGTAAGTATAGCCTCCGGGATAGCCTCCTTGTTCTTATTCACTAATTTGCTGCGAGTAGGAGAGAAATTATTAATTTGATTTATAAAGAGATTTTAGTTTGTCCGAGAAAGGAACTTTTATTTAATTATTAGCGTTGAGTCGAGTTTTGTAGTAGACGAAATAAGTAAGCACCCAGGTCGTGTATTAATTCAGTAGGATACAGAGCTGGAACAAGCCTGGTGTTTATTAACAATTCAGTTAGAGTGCAAGGCTGAAATAAGTCTGGTATTTATAAAATACTAAATACCAATAGTATAAGGCTGGAACAAGCCTAGTGTTTTATTAACAATTCAGTAAGAGTGCAAGGCTGGAACAAGTCAACAAATTTAAATTAGTTTCTCAAAATTAAATTAACGAGCCCTGGACAACTCAGTGTCCCTGAGGCTATCCGAGGCAAACGTAAAAACGGGTAACCGCACCCCCTTATTCATTTGTACTGTAACAAGTCTTGCCATGAGACCTACGGTATTAGCTTCTTCTCTAAGGGAAATTTTCTAAAATGTAACTTGTAGTACTTAAGATTAATTAAGACAATTCAGATTTTAGGCAGAGTTACTTAACTCTACAACCTCTTAACTCTTCAAACTTCTAGGTATTTTTTTATTACAAACCTGGATTAATCAGAAAAAACTGCGTTTTTTAGTTTTTTTTCAATCAATATTAGCGAATTTCTCATAGAAAAGAAGCTATTACCGTAGGTCTCATGGTAAGACTTAAGCCTGAGACTAAATTTGTTTATAAAAAACTTTAGGCCCTCCCTATACAATTTTATTATTTACAAATTAAAAAATATAATTTTCAGCTTTATTTTATAAATACTACACAGTCAGTTAATGTGTACTATTTATTTTGATACTGATGTATGTAGTACTGAGAATCGATTATGGCCAGGCATCAGAACCAGTATAGACTTTGAAAAGTCGTACCAACATATTTTTAGCAACTACAATTTTGCTCATTTAGATATATTTTTTGTACAGATGTTGAAAACTCTAAGAATACAAATTTTCCCTTAATGATAAAGATTGTATGAACTACCCCAAATTGCAATGTAATACTTACATGGTTCTGGTCGAAAACTAAAGCTTTTGCTGTAAAGTGGTCAACCTTTTCCAAGTTTCCTGGCAATGACATGTTCACTTTTATGAGGGTTTTTATGTCAATAAGCTAAAATCAAAATTAAAATAACTGTAAATCAAAAGTTGCAATAACTTTTTTGACATAATTATAAATTGGCTACTGTGACTTTTGATCATACATTACAATTACATTATTACATATTACAGTATTTGTCATACATTACAAATAGTTTGTAATCCTGTTTGCAAAGCAATCTTTAAAAAAGTTATAAAGTAAAATCTGGATAACATTCAGTCCCGAGTCAACGGCATGGAGGATTGTGTGGGTGTCGAACAAGCGTTTTGTGACGCTGTTCACCACCTCCCTCACATGCTGCTGGCCCTGGAGAGGAGCGGAATTCAGCATGGGGGTAGGAGGGCGTTGAAAGTCCTCTTAAAGCCCTCGCTGATAACTGTGAGGAGCTGGTCCAGAAAGGTCGCCAGAGTTTCGTGTGATACACGTGTGGTATGGTCTGGGGTGTGGGTTAGCGGGTGGGAGGGATTTTCTTGGGTAGGGATGGGTTGGGTGACAGGGGTTTTTATAGCTGGGAGCTTGGGCGGGGGTTGGGAGGGTGGGTAGCAGTGGGGATTTTGGTGGTATTGGGTTCTACCATGGGCAAGGAGGGAAGTTGGAGGTTGCCGGGTCTTAGGGTTGGGAATTCCGACAACATTAGGTTCCAGGGGTTGACCCTGATGGCCAAACCCATGGCCATCATGTGGTTGACCATCATTGATCTGGACGGTATAAAATCAAATCTTTGCTTGTGAGTTGGGGGAGTAGGGTGAGTCGGGTGCGACTGTGGGTTCTGGGGGTCTTGTGAGTAGCGGGGACAACAGCGCTGCCCAGTGTAATGACCATACTTGCTGCAGGTTGAGCAATACAGGTTGTGGCCCCAGTGCTAGCATTTCTTGCCCGCTGGCACGGAAATTCCACACACCCGGCAGAGGGGAATTGCGTGAACACTTGGAATTCTCATGCCCATAGTAGTGGCATCATCCACATGGGCGGACGAGCATGCTTCGCAGTACTTCAACCCTAGGTCGCCCGTGCACACAGAGGCCGTCGCGTAAGAGAGCCTCACAGCAGGCCCAGCAAGTCAAAAATAGATGCACCAGACCTGTCAGTTTTAGTGGCGGATTTCTGTGGTGTGAGTTTGGGAGGGTAGGTTTGTGGTAGTGGGTGTGTTGGGTTTGGTTTGGGGATGTTTTGGGTTGGAGGAGTTTTGGATTTTAGGTGGTTGGGCAGTGGTTTTGGGAGTGAAAGCAGGGTTTTTCAGGCTAGGGGTTGGGTTTTGAAGGGGTCAGGTTTTTTGGTTGGTGGTTGATTTGGGTTTTGAAATAGGAATCTTTGCTGGTAGGGTTCTGGATCTTAGGAAGGTTGGTGACATGTCAAATTTCAAACGGAACATGAGCAGCTACATTTTGAAAAATAAAGTACTGAAATATCAAAAAGAAACTGCTGGCATTTTTACTAAGTGTTAATAACACTCCGCTCGATAAACAAAAGTATGAGTTCAACATACACTATGCCTACATTTTTAATTATACTTCCCATGTACACTAAGGTCAGTGGTGTCTGTAGCTTAGAACGTGGTTAAGGTAATACCAGTATTTTAACTATTATTTAAGTTTATTTAAAAAAAAAAACATGATCTGGATAATCTGGACTCTGGATTATTTGGATTCAAGTAAACCAGAGTTTACTCTAGTAATTTATCTAATAATAGCAAAATAATCTGTTTCAATTCCTTTACACTTGGACACTAGTTTATAAAATAGAACAATAATGGGACTGATTTCTCCAGCTCTAAGCTTCAGCAATAATATAGCAATAATTCTAAACTAAACAATGGTTGTTTCAATAAAAAAATCTTATTAATGGTGAAATTTATCCCTATAACATGGCGATATAGTAATATTATAATACAAGAGTTGATTAAAGCATTGTACCTAGAATTCTAATTACTCAATACAGACTTCCAGCTATGTTTCAGGTGTGTTTAGATATGTTTTAGATAAGTAAATTTACCTTCCTATCAAAACTGAGGTTGGGTTTGTCACTGCCGTAGAGGTGCATGGCATCATGGTACTTGAGAACAGGAAAGGGTGTCTGCAAAGGTGCAAATTCCTCAGGCCAGCTTGCCTTGAGCAAGTCTTCAATCAGAGCTAGGATACCATCACGGTCAGTGAATGACAACTCTATATCCATCTGTAAAATTGAGATTCTCTCTTAAATAAAATATCATAACAATGATATTAATTCAGTCCACAATTATTCAAAATAGTTATCGCATCCTATCAACACAGTGGCGGATCCAGAGGGCCACTCCCCCCCTTTTTTTATTGGAAGGGGCGGATTACTCCCAAGGCACTTCAGCCGTAGCGGCTTTTTGCGCACCCCTGTATGGGTTGCGGTATTATCAAAAAGCGAAAAGCCATTGGTGATTGGCGGGATTTGAACCTGGGACCTTGGGCACCAAAGCCCCGCGCTCTACCCCTAGACCAGTGTGCTCCCCCTCTCCCGTGGATTTGACCCTATTATATTTTTTTAATAAAATATGTTATGGTTATTTTAATTAGCATCACATTTACTCTTTTAACATTGAAATTTATTCTTTATTATCAATTGATTGTATGCATTTTCTGAACTGTTTATTGACATGTTAATGGGAGTCAGTATTTCGTTCTGACGATGCCGGACAGTTGGCTGCACTACCCCAACTGGCCTGTTCCTATACTGATTAAAAGGTCTAAAAGGTATATTGCATTGTGATAATGTCGAATTAGGTATTGTCATAATGAGTTTACTAAAAATCTGTTCACTCACGATAAAAGTATTTTTGCAGTTAAAAACAACTAATTTTGATTTAATACTGTAACAGGATTTCATTTTCCATTGATTTAGGTTTGGCTGATAAACGGCTTTTTAAAAGTTTTTCAGATCAAGTGATCAAGAAATGCTAAGTTTCATAATTTTAAAATTAGCTTATGTTGTATACAGAGATTATAAATTTTAAAATTTTAAGTATGTTTAACTTTAGTTATAATTTAGGTTGAGGATTAATGTTGTAGAACATAATTGAAGAAGTGAGTTAATGAAGAGGTTATGTTACAAAAAGATTTTTCTGAGGTAAATGGACCCAAAGTTCAAAGGTTGGAGCTTTTTTTGTAAAGTAATTTTTTCTCTAAGCTACATTATTGTACTCCTAAATATTATAAAATTATTGTGGCAGGGTGTTTAACTTAACCGTTTGCTTATTAATTTAAAAATAATAAACTGATTGTACATACCTCCTTCATTCTCAAGAAAACTAAATTTTTAATTATTTTCATTAATGTAAAAAGAGGTATGTTCATTTGCTTCCTGAATGCATTAAAACAGTTGTGCATTTTTATCTATATCATGGGTTATGTGACTAGTAATTGAGGGGAAATAGGTACTTGAAAGTATATATATATATTTCTTATGAATATTTAACAAAGTATGATAGAGACTACATTTCTTAGGTAATTTCAAGTCGTAAAGGGGAGGTGTCTTAGGTAGGTATCTTTTTCCAGGTAAATCATAGCTCTTATTTTTAACATACTTGTTTAGTTAATGTTACTATTGTGTTAATTTGAATCTTGTTCATAGGGCCATTTATGTTGTTTGAGACAAAACAGAGCTGTTCTTTTAAGTCTTGTATTTTTTCTTTAGTCATTGAGTTGAATGCTCTAAAGAGCCTGAGAATGATGAAATTATTTGGGAGAGATATTGGACTATCTTTGGACGCTTGTTTGTCAAGAGTAGCCATTTTGGAGGGTGTGATCACATCATAGTCTATGTTCACCTTAAAGAGATACATATTAAAAGTATATCTAAACTTAACTTTTTAAACAAACGGTACCTGAGTGAACTCTGGCTGTCGGTCAGGTCTGGCACCTTCATCCCTGTAGCATTTGGCCACCTGGAAGTACCTATCCATTGACCCTATCATCAACAGTTGTTTAAGCTGTTGAGGGCTCTGAACAAGAGAATAGAATTTGTCCTTTTGCCTAGTGGGCACCACATACTCCTGTGCTCCCTGTTTCCAAAAGGTTTTTTATTAACTACAAAATAAGAACATCAGAATAATTCTTTTTAATTCTGTAGTGTTTCTTGCATAAGTTCAGGCTGTGAACTTGTGATAAGATATAGTGATAAGTTATGTTGAAAGTATTTTGATAAATCACTGTTCTGAAGAATTTGAATGTTATTTTGTGTTAAGCGCTAATAACTCTACGAAAAAACATTGTGTCTTTTAAAGTATTCTCACATAATAACTATTCTCAACAAAACTGATTTCACCTCATCATACTCGACACCAAAATTATCAAGAGTAAAAACGTCTTAAAATTACCTCTTTTACCTAAAACCACTAAAAAATATAGGATGTTCTGCAAGAAATTATCAAGTTGTCGGCATATTGGAAAATGACAGCCATATTTTTCGGATTCAAAATTAGTTTTAAAATCCCTTAAAAAAATAAAGGGGAACGACCCATAAGAAGTTTGCTGTCGTATAAATAGTATAATAGCTTGTTATTGGTTCACTTTAGGTGATAATGGTTTGAAACGGAAAAATATTTTGAGCCATAGATCGCAAACGGTTACATGTACGCCACAATTATCAAAAGTAAACAAGTCTTTAAATTATCTCTTATATCTAAAAAGACTATAAAATATAAGGTGTTCCATAAGAAATTTTTAAGTTGTCAGCCACATTTTTTTGGATTCAAAATTCATTTTAAAATTCTCTAAAAAAAGGGGAGTATCCCATAAGAAGTTTGCTGTCTTATGCATAGTATAAAAGGTACTTATTGGTTCACTTTAGGTGAGAAACCCTGTATAATTAAATGCTAGAATAATAAAGGTGAGCCAGTAATAAACATGAAAATAGTGTAACAAACCTTGGTACTATCATGAGCTCCTAGGAGAATTAAAATGGTATGTGTTCAATAACCTGCACCTGTCAGACAAGCCACATTGGCACCCAGTGATAATCATGATTTAATTTCATCCATAATAAGAGTAGTAATATATCTGCATATATACGTATTTTTATGGTTATATCTCATGCAGTATTGCATATACCGTAGAGCTTTCCTAATGATGATGAGCTGAAGATTGAAGTGAAAGCCTAGTTCAAGATATATAAAAGCCAGCACAAACAGGATAGTTTTATGTGGAGGGAATTTCAAAGCTTGTGAAGACATTTTTTAAACCCATTATTGAAACCAAAGAAGAAAAATGTGCCATGATGTACATAATGGCTTGTTTTAATTTATTTAGATTTTTATAGTGTGAAGGAATATTAATATTGTCACTACTTACCCCTGGAGTGCGTCTGAACAAGGTGGGAGTCTCCACTTCGACAAACCCTCGCTCATTGATGAGAAACTCCCTCATTTTCATGAGAACACGAGATCTGAGACGCAGACGACACTGCATGTCAGCATACCTCAGGTCCAAGTAGCGATACTTCATACGCACTGATTCTTTGGGCTAAATACAATTTTGTATGTTTTAAAGCATGTATTTAATATTAATAGTATATAGATACATACATAATTAATAGATACATAATTAATAGTAGATCTTTTATCACGTTCAGTGTGATGAGCACCGAACGGCAGCCGAGCAGTGTCCGATTACATGTGCGGTGAATGCTGATCGGATTTAGTTTTTGTATGAGCTAGACTGAATATTTTGTGTAATTTTAGTTTTTCATTTATGTATATTTCCTCTGACCACAAAACTTTGCAAATGGTTAGATATTTACAAACAAATACTGTGTTTAAATTATGAAACATTTTTTGGAAATTAATCATTTATCACTTTCGAGCGGTCCCTACAAGCAGGGCTTTAGGTGGTATGGAAAACCTTAACCTTACAACCTATACATCAACCTCTGTTTAATTTGACCCTGGTAATTGGCAAACACAAACTTGGCAGCCACTCTTGTCATTTTCTAATCTTTACTCAGAATTCGCTGGACAGAGCTCCAACTAATTTCAGATATCTCTGATAGCTCGTTAATGGTCTGTCGACAGTCTTCATGCACGGGCTCAGGAATCTTCTGAACGTTTTCGTCAGTTTCGGCAGTCAGCAGCACTCCTGAGGCCACTCTCGACTGTTTGCTTGATCTATTGCCCATAGACATTCACATAAGGATGACTGCCAGTATGGGTGCACACCGCCTCTGTTGAGAGGGCCTCTGGAATAGGCCAGGTGAATTACGTGGTCACACCAGAATTTCAGGGATAGTTCAGAGCGACATTTTAGGTATGCCCTCTGATTATCTTCCGAGAACTATCTCTTTTGGCAGGTCTTTCCGAGTTCTTTTCCCGCAACGGGACGAATGGAAGGATGGAGCCTGCCCACTACCACCCTGAGATCGGGAGTGGTACACTGATGGGTCCAAGAGCACTCGGGGCACAGGAGCAGGTATCTACGGGGTGCAGGACAACGTACGGTCAGGTATTTCCATGGGGACTTTCCCCACTGTTTTCCAGGCCGAAGGTCTGAATTTGGTCGTCCTTAACCAGGGTGATACGCCTACATTCCGGCGTCCCTGGTAAGGAGGCACAATCCCCGACGTAACCTTTGTGTCTGAGTCAGTTCTTACGAGCATCTCTGGCTGGAGGGTGTTCAAGTGTTCTCGCTCGGCGGCAGTGACCACCAATATATAGTTTTTGACATACACGATACGCACCGTGGAGTATCCGCATCTCGGGGAAAACCACGCTGTTAGAATACAAATTGAAGTTCATCCAGGTCATTTCACGGGAAAATCATGGCGAAGCTGGTGCCGAGGCATTAGTAGCATCCACGATGGAGCTAATTGTCTTGGTCTGTGATCAGTTTATGTCGCGAAGGAGACTCCAATGCGATAAGCAACCTGTCTACTGGAATCTTTGGAACGTTGTTTACAACAGCCTTCTGAGATCCGAGATGCCAGAGGAAACCACCTTAGTTGAGTGACGTTGCGGCTCTTATTGCAGCACGCAACGTTGAGCTGGCCCATGGCCCAACTAAAGTTGAACCAGTTGAATGCGCATGGTTAACGCCTGGATGGCCAATCACGGTCTTTTGCTTGCTCTGAGCAAGACAGAGATTGTGATACTCACAAAAAAGAGGATCAACACCGTCGTCCCGCTACGAGTAGGGAGGGAAGTGGTCCAGACAACGCGTGCTGCCAAGAACCTCAGAGTCATGGTGGACAACAAACTAAGCTGGAGAGACCAGATCTTCCGCACGGCAGACAAAGCTTCTAAGGTGGTCTCTTACCTTAGTAAGCTGATGGCCAATGTCGGGGTCCTCGGTCGAGCAGAAGACGCCTCTTGATATCCACAGTCCAGTTCGTGCTCCTTTATGGGGCAGAGGTGTGGGCAGATGCTCTCACCACATCTATTGGTTGCGACTCGCCCAGGTTCAGCATCAAACTGCACTCTGTATTCTGCATACCGAACAGTATCCGAGCCAGCCGTCCTGGTGGTCGCTGAAGTCAATCTTTTGGCTGGGGAGAGGAAGGCGATTTATCAGAGACAAGGCAAGATCGCCAAAGATGCTGTAAGATCTGAAGAGCGTTCCCGAACCTTCCAGCAATGGCAAAACAGCTGGGAGCACGACGCCCGAGGACGATGGACTGCGCAACTCATACAGCAGGTCCAACCGTGAGTGGAACGGCGGCATGGTGAGGTGGATTACTACCTCACTCAGTTTCTGACAGGCCATGGCTATTTCAAGTGGTACCTGTATCGGATGGGCAAAACCAGTTCACCGGATTGCATTTACTGCCCGTGTGTTCCCAATAATGTGGAGCACACTTTCTTCCATTGCGGCCTTTGGGAAAGGCCCCGCCAGGAGGCTGCACGAAAACTTGGGTGTTTTCTCAGTGGACACGGTCTGCCACAAGATCATTGAGGACGAGGGAAACTGGGACTGTTTGTCACAGATCGTCCGGAGCGTCCTTCTAGAGAAGAAAAGTGATCTGGACTGCGAAGAGGCCCAGATCACCTAAACAAGTTCCAGGACATGGAGTGAGCGCCAAGGGCGTAAGACAAATTTAGGCCTGGCCTATTGTTATGTGACAAACAGTTCCAGGTTAGAATCCTAAAGAGTAGAGGAGGTTTTTACTTTCTCCCCTTATACGTAGTATATGGAGAAAGTATTGTTTTCGTCAAAATTTTCGAATTTGAGTTGAGGGTGGATATATCCGTTTTGGGGTCCCCTGAATCCAAAAAAGTGGGTTTTGACGTGATGTCTGTCCGTCCGTGTGTCCGTGTGTGTGTGTCTGGATGTGTACAGTGTCACAGCCTACCCCGTTGGTCCGATTTAGATGAAATTTGGCATGTATGTATATATTCACGGTATCTCCAAGCGTTTTTTTCATTTTTTTGAATTTTTGATTTTTAAGGGTAGTTCACCCCTAAAAACCCTTAAAAAACGTGAAAAATCCAAATTTCTCAAAAACGGCTCTAACGATTTTTATTAAAATTTGACAGTTTATAGTGCATAGAGCACTAAATAATTTGACACCACCCGCATATCTGTAAAAATGACGGTTCAAAAGTTATTGGCTTTTAAATGTCAAAAAAATCAAATTTTTATATTTCAGCGAAAACAATAAAAGTAAAGTATAACTTGACTGGTACCATTGAAACCATCTTAAAAAACTAAACAAATTAGTATCTAGAATTATTTGTCAACGACTAACGGTTCCAGAGAAAAGTTAAATTTACTGTCCATGATAAACACAGTACGTTGTCTGAAAGCGTCCAATGTTATTCTTATGGAGAATATTAAAAAATCAATTTCTTCCTTATTTTTTAACCGTTTTCCATGAAACTTGGTATGAAGTGTAAGGTCAAATCACCCAAAAGAACCATCTCAAAAAAGCTTGGTATTACCGGGGGGGGGGGGTGTTTCCCCCCATACAATTCAAACAATTAATTTAACTTTGTCTCTCTTGTTTTTATTTTCAGAAATGGGATGATTATTTTTGAAACAATAAATTATTAAATGATATTTATTTAGATGAACTTTGGAGAACATGATAGTTTTATTATAGATTGTCTTTCTTGAACTTACTTAAGGGAGAAAGTATGTGTCAGTTCACTGGTACCGTTTATTTTAATGGGTAACCCCGCTTCTTAGGGGAGTTAAAAAAAAAAAAAACTAGCAGCACTGAACTCCGGATGAGCTGCGCTACACACTCGTAGCGACAGACATAGGTACTACACAGGCCACACCTTCGGCAGCGTAATTCCAGTTACTTTTGGGTGCCCTCTCGTAAGTACTCACATCATCCACAGTGGCTCTTTTAATTCCAATTCTAATTCAATTTGAATTCCAATTCATCGAACATCCCTTTTTCCTCATTCTTTTACAGTCTCTGCTAATAGGTACTGGAACTTCCTTCCTGATTTACTAAAAAATTAATGTAACCACACTCAGTTCGAGAGGAGGTGAAACATTTTAGGACAGGATGGTGGCGAGTGATGTGTGTGTTGTTGTTGAAGGCAGAAACTGGGACAACAGAGATTGAGTTTTTTGTCTCACCAAGGTTTTCCATTTTATTTTTAAATAGAATGTATGTTTATTTTATGTTATTAATTATCACTTAAGTATTTATATCTCAATGAATATAAAATTTGTTTGTCAGAGGTTAACTAGTATAGATAACTTAGTTAGTCCTATCTTAATCTCTTAAATAAAGTTATTTTATATTTCATCTACTTTTTCAACTATACAAGTTGCTTAAGATATATTTCAACACACAGCAAGATCTGATTCCTCCCATAAAGAATGTTGTTTGCTCGACATGCATTTACAGGAACCATATTTGCATTATGGTTTGTTTGTTTTCTGTCTGTAATATTTTTTTGATAAATACTATATTTTCTACAAATTATGCTTTGTACAAAGGAGAAAACTTAACTTTTTAGCGAATTTCCCATAGTGAAGAAGCTATTACCGTAGGTCTCATGGTAAGACTTAAGCTCGGGACCATGTTATTTTTTTGTCTTTAGGTGTCCAGAGTCCAAAAAAAATAGTCGTTAAAATTTATACATATGTGACTGTAAAAATGGTCCAATCAAGACCAAACTTAGTAGAGACGTGTATTCCTACATTTGAAAACACAGGACATTGTATTTTGGGGCTACAATGTTAATCTTATGGAGGATAAGGAGAAATTAATATTTCCTTTATTCACCAGTAGTTTTGGATGAAACATTGTATTTAGCTTCACGTGGTTGGGATCCATACGTTTATGCTAAAAAATCATAGTTTATGTGTTCCTCAAAGCAGCAAACCTGCATACACATTTTCATGTTTATGTTACGGAGAATAGGCAAAATACTCTAATTTATCAACTGGTATTGATTGATCAATCTTGTCATACACTTTTCTATTATTGCCATATTATTGAGGTAGAAATTCGCTGAGTACACAGGTCTGCTGCGATAGGTGTATTATTGTAATACTTTGTTATATTTTATATTCTACGTACAGGTCAGTGAATAATGGTATTGGTAAGATTGAGAATAGATTTTACTAGTTTTACTATCAAGGAGCAATAACTTTTTGTTTCAAGACATTTATACTTAAAACTAATAATATATATAACTGAAACTAATGAATAATAATTTTACCTTATTGTGATTTCTGATTATAAAAGGAAGGTCTTTCTTAGCAGGATTCAGCAGAACATAATCTTTAACCACAACCTCTATCTCACCAGTCTCTTGTTTCTATAACAAGAATAACCAATAACCATAATTAGTTTTGTTACGAATACGTAACGAAGCCGATACAATATTAAAATGTCTTATAAGACACGTATAGATGAGACACATATAACATATAAGATGTCTATATTACATTTTCATACTTTTCTCGTTGGGGAAAATAGTGAAGAATTATGCAATATGATTGTTCACATACCTCTACTATTTGTTCGGGGGGGCGAGCACACACAGTTCCAACAACCTTGATAACACTTTCTAATGGGGTATGTGCCAATTTCTTTCCCAAAGTTGGCTCAAGCTGAAAAACCAATAAAAATTAAAAATCAATACTGTTTAATTTTGATTTCACAACCATTAGATGACAATCAGTACTTTTTACTTTAGGTAAGTTTTAACACAGAAATTTTTACAATATGAATATAATTAACTACAGTAGAACTCCATTCACCCAAATGTCAAATTTTTGGTGCTAATTGCCATAAAACATTTATTTCTTTTCAAGTAATATTAAAATTTTCCATTTACAACAATTGTATATTCAATCATCCAAATCGATCTCAGTCCCAATTAATTAGAATAATCTATAATAAAATCTTTCTGATCTTACCATATAAAAATATTTGCAAAATTGGATGTCAACATTTCTTATACATCACCAACACTCACTTGTTTTTTTGGAATGTCCCACTTAGATTTTGGCGCATGTTGAGCAGTAGTCCTTGACGTTTCACCCATCATGTGTTGGGCATCTTCAGGAAGTGACTACGAGAGGTGGTTGGACGGTGGAGCACACTTTTGCGCTCAACAAGCCGCCAAACACCATACCCCGACTCTTCACTACGCAAAAGTGTGCCAACCGTACAACCACCTCTCATAGTCACTTCCTAAAGATGCCCAACACATGTGTGAAACGTCGAGGACCACCCCTCAACATGCGCCAAAATCTACGTGGAATATTCCGAAAAAACAAGTAAGTGTTAGTGGTGATCAGTGCTGCAGAAGCCTTTGTGTGTATATTTATTAAACATATTTTTACATCCAACTGTCTTAACATTTGACAGACATTTTGAGCTCCTTGTGGTATCTTAACCAACGTTTAACAGTTCTACAGTAAATACCTTTCTCCCTAAATGGATGGACTGGTGATTTAATTTAAGTGACTTGAGTATAACAATAACTTTTCAAAAGAGTTACTTTTTTCTTTTCTAAATTTTCTCTTTTGTTTTAGCGAATTTCCCATAGAGAAGAAGCTATTACTGTAGGTCTCATGGCAAGACATTGGGACCTACATATGGACATTTGACATATACATATACATATGGACATTTGGGCAAGACAAACCTGGGACCATGTTATTTTTAGCAAATTTCCCATAGGGAAGAAGCTATTACCGTAGGTCTCATGGTAAGACTTAAGCCCGGGACCATGTTATTTTTCGTCTTTAGATGCCTAGAGTCCAAAAACAATAATCGTTAAATTTTTTTTGTTGTTTATATATGTCTGTGAACACGATAACTCTTGTAAAAATGGTCGGATTTAGACCAAATTTGGTAGAAACGTGTATTCCTACAAATGCTCGGACGAATTCGTAAACCAGACATATCGGTCAATGGGAACGGGTAGTTTGTACCCCAAAATGGGGTTTTTTGCGTTTTTCAAATGTAATTTTTAAAAATTGGAATCAGCTTAAAAAACTAAACAATTAAGTTCCTTAAAGTTTTTCTCTATCTCCAACGGTTACAGAGATATTAAAAAATCAGTACGTTGTATTTTGAGGCTCCAATGATAATCTTATGAAGGCTAAAGCAAAATTAATATTTCCCATATTAATCAATATTTTTGGATAAAACTTTATATTTAGCTTTAGAAGGTTGAGGTTCATTCATTTATGCTTAAAAATCATATTTTATGTGTTTATCATGGCAGCAAACCTGCATACTCTTTTCACATGTTAATCATATGGAGAATAGGCAAACACCTTTATTTATGTGCAGATGTTAATGAAAGTTGGTATGATGTCGTGTCAAAGCACTGTGGTACCGTACGTACCTACCTGTGGTACCTACAGTTCGTGCAGCTATCGTTAGTTCAGTGTACGTCTTTTACAGTTTGTTTTTCGTTATTTTGATTTACGAATACAGTATTGGAAAATAATGGAAAGTATTAAGAGAAAGGTTTTGCCGATTAAGGCAAAAAGTGTGAATTTATAAAAAAGTGTGAGTTATAAGAGCGTGTGAGGAGGGACGTAAGATAGCAGATGTCTGTTCGGGTTTGTTTTTTAAAATTGAACCAACAGTTGGATTCACCAAGCCGAACTTCATTGCAATATTTTTAAACTCGATTTTTTATACAATATAGTTCTAGTCAGTCATAAACATAAACTTTTATGTGTATTTCAAATTTCCTTCATTAAAAGGGTTAATTTCATGTAAAAAATGTGTTTCCCTTTTTTTCCTCGGTTTTAAATTCAAATTATGTAACCTCTTTTATAGTGTCACTCTGTTATAGCGTCATTAATTGTGTGGTCCCTTCAATGACGTTATAACCAAGTTCTACTGTAATAAATATTTATCCAAAATATCAAAAAATGTACTTTTTTGAAAAATTTTGGCCCATTGCGAAAACTGAAGTTTTAAACTAAGTTTTTTACAATTATTTTTCCTTTAATCACTACAATACACAGCTTTTAAGCGCTATTAGAACTCAAAAATTTAGTATTTTCGGCCCACCCTATTTTGGGGGGCTCAGACAATATTTTAGACAGGATATGGTTAACAATTATAAATAAAACTAAATGTACATTACCTCTGTTGGGATTAAAATTTGAGTTTTCCCATGACCATCACGAATAGATCCGAACCTGTTTCCACGTTGACTGTCAAGCCAGCCACACAGTACCACCTCTGCTCCAACATCACTGCCTCGCAACTGACCACACGTGTGGCTACGGCCTGAGTAGCTGTTCACGTTTCCTATGGTCAAATACTTTAAATCAACTCTGAAACAAATCCATATCTATCATTCTATATTCTATTCTATATGGCCTCACCGGCCGTCAATCCTCTGGGTGAAAAATCCACGTCTTTGCCATATAGAGAGGAGGAAAAGGCCACACTAGCCGTTGAACCTCAGGACGGTAAAGACATCATGGTCTCTGAGAAAGAGCGCCTCCTGGAGGACCTTAACAAGGAAGAGAAGAATTGTGATCACTCCTCGTCAAATCTATGTTGTAGAAGTTATCTGCAAACAAGCAACAAAGTATCTGGAGGTTTTCCGGGATAAGAAATTGACCTGGAAATCCATCTAGACTTAACAGATACTTAACCCTTGGGGCCTTCAGAAGAACCTTCGGTAAGAAGTGGGGCCTTAACAACAATGACGGCAATCTGCACAAGGGAAGATTGGGGATCACTCCTCGATCCCCATCGACCCTTCTGGGAGCAACATCTACAGCTTGGTCATCTAGCAAGATGGAAATGGCCGCACTGCCGATGAACCTACAAAAAACAAACACATTCTGATATCTAAGGAAGAACGCCTTCTGGAGGACCTTTACAAGGAAGAGAAGAATGGCAATTACTCCTCATAAAATCTAAGGTGTGAATGTGACCTGCAAACAAGCAACAAAGTATCTGGATGTTTTACGGATTCGGAATTTGACCTCGAAAGACCATCTAGACTTTGCATTTTCCAAAGGATACAGAGCCTTGGAAGCCTGCAAAAGAACCTTTAGTAAGAAGTGGGACAAAATCAAAATTGACATGCTGGACGTATGAAACCTTCATTAAACTAACATCCATCCCACTCGCCAGGGTCTGGCTATGTTGGGCTTTGTAAAAGGCCTTGAGTTGTGTGATTGAATCAATCAGGGTGCTACAAAAGAACATCAGATCTAGGATCAGATAGGAAAAATAACTAAATAAAAAACAGTACTACAAAACAAAACACAATCCTCTTGATGAAAAAACAATAACTGTATTTTATAAACCATATTTGAATAATAAACCTGATTGCATTTCAGGCTGCATTTCACCTAAAACTGAAAATGCCATTAATCCTTAAGCTTTATGCATAGTTAGCCGTAACTGACTAAATCGGATTTCACCACACACAGTTTTAGCTAGTTTAGACTAGGGTTGGGTCGATTCCAAAAATCGATTCTCGATTCCACCGATTCTCAGTGTTGGAATTGGAATTGAAAATGATCGTCCAAAGTCAATTCTGAATCTTATACTCCAAGCGTTCGTTGTTCCGCTGACAACAACCGGCGAAAGAAAGAATTATATTCGTTTTCCTCGTCACGATGTTGTAATAAGATACAGTCGTCATTGTTTTGATGAAACCCAGATCAGGAAACCAATCGTCACCCTGTCGACTTAAAATTATCATAACTTTAAGTTTATTGTCGTAGCCGCGTAAATAAAAACCAATATTTCATTTCAAAGCAATCGGATATCCAGCTCCAAAACGAAAGTTAGACGTACCCAGTGGAATTCAAATTCAATAAATATCCAAAATTACTTACATACCATTTAAAAATTAACATGAAAACTCAAACCTTTCATTTCAGATTACATTGTCAATACGAAATATCTTTGCTCAAACACAAAAGTGTTTTCATAGTGCAGACGATGAATTACGTAAATTCGTATCCTTTTTAAATGTGTCATTGGTCGGTTCAAGACCTTGTAATTATTGTTATTTCAGTTACTGATAAACTTCAATATGATATTGAATCTCGATATTAAGTGTCGTCGTCGATGCCGATAATCAGAATACTGTTAATTATATTATTCCGCGAAATGAACTTTTTGGCAACAAAACAAGTATTACATATTTGACTGTTTCAGATATTATCAATGTTATTATTTAAATTTTGCAATAATTGATTTTTCATAATATTTACTTTTCCGTAGTCAGTTATGAAATAAATAGTTAGCATGTTACAAGTGCTTTGTATTTGTTAACAAGTATATTCATTTTCCATGATAATTATCAACGAGATTAGTTGTAAAAATTATAAGCCCATTTAATACTTCCGTTTTCATACAAACAATTGGTTACAATATTTCGACATAATGGACTACTTTTCTGAATCAGATTCACAAACTACGATATGATACCAATTAGCCTACATGGCATAGTGCCATTTTTATCTATACGTTGATGAATTTGCTAACATGATGCTTATTTGATGGGAGTTTTTAAACGTTGATAATTTAATAAAAAGCGTGTTCTCTGATCAGTAAGTTACAATAATCCGATTATATCAATTTACTCTAAAAGCCGACACAACAATTTTGCGGGTATGATTGTATTGCAAAAACACTTGTTGCCTATGTTGTCTGCCGACGTCTGATCATGAATTCGTAATTAATCGATTGTCGTCTCTCATTATTGTGCAACAAAGTTTCAGTGGTGAAATACATTAATTTATTTATTGTGTTGTCATCAAAATACGGATCATTGAAGGATGATGGATTGCAATATCATTTTTCCTAAATGGCGAAGTCGGTCCGCTGTCATAGTTTTATGTTGACTGTTATTATTGTGCAACACATTTGTTTGCAGTGTTTATATTTATGTTCTAAATAGTTTTTAATGGAGTTATTCATTAATTATTTATTGTTTTTTTTTTAAATAGGGATTATTTTCAAAACAGTGATATAAGGGAGTTGCTTGGACTCAAATATGAGGTTTTGTGATTTTTGCAATTTTCATGATTTTACCACTAGTAACAGTTTATATTAGTTTTGTTGTTTTGTCAAAATTAACTATACATAAGTATATTTTTTTGGATTAACCATTAAATTTTAAGCAAATTTGCTATTTTAAATTGTTTTACTTTTGTTGTGTATATATAAAGTACACAGATTTTCAACCATGTATTTATTTACTTGTTCAAGTAAATACTAAATATTTATATTTATAATTTATATACTTTTTTAACATTTCTTAATCCTTTATTTTAGTACTGAACAAAATTATATATCTTAACTTCTAGAATTAATAAAGATTTTTTAAGGCCTGCAAATCCCTATAAACCTATTGACACTGCAAAAAAATATATTGGACACTTCTAGGGTTAAAGCGATACATTTTTTGGCAGAGGTCAAATCAATGCCTGGAATCATTGGAATCAGGATCGAAAAAAAATTGGAATCGACCCATCCCTAGTTTAGACTAACTCATCGTAAGACAATAGGTTATTCTGACGACCGGGAAAAACAAGGCCGGATATGAGGGGTTCTGCTGTATATATAACTTAATGTTTCATAAATAATGGGATTCCAAATGGCAGAAGTTGGCAACCTACCTGGTGGGAGTACAGTGGCACTACATGTCACTTGTTCGCTGCTCTCACCAGCCGGCTCCGTCTCATTGGGGTCCATCACCTCCACAGAGCTCACCTTCACCTCCACACTGCCCGTCGCCATCGTCTGTCATTCAAACTAGACTTTACCTATGATTTGGAATTGAAATATATCCAACTACATTTTACATCAGCTAACAAAGTGAAGTAACTTATGATGAAGTGAAGTACTTTATGATGGAAAAAGATGTCAACCAATAGGCAACTATCTGCTTAAATGTAGAATATTATTGAATTTTAAATTTTTTAACATGAATGCAATGAAAAATCTCTTATTATCCACTTACTGTAATTTTAGGAAAAAAATATGTGTTTATGGTTACTATACTTCCGCAGCCAACAATTACTGCATGAAATAGTTTTTCCTATATTCATTTTTTTATCGTGATGAGTGAGAATCTTTGAATGAATTATGAATTCTGGTTGAATATGAAACTATTACAAAACCTAGCGATATACTTTTGACATAGATATGTCTTAGCTCTGGGGAGTATTGGCAATCCATAGACCAAAATTTGAAACAGAAGTCATATTGTTTTAAGGACAGCTGTTAGGAGAAACTGAAAATATTCCTTTTAGATATATCCATGATGTAAGCTATTTTTTTAAGGGAAGTAAATATAGACGTTTTACATTTACAAAAAGTAAAAAAGTAGAGATTGATAAAATAAAACACAGTCAAGTTTAATAACAACTAATACTACAGTAAAGAACAAAGTTTAATCTCTATATAATTATAAATAAAGTAAAGTAAAGTACAGTTTATCCAGATTAATGTGGCAGAGTCCGAAGCCAGACAGTCTGAAAATATAACAGAATATAGATGTCCACATCCCCAAGATAAAGCAATAATTTTTTTATTTTAGGTAACAAATAAAACCCTCCAGTTTTACAACAAACAGAGGACTTATTTTATTTCATAACTAGCAATAAGCCCGTCCTTTGTACAGGTTGTAGGATTCAGTTTAAACAAGAAAGATCATCAAAATATGATCATACCAAAATGTAAACCTGAAATCCTAAACAAATCAGTACAAAGAAAATAAATCAATACCCAGCCTTATTATTTAGCATTACTTTACAACTAAATAGATTAGAACATTTATACCATTATTATTATGAGTAATGCGTTAAAATTAACTTTTTAATATTGTATGATTTTGAAATGGGTTTAAATCAATGACCAATATAAACTAACTAATATTGACTTGACAGCTGTTTGTTTTATTTCTATTAAATTTTAAAACTACAAAGACAGCTGATTATTACCAGTAGGTTATTAGATTATTTTTGATTTTGATTTATGATTTTATTGATTTTATGATTATTTGATTTTGATTTTGATTTAGATTGTTGCATTAATTGAAAGCTGAATCAAAATAAAAGTGGGTTTTTAAATGCTCGTTATTTACTTTTCAAGGGGTACAGACAAAACTGTAATTTTATTTATATAGATAGTTAGTTCTTAAATCTAGAAACAGTCCATCTATATAAACAAAATTGCAGTTTTTCCTGTGTATTGCTTGGAATGATAATATTTTTTATTAGTCTTCTACATGAAAACAAGAGCACCCACAGTTATGAAACTTATTTTCGTTATACTATAGACCTACCTATTGGAAAAGCTTTTTGCCATGAGGCTATGTCCTAAAAGGCATACTGAATAATGAATTTATTTACTTATAAAAATGGTTTGTTCACAAGGTATTTAGTTAAATAGATTACAGTATAACACATTTAAAAATACTAAAATAAACACAAACTAAGATAAAAGAGGACAAAAACATTTTCTCTTTTCAAAGGAGAATCCCTAGGGAGGGTCCCTAAGGCAATAGTGTGTTTTGGTATCCCAATACATATATACGTAGAAATAAAAGAAGAAATCTGTGGTTTTTAATAACATAAATTATAAATAATATTAAAAAAATAAAAAAGTTCCATTACTTATATTGAATACTAATAAATATGCTTAACCTTGTGTATACGAGTCAAAAATCAACCAAACTTACTGCAATTCAAGAAGACAAAAAACTATTTTATGTATATTGCTGCTATTTTTAATAATTTCAGTTTTAATATGTTACTTTGCAGATTTATTTTAGAATTTCAAAAAGTCTTTCAACTGCCTTTGGATCCAGACTCAAAAACCAAATTCAAACAGAATTAATAAATTTTCTGAATTCTTATTTCATTTTTATATTCTTTATTTCCAATTTATTAAAAATCCTTGGAGCATTGTAATCTTATGTTACAGTAAATAAACGGTATTATTAAAAATATAAAATCGTTAGAGCCGTTTTTGAGAAATTTTTATTTTTCACGATTTTTAACCCTAGAAGTCGCAAGCTTTTTACTCTTAACTGTAACATAAAAATAATTACTAATATCTTATTGAAATATCAAAGTTTAAACAAAAAAAGCTTAAAACATGCCCCCCCTTATAACCACTAACCACAAAAGCAAAACAGGTGTCCACTGCAATCCCAATTAAGCCTACAAATGCCGTCAACTTCCACCCAAGCCGGTCACCGTTTATTTAAGGTGGGCCCTCCTCTCCACTATACACACTTGCAAGCCAAATTGGGATTGCTCATGGTCGGGATTCGAACCCTAGCACTTCCGAATGGCTAGAACGTCACGCTCGTCAGCGTAGCGCGTTAGCCGGCTCGGCCATCAATGCCTAGGAGAAGAAAGCGCTTACTTGGTTATAGACCTGCCCGGTGGCAGGCTAGTGTACTACGAGAGCAGTTTCGGTTGTTGGCCCCCAGAGGGAAACACGGTCGCGTAGGCGATAGTGTCTAACAAGTACACTAAGCTGACGACAGATGCCTCCACCTGCCAATTCTTATTGAATATGTAAATGCGTCGTAAATTACGACTTTGCCATTTCTAGGGTTAAGGGTTTTTAGGGGTAAACTACCCTTAAAAATCAAAAATTCAAAAAAGTAATAAAAAACGTCTGGAGATACTGTGAATTTTCAAATTTCATCTAAATCGGACCAAAGAGGTAGACTGTGGCACTGTACACATCCAGACACACACACACACACACACACACACACACAAACACACACACACACAAAAACAAACACACACACACACACACACACACACACACACACACACACACACACACACACACACACATACACACAGACACACAGACACACAGACAAACAGTCATCATGTCTAAACCCACTTTTTTTTATTCAGGGGACCCCAAAATGGATATATACACCCTCAACTCAAATTCGAAAATTTTGACGAAAACAATACTTTCTCCATATACTATGTATAAGGGGAGAAAGTAAAAAGTAAAATTTGGTTTCGGAACTTGAAAATGGTTAGTAGGTACTCCTGAGAAATTGTCTATAATTATTTACATTTTGTTGTAATGTTTTAATATTAAGGTAAAATGCCTTTATTACCTTATATAAAAAGAGATATCTAAGAGGTAATAATTTTAAATTTGAAACAAAATTATTTTTTTTATTTTGGAAATTTTTTAATTTTTAACATTTTGGATTGCTTTAAAGGTTTAATCACATCCAAAAATCATATTTCAATTTTATTTTCAAAATCAAAATTTCTTTTATAATTTAAAATTCAAATAATTAAAAGTTTACTTTTTGTTTATTATAAAAAAAAAACAACTTAAATTCCAATTATTAAATTTTTCAATTAAACAACTAAACAATATATTTTACATCTCAGGTTATTCCAATTTCAGAATATTTAGTGCATACCGCGGCAAGCAAAAAACAATAGTAAACTTAAAATAAACAAATCTTGACTAAACAAACAGTTCACATACAATATTTCAAATCCCCTTAATTAAAACCATCTTTAATACCCTGGAGCCAAAACAATTTCTCAAAACTGTTTTCAGTTGTCAACACAATCTAAAACAATACTACAATACATCATACACAAACATACCAGCAAACCTATAAAAGTAATTTCACAAAGCTGTAAACACAATTAAAAAACACGACCACTTAACTCACAAATCAACACAATTTCCTCTTCTTTCCATATCAAACCTCAAATTTCTGTATTTCACAATATTTTACAATAATGACTTTAAACTATGTTTGCAATATGAGCTCAAATTCACACATCTTTTGTGAATGATTCTTACAATCACTGCAAAAATATTTAAAAAAATTTCTTAAGGCAACATACATAGAGTATTCAGTATTATTCCAGTATAAATGACTATTAAAAACAAATTAAAACACGTGACTCAACCCAATACATAACAACACATAATGATTTCATAACTCTAACCTCAAAATTTTTACTTAACAGATACTCTAATGACTCTTGCTATATTATGCTGTATAGCTCAAATCACACATTATTAACTGATTCTTACAATAAAAATTATTAAATGATACTAAATGGCACACAAACAATTTATAATTAAATAGACTATTAAAAAGTAGACTGTTACAAAATGTTCTTAAACATTTGCCAAATAACCACTGAAACACTAATGAACAAAATATGTTATAAGCAAAGAGTATTAGCCAGATACTTAGTCTTAGTGAAATCTCTAATTTTTAAACAATTATTTTGAAACTTGGCATGTGTCTTTATATAGTAAAGTCCCAATTTACAAAAAGATTAATGAATTAAATGTTTAGTCAAAAACATTAAATTATTTAATTAAGATAACTTAAGAAATTATGTTTACATTATGTTTTGTTCTTAATAAAACATTATGTCAAATTTATTTCCCTATTCAATGAAATCAAAATTATGAAAATTCGTCAATAAGCAAAGAGTATTCAGTACTTTTTCCAGTATTATGTATGTACGTGAATCTTTTTTCTTAACACAGTATCCTACAACCCGTACAAAGGACAGTAGTTTAGAAATAAGTCTTTAATTGTGATTTATTTATTTTTCTGACCTCTTATTTAAGTCATTTTCCTAAAATTAACTATCATTACCTTCTTTAACCTGGTCTGGATAAGCCACAATCCAAATGATTTGGATCCAGATAAACCGGACTTTACTGTATTGTAAAAAAAATTATAAATAGATTTTTACATAACATGAGCCATGAAACTGACCATTTGAAGTGCTTAGTCTAGATTTATTCAGTAAAAGAGGTCAACTTTTGCATCATAGAAGCAGGTAAATGGAAGTTGATATTACACAATATGAGCCCAAGGGTTATTAAGGCAAGGATACAATCACAATAAGAAAACTTTAAGTTTAAACATAAAAGTTAAGTTGCAAACTAATGGATAATCTACAGTTTATTGATGATTGGCATTAAATAATCACCATGACACATCTAATATATACATTTTCACAATAATTAACAAGATAACATCGGGAAGTAGGAAATACCCCCTTCGCAGCCGACCTGCGTACTCAGCGAATCTCCAAATTAATAATAATATACGACAAGTCAAGTGGTCAAAATCTGTCGATAAACATGAGAATTATTTGCCTATTCTCCATAAGATTAACATGGGAAAGAGTGTGCAGGTTTTTACGAGCGTTATCGTGTTCACAGACACATATATATAAAAATTTTAACAACTATTGTTTTTAGCCTCTGTGCACCTAAATACAAATACCCCCATCGCAGCAGACCTGCATACTCAGCGAATTTCCAAATCAATAATATAATAATAATAATAATAATAATATATGACAAGTTTGGTCAATATCTGTTGATAAACGTGAGAATTTTTTGGCTATTCTCCATAAGATTAACATAGGAAGGAGTGTGCAGGTTTGCTGTGAGGAAAACTGAGAGTAGGCATTTATACCATCAAAATTTTTTTTATTTTTAACATTCATACCAACTTTCATTAACATCTGCACATAAATAAAGGTGTTTGCCTATTCTCCTTATGATTAACATGGGAAAAGAGTACGCAGGTTTGCTGCCATGATAAACACATAAAATATGATTTTTAATCATAAATGGATGAACCTCAACCTCATAAAGCTAAATATAAATTTTTATCCAAATTATTGGTTAATAAGTGAAATATTAATTTTTCCTTATCCTCCATAAGATTAACATTGGAGCCTCAAAATACAACGTACTCTGTTTAGATTTTGTTATATCTCGGTAACCGTTGGATATAGAGAAAAACTTTAACAAGCTTAGTTGTATAGCTTTTTAAGCTGATTTTAATGGTGATTTTTTTATCCAAAAATATTGATTAATATGGGAAATATTAATTTTTCCCTATCCTCCATAAACTAACATTGGAGCTCCACAATACAACAATTGTGTTTAGATTTTTTCATATCTCGGTAACCGTTGAGATAGAGAAAACTTTAAGGAACTTAATTGTGTAGTTTTTGAATCTGATTCCAATGGTGAAATATAAAATTAGAAATTTTTTAAAATTACATGAGAAAAACACAAAAAACTCCATTTTGGGGTACAAAACCCCCCCAAACTACCCGTTCCCATTGACCGATATGTCTGGTTTACGAACTCGTCCGAGCATTTGTAGGAATACACGTCTCTACCAAATTTGGTCTCGATCAGACCATTTTTACGGGAGTTATCGTGTTCACAGACACATATACATACATATATACGTATATACATATATATATATATATATATGTATATGTTGATACATGCTGTATCTGAGATTTACAGTTATACCAGCTGTGAATTTTAAGTTACAACATCTGTAATCATTTATGTTTATTATTGTTTACTTCTTGTTCTAATAAAATTATGTTTCTATCTTCTGAGTTAATTACTTAAATTTATAAGTGCGATGAGGAAAATATGGCACAAGAGGAGCTCTTACAACATATAAAACAATGTTTAGATAATCAGAACAAAATAATCGAAACACTATTAAAAGAGAGGACCACTAGCAATCAAGTTACAGGAAATGAGCAGGTATCAACTATGGTTCCATCCTTTTAAGCCTTTTCAAGCAAGGAAGACTGGGAATCGTACTTCCTACGTCTTGAACAACATTTTAAAGCATACAATGTTGACAAAGAGGATCAAAAGCGGGCTTTTTTCCTATGTTGGGTAGGATCTGAAATATTTATCCTATTACAAAAACTTTTTGGTTGTAATGATGTAGGAAGTAAACCGTACCAAGACATTATTGATCACCTTAACATATACTTTGCATCAAAAATTCACGTACTAGAATCTCAATACAAATTTTTCAAGACTATTATGAAGCCAGGACAGTCATATGCAGAATGGGTAACAGAACTTCGTGGAGTTGCTCGAACTTGTAATTTAAATTGCATAAAATCTGGTTGCAATCAATCTTTAGTAGATGATTATATTAGAGACGTTATAGTTCTTCATACACCTCATGATTTTGTTCGTACTCAAGCTTTACAGATGACAAATCCTTCACTGAATGATGTTCTTAAGATCGCCTTTACCTTTGAAACAACCGAAGCTGCAAAACATATAATTAGCAAGTCTGAAAGTTTATCTGATGATAGTGTTATGCAGGTTTTTGGCTCATCACGAAATAGAGGTTCTCGGTCTCCATCGTTACATCGTTTTTCATCGAATGATATTTCTGGTAAGCTAAATAATAATTTTCCATCAAATCATTTTAAGGAAGGTTCTAATTTTGCTCAGGGAAGAGTACCTAATTTTAGAAAATCATGTCCCTTGTGCTTCTCCACACATCAAAGGAGAAACTGTCATTTTTACAAAGCAACTTGTAACAACTGTGGTAAGATAGGTCACATCTCGAAGGTTTGTTGTTCACAATCAAACCATGCGGTTAACCTTATTGAAGAAGTTCAGTCCCTCTCTCAACCTATTACAGAAACAGACTCTCGCTATTATGTTGATGTGTTGATCAATGATAAGCCTACAATAAACGGTACCAGTGAACTGACACATACTTTCTCCCTTAAGGAAGTTCAAGAAGGACAATCTATAATAAAACTGTGTTCTCCAAAGTTCATCTTAATAAATATCATTTAATAATTTATTGTTTCAAAAATAATCATCCCATTTCTGAAAATAAAAACAAGAGAGACAAAGTTAAATTAATTGTTCGAACTGTATGGGGGGGAAACAGCCCCCCCCCCGGTAATACCAAGCTTTTTCTGTTGGGTGATTTGACCTTACACTTCATACCAAGTTTCATGGAAAACGGTTAAAAAATAAGGAAGAAATTGATATTTTAATATTCTCCATAAGAATAACATTGGACGCTTTCAGACAACGTACTGTGTTTATCATGGACAGTAAATTTAACTTTTCTCTGGAACCGTTAGTCGTAGACAAATGATTCAAAATACTAATTTGTTTAGTTTTTTAAGCAGGTTTTAATGGTGACAGTCAAATCATACTTTACTTTTATTGTTTTCGCTGAAAATTTAAAAATTTGATTTTTCTGACATTTAAAAGCCCATAACTTTTGAACCGTCATTTTTACAGACATGCGGGTGGTGTCAAATTATTTAGGACTCTGTGCACTATAAACTATAAAATTATAATTAAAATCGTTAGAGCCGTTTTTGAGAAATTTGGATTTTTCACGTTTTTTAAGGGTTTTTAGGGGTGAACTACCCTTAAAAATCAAAAATTCAAAAAAATGAAAAAAACGCCTGGAGATACCGTAAATATATACATACATGCCAAGTTTCATCTAAATCGGACCAACGGGGTAGGCTGTGGCACTGTACACATCCAGACACACACACACACACACACACACACACACACACACACACACACACACACACACACACACACACACACACACACACACACACACACACACACACACACACACACACACACACACACACGGACGGACAGACATCACCTCCAAACCCACTTTTTTGGATTCAGGGGACCCCAAAACGGATATATCCACCCTCAACTCAAATTCGAAAATTTTGACGAAAACAATACTTTCTCCATATACTTACTACGTATAAGGGGAGAAAGTAAAAATGACAATTGACTCTGGTGCTACATGTTCGATGATTGGTCCTGAAACTTATACTTTATTAGGTAAACCCGTTTACACCCCCCTAGTTCATTCCTAAAAGCATATGGTGGTATTCATGTTCCTTCGAAAGGTTGGTTTATGGCTACACAATCAAGACAGCTGAGATTGCTTGTAACTAATTCTATCAAAGGAGCAAATATTTTTGGCACTCCATGGTTTCATGCTTTTGGAGTAACTATATCTACTCCTTACTCTGACATTGTTAATATGCTAACAAATAAATCGGAATCCGATTCAAAATTATCAAATAGAATAGCTGAGATCACAAAGAAACACTCTTCTATTTTTGAACCCGGTCTAGGTACATGCAAGACCTTTAAGGCTTCATTTCACCTCAAAGACGGAGCTAGGCCACGTTTCTGTAAAGCAAGACCTATTCCGTTTGCTCAACATAAAGATGTTAGGGCAGAAATCGACAGGCTGCTTGGTTTAGGAATAATCAAACCGATTAAATTTAGTCAGTGGGCAGCACCCATTGTTATAGTTTCAAAGCCCAACAGAAAAGTGCGTTTGTGCGGCGATTTTAAAGTTACAGTTAATCCTCAGATCGATGTTGAACGGTATCCTATATACCGCGATTTGAGGATCTTCTTTGTAAATTAAAAGGTGGAAAAAAGTTTTCCAAAATAGATCTTTCTGATGCCTATCTGCAGCTAGAACTTGACGAAGAAGCCAAACAATTAGCTGTCATAAACACGCCGTTTGGATTATTTCAATATCAACGTTTGCCATTTGGAATTGCAAGCGCTCCAGCAATATTTCAATCTTTTCTTGAACAAACTATATCAGGAATTCCAGGCTGTGTTAACTACTTGGATGACATAATTGTAACTGGCAGTAGCACATTAGAACATCTTCAAAATTTAGACAATTTGTTTGACCGGCTTAACCAAAATGGACTCCGATGTAATTTAGAGAAATGTAGTTTTTTCCAAGAAGAGATTGAGTACTTAGGCAATATTTTATCTGCAGAAGGTGTTCTGCCATCTGATTCCAAAATTGAAGCTTTAAAATCCATGCCAAGACCGAAAAATCTAGCAGGACTTCAAACTTTCATCGGAAAAATGACCTACTATCATAGATTTATTCCTAACTTTGCCTCTATTTCTGCTCCTTTGAATAAACTTAGAAGAAAAGACGTGTTATTTCAATGGAATACTGAGGAGGAGACTGCATTTCAAAAATTGAAAGAATCCCCGATAAATGCTACAAGACTTGTTCCCTACAACAGCGACTTTCCAGCAATATTGGCTACAGATGCTTCCTCTTACGGAATAGGGGCTGTATTGTCATTAAGGTACCCAGATGGTTCAGAGCGTCCTGTGGCTTTTGCGTCTAAGACCTTAAATGCTGCAGAAAAGGGATATAGCCAAATTGAAAAAGAAGCTCTTTCAATTATTTTTGGAGTAAAAAAGTTTCATTAATATTTGTATGGTAGGTCTTTTGAACTAATTACAGACCATAAACCCCTTGTCTCACTATTTCACCCAGACAAACAATTACCAATGCACACATTATCAAGGCTTCAGCGATGGGCAATAACTCTAATGAGCTACCGTTTCTCTATTCGTTACAGGTCAACAGACAAACATATTAATGCCGATGCTTTATCCCGCCTTCCATGTGGCCCTGATTCGACATTTGATATCCTGGAAGAATGTTGTAATTGGATTACAGAAGATTTAATGGCTAACATTATCATTTTCCAATAAGTTATAAGCAAGTAGCTCAAGAAACACAAAAAGACCATACTCTTCGAGAAGTTATTTTCTACATTGAACATGGATGGCCAGATTGTTCTCCAAACAGTGAGTTTTTGACCGCCGGTATGCTCTTACTGTACAATCTGGCGTGTTGTTGTTTCAGTCTGAATATCCTAGGGTAGTAGTCCCATCAACACTCACATCTTCTGTCCTTCAGTTACTGCATACCGCTCACTGGGGAATCGTGCGTATGAAGCAAATGGCAAGACGCCACTGTTGGTGGTTTCACATGGATCAAGATATAGAGAGTGTATCAAAATCTTGCGCTCATTGTCTTCAGATACAACCAAATCCTAAACAAGAGTTTCGAAGCTGGCCTACCTCAAGTAAACCTTGGGAGAGGATACACATTGATTTTGCAGGGCCATTCTGGAACAGTATGTGGTTGATCGCTGTAGATGCATACTCAAAATTTCCTTTTGTCATCAAAATGAACAATACTACAAGTGAATCAACTATCTGTGCATTGTGTCAAATATTTTTAATAGAAGGACCACCGGATACTCTTGTATCTGACAATGGTACACAATTTACATAGACTGTTTTCAAGAATTTCTGTCTCAAAGCAGGAATATCACATTTGACGACTGCTCCATTTCACCCCTCCTCGAACGGCGAAGCGGAACGTTTTGTAAGGACTTTTAAAGACGCCATGAAAAAGTCGTGGCTGGATAACAAAAATGTACAAGATGCTCTGAATACAGTTTTGTTTACTTATCGTACCACTCCAAATCCTAGCAAAGGCAAATCTCCAGCAGAACTACTTCATGGACGACAACCAAAAACCTTACTTGCCTTTCTCCAACCTCCTGCACAACAACCTTCTGGTCATGAAGATGAAATTAAACAGAACACAAAGTTTGGAGTTGGGGATCAAGTTTTAGCAAAATTCTTCAGTGGACAACACCGCTGGATTAAAGGTATTATTACTGAAGATTGTGGACAAATGATGTACAAAATAAATACCGAAAGAGGACCAGTTACCAGACATCAGAACCAAATAAGACTAGGCCTACTACAGACACCTCCAAAATCATTTACCAATAAAGAATATATCAATACCAATCTAAAAAGTAAAATCAACCCAGAATCATCCAGAATCCACCAGGGAACTCCTTCTTATGTTAATGGCAAAGACCAAAGCGACTTAATGGCAAATCTTCCAAGTGACTTACAGGAAACATCAACTGTCAAGCTGCCAAGTGACTTTCAAGAAACGCCAACTGTCAATTTGCCAGAAAACAGTGAGTCACAGGATCATGCTCAACAACCACCAGAACTACGAGTATCTTGACCCATGAAGCCATGACTACACTCCCAAGACTGTAGAAAAGCGTCAATCACCACCATCGCCAAACTCAGTAAGTGCTGTTCGACCAAGGACACGCCAACAAGTAACATTTCAGTTACCAGCACCTGAAATCAACCGGGAGGAGAGGGAAGTTCCTCGGCGTTCAAGAAGAATACGTAACATACCCTCACAGTATTCTCTTTAATAAAAGGGGAGGAATGCTGTATCTGAGATTCACATTTATACCAGCTGTGAATTTTAAGTTACAACATCTGTAATCATGTATGTTTATTATTGTTTACTTCTTGTTCTAATAAAATTATGTTTCTATCTTCTGACTTAATTACTTAAACTTATAAATACATATATATGTATATATATATATATATACATATATATATATATATATATATATATATATATAAAGGGTGTTCATTAAAGTCGGGGACAAACTTCAAGGGGTGATAGTACTCATCAAAATAAACAAAAAATTTTCTATAAACAAATGTCGAAAAATCCTTTGTTTAGCCGCTAGCCGCCATTTTGTATTTTATACAAAACATGTTATATATCAAGAACTATTTAAGATACAGAAACCAAACTTTGCAAAAATATTTATTGGCAAAAGAGAAAAATATTCTCAAAATATCATTTAGTTTGCTAAAATATTTTCATAATGGTGTTGGTTAAAAATCTTCTACTTTAAATAACAAAAAAGCCATTAACTTTATAAAATTTATAAAACAAGATATAAAAAAGATTGCAATTTTAATTTAAAACCGAACGGTTTTTTAGTGAACGAAATCCGTCCACGGGTAAGCGAGAAAATGCACTTTTAAAGTTAGCTTACAGAGCCAATGCGCCGCCGCGGCGCGGGTTGGCGAAAAAGCGGCTGGCACAACAATTAATTATTCTTAGGATACTCAGTTGGTTTTTTTCAATTATACTTATTAAACATATGTATATTCATATTTAAAGATTATCCATCTTAACTTCTATATTTTATACATAAATGACCTTAGAATATACTTTAAACTATAAATAAAAAATCTCTACATAACCAAGTTTGTTGAACCTGCATGTTTGCATGATATTAGATGTAATATTTTTTGTAGTTTCACTAAAAACAGCATATTTCATATAACACTGCTGCCTTAAACAACAAAACATGATAAAAACACTCATGATAACTCGTTGCCACATAAAATCTGAGAAATAAAAATACTACTTGTGTTCAAAATGTAATCATTAGTTATCTTCCATGCAAATTCAACAATGTGGCTAAACAGTAATAATGGCAAAACTTGTATAATTTACACTGATAAAGTAATATGTAGATAAATACAGGCCATTATGATGATAAAGCCATTATAATGATTAAAAATGTTATCTCACTCACCGAGTTTATCTGATGTGCTGGCCGCAGTATGACTTTCCCCTTCACTACCAGCAGATCATTTGTTTCAACATCCTGCATCACCTTATACACCTTGAGATCCTATGAACAACAATGAATGCTGTAGATATTTTTTTTATTAGACATTTTTTTATTCAAGATAGAAACATTTTTAAAAACTGAGCTTGGCACACAGAATGCTTAAAAACTTAACCCTTAAAGCACTACTGAAAATCACAGTCCCTGCTCATTTAGTGTAAAATGTATTATTTTTCCAGTATTCTTTTTGGTTTTAGGTAGCTTGCATAAATTGGAATAATAAAGTTTGTTTCATTTTTATTTATTGAAGATTTTAGGTCAATTTTTAGGTAAAAAATAAGTAATTTTTTTCGTCTAGATGAGCCATTTAATTTATTAATAATTAGTTAATAAATCCTATACATTAGGAACATTCACACAATATACACTACTTACTGCTAAAACACAATGAAAATAAACACAAATCGACAAAAATGTCATCAAACAAGGTTAGCTAAAGTGAAAACAGCTGACCGTAATGACTCGCGTATATAGGCGATATTTATATTTATAGATATTTATTTCGTGCATTTCTATGCCACAGGTATTTTTTAACGTCTTGATGGGGAATGGTTCAAACCCCAATCTTGTTACTACCTAACATCGACCTGTTGTTAGGAAGCATCATTAATATAATATTATAAAGAAGAGGTTGTGTCTGTATGTTTGTTTGTGGGTTTGTTTGTGGGTTTGTTGTGGCAAGTAAATGCGAAAAATGCTGAACCGACCGGTTTGAAATTTTACACAAAGGTAGATCTTAAACTCATGCAACACATAGGCATACTCATTTCCTTAAAATCCTCTCGGGCTACGCACTGGAACGTCCTAAGTTTCAATGTTTACATTTTTAGGGAATGAAAACATAAAATTACTTGAATGTCAACAGCTGTGAACACTAAAATTTGACAGTTCGGGTAGAAGAAGAAGAAAGAGCTGCCATGACCGTCCTAGGTTTCAATGTTTACATTTTCTAATGACGACATCTGTTGGCACTATATTTTGACAGTTTGGGAAGAAGAAGAAATGCATTTGATTTTTCAGATAAACTGCTGGATCAAAATTAGTGAATTATTTGAAATAGTGGAATGGTAAATTTTAAGTTTTTACAGCTCTACTGATACATTTAAGTTATTGTTAATTAATTCTTCATTGTTTACAAAATGACAAAACACGAGTGTTTCAAAGTAACATCTGTCAAATATTGGGAGAGGATAAGAATTAACGTAATAGGGACAGTCATCGGAAAAAACTTATAATCTTAACTTAAAAAACTTAAAACTTAAAAAACTTAACAACTGGCATAAGATGGAAAGTTTTGGATTACCAAGCAAACTCATCAGATTAGCTAGTTTAAGTGTCAAAGACTCCAGCTGTAAAGTAAAAATAGAGAGTGATTACTCTCCAATCTTTGAAATAAAAACAGGTGTAAGGCAAGGAGATGTTATATCACCTACATTCTTTAATATAGTTATTGAGGAAGCACTAAAGGAAATTGAAAAATCAGAATATGGTATTAAAATAGGTAAGAAAATCAGTGTACACTGGCTTTTGTTGATGATGTAGTACTGCTAGCTGAAACCAAAGAAGATATTCATGAGTTGACGAAAATTCTGGTCAGGGAAACCAAAAGTGTAGATTTAAGAATAAATGAAAATAAAACTAAACTGGTTAAATTTGGAAGAGATGAAGAGGAGGAGATAAATATAGCTGACACTGAAAACAGTTTTGAAAAGGTAGACTGTTTTAAATATTTAGGAATTATAATTAACCCGCAAAGTGATGAGCACATTGAAATTAATAACAGAATAAACCTTGCTAGTAGGAGTTTGTATGCACTGAACAAAATAATAAAGTCAAAAATCTTATCTTACAACACAAAATTAAGAGTGTACAAAACAATAATTAGGCCAATTCTCCTCTATGGAGCTGAAACATGGGTATTGGATAAGAAAGCAGAAAAAAAGTTAACTTTCAAAAACAAAGTATTACGTAAAATTTTTGGGCCAACAAGAGAAGGGGATACTTGGAGGATAAAGCATAGCCAAGAAATTAGAAATCTTATTAAAGACCAGACATAGTGGCAGAAGCCAGAAGTAGAAGATTGAGATGGACTGGCCACGTCATTAGAAGAGAGGACCCAAGCTTGTTATATAACATATGGGATAGGAACCCTATTGGAAGGAGACCCAGAGGCAGGCCAAAAAAGCGCTGGAAAGATGAAGTCAAAAGAGACATGGCCAAGATGGGAACAACAGCAGAAACCGCAAGAGACAGGCAGCAGTGGAGGCAGCTCGTTGGTGAGGCCAAGTACCATCTTGAGTACTCATGGCCATGGGAGTAAGAGTAAGAGTAAGTAATCAGTAGAGCCTACACAGAAGAACTGGTACTTTGGCTAGTTTTACATAAAATGTGATTTTGGCAACACATTATCATTAGTTATTATCATAATAACTAATTTTGCAACAATATTTGCTGGAAAAATAATACACTTTTCCATTTTGATCGTCTATTCTTGGTTTATTACCCCAATAGCCAAGCCAATACATCACGTATACTGTAGTGACAACACCTGCCTCCATGGTCAGTGTCACCTTTGTTTTGCTTCAGTGACCTTGTCTTTTTTGTAACGGTTCGTTTTAGTTTCGGGCAGGAATAAGTTATTATGGCCGAAAAAAGAAAAAGGATTGTCATTACGATGGAGGAAAAATTATAAAAACATTGAAAATTACGGTACTCTAATACTGTATCACTTTGTACTGTATTACATGATTTTTTTGAGTTTTGATATTATTAATGTGTTTTTTTATTTAATATCTGGATGTTTAAAGATATCCCCCTCTCATATCCGGATTTTTGCTATCCGGATCGGCCGTCGCCACATTAGTCCGGATATGAGAGGGTTTACTGTAATATTATAAAGAAGAGGTGGTTTCTGTATGTTTGTTTGTTTGTGGGTTTGTTGTGGCAAGTAAATACGAAAAATACTGAGCCCACCGGTTTGAAATTTTACAGAAAGGTAGATCTTAAACTCATGAAACACTTAGGCATATTAGTTCCCTTAAAATCCCCTCGGGCTACGCCCCATGAACGTCCTAAGTTTCAATGTTTACATTTTCAAAGAATGAAAACATAAAATTACTTGAATGTCAACAGCTGTGAACACTAAAATTTAACAGTTCGGGAAGAAGAGGAAGAAAGAGCTGCTGTAACCGTTCTAGGTTTCAATGTTTACATTTTCTAATGACAACATCTGTTTACGTCATCTTATATTTTGACAGTTCGGGAAGAAGAAGAAATTAAGTTGATTTTTACAGATAAACTGCTAGATCCAAATTAGTGAATTATTAGTTCGAAATAGTGGAATGGTAGATTTTAAGTTTTCTCCCAATGACTGTTTCTATTACGTTAATGACAGATGTTACTTTGTCATGTTGTAGACACTTGTGAACTGGTATTTTGTAAACAATGAAGAATTAACTAACAATAACTTAAATGTATCAGTACAGCTTACACCTCTCGACCTTTTTTACTGTGCGAAGAACGGGTACTTTGGCTAGTTAATTATAACCCAATGACAAATAGCGACTGGGTCAAAATTCGACCTGTGCGGGATTCCATCCGGCGACCTTCAGTTTTGAAGGCGGGTATTATAACCACTACACCACGCGGCCAGTTCAAAATGTGAATATTGATATTGCTTCCTTACTGCCTAAAGCAACATCATCATGTACTCTATCGGTTGTTTCGCGAGCTACAACGAAGTAAATGTGGCGAAATGACTGACTGCGCTTTAAGGCGTTAGCCGCGTCGTGTGACCCTACAGCGCTGCGTTTAAAGGCGCTAGCCACCCAAGGGTTAAAACAGAAAATTTAATGCTTGAACTGAATTAATTAATTTCCACATGATATCATGGGATATAGTTAACAATGCTCACACTACTAACCACTGTATGAGTATTAATGGGTAGAGATGCTTTCAAGAAGAAATGAACTCCATTTACAATATTGGAAGTGACTTAATTTAATATTTATTTATAAAAGTACCAATAGAACAGGTCAAGTCAAGTACCCCAAGTACGTAACGTAAAGTCAACTTACAACGGGGTTAACAACCAGCTGGGTGACACCGTATCCATCCCTCAGGACAGAGAACCTATCACTGCGTTTGCTGTCAACCCAACCACAGAGTGTCACATCAATATTGGCCAGAGTAGCGTTGAGTTCACCGCAATTGTGAGTGCGCTCCAAGAACTTCTTCTTGATTGCTGGAGTTGCTGTGGGATATAGGTTAAATCATGGATATGTCTTAATGGGACGTTTTCAGTTCATCTAAACAGCTGTTCTTAAAATGAAATTGCGTCACTAACCAAATGACGTCACTGCTTCAAATTTTGATCTCGCAAATTGCCAATACCCCCACCACCGAGCTAAGACATGTCAACACGAGATAAGACTTAAAGTATTAATATTTGGTAGGAGAAAATATACAAATGTTGTATCATAATTGTTAAATCCATTTTAAATAGAGAAAATATTTCTTGTTTTGTAAAAATAAGGATAAATTACGTAAATAACTTTTCATTTATTATAGTTGGGTGTACACTATCTTGTGTCGGGCTCGGGCAGAGTGTTTTGGTTATTTGTTGCGTTATCAATATAATTTTTGTATTGCGCATGATAGATAAGTACATAATTATTGACAACATGATATATTAGTGATGTAAAATACCCGAGTATTTAAAACTTGGTGTAAATACCCAAAATGGGTAAATACACGGGTATTTATAAAAAATAAATGAATAAATTTATTGTTACCGTCTGGGGTAACAATAAATTAACTGTTGTTTCTACTATTGTGTAGAAACATTTTAAGGCAGTTTAAAACAATCTGTTAGTTATTTAACCAATATATATATATATATATATATATATATATACATATATATATATATATTCTATATATATATATATATATGTGTCTGTGTATGTATTACGACTTGTTATAAAATCGTACCAATCGAAAATTTTTGTTTTAATAGCAAAATGGGGGCTATGTGCCAAGCACTACTCAGTATTAAAAGGGCTATGTTCTATTCATAGTGGAAGTAATTTGAATGACTGCTCAAAGATAGCGCACAGTGCTTAGCGCCATGGATCCAAGTAAAGGTTTTATGCCTCTACCTCAAAACAATGATTGGCACTTAGCCTGGTTTTTACAACCAGTCAACACACACACACACCAATGACACCACATAATATATATATATATATATATATATATATATATAAAGTTGTCTCGCAAACTCTGCTTAATGTGGACCCAATGGCGGCCGAGTTAGCGAAATGCCGAGTTATCGGGAAAAGTAGGTACAAACGAATAAAAGTCCTTTGATAGGTTATATGTACTGTATAATGTTATTATTCATCAAATACACCACAGAAGGCATTACATTTGAAGTTAAATCGATTTAAACACTACATATGAACATTGCAAACATAATACGAAAAACAAATACAGTTCTGTACTCTGTAAATTATTGTTTTGTCAAAAAGTTGGTTATTCAGTTAAGCACAATCCACTAACTCCCAACAACAGTACATAAACGTTGTGCGACACACTGACTTGTATCAAAGACAATCTTATTCTAATACAAATTGTCTTTGCTTGTATGTAGCAGACCAATGTGATGCGCACTCTATACTGGTTTGCGCTCGACTGAGAACTGGACTGGACTGAGAATGCACGTGGCAAAAAAGCCGCGTTGTGCCAGCTAACCTCCGCTTCTTAGCCACGGCCGCTCCGCGGTGGCGCACGGGCCCTGTATTCTAACATTTAACCTGCATTTTCTTGGTTATCTGTGGATGGATTTCGTTCACCAAAATACTGTTCGATTTGAAATTAAAATTACAATCTTTTTTGTGTCTTATAAAAATTTTACTAAGCTAATGGATTTTTTTATTTTTATTAAAAGATTTTTAACCACCGCCATTTTGAAAACATAAAAGCAAATTAAATGATACTTAGAAAATATTTTTCTCTTTGACCAATAAATATGTTTGCAAAGTTTGGTTTCTGTATCTTAAATAGTTATTGATATATAACGTTTTTTGTAAAAAATATAAAATGGCGGCTAGTGGCTAAACGAAGGATTTTTCGACAAATGGTTATAGGAAATTTTTTGTTTATTTTGATGAGTACTATCACCCCTCGAAGTTTGTCCCCGACTTTAATGAACACCCAGTATATATAAATCTTCTGTATGTGTGTTATTTTAACAGCCTATACAATAAATTAACTATCAAATTTCTCATGGACAAATAATACAGTAGAGCGTCAAAAATCCGGACGTCAAAAATATGGAACGTCAAAAATTCCAAACCACTGGACAGGTTTTTACAGCACCCTATTTTAAAATTTTGCGGGAAAAACTGCTAGTGCAGTGTAAGAGACAGGGTAAGAGTGGCTTGGTGGGCCACTCTTATCCTGTCATGAATGACCAAAATCCAAAAACAAGAAATTAATTTCATGGATTTAAACATATTTAAAAATGGTAGTAACCGGATTCAAAATTTATAAATCAAATATAGCAGACAAAATCATCCACATTACAAAACAAAAACCATCACAAAACAAAGAAGACAACAAAAAAGATTTCATTTGCATGCCTCATAGCTCCATTCTCAACAAAGCAATACGAAAAACATTCCAACATACAAATTTCAAAGTCAGCTACAGAACTAGAAACAACGCAGTTCACATGATAAAACGATTTGCCAACAAGAACACTAATTTGTACACTCAATCAGGAATATACAAAATTACATGTAAAGACTGTCCAAAATATTATATTGGCCAAACAGGACGAAATTTCAAATGTAGATAGAAAGAACACTTACAAGCTATTAAATCTAATAATCAAACTTCACAAACATCAAAATTTGCAGAACACATACTAAGAACAGACCACACTTATGGTAAATTAGAAGATAACTTACAAATTCTATCTGTTGAAAATAAAGGAGAAAAAATGAATACTAAAGAAGAATTACATACACATTAATTATACTGAAAACAAAGACAACATACTGAACATAATGCAAACACAACAAAAGAACCCAATTTTTTTAAATCAAAGAAATAATTACATGAAAATTTAAGTGTTCTCTAACTAATATCAAGTCATACTTAATAAAGAAATAAGAAAAAAACACACGAATAAAAAAAACACTACTATAGATATACTGTATTTTATTTTTAAGGTTAAATGATTAATGTGACCATGGGGTAATCCCTGAAACACCTGTCAGAATTAAAAATATAAAAATTAAAGGGTACTCTGGCATTGTTCATTTCCTAATTATATTAGTAGCCCTAACAAGTAAACAATCAATAAATAAATAATATATATATATATATATATATATATTTGATCTATATAGTTTACTTTTAAGGACTACTGTTATATTCTTCTTCTTTTGTGAATCTGTCAGACTGACACGTTTCAACTGCACGACGCTCTCCATTTTTCTCTGTCCTGAGCATCTTCCTTCAGTTGCTGAAATCTCCTTCCTTTCTTAATATCGTCCAGTATTCCAATCCTTCTTCTCCCCCTTCCCCTTACTCCCTCAATCCTACCTTCCAAAATCCTTGCTTGCAGACAATTTCTTTGAAGTATGTGTCCAAACCAACATGCTTTTCTTCTCCTTATCGTTATTATCAGTTTCCTTTTCTCCTTTATTTTATTTAATACATCTCCATTTCTCATTCTATCCGTCCACTTCACCTTCAGCATCCTTCTCCATAACCACATCTCAAAGCTCTCCAGGTATTTCTCCTCCTTTTTTTTAATTGTCCATGACTCACACCCATAAAGCACCACACTCCAGACAAAACATTTAGCAAATCTTTTCCTCAACTCTAATATTAAGTATATTAACTGTTATATTAAGTATAGATAAAAAAATCAACTTGAAAATGGCCTAAAGGTCGAAACATGTCGTTAAAATAAAAACATGTTTCTAAAGGATACTCAGTTGATTATTTTTAACTATACTTAATACATATAAATATAAATATTTTAATAATTTTAATTTTAATAATAATTTTAATATATAAATTTTAACGACTATTGTTTTTGGACTCTGGGCACCTAAAGACGAAAAAATAACATGGTTCCAGGCTTAAGTCTTGCCATGAGATCTATGGTAATACCGGTAGTTTATTCCCTATGGGAAATTCGCTATTAATTGAGATGAAAGATAAGTGATATTTTAAATTGACAAAAGCAAACTTATTGAGATTAGCCTTCATAAAAAATACAAAATTAAGTTACATATTAACTACTATTAAATCGTCGGAAGGGAAATAAATCTGTAAATCAGAGTAATGTCTCGCTCCGACTCTCTGCTTCAAACCAACTCTGAGGGATCAGATCACGTATTTCACATGACTGGACGGTAGTAACATTGCTGACCTGTGAACTACTCGGCTGCTCATGGTCGCCAATAGTTAGAAACAGGAAACATTAATTTAAATGCAATGTTAAAATAAACAGTATCAGTGGACTGACACATACTTACTCGCTTAAGTCAATTTAAAAACAACAATTTTCAATAAAACTATCAAATTTTTAACGATTATCTAAATACCATTTAATAATTTATTGTTCTAAATGTAATCATCCAATTTCTGGAAGTAACAACAATAATAGCAAGCATTTTGAGTGTGTTTTCTTTGGGGTGATCTGGAATTACGTTGCATACCAAGTTTCATGAAAAACGGTTGGAAAATAAGGAATAAATTGATTTTTAATATTCTCCATAAGAATAACATTAGACACTCTCAAACAACGTGCTGTGTTTATCATGGTCAGTAAAGTTAACTTTTACCTGGAACCTCTAGTAGTTGACAAATATTTTAAACTACTAATTTGTTTAGTTTTCCAAGTTGGTTACAATGGTGGTGTCAAATTATTCTTTACCTTCAGTGTTTTTGCGGAAAACTAAAAAAACCTATTTTTTGGCATTTAAAAGCCAATAAATTTTGAACCATTATTTTTACAGATATCGGATGGTGTCATATTATTTAGTGCTATATGCACTATAAAATATTAAATTTCAATTAAAATCATTGGAGCCAGTTTTGAAACATTTAGATTTTTTTATGCCAGACATCAGCCAGCTAGCCGATTCAGTTTTCATTCTGTATGTCACTTTGTTCCAGCGGCAATTGTATAGTTGTTTTTTTTTAACGAATCATCACTTGTTAGTACAATAAAATCCAAGCAATAAAATACAATAAAATACTGATACGATTTTATAACTAAAATATAAACTTTAAGCAATAAACTGGTTATTATTAAATCTTTAATATAAATTATGTGTCATGCGTCAACGACTGGACAGTGAGTGCCTGCAAAGCACGTAATACTGCATGCTACACAGGCTTCTACAGTCACTTCTAGAGCGGACTGTGCTAGGCCCCTTACTCGGTTTTATGAAACCTTGGCGTTATGAATTTTCGATATCTATAGGATTCTTAGCCTTACTCGTAGTGAAAATTCAGTGTTGTGAAATGCTCCCTGTATTTTGGGGCTCCAAATGTTAATGGAGGATAAAGAAAAATTAATATTTCACTTATCAATAAATATTTTTGGATTAAACTTGGTATTTATCTTCATGTGGTTGAGATCTTATGCTTCAAATCATAGGTTATGTGTTTATCATGGCAGCTAACCTGCATACTCTTTTCCCATGTTAATCATATATAGAATAGGTAAAATCCTTTATGGACAGATGTTTATGAAACTTGGTATAAATGCTCAAAATAAAAATTGTTTATGCTAGAAATGCCTACTTTCGACTTACTGCGGCAAACCGACATACTCATTACCATGTTAATCTTATGGAAAATTGGCAAATAACTCTCATATTGACAAAACTTGTCATATATTACTATTATTATATTATAGATTTATAAATTGGCTGACTATGCAGGTCTGCTGCAACGGAGGTGTATGACCAGTATGATATTTTATAGGCATGACTTGTTTCATTGCAATATGTTGCGACTTGCATCAACTCGTTCTTTGAGTGAAGTTAATTTTTGCAAACTCTCAAAAAATAAGATATTATTGTCACATATTTTTTAATAATATTCATTTTTATACTTAAGTTTCAAATTTGAATTCAGTTATTACTGTAAAATTACACTAGTAAGAATAAACTGTCAGTTTAAGAGACAGTTTATTCTTACTAAGTATACTCCATTTATAAAAAAAATCCCTAACATTTTAAAAACAGTTTCAAGTAGGATTGAGGTGATTCCAAATATCTATTTTTGATTCCACTGTTTCTCAGGATTGGAATCAAAATCTAAAATGATCACCAGAATTTCATTCTGATTTCCTTCTTACAAAGGATGAAAATTTATCAACTCATTCATAAAAATATACCCAAAACACATCCACAACTAACAGCTGTATGTAATAACTGTATAACTGTATGAAATACATATGAAAACCATCAAGAACTAAAGGCACAAATACAAGTTGAATACATCATCTATAAATTTTGATATACAAACATCTACATTATCTAAAAAATTTAATGTCTAAGATCTATCAAGATCTATCATAAAACAGATTTAAAAAATAAACATGTAACACATCTATCTCTTTTTTCTTGATTGAAAACTTGGATTTGTTATAAATTTACAGATTACTTACCACAGCGAGCAATTTCTGCACTTGTAATTTGAATTGAAGATCTAGCTTTCTTCTCTGTTCTGCCAAAGGCATCACTTCCACTGGGCTGAACCGACAGACAGATGGACAGAGCCAAAAAAATAATCTTAAATATTAAACATACAAACAAGAACTGAAAGAACACAAAAGATTTTCAAATGCTAATTACTATTACCAGAAACTAAGTACTGATTGCAATGTTAGTATGGCGATAACAGTGGATAACCACTGGGGATCAAAATACGAGGGGGTACGCAAAAATAATAAGAATTTGTTTTTTTTTAGCTATATATTTACAAAACAACCTTATCCCCTTCAAAATACTCTCCATTACAAGCTATACACTTGTCCCAGCGGTGCTTCCACTGTTCAAAACATATTTTGAACTCATTTTCAGAAATGGCTGCAAGCTCCTGTCTTGTTTTTTTCTTGATTTCTTTAATGGTGTCAAATCGTCGCCCTTTCATGCCCTTTTTCATACGAGAAAATAAGAAAAAGTCGCATGGAGCCAGATCAGGCGAGTAAGGCGCATGGGGCAGCGAAACCATGTCGTTTTTAATCAAAAACCGGGTTACAGTGATTGCCGAGTGCGCAGGTGCATTGTCATGGTGGAAGAACCAGTCACCTGTTTGCCACAAATCAGGTCTTTTTTGACAAACGCAGTTACGCAATCTTTTTAAGACCTCCAAATAAAAGGTTTGATTCATTCTGACCTAGAGGAACAAACTCCGTGTGCACAACTCCTTTCACATCAAAGAAGCAAATCAACATTGTTTTGACGTTTGATTTGACTTGGCAGCATTTTTTTGTACAGGGTGACGATGATGTTTTCCACTGACTTGATTGTTGTTTTGTCTCTGGGTCGTAACCACAGCACCATGATTCACCACCAGTGTGAAAGAAAATCTGGATTGATTCTGAGCTGTTCATTCAGTTCTTTCAGGCTCGAAGTGATTTTTGATTGACAGTCAGAGCCCGAGGAACAAATTTGGCCAGCAATGCGTTTCATTCCTAAATCTTCAGTTAAAATTCCCTGAACCAAGCTCCAAGTTATCACACTAATTTCTGACAGTTGATCAATTGTCTGTCGACGGTCTATGAGCACAAGCTCTCGCATGTTTTCGATATTTTCATCAATTCGGGCAGTTGATGGATGTCCGGAACAAGGTTTGTCATCAATCGAAAGGTCACCATTTTTAAATCGAGAAAACCGAATCGAGAGAAGAAGAATCGATACACTTGAGTTTTCCCCAAAGCATCATCTTTGTAAGCAGTTTTTAACATTAAAACAGTTTTAGCAGTGGTTTTACAGAGTAAAAAACAAAATTTCACAACGGCGCGTTTCACTTAAACTTGCCATCATAAAAAACGAAGCAACAGTGAAACATCTACAGCAAAAAATGACGCTACAGATGAACAGAATGTGCTAGCTCAATGACCCGCACGGGACTGAACAGGCAAAGAGTTGCGCTAGACACGCCCTTGTGGCGCTCACCCGTGCTATCAAAGCTCTGCCCTCGGCAGACAAATTCCGGTTAATTTTGGGTACCTCCTCGTACCACAGCAAAATTTAAAGATAATTGATAATACTAACATCGTCTTTTTAGTTTTTTACACCATAGTCCTGGTAATCTGAACTAATTGGGACCGAACTCTGTTCGGATTACTGAGTTCTTCGGTTTATCTTTGAGTTCTTCGGAGGTGCAGTGTAAAGTTCATTAAAAGTACTAATAAAGTACATTATTTTATACTGAAACATTGTATTTAGAGCAATTAACTTACATCTTGTCACAGTTCACATACAAGTTTGTCCACTACATGATTTGCCCCAACGGCATCAAGTTTTCCTGCAGAGACATCTATCCTTTATGTACTTGTCATTAGAAGTATAAAACAAGACGCACACATTGACACCTAAAACAATGATAAAACAGAGCCGTCTGTATGCCTACTTTTTTGTGATCGCGGTCATTGCTGGTGATGAACTCGAATCCTCGAAAAGTAGTTCTCCGAAAAGCGATAATAAAGAGTCAGACCGTGAGAATTGAATCTATTGTGATGTACAGTGAGTGTAGCTAGACATCGTCCTATGTTATCCTTTGCAACAGTGTACTGCTAGGGGAGCGCGCTGGTCTAGGGGTAGAGTGCGGGGCTTTGGTGCCCAAGGTCCCGGGTTCAAATCCCGCCAATCACCAATGGCTTTTCGCTATGTGATAATGCCGCAACCCACACAGGGGTGCGCAAAAAGTCGCTACGGCTGAAGTGCCTTGGGAGAAATCCGCCCCTTTCAGTAAAAAAAAAAAAAAAAAAGTGTACTGCTACGCCCGAATGCTTGATGTTCATGTTATGTGACGATGGCACAACTTTGTAATGGCTAACAGAATATCATTGTTACATCAAAAGACGATAATTAAATTCTTATTTTCCAAAAAGTAAGTTGTAACAAACAGGAATCTCAGATTTGGTCTTGCCAAAAACCAGAACCCCTGCTCGAATACAATGGGGACGTAACTCTAAAGGAAAATAAATATGTTCGATGTGACTGGTAGACTGATTCATAGTTTATTTATACTCTAACAAGACTCAATATTGCAATTCACAATATCAAGGACTCTCAAAACATTTATAAGTATACCTATTCTCTGGGGCACATCTAGCTACCATTAGCGATATAAAAATGTATAAAACAATAGATATACTCCCTTCAATATAAAACACAGAACAATCCCTCAAATATTAAAAATGTAATTCTCTTTACTATGACGTTAATCCCTGAAACAAATCCAACTCTTAAAAACTCTACTCATACTCTAAAAACTGTATCAACCAAAACACTCACCCAAAGGTTGCTGCCTAGGGGAACACTTAAGCCAACTCCTCTACACAAGAACAGACCCCCTTACACAGACAGACCCCTTCACATCCCCGACACTCCGAATCTAATCCTCCCAGATTATTTAAACTAAACCCAACTGCCCCTGAAGGAGCGCCATGCTAAGCAAGGCAACCCCCAAGGTCAACAGTATATCGCTTGTGGTAGCTGTTTACAAACATATGTGCCTGGCATCCACAACTAACCTCTAACTGAATAAACTATTTGTACAAAATGAAAACATACTAAAACAAAACTATTCACTATATACTATCTAAACCTAAAAACTGTGACCCTGTCACAAAGTTATTGTATATTATTAACATAGAGTATGCCGTAATGTTAAATTAGTGTAACCGTGCTGAAGATTCAAATGTTATGATTGAGATTACATTTGTTTGTTTTTAATTTAAACTCAGTAACCTTTTTCCCCATCAGCTTTTTTGATTAACCGTACGTTCGGATTACCGGGATTCTAGTTTATTTCAAAAATTTTTTTCTGATTAGACTAACAGAATATACCAAACGATAAATTGTCATTTAGTATAATTTTTTATCATACAACCATCCGATTACTGAAAAGAGGGAACCAAAGGAATGCAACCAGCAACTGATAAGGGTAATAAAAAAAATATTGCTTATATTATACTATTATTGCTTTATTGCTGTCAACAATATTTACAATGTATAGCAAGTGTCAATTGGTAAAATTTAATAACAGCCAAAATAATATATTTAATATACATTTTGTAGGCACATGAAAAAAGACAAATGTAAAAAATATATAATGCATGAAGCAAAAAGGTTTTGATGAATAAATATTCCAAAAACATTAAAAAAGATACAATAACTAACCCCTAGGGAATTAATTTTGGATGGTTTTAAATCTATCAGAGTAGGTGCGATGTTGACCGGACGTCTGGATTTCTTTTGCACCAGGTTCTTGTCATGTTATCTATTGTTGTTTATTATGTTTTCTTGTTACGTTTATTGTCTGTATTTTAGTATGTGTATGTGAGGTTATTAAATTTTTGCTAACAATGACGATCTTCTAATGAAGAGATCTACAAATACTTGACAGGCCTAATGGTGGTTCCACTTAGGAAGTGAAACTAGTTGTCTCTAGCAACAGATCGCTGGGATAACTGAAATTTCAGGAGTTACAGGGAATCGAATTTCAATACTGATGAAATGTGTGCAGTGCAAAAGTGGTTCTGGTCCGTTAAAGTGAAAGTGCAAGAGGTCTATTTGGTCTGATTATTTGTGTATCTCTTTTCATTTTGTATGTTTTATTATTACTGTAGACGTTTGCAATGCAATTGTACATTGTCTTTCTGCAAATGCAGATTATTATTATTATTATTATTACTTCATCCATATCTACGTTCTGCTTTCTGTGCAGACTTATACAACAATACTGTTTCTAAATTTTAAACTGTACTTAATACCGAAACATAGAATTATTGTCAAATGTGACTTTAAAAAACTGAGAATTTTTTTAACATTAGAACCCTCTCTTGCCTCCAGGTTTATATAATCCGCCACTGACAATATCGTTTACAAATAATATTCTTGATGAATCAAAGTTTCATGAGGTTCGTATACCAAAAAAATATTATTCTTTTAAAGACGCTATTTTTTTGTTATGAACTGTAAGTTGAGGGACTTTGATTGGAAAGAAATGTATAATTTAAATTGTGTGAATGCTTGTTTGGAGTATTTTTATAAAGCTTTCTTTTCTTGCCTTGATGATTGTGTTCCAAAGAGGAATGTTGTTATTAAGAGTAAATATCCAGTTTGGTTCTCCAACGAAATTAAAAATGATATCAAATTGAAAAATAAGTACTCGAGAAAGAGAAAATATTCAAAGCACCATGATGAGTTATTTAAACAGTTAAGAAAACGAATTAAAGAAAATATTAGAATTGCACATAGAAGCTACATACTTTATATTGTAAATAGTCTACATTCTGATGTTAAAACCTTTTGGTGCTATGTTAAATCAAAAAATAGTAGAAGTGGTTCTGATGTTAGCACTCTTAAAAATATGACTTGCATGAATAATAGCTTTAATGGAAAGGAGATCCCTAATGCTTTTGCTAGCTATTTTTCTTCCGTATATGACCATTGTTCGTCCAACTATCAGTTAAGTAGCAACTCTTTATCGTCTGAAAATCACCAAATATTACATTTTAGTCCATCTGATGTTCAAATTGCCATAAGAGATTTGAAATCTAAAAAGTCCTCAGGTCCAGATGGTGTACCACTATACCTCATAAAAGGCTGTGGGGAAGTTTTGGCTGAGCCATTGTGTCATATTTTTAATCTTTCACTCGAATGTTGTATGTTTCCACGTAGGTGGAAGGAAGCCAAAGTAACATTTAAGTCTGGCGACAGAAGCAAAATAGAGAACTATAGGCCGATTTCCTTGTTGAATTATTTTGCAAAGGTTTTTGAACTTCTTTTGTATAAACAATTATTCAATGCAGTTAAAAGTAAAATTTGTCCTGAGCAACATGGATTTCTACCTAAGAGGTCAACCGCAACAAATTTATTGGAGCTTGCTCTGATATCTCAACTGAACTCGACATTGGTGGTAGGCTTGATGTAATATATACAGATTTCTCAAAGGCTTTTGATAAGTTAACCATGATATCCTATTGAACAAACTGTTTAATTTAGGGTTTTCAGTAAATACTTGCAATTTCATGGCTTCATATCTAAAGGATCGTCCTCAGTTTGTCTCAATTTGTAATGTAGATTCGTCTCTTTATTTTAGTTCCTCAGGTGTTCCCCAGGGATCGAACTTCGGTCCTCTTCTGTTTCTAATATTTATAAATGACCTTCCTAGGTGCTTTTCTGATTGTAAGTGCTTATTATTTGCGGATGACTTAAAAATATTCAGATCAGTAAATAATAACTTTGATTTAGGAATACTACAAAACTCAATTAACCAACTAAATTCTTGGTGTTCACTTAATAAATTATATCTAAATGTTGCAAAATGTTTTTCTATGTCCTATTCTAGGAGAAATATTTCACTGGATACCTGTTATCATATTGGAAATATTGCATTGAAGTCTGTCTCTACAATTAAGGATTTAGGTGTAGTTTTTGATACCTCACTAAATTTCAACGATCATATTCAGGTTTTGCTTGCTGAGTGTCATAGGCTTTTAGGTTTTCTTAGAAGAACTCAACGCGAGTTTGAGGATCGTGATAGCTACCGTATTCTAAATTTTTGTTTAGAGCACTTATAAGGTTTATTTTAACGGAAACGGACATAAATTTAATAATTTTAGCTCATATCACCATGTATTCTCTAGTGAAATCTATAGCGTCAGCAGGTTCATATGGGTAAATAAAACAATGAGCTACAAAAGAAAAACAATGGGTAATATTTTTAGACACATACCTCAAATAGTTTCCTTTTTTCTGCTGCCACTTTCAATATATTCTCAATTCGGACTTCAATTTCACCAGTTGCCATTGTCTAAAAAAATATATTAATATAAACAAATAACACTAAATTACTGAAATCGGAAGTGAAAAACTATATAAAACTATTTGGCTGGAAATCGAGAATATGAAGAAAAATGTGTAAGCTTTATTAAAAATTACAATGTTTCGTAAACAAATCTGTTTTTCTATGTCAAAAACCTCTGTTGAACTTATTTTACGAACACGCCTTGAACAGAGAATGTAACAACATTGCAAACATCTGAGTAAGCTCTTGTCCAGTTTAACTACTTATAGTTTTAAATAAATCAGTCTTTGGTTAGGTTTTTGTTTACACACAGTTGTAAAAATATTTTTGGCAAGTTTAGCCTAATTTATTAACCTGTAATACCCAGAGGATACTATATAATTTTGTGGGTAGATGGGTTGGTAAGGAAGGAAGAAAAGAAGAAGAAAGGAAAATCCAGATTAACATAACACTCTACTCATTTTTAAATATATGTGAATAAGATTCATTTTTATTTTTAATAGATTGAAGTTGATAGTTATTGTAATTGAAAAATTTATATGTAAATAAAGATCCTCGCTCCTCATATATAATTTCTGCTTTCATCTTATGAAATTTTCAATCAAATCAACTGTGGTTTTCAGTTATAGTTTGTGAGGGTCTGATTTTCCCTCACTAGTTTTTTCAATTTTCATTATTATATCTATTTCAATTACTGATATTAAATGAGCGGTGTTGATTTGTTTTATTACGTGGGCCACGAAGGCGTTATGTTTAGTTGAATATTTTGGAAGTTAGTTTAATTTTGAGGTTAGGGTAACCTCACTGGCTGGGCAAGGCAGTTGGCACCGGCCGAGTTGTGACCGCCTCGGAGTCCAGATCCGACTGCGTAAAGGCGTTTCTGCGCATGACTGGGTCTGGTGGTTATAAAACCGGCTCGCCCAACCGTCTCGAGTTCAGTTCGCTCACCGATCGTACCGGCTCAACACTTCTCCAAGTAAGTCACCTAACCTCTTACTATTCTTGTAGAGCAGTATAGGAACACCGATAATAATTATTAATTTGTTTCGATTTGATTTTAAACTTTTCAATAATAATTTGCCAAGTGTAGCACAGTGATTTGAAAAGTTACATTGAAGATTAATTAAATTAATTAATCACTTTTGGTTTTGAAAATATTTATTGAATTGGATCACAAATATTATGACACACTTAAAGTAGATTCAAGATAGAATTTTATTCCTTGAATTAATTGACTGGTAATTAGATGGCCAGTATTCATACAGCATTTTGAGGTTAACTGCAAACTGCTATTGTATACATAGCATTTGGAATATTTTGTCCAGTGCTAGTAAGATCAGAAATACCACTGATTGAGAGTTAAAGTTAACTATAAAATGCTATCGTATACATAGCATTCTGATGGTGCAAATTTGCTCAATTCATATATGCATTATTTATCCTTTAATTAATATTTGCAGGGTTGAAGCATTAATAATTATTGAGTGAATTATTGGAATTATTATATAATTGTGCTACTGTGGATTTGTCATGTGCATGATTGGTTATTCCTCTAGGTTCAACAGTGTGTTAACTCAGTGAGTAAAATTTGATTATTACATTAGAAGTTGATATTGGATATCGAATACATTGATTTGCGAATTATTTACCCGCGTTGTTTGACTATAACGATTTAGAACTCTAACTTACAATATAGGAAATTGAAGTGAACCCGACTATTCGAAGTGTGAGCAAACTAGTGAGGTTAGGTTAAGTGGGGTAAGCGAATAATTAGGATCGAAATATTATCCTAATACCTAACCTCTACCTCCTAGTTTGCCAATGAATATTTGGTATCCCATGGCTGCATAGGTCGCTCTGTCCTATACTTGCCCTTGGTTTTATCGATTTTAGGGATTCTGGGTAGGCACGGATCGCGATAGGGTAATAATAGTTATAGTGGGAAAAGCTGATATTCCTAATACCTAAACCCTCCTTCCTAGTTTGCCAATGAATATTTGGCATCCTATGACTGCACAGGTCGCTCTGTCCCATACCTAATCTTTAGTTAGGGACTTAAAGGATTTAGGGTAGACATGAATTTGGGATAGGGGAACCGTAGGTTTGATTAGGATTGAACCGTATTCCTGATACCTACCCCTCCCTCCTAGAGTGCTGATGCATATTCAGCATTCTGGTAGTTGTACAGGCTATCGATCCTACACCCAGCACCGACCGGCGGGTAGAGCGACATATTTCAGAATTTCACGAGTTTGGCGAACACATTAAAAACAAAAGCGATTATAAATTCAAAATTAACCTATAGGGCAACGATGATGAACCACCTGAGTTGAGCCTTGTGTCTGCATCCTGAGTTGCCCTATAGATTTCACAAACGATAAGCGTCCGCGCATAATAAATCGGATACACTTAATCTACGAGATAAGACGTGTACAAAAATATTTATATGAGTGGGAATATCAAGAGGTACCCCGAAGTGAACAATAACATTGGAAGTGAATTTTACCTGATTGTAAGGGAACTAAATGCAATCGCGCCGAAATAATAACATATCTGTAACCTACGTGAGAGGCCCGTTCCAACGGTATATTGAAATAAAAAATTCCTGTGGTGACCGTGTACTGCCATTTCTGGAAAACTTATTTCTTCGGTTGCGAGAAGGCGATAAATGATAGGTCCAAGGTGATTGCTGATTATAGCTCAGTATAGCGATACACTCCCGACAATATAAGTGTAGTCAAGATTCCCAACGACAGTCGTATTTCGAACGTGTCACTGACTACGACAACCGACCCCTGGAATCGATCCCAGCGTGACTGCGTTATCTGGTCGGTTTGTGAGGAAAAGAGACAACCCTCTCCGAAATACCTCAGTTATATAAAGTACCTAGTTATATAAATACCTAGTTATATAAATTGGCAGTTATCCTTTTCTGCCAATTTATCTAGATAGCCAAGGAAATACTGTATTTTGATATTACTTTTACATCAAATTTTATAATTAATAAAAAAGTTTTTATTTCATGAATACACCTTAATAAAAACTTATAATAATTTAGCAATTGTTTGGCTTCTGATCAATTCTACAGTGGTGTATGTATGTATGAAATTTTTTTGTATACTCACACTATTTCTGGTTTTGCTGCGTCTTCTCTGAACCAAACCCACAATTTCAATATAAGAATCAACAGGAATGTTTCGGATTCGTTTGATTAAATCCAGCCTCTAATAGAATCAAATAAGCAGACATTAGTTATATTATTTAAAACAGTGATTGAAAAGGGCACATTCAAAGTTAATATTCCTATACTATGATACAAGCAAGGTAATATACCTACTGTATATATCACTTGCGTCTTAGTCAGAGACCATCACAATCCAGCAGTTACGTTTCTTATTAATAGTTAATAGTAATAGTACTGTATTAATAACTATATTTGATTATATAATATTTATTTATATATTTATGATTATTAAATTTTATAGTATTAAAAAATAGTATAGGAGTGGGGCGTTTTAATATTTTACGAAACAATACTCGGTCACCAGGTACTTGACCCGCCATTGGTCGAGGTCACTAGTGTTACCACATTCGCTGCGGCGCCCGAAACCCACGTTCCTTGCGAGGAGTGGCCTGTGTAATTTAAAATCAACCAATAGGAAAATTTCAAGTGACCCATACAGAAATAGAAATAGAAATAGATAGATAAAGAAATAGAAACAATACTGGTCGTAGTTCTCTCAGATCCCAACAGTTGGCAGCACAATCTACATTGCCAGATTCACCATTTTGATTTTAACCTAAATATCACCACTCGGATCCAAGCAGTCAGCTCCGCACACCAGGACCAGTAACACTTAGATCCGAGTGGTCCACAGCAAACGTGTTAATTGTCTTTTTAACGATTTATATTTTATCAATTTCAAACAAATTATATAATAGCACTTTTGTTAAACTAATTTTCTAACCTTTAATTATACAAAGCCAAAAATAACTAATTTCACAATTAAAGAATTAGGAACTGTAGACTTTGTTATAAATTAATTAAACGTTTTTCAATTCATTATTTAAAACACAGGACGATATAAAACAAACGGTATCAGTGGACTGACTCATTATCATCATGATTGTTATTAATTTTATGAAGTTTTATTAGTTTTTTTATAGTTAGGCATTTAAAAACTGTTAATAATTTATTTTCATGAGTGCATTATAGTATAGTTTATTTTGTCTTTCTAATCCATCCCTGAAGTAGGCTATTATGGTTTCTTGGTTTAGAAGACTACAAAATGTAAGGTTAACTCAAAATTTTAAAGGTTTGAAATTGTTTTTTCCGAATAATCTACTTTTCTTAACGTATATATTAAGAATTTTGGACAAAAACTTGTATCACAGATACTGCCACTGGTTTTTCCCCTTTTATTGATGTTTCTGTGTGGTTTGGCGCCATTTTCGCAGTGGACCCTCCCCTCCACCATCCGAATGAGTCAGTCACGATTCCAGTTTGATGGAGTGAACACGTTACTTTGTCAGCCCTTTGTTTCACTCAGAAACATTTCAACCATTCTCTTCTGTTTTTTGTTTGAGTGTTACAGATTCTGTACAACTCTTCTTTGTTTTTAAATTCACGTATTTGACGTTTATAATTTATAGAATGCATGGGATAGGATGCATTTCTAAACTAAAGCTAAACACCCTTGATGATAAAGACGATTCAAATTAATAATTTTATAATTCCGTAAACCTCTCATTTTTTTATTTGCTGTGTCTCTTTTATATTATTGTAAGTAATGAATATTTATCTGTACTCAAGAATATTTATTCCAAATTGTGTAATTTCTCATCCTAACTTGACTTTAAAATAAACAAAAATAGCACAGTAAGATATTTGAAAAGTATTCATGGACAAACAATTTTTCATTGAAAAATGAGATTTAAAAAATATTTTATATGAACAAATTACAGTGGCAACTTTGTTACACAACCCAGAAGTCAAATATTACAAAGATATTTTATGAGAAAAATGAGCCTTTGACACTAAAAATTCATCGGTATCTCACAGACACCATGCGATATTTCTTGTCCTGGACTTTGTTACACACACTCTTACCAAAACTCTATTGGTGATAATGTCAACCAATACCGTCGGTCTGAGAGACCCCTATACCAGATTTTAACCCATGAGGTAACAATTATGCACTTATAAATTTTGAAATGACTTAAATTAAGTACATAAATGTTAAAAAATATATAACTGCTGATGAAGAACTAAATAAGCTTTTTAGTAAACACAAAACAATTTTTTTATGAAACTATTTACAGTAAAAATAGTAATATAAAATAACAATACCATCATTTAACTTGTGGACCTAATTTTTATTTATAAAATTGTAAAGGTGAAAATAGGAAGCAAAGATCTTTTTCCAAACACTAGAAACCATGTAAAATAATTATATAACCATTATATTATAAAATACCCCTGTCGCAGCACACCTGCGTACTCAGCGAATTTCCTCCTCAACAATATGGCAATAATAATACAAGTATACTCGTATGACAAGATTGATCAATCAATATCTGTTAATAAATTAGAGTATTTTGCCTATTCTCCATAATATTAACATGGGAGAGATGCAGGTTTGCTGTTTTGAGGAACACTGAAAGAAGGCATTTTTACCATGAACTTGTATATTTTGACCATACACCAAGTTTTATCATATATAAAAGAGTTTGCTTATTCTCCATAAGATTAACATGGGAAACAGTATGCAGGTTTGCTGCCGAGAGGAACACATAAACTATGATGTTTTAGCAAAAACTATCATGAATCCCAACCACGTGAAGCTAAATACAAATTTTCATCCAAAACTATTGGTTTATGAGGGAAATCCATAAGATTAGCATTGGAACCCCTTAATACAATGTACTGATCTAATCAAATACATTTTATTTCCAAAAAATATACATACAATTTTACAAAATATATAAATAAAAAAATATATAGGTAACGGAAAAAAGTTCCCGCATGGGCTGATATTGGCCTGTGCGCGGGAACGTGTTCTTCGATAAATTTAATGTGTACCTTTAAGAAAATAAAATTAAAGTAAAATTACACTTAACAGTAGAGATAAAAAGTACATACATTTTTTTATTTGGAATCTCAAACAAACGTACCGTGTGAGACACATTTTTGCTCTTGCAATGAAAATACAGTGGAACTTGGTTATAACGTCATTGAAGGGACCACACAATTAATGACGCTATATCAGAGTGACACTATAAAAGGGATTTCATAATCCTGGAGGGTTAAGGTCAAAAAAAAGAAACTGTTAAGTGGTTAATGTCATCCTCTTTTCCAACATGGATCTGTCTCAGTCTTACCCCTCCAGTTGCCACCAACTGTGTCGTCCCTTGTGTATCCCGCAGGTGGATAAACTTATTGAGCCTCTGACACTGAACTCTCCCCTTCATATGGACCAATTTTCCAACATCAAATGACCTAAGCTCACCACACGTCACAGTCTCAGCACCATCCATCTCAGGCCAAGCAGAGGTGTGCCATCTATGACCCAGACTGTGTGGTGGAGGCATTTGCTCATAACCGTAGTCATCTTCTACAAAAAACAGCAGTGCATCAGATTGAAATTTAAAATTTTATACTCACGGATTAAAATGATTAATACCCTGTCAAAGAAACCAGTATGATAAAAGAATTATATTTCTTTAATAATTTATCTTAAAGCATCATAATTTTTCTGCCATATCAAGAATAACTATTCTTATAGCTTCTTACAACTATTCTTATAGCTACAGCAAAAATTATTGCTATTATAGCTCAGTAATAATTGATTATCTGTCTAATGACATTATAAGTTATAATCAATAATTAATTATTAATTGTCACTTAATCATCAGGACATTAGCTTATAGAAAAAAAGTCAAAGAGTTATCTTAAATGATAAGAAGAGTTCTCAAATTCATCTTAAAATAACACCATACATAACTGGGTGGTGTTACAATTCTATATTATTGTAACAACAGTCTTGGTAATCCGAACCCCGGTAATCAGAAAGTCTGGCTAATCCGAACAACTTGATGGGGAAACATGTTCTGCTTGAGACGGAGTGCGGTTGTTAGAAGTTACCTTCGGCGCCGCGCAAGTTTCAATACTCAGCCTGTATCTCTGGAATGTTGCCTACAACGACCTCTTGATATCCAAGATGCCAGAGGAAACCACTTTGATTGGATACGCCAATGACGTTGAAGCTCTCATCCATGCACACAACATTCCACAGCTGGCACAGCAAATGTTGAACCAGGGAATTGAAGACCCCAGCGTAAGGGGTAGTGCCAATGGGGATTTGATCTCCAAGAACAAAGACCGGAATCGGTAGAGAGGCGTGACCACACTCATGGCGTAGCTGACGGGAAAAGGGAATTAGAAGGTGGAGAGGAGTCTGGGAAGAGGATCAAGAGAGAAAATTCTTCGGGAGAGTGTCTGTTGGGAGGCCCTGGATCTCATATGTTTACTAAGCACCCGTTGAAGCCCAACAACCCCAAGAAGACCCAGCTCCTACCACATCCCGAGGACACCACAAGACCTACGACCCTGACGGCCTGAGGACCAAATTCCACACAGAGTATCGTATACATATTCTATTGATGTGTTTTACATTCTTAAAACATCCACTGAATGATAAATAGAACATTGATGTAGGCTCCCACAGTTATATACTGGTGAATTTGACTTTGTTGGCTCTGTTTAGTCATTAACGTAAAACTTCGTAGGAATGAAGTGAGAGGATGTAAAATGTTCACCCATTAATGAATATCCCACTCACTTTGTATTCAATTATTGTTATATGGTAATGAAGTGTTGGATTTCCTCATACAAGTATTTATTTGATTCATGATCCTGGGTATCTCCACAACCTTGCGAGTGTCTTATAACTATTTTGTTTTGAAAATTTAAGTAACCAGAACAAGAGTTTACAATACTATAAGCCCGTCCTTTGAACGGGTTGTAGGATTTAGTTTAAAAAGAAAGATCATCATAACAAAATGTAAACCTGAAATCCTAAACAAATCAATACAAATAAAACAAATCAATACCCAGCCTTATTATTTAGCATTACTTTACAATTAAATAGATTAGAACATTTAAACTATTACTATTATTAGTAACACGTTAAAAAAACTTTTTAATATAGTATGATTTCGAAATGGGTTTAAATCAATGACCAATTTAAACTAACTAATATTGATTTGACAGCTGTTGGTTTTTATTTCTATTAAATTTAAAAACTACAAAGACAGCTGATAATTACCAGTAGGGTATTCATTGAAAACTGGATCAAAATGCGAGTAGTATCACATAAAAGTGGGTTTTTAAATGCTCGTTATTTACATTTCAAGGAGCGGCGGACAGTTTCAAGCATTGATGAACCTTCTCTGAAATATAGAGAACACATGAAATAAGTTTCATTGTAATCGGTTCTCCAGTTTTTTAGGAGAAGACGGCGTAAAATGCCTTGTGGAGCGTCACAGACAAACAGACAAAAATTGAGATAAGACCGGTTTCGGCTTCTCTAACTCACAAAAAGTAAAAATTACCAAAATACCCCCATCGCAGCAGACCTGCGTACTCAGCGAATTTCCAAATCAATAACATAATAATAATATATGACAAGTTTTATAAAAATCTGTCCATAAACATGAGAATTATTTGCCTATTCTCCATAACATTGACATGGGAAAGAGAGTGTGCAGGTTTGCTGCTGTGAGGAATACTAAAAGTAGGGGTTTCTACGATAAGTAATTTTTATTTTTAACATTTATACCAACTTTCATGAACATCTGTCCATAAATAAAGGAGTTTGCCTATTCCCTATATGATTAATATGGGAAAAGAGTATGCAGGTTTGCTGCCATGATAAACACATAAAATATGATTTTTAAGCATAAATGGATAGATCTCAACCACATGAAGCTAAATATCAAGTTTTATCCAAAAATATTAATTAATATAGGAAATATTAATTTTTCCCTATCCTCCATAAGATTAACATTGGAACCCCACAATACAACATACTGTGTTTAGATTTTTTAATTTCTCGGTAACCATGACAGATAGAGAAAAACTTTAAGGAACTTAATTGTGTATTTTTTAAGCAGATTCCAATGGTGAAATATAAAATTAGAAATTTTTAAAAATTACACGTGAAAAACGCAAAAAACCCCATTTTGGGTTACAAAACCCCCCTAAACTACCCGTTCCCATTGACCGATATGTCTGGTTTACGAACTAGTCCGAGCATTTGTAGGAATACACGTCTGTGCCAAATTTGGTCTTGATCGGACCATTTTTACGAGAGATATCGTGCTAACAGATACATGTATATATACAGGGTGTTCATTAAAGTCGGGGACAAACTTTAAGGGGTGATAGTACTCATCAAAATAAACAAAAAATCACCTATAACCATTTGTCGAAAAATCCTTCGTTTAGCCGCTAGCCGCCATTTTGTATTTTTTACAAAACATCTTATATATCAAGAACTATTTAAGATACAGAAACCAAACTTTGCACACATATTTATTGGTCAAAGAGGAAAATATTTTCTAAGTTTCGTTTAATTTGCATTTATATTTTCAAAATGGCGGCGGTTAAAAATATTTTAATTAAAATAACAAAAAAACCATTAACTTTAAAAAATTTTTATAAGATACAAAAAAGATTGCAATTTTTATTTCAAATCAAACGGTACTTTGGTGAACAAAATCCGTCCACGGATAACCGAGAAAATGCACTTTTAACGTTAGATTACAGGGCCCGTGCGTCTCCACGGTGTGGCCGTGGCTAAGAAGCTGAGTTCAGCTGGCACAACTTCTTTGCCAGCTGGCACGCGGCTTCTTTGCCACGGCCGCGCTGCGGTTGCGCACGGGCCTTGTAATGTAACATTAAACCTGCATTTTCTCGGTTATCCGTGGACGGATTTCATTCACCAAAGTACCGTTCGATTTGAAATTAAAATTCCAATCTTTTTAGCGAATTTCCCATAGGGAAGAAGCTATTACCGTAGGTCTCATGTGAGACTTAAGCCCGGGACCATGTTATTTTTTCTTCTTTAGGTGCCCAGAGTCCAAAAACAATAGTCGTTAAAATTTATATATATATATATATATATATATATATATATATATATATATATATGTGTCTGTTAGCACGATAACTCTCGTAAAAATGGTCCGATCGAGACCAAATTTGGTAGAGACGTGAATTCCTACAAATGCTCGGACGAGTTCGTAAACCAGACATATCGGTCTATAGGAACAGGTAATTGGGGGGGTTTTGTACCCCAAAATGGGGTTTTTTGCGTTTTTCACATGTAGTTTTTAAAAATTTTTAATTTTATATTTCACCATTAGAATCAGCTTAGAAAACTACACAATTAAGTACCTCAAAGTTTTTCTCTATCTCTATAACGGTTACCGAGATATTAAAAAATCTAAACACAGTATGTTGTATTGTGGGGCTCCAATGTTAATCTTATGGAGGATAGGGAAAAATTAATATTTCCCATATTAATGAATATTTTTGGGTAAAACTTGATATTTAGCTTCATATGGTTGAGATCTATCCATTTATGCTTAAAAACCATAGTTTATGTGTTTATCATGGCAGCAAACCTGCATACTCTTTTCCCATAATAATCATATAGGGAATAGGCAAACTCCTTAATTTATGGACAGATGTTGATGAAAGTTGGTATAAATGTTAAAAATAAAAATCTTTGATGGTATAAATGCCTATTCTCAGTGTTCCTCATAGCAGCAAACCTGCTCACTCTTTCCCATGTTAATGTTATGGAGAATAGGCAAATGATTCTCATGTTTATCGACAGATTTTGACCAAACTTGTCATATATTATTATATTTTTTGGATTTGGAAATTCGCTGAGTACGCAGGTCTGCTGCGACGGGGGTATTTGTATATTGTAAAAATTTTATAAAGTTAATACCTAGTTTTTTGTTATTTTAATTAAAATATTTTTAACCGCCGCCATTTTGAAAATATAAATGCAAATTGATTGATACTTTGAAAATATTTTTATCTTTGACCAATAAATATGTAGGCAAAGTTTAGTTTCTGTATCTTAAATAGTTCTTGATATATAACGTTTTTTGTAAAAAATACAAAATGGCGGCTAGTGGCTAAACGAAGCATTTTTCGACAAATGGTTATAGGTGATTTTTTGTTTATTTTGATGAGTACTATCACCCCTCGAAGTTTGTCCCTGACTTTAATGAACACCCTGTATACATATATACATATATACATATAAGTATATATATATATATATATATATATATATATATATAAATTTAACGACTATTGTTTTTGGACTCTGGGCACCTAAAGAAGAAAAAATAACATGGTCCCGGGCTTAAGTCTTACCATGAGACCTACGGTAATAGCTTCTTTCCTATGGGAAATTCGCTAAAATGAATAATTCTGAGCGATATACAGACAAAACTCTAATTATATATATATATATATTGTAATACAAATAAAGAACCATAGTAGTAGCCTTTCATAATTATATTTTATTAAACCACGACATGTTTGTTATAATCCTATCTACAAGTGTAAACATGTAATCCTAAAATCTCTGTATATAAAAGTGAATTATGTCTGTCTGTCTGTCTGTATGTCCTTTATGCGTTGCCAAACTACTCATCCGATCGGCATGAAATTTTAGGAAGTTGCTCTATATGTGTCCGGGAAGGTTTTAGTGAAAAAATATTTTCGAAAACCCCATAAGTTTCCATTTTATGTGTTTTAAATTTCTAATGTTAACCTTATGGAGAGTAAGTTTGTTTACAAATTGTCTACAATGAAAACATTTGATTTCTTAGCTACAGCTGATTGGTTTACTTTCCATTAGCAATACCGTATGCTTTACTATCCAATGCCATCTGAATCATTCATTAATGTTAAACTATGAAGTAAATGTGTACTGTAAAAATGAACAGCTTTATTCACCACGTTAATAGTTAACGGTTTTGGGGGATTATGTATTTATGTTTTTATTTTATGTCTGATTAAAGTCACGTGTTTATATGATAATTACAATGTTTATATTATTACGTTTATTATAATAATCAGCTGTTGTATATCTTTCCTATAAAAGCCGTATTACAGTTAGGTTTCGTTTGGGTTTGGATTGGATTCGAAAATTGTGAATTAATTGATTTATTTGTTTTATGGGAATGATATTAATATGTTTTTATCGTTTCAGTATTGTTATTCACTATGCAGCGACCCAGAATATATGACCTTTCACAATGAAGCCGTATTGCTATTCGACTTCAGAACATGGCCAACCTTAAAGTTAACATGTGTTTAGTGTGAGGCGTTACGAAGTTCGCCGGGTCAGCTAGTATGTTATAAAATTTAAATTTTTTAATTTAAATATTTAAAAACATGTGTTTAATTTTCTTGTGTAGAGCAATCAAAGGTATGATATATTAAATATGTTTTCTTCAATACTAGAGTTTTGTCAAATACAGGGTTGTTTCTGTCTACTTGCATGATGTTCAGTATATTTTGTGGTTCTTGTTTGTGGTGTGAATAAATTTTGAATTCTTCTAAAATGTTCATTCTCTATCCTTTTTTGGAGATATTTCAAATTTGCATGTGATCTTTAATTGTTTTGTATTCGTGTTGTGATTTGAGTATGTGTCCTACAAATGTAGATTTTCTGGTTGTTCTGTTGTTGGATTTACCTGCTACTCGTAATTGCTCTCTTGTGACCACAAGTACATCACTTTTGAGCTGACTAAAAGAAGGCAAGCGCTTGTCTGCAGCCGCCATCACCGACTTGGTTGGAATCTGGCAAGGATTGACAAGCAGAGATTTGCAGAAGTTCTGTTGAGTGGTACAAGGGGTTTCCCCAGATTCCTGGGCATCAGCCAAGAAGAACGGATGCTGAAGCGCTCGTGGAAAGGACATCATGTCTTATCCGCCAGGCATGCGATGCATCAATGCCCCGCAAAAAGGCACGCAAAGGAAAGCAACCAGTGTACTGGTGGACCGAAAGCATTGCACAGCTGTGGCGCAACTTCCTGAGATTCAGGCGGTGGGCTCAGCACTCACGGGACAGACCCGACACACCAGAACGGTCAGAGCAGTACAAGGCAGCAAAAAGAAAACTGGTCAAAGTGATCAGGCAAAGTAAGACCCATTGTTGGAACTGTCTGTGTGAGGAACAGTGATCCCTGGGGACAGGTATACAAACTGGTCATGAGAAAACTCACACAGGGAAAGGGGTATGTGCCTTTGGAGGCTGAGAAATTACAAACAATTATGGATGGATTCTTCCCAAATCATCCTGTTAGAGAGGACATACCTTTACAGGTTGATGTTGATGAAATCCCATTGTTCACACATCAGGAATTGAAGGAAGCAGTCAACTTAATGAAGAACAACAAGGCCCCTGGTCCAGATGGAGATCCCTCAGAGGTGCTGAAGTTGGCTGTGAGATACTGCCCTAAGCTACTTCTGAATATGTACAACATCTGCTGAAAAGCGGGTGTTTTTGCATCTCGTTGGAAACAGGCCAAGCTTGTTCTTTTGAACAAAAATAGAGACCAACCTGATGCACCATCGTCGTATCGTCCACTGTGCATGCTGGAAACGGTGGGAAAACTGATGGAGAGGTTGTTGAAACCAAGAATTGGCGAGGCTGCTCAAGCGGCAGGGGATCTTTTGGATCGCCAACATTGGTTCCAAAAGGGACACTCAACACTCAGCGCCATTTCAAAAGTGGTTGATTGATTCTGTGATGCGAGCAAATCAATCGAGTCATTCGGCACGCCCAATTGTGCTGCTGGTCACACTTGATGTGAAAAATGCATTCAACTCAGCTCGGTGGTGTGACATCTCAGTTGCACTTGAGAGGACTTTTAGGGTACCTGCGTACCTTCTTGCCATGGTGAGATTGCTAAGTAATCAGCAAATGTTGTATGGGACGGACCGGGGAGTTGTGACCATGACCATCACTTCTGGGGCAGCCCAGGGTTCAGTATTGGGTTCGGAGATTATCTCTGGAATGTTTCATTTGATAGTTTGCTTCGAACTGATATGCCACATGGAGTGTTTCTGGTAGTATATACTGATAATGTGGGGGCAGTCATAACAGAACGACACGGTCAGCTGGCCCAATTGAGGCTAAATCAAGTGAGGCGTCTGGTGGAGGGCTGGATGCAGGATCACAGCCATCGGCTGGCAGTCTCTAAGACAGAGATTGTTTTGCTAACAAGAGCAAAGGATATCTACAATCATCCCGATGCGGGTGAGTTCCGAAGTTATCCAAACGCAGAGGACAGTCAAGTAGCTGGAGATAGTGCTAGACAACAAGCATACCGACTGGGACCACATCAGTGGAGCATGCCAAAGTGACCTCGAATCTCAGTAGACTGATGGAAAACGTCGGTGGAATGAGACAAGGGAAGCGGAGGCCACTAGGCCACTTGGCGCCTCATCAGGAACCTGGAACCTTGAATTTGCCGCACCCATGGGGAGGTTAACTTCTATCTCACTCAGTTCCTGACAGGGTTTGGTCTGACCCTTAAGAACATTGCGGGAGAGATGTTGCAGGGTGATGAAAAATGGAAGGCTGTGAGCGACTTTGTGCTGTTCATACTGCCAAGGAAAAAGAGGGACGGTTGCCTTTAGCAAGGCGACAAGTAAGAAATTCTGACACAGAATAGAGGCCACTTACTGTGATGGTGCAATGAGCTTATGGCTCGGGACGATTGCAGTGGTGTGGTGCTACCATCGGGATTTTAGTGTTTTGTCACATTAGGGGCCTCTGGAAACAGAGCTCCTGGGGTGTTTTTACACTTATTCTTTTTTCCCGGAATGGAAAGAGGTTCGTGTGTCGAGCATTTCCCGGGTATTGAGTGAAAACAAGAGAGACCATCCCTTTGAGACAAAAAAAAATAATAATAATCAGTTATCCGGACACTGTCATGCACCAATTAGTCCAGATAATCGATGCTCTATTGTATTAGCCATTTTGATAGTGAAAGGTCCACAATAATCAATACCTGTTGATAGAAAAGGTTTAGGTGGAAAAACTTAATGCGCGGGAAGTTCTCCCATTAGTGGAGCATGATTCTTGGGACGGTGCTTGAAATATGTTATACACTTGTAAATTCGTGAGCGGATGATGCTTAAGGCTCTTAAAATCCAGACTTCTTGATGAATCAGTGATTGCACAAGTGCAATATGAAAGTAAACAAGAGAATGTGAGTTACATTATGATTTTTCGGAAGCAATACAGGATGTTTGACATCAAATGAGAGATCTGTAAATTTAAGTCTTCCTCCTACACGGAATATACCGTTATTACCTATAAATAGATTTAGTCTCGATCCCTTGACTCACGAAAGGCTGCAGCTGGAATCTTCTTCGATCTAAGCAAAGTTTTGATACAGTAGATCACAACATTTTACTAGACAAATTATACTCGCTCGGTATACAAGGTACACCTTAATCTTGGTAAAATCTTATCTGACGGGAAGAACTCAGGCAGTTCAAATACCATATGTTGATGGCCACAACTGTTCGAGATCGACTTTTTCATTTCCACTTCCAATTACCGCAGGGGTCCCCCAGGGCTCGGTACTTGGACCAGTCTTACTCATCTTTTTCATGAATGATCTGCCATGTTGCATGCCTATGTCTGGGAGTAGGGCCTGTTTGCGGATGATACCTCGTTGTCGTTGTCTGCGGCAGACACGGGCTCTCGAGGCTGATGCTATTCGCGAAGTCAGTTCAATTCTACATTGGTCCAACTCCAATAACTTGTTCGCCAACAATACAAAAACTCAACTGATCCAATTCCATATCACTAACAAAGAAAGCTTGCCACCCCTTTCAATTTCCAAAAACAATAATACCATACCGTCTTGCTTAGAAACCAAGTTTTTAGGCGTGCAGATTGACAATCAGTTAAGATTCACTTCTCATGTTGATTCCATTTGCAAAAAGCTAAGTTCTGGCATTTTTTTATTGCGAAACTCAGCCACCTTTTTGGATTCAGAAGTTTTTTTAGTGGCTTATTATGGATTGCTTTCCCCTTATCTTTCATACGCTGTTGAAATCTGGGGTTTTTAATGTGAAAATTCAAAACGCGTTTTTAAGTTACAAAAGAGAGCGATTCGAATAATTTTTAAGAAGCGCCGCACATTTTTTTGTAAACCGCTTTTTGTCAACAATAGAATTCTCACTTTCCAATCTTTATATATCTTGAACTGCGTAGTTATTTGTCAGGAAACATTTTGACCTCTTTCAAAATTCAACCCGCTCCCTCTGCTACGGTTTGAGAAGACGGATTGATATAGATATCCCGAAGCACAAAACTTCTTTTTTTGAAAACCACCTCTTTTATAATGGCATAAAACTGTTCGATGCACAGCCAGCCACCTTAAAAGTTGAAACAGACGTGGACAAATTTGGCAAAGGGGTTAAGAATCTTCTTTTGTCACGCTGTTACTACAGCTTTAAAGACTTTTTAGCCTAATTTAGCCTATCTCTGTTGAATAGTTTTTTATGATATAATCTTAATTTTAATAATAATTATTCCTGTAAGGAACACTTTTGCAATGACGCTATTATGCAGTTTGTAACTGTCTTAAATAAAGATGTTTGAGTTTGAGTTTGAGTTCCTGTCAACAGAGTGTCATAAGTGACATTCCAGAACTTGTTGTACAACTAGCATCAAATACAGTCCGTAGCTTAGTTGTGCTACTGCTTCCTTCAGGATACCATGATGAGGTAATATATAGTGAGGTTGGGGAGAGTACTATCATCATATTTTGATATATGTCCTAACTCTAAATAATACTCGTCTATAAAGTCATGGTACAGTTGAGAGAATTTAAGGTTTGACACAAATTTCCATTCCATAGCATTGAGATGAATTTCAGCGGTTTGTTTGAAGAATGCAAGGACAGGGTGTCCATCTTAAATGGTAAGCGTACCACGTAACGACCGTCTTTGTCACGAGTACGTGTTTGAGCAAAATGTTTTCACACAACTCCTTTTAGAGGCGATCGGTGGTTCTTCTTGAACCCAAAACTTTTGTAGGGAATTATGTAAATCCAAATCTTGCTGGCCAAGAGAATAATTCTGATGCGTAAATAATTGAGAATATAAGGCAGCACTAGAACAATGTCATCACGTTCATGGAACGTTGGATCTGCAAAGTGCGTAATATTTTGCCTGTTTGAGTACTTCAGTAGAGACGGGTAGTCAAGGGAGATTAACTTTTAGCTTGTTCAAAATTAACATGGGATGATCATTTGCGATTGAAATTCAATAATGTTTCAATACTATCACATGTCCACCCGTTATTTCAGGTGGTTGACTGGTTAATGCACGATAATTGGATACTGGATGTTGATCTGTGGACTCCTAGTACATTAGCAGCATGCTCTGAAATGATATCACACATACTCCCTGAATTCAATAATGCACGAAAAATATGAGTACTTCCTTCTGGCGTCTTTAGTGAAAGTGGAAAAATATGTGCTTATTAACAAAACAAATAATATTAATTTAGAAGGTTATTATTTACAGGAAAAGAGAAAAGTAAATGAAAATTATCCAACAATGTTTCTTTATACAGTGGAACTTGGATAATTCGAACTTCTGTAATTCGAAAACTTCTTTAATTCGAAATTTTGTCTTGGTCCCTAGAATTTTATATAAAAACAATGTTAAAATATCTTGGTTAATTCGAATAATATTTTGGATTATTAGAAGTTTTTACAGCGGAAATCTATAGTGTGTGTATAAGTGAACAAGTCATTGTGTGCGATTTTCCAGGAAACGACCAGGCTTTCTGTCCTCAGACTATTTTTAGCTACTACTCATAAATCACAACATTGACATCTGTGTGTATCATTTGTGGTGGTTTGTTCCGATATCCGTCGTCTGCTTTCATGTTAACACGTCGTGTGTATGATGGCTTCGTCAAAGTGAACCTACAAATCTCTGACGTTGCAAGAATAAATAGCGGCAATCAAGGAGGTAGAGAAGGGATTTGAAAAAGTTTGTGATAGCTAGTTTCGGGATCCCTCCAAACACATTATTGACATTTAACAAAAATTAGGATTTTTAATCAATAATATCTTCATTAACCTAACTTTTTTAATATACAATGTTAAAACATGATGTTTGATTGTTTATTTCAACCACTTGCATAAACTTCTCTAATTCGAATTTTTGGATAGTTCGAATTTTTTTTCTGGTCCCTTGAGGTTCGAATTATCCAAGTTCTACTGTAATTGTTACCAGTACATGTCAATTTTTCTATTGTTTTTGTTTACCTTTCAACTGTTTTGCTATTTCTCTCGTAACTACAATATAAGTTTATTAAAACCTATCCTTAGATCTATTCTTTGATCAACTTATATCAAAATTTCTTATGCTTCTGAATTCAATAACATACAGCCTTCATTTCTAACCTTCATTTCTCCCTGTTCTATGGTACAAGGCTCGAATCTGAGGATGCTTGTAGGGTAAATGAGTCACTGGTAATCCAAATCGCATTGTTCTAGACCACGTAGTACAGATGATAGCTGAAAGTATATTTATTCTATTACACCTTAGATTTTAGCTCAGTAAGTATAGGCCTACTCTAGCATTTTAGGTTAAAAATAAACATTTAGGTTAAAATCCTGGTGTGTATTTTAAGGTGATTAATAAACTAGAGTAAATTATAGTTATATCAATTTAATGAGTAATAATTATAAATTAGAGTACATTATTTATGAATGAGCATGAATGAGCATGTAGAAATACTAGTTATACACATCATAGCCCAGGCAATGAATTTAAATAATAAACCTTTGTCAGGAGAAATTAGAGACAACCTGAATATTTTACAGTTGATAATACATGCTTAGATGTAGCCTGCCATTCCAAAAAAATCCTGAGAAATCCCTCTTATGCTTTCCCCCTCACTCCCCCTAAGATTAAAAATGTAAAATACTTATAGGCCCTAGCAACCTTAATTGTTTTTCAAAAAAATTTATCAGATTAACTTATTTGATGCCTCGGGGGCATCAAACCTACACCAAATCTTGACAATACAAGACCTAGGCCTGTCTCCAATTTGAACCCAGCCCAAAAAAACCAGCCAATGTGTTATGCTTATGTTTATTCAAACGGACCAACCAACAGTGATAAGATTTATAATATCAAAGGTTTTGAAACATATTAACTATCCTGATATAGATTCTTTAGCTGAGACATATTTGATAAAAATTAAATTAGGATCATTTAACCCTCCAAGTGCTATCATCGTAGTATCCGAGGTCAGCGAGCTGTTCTGTTGTGGTCAACTAGTCGTCAACATCACCGTCAGCCGATCCATTTCCATTATCAGCTGATACTAATGGAGTTTGGTGTTTTGCCACAAGAGCACTTCATAGCCAATTAAATGCTTTCTCAGACGTTAGTAAACTGTAGTCAAAGCCTTCGCTGACAAGTGAAGCATTTTAAGGCAATCGGGAATACGTAGGTTTGAATCCTGACCATGAGCAATCCCAATTTTGCTTGGAATATGTGGTATAATGGTGTGAAGTCCCAACTAAAATAAACGGGAACAGTTTGAAACTATTCAGTTAATTCATGAACTTCATGAATGGTGTATTGTAACTCATGTACCTGGTTTAAAGGTATATTCCAGTAGTCGAATGCAGTTTTTGTAGCCCATATGATTCCGAATTAATGTCATTACTGTATTGGTTAGGTCTCATTCAGGATAGCTACAGTACCTTGTATTTAAAGTTATGTAATTATTAGTGATGATCGCACAGTAATACTATCGAATTTTCACTTTTAGCGGATGAAATCAAGAACTGACCCAGTTAAACAACATAATAATTAATGGTATATTAATACTAACCCAATATAAACAACAACAAATGATAGCCTGCTGAACATGGACGTGTGAATTGGGCTTTTTTTAAATCTGTTTTGCCATTTGGTAGGCTCAGATTGTCGCTAAGTAACTCCGAAGTTAACTGTTGATCAATTTTTCTCATCTAAATTTTGTGGTCATCCCGGGGATCGGATCCGTCACCTCTTGCAACGAAGTCAAAACGCTAACCATTAGGCTAGCAGATTACTATTTGGGCTTATTTATGTTCTTAACTTATCTTTTTTAGCGAATTTCCCATAGGGAAGAAGCTATTACCGTAGGTCTCATGGTGAGACCTAAGCCCGGGACATGTTATTTTTTCTTCTTTAGGTGCCCAGAGTCCAAAAACAATAGTCGTTAAAATTATATATATATATATATATATATATGTATATGTATTTGCAAAACTATGTGTAATTCCACTGAATTTAAAAGCAGTGTGACTGACAAAGTTTATCCAATAGTTGGAAAGTCAACGTGTGAAACCCACAATGTGATTTACCAACTATCGTGTTAACATTGTCCAAAAGACTATATTGGTCAAACATCGAATTCACTTCAAGTTCGTATGACTGGCCATCGGCCATCTGGCCATTTTGATGTACCACATCAAAATGTGGTACATGAAGATCAAAGGAAACCTATTTATAATCATGCTTCTCACCAGAACCAAAATTTTGAAGGCTGCTATGAGCTTAAAGCCCTTCACAAAATTAAACCACATCAAAATGCAAAAAGTAACCAACTAATTTTGAGAAATTCTGAATTGGCACACCAGTTGGTTCTAAAATCAAAATTTCCATCCGGTTCAAATTTAAGATAAGTTGATAAAAAATGATAAAACACGATTCAACTCAATTGAAAATAACATTTAAAAATTACATGTATAAACCTTTATATTTATTTATTTTAAAATGTACCAAATCATATGTTCCATATTTAAAATTTTCTATCTAGACAATCGATCACCTGTTTAAATATTTAGTCACTGTTTGTTATTGTTATTGTTCTATCATCTTTATTTTCTAAAATGCTTGAAAACGTTTACATATTTATTAAACGAAAATTCGCATAACTTTTCATTTTCATTTTTCATTTATACTATCAAAAACCAGTTGAATAATTATATATATGTGTGTGCGTGTGCGTGTGTGTGTGTGTGTGTGTGTGTGTGTGTGTGTGTGTGTGTGTGTGCGTGCGCGTGCGCGTGCGTGTGCGTGTGCGTGTGCGTGTGCGTGTGCGTGTGCGTGTGCGTGTGCGTGTGCGTGTGCGTGTGCGTGTGCGTGTGCGTGTGTGTGTGTGTGTGTGTGTGTGTGTGTGTGTGTGTGTGTGTCTGTGAACACGATAACTCTCGTAAAAATGGTCAATCAAGACCAAATTTGGTAGAGACGTGTATTCCTACAAATGCTCGGACGAGTTCGTAAACCAGACATATCGGTCAATGGGAAAGGGTAGTTTGGGAGGGTTTTGTACCCCAAAATGGGGTTTTTTGCGTTTTTCACATGTAATTTTAAAAAATTTCTAATTTTATATTTCACCATTAGAATCAGCTTAAAAACTACACAATTAAGTTCCTTAAAAGTTTTCTCTTTCTCCAACGGTTACCGAGATATTAAAAAATCTAAACACAGTACGTTGTATTGGGGAGCTCCAATGTTAATCTTATGGAGGATAGGGAAAAATTAATATTTCCCATATTAATGAATATTTTTGGATAAAACTTGATATTTAGCTTCATGTGGTAGAGATCTATTTATTTATGCTTAAAAATCATAGTTTATGTGTTTATCATGGCAGCAAACCTGTAGACTCTTTTCCCATAATAATCATGTGGGGAATAGGCAATAAAACTCATTTATTTATGGACAGATGTTGATAAAAGTTGGTATAAATGTTAAGATAAAAATTATTTATGGAAGAAATGACTACTTTCAGTGTTCCTCACAGCAGCAAACCTGCACACTCTTTGCCATGTTAATCTCATGGAGAATAGGCAAATAATTCTTATGTTTATGGACAGATTTTTTAAAACTTGTCATATATTATTTTTATATTATTGATTTGGAAATTCGCTGAGTACGCAGGTCTGCTGTGACGGGGGTATTTCTGTTTTGCCATTTGCAGGCCCAACTTAAGATATGCAATTTTGAAGTACACTACTTTTTTATAGAATTCCCATCTACATTTTGTGGCCATTCCGGGGATCGAACACGTTACCTTTTGTACCGAAGCCCAAGACGCTAACCATTACGCTAGCAGATGCCCCTAACCTATATTCTTAGCAATAATAATCATAGTCGACAAAGACAAATGCAGAGATGTGTGTATCTTGGATTATAAAATGTATCTATTCAGGTATCATTGAAATGAATGAGTGAATTATATTTATCACTCCATTTTTTATGAGATATGAGGGAAGTTTATCATTCCATTCCAATTTTTCTCTCCATATTTATTGCGTTACGAGTTTAGCAGAGAGAATGATAAACCATGTGATTCGTAAGTGGTCGAAAATCTTATAAGAAAAAATCTATTTCAGAGAGAACAATAAATCAGCAGATAGATATTTGTAGTTAGTTGATCAAGTCTTTCCTGTTAACTAAATACCTTATATTCAATATTTTTTATATTTTTCACAACCTTGCCTGTGTGAATTGTACTCCTTAAGTGTGCTGGACCATTTCAGTGTGTTTACGTAGTTTATAAGACGGGTAAAATTTGTTAAAACCTTCACGTTCAAACGTAACTCCCCCCCTAGTCACCCCTAGTAAACAAACGTCTGATTTGTCGATCAGGAAATGTGAGAACGTTAAGTTAATCTATCCAAATAAGCGAAAACTTGCCCATCCTAAAGATACCAACGTAAAAAATAAGTTCTTAATGCTAATTAATTAATTACAAAAACAATTTCCAAGTATTAACAGAACACAATTACTCGTCCTCAAGCTCTGAGTCCATAATGATGACATGCTCCCTAACAGGTCTGTTAAAAAGGTTAAACTTCCCCCGACATTCTTACAAGATGTCAATAATCACCAAGAGATTGATGCTGATTTAGATTTAGATTATTGAAATGGCAACCTACCCAAGTAGGTATTTAAGTATGAATGTGAAATGAGTGTAGGATGATTGTGGCGCGATCTTGTAGTATTGTTACTGACTAAGGCTGACATGTTCCTTAGACAGGACTGTTAATAAATAGCCCAACAGCCGATGGCAACTAAGGGACATACAGGTTAACGTGGAATCCGAACCACGGCCTCTGAACTTACGAGTTGGTCTAATTATAAGGATGGTACTTGCGGATTAACAAAGATTATCCAGAATTACCATATTCAGTAGTGCGGACATTAATCCACACAAGAGAACCTACACCCACCGATCATCATTTTGCTCTTCTAATGTGACTCAATTCTTCAATTCCGCATTCAATGCTTAACACACAATCCTCCAGATCCAGAGTTTGTTTTTGTAAAGTTTGCTTAGTGGCAGTCCATATCCAAATATTTAATTAAGGCTTAGTTTTGCAACAGACCCTGTTGAGAATGCATATTGATTCTAATGCTTCGTGGACATAAGAAAGTAGTTCTGTGAAGTAATTTATGGCATCATATTTTGAAATCCACCTGGTAGCACTTAGTCTCTTCAAAGAACGGACGTGGGGGGTTTCTCTGCTGCTTTCAATGGCATTCACTAGAACTGATTATCTTTTAGGAGTGTTAAAAAGTATACATTTTTTCAACAGTTCCAAGGAAATTTCTCACAGCTTGTACCTCACTAGCTTGGGTGATAGCCAAATTAAGTGAGTGTGCAGCACAATGTACATATAGTGCTTTTGTGTACTTTTCTCTGACTGCAGCTTGCACTCCATTTAATTTTCCAGCCATATTCCCAGCATCATCATACCCCTGGCCTGTCATGTATTAACAATCTACGCCACAAGATGTTAGACCTTTTATTATTGTATCGGCCAAATTTCGTCCTTTTAAAGAGTCCGCCTCAAAAAACTGCAAAATATCCTCCTTAACTTCACAATTTTGGTTTATGTACCTAACAAAAAATTGTGACCTTTTCTATGGCAGAAATGTCTGTTGTCACATCAGACAAAACAGTAAAACACTTAGCATCATTAATTTGCTTCACAACTTTATTCAAAATTATTTTATTGCAACATTCTGTTATTTAATTTTGAATGGGTGGACTGGTATATTTATTTCGTTCGCCCGGTCCTTCAGGCATAGTTTGCAATTCTGTTTCACCAGCTGCCCTATATTTTAATATTGCTCTAAAACTACCTTCATTACAGCCAGCAAACTGCTATTCTTCATTGAGTAATATATGTCCGCTATCCCTATGACCACGCAAGGCTATTTCTTGGCGACCATATAAAATGACCGCTTCAACTATAGGTTGAATTTTTTTTTATTTTCTTTAATCTTTTTCTCCTGATCTCTATAAATTTTATCCATTATGGATTTGCCTAAGTTACTGGATTGTATTTTTTTTAAATCAAGAGATTTGCTTAGGCTATTACAGAGATATTCTTTACTATTATGTTTGTTAAAACACTCTATTGCTTTTTTTCAACTATCAAATTTATTTATCACCAAATGACCTAGTGTCTGGCTTCCTACACCACCCATGTTGGTGAAAACTACACAATATTTGCAATATGCTCCTTCATCATTTTCTGAGTAAACAAGCCACTCATATTTGTCAAGCTACTGGAACCTTAGTTTATTTTTTAGCGAATTTCCCATTGGGAAGAAGCTATTACCGTAGGTCTCATGGCAAGAGTTAAGCCCGAGACCATGTTATTTTTTCTTCTTTAGGTGCCCAGAGACCAAAAACAATAGTCGTTAAAATTTTTATATATATATATATGTATATATATATATATGTATATATATATGTGTCTGTGAACACGATAACTCTCGTAAAAAAGGTCCGATCGAGACCAAATTTGGTAGAGACGTGTATTCCTACAAATGCTCGGACGAGTTCGTAAACCAGACATATCGGTCCATGGGAACGGGTAGTTTGGGGGGGTTTTGTACCCCAAAATGGGGTTTTTTGTGTTTTTCACAAGTAGTTTCTAAAAATTTCTAATTTTATATTTCACCATTGCATTCAGCTTAAAAAACTACACAATTAAGTTCCTTAAAGTTTTTCTCTATCTTCAACGGTTACCGAGATATAAAAAAATCTAAACACAGTACGTTGTATTTTTGAGGCTCCAATGTTAATCTTATGGAGGATTAAAAAAAATTAATTTTTCACTTATTATCTAATATTTTTGGATGAAACTTGATATTTAGCTTCATATGGTTGAGATCCATACATTTGTGCTAAAAAATCATAGTTTATGTGTTTATCATGGCAGCAAACCTGCATACTCTTTTCCCATGTTAATCATATGGAGATTAGGCAAACTCCTATATTTATGGACAGATGTTGATGAAAGTTGGTATAAATGTTAAAAATAAAATTTTTGATGGTATAAATGGCTACTTTCAGTGTTCCTCACAGCAGCAAACCTACTCACTCTTTCCCATTTTAATCTTATTGAGAATAGGCAAAAATTCTCATGTTTATCGACAGATTTTGACCAAACTTGTCATATATTATTATTATTATATTATTGATTTGGAAATTCGCTGAGTACGCAGGTCTGCTGCGACGGGGGTATTTATCCTTATATTTGTCAATCAAGGGAAACTTATAATTTTTCAGTGGTACCCATGAATCATTAAGTACTTTTAATTTATCATTATCACTTAATTTTTTTCTTACAAAGTTAGATACCTACATCATTAATATGTCGCTTAGTACTTTGAAGTGACGATGATGGTAGGATTTCAGATGTTGAAGTTGAAGCCGTTGGTGTTTCACTATTGACAACATCTCAACACAAAAATCACCTGGTGTTTTCTCACACAGACACTATCACATGGTACTAAATCACTTTCCTTCTAGGCACAAAAATCCAGTTATTTTACATTGCTTTTTAGTGGTCATATTATTAAAAACAAAAAAAGAAAAATACAGGAAACATAACACGAATACCGAGTACAAAAATTTAAGAGTACGGGAAATAAATGGACTAGACGTGAGATGTCACCAATGTAAAGATTCTTACTGTTTTGGTTTGGCATTACAAGATTTTTTGGCAGAGGGTAGAGGGAGGTTGTTTGTGGGAGGGATGAGCGAGGAAGCAGTGACCTTGTAGTTGTAGACAATGACTGTGACATGCACCCGTTGAGGCAGATCTCTAAATTCTAATACTATTTACTGCAACAATGCAATGTGCAACATAAAATAACATTAACACACTCTTTTTTGTATTATTTGCTATTGGTAAGCGGTATTGCTGTATTTATTTGTTTTCAAATTTATTAGTAAACTTGAGTGTTATGGGGGGGATATATCCCCCTTATCCTCCCACCTGTATCTACGCCACTGATCTCCTTTTCTTAACAGATAAAAATATTAGAATGCATCTTGGAAAGTACTAAAACATGCACGGTCGCTAAAACTGCTTGGGGGGGGGGAATTTACCGATCAGTAAAACAGGGAAGTATGCAGGGAAGTACTAAGAAATGTGACTAAAGTAACTACCAAGATATGTGTCCAACTTTCAGCTGGGGGGGCTTCTTTACCTAACAAAGAGAAATAATTTTAAGCATCTTCAGAAGTACTAACACATATACTATCGTTAAAACTGTCGGGGGGGCCTTGTGTACCAAAAAAGGAGAGATCATTAAGTATATCAAGGGACATACTAAATCATGCGCTATCACCTCAATTGTCGGGTATCTTCTTTACCTAACAGAGATAAATAATTGTTAGTATCTCTGGAAGTACTAAATATGTGTAAAGTCTTTTTTACCGAACAGTTAGAGATTATTAGCAAACAGGGAACTACTAAGAAAAGAGCTCAACTGTTGCAGGGGGGGGCTTCTTTACCTAACAGATAGAAATGATATAATGCATCTTGGAAAGTACTAAGACATGCACCGTTGCTAAAAGCTGCCTGGGGGGATTTTTTACTGACCAGTAAAGTGCAGGGAAGTACTAAGTTTCTCTTTAATGTATTTTTAATAGGGCGGTGTACTGGGACAGTGGCAACATTCTGTAATCCAGCTACTTGGAGGTCACAGATTGTGAATATTTTTGAGAGATGGTCGATGGATGTAGTGTTCTCTTGTGTGGATTAAAGTCCGCACTATTGAATACTGTGTTAATCCGCAAAGACTATCCTCATGATTAGACCAATTCGAAATTCAGAGGCCATGGTTCGGATTCCACGCTAAACTGTAGGTCCATTTGTTGTCATCGGCTGTTGATGGGCTATGAATTAACAGTCCTGTCTAAGGAACATGTCAGCCTTAGTCAATTACAAGAATAAAGATTACACCACAATCATCCTACACTCAATACTCATTCATACTTGGCTTAAAATACCTAAATAATTGTAGTATCGTCACCATTTCAATGACCTAATCTAATCTAATCTATGACTAAAGTAACTACTAAGATATGCGTTCAACTGTCTGCGGGGGCTTCTTTATCTAACAGATAGAAATAATATTACGTATCTTGCATAGTAGTAGCTCATATATCATTGCCACAACTATCTGGGGGTGGGGATTTTCACCAACCAGTTTAAAGTAACCAGGGAAGTACAAAGAAATGCACCATCAGTTTCATCTGTTTCATCAACTTTCTGGTGGAGAAGGGGTGGGGTTAACCGAACAGGAAGAGATCAATAAGTATCCAATAATAAGGACATATATACACCTTCGCTACAACTTTATGAGGGAGGTGTATACCAAAAAGGGAGAGACCATTGAGTATGTCCGGGGAAGTATTAGGAAAGTGTTGCCGTCAGTACAACTGTCTGGGGGTGGGGTTTGTTTACTGAACAGGTAGATATAATTGGCAAATATATCTAAATTTAATAAAATGTATATTGTAAATTATTTTCAGATCTATGCATGTTTAAAGCACATGGATCCATGTAATAGATTTATAAATATAATTAGGTATCCACAGAGACTTAGACACGCCATCGCTACAACTTTCTTGGTGAGGGGGGCTTATTTACCCAAAAGGTAGAAATAACTTAGTATGCAGGGACGTACTAAGACATCCGCTGTTTTACAAAATGATCAAAATGGTGATGAAATGATAGTTTGGGCAGCGTGATTACCTAACTAGTAGAGATAATTAAGTATCCTGGGATGAAATATGTTGTGAGTTTAAGAATAAAACCCTTGTACCCAAAGTTTATTTTCAAATAAAGTTTTGAATGAACGCTTTTGAGTTCAGTTATGTCATGTAACCTAGACATGATTTCTCTAGACGGTCCTTCTTTATTGCTATATTTATTACTGCCATAATTTGTTTGGAAAAAATATAGGAAAAGCAAAAGCCAGGATAGAGATGGGAATGTCTCCTTATTTGTGGACTGTATAGTTGTACAGTCCACAAATAAGGAGACACTTTCACTTGGTCTTATGTAGTTGTTAATGAATATGCCTATTCTTGGTTTCCAATTGATTTCCCTACTCATCAAGATATGACTATTAAATATTTTATATAGCAGTTATATGTTCTCAATTTTCCATCATATATACATTCTGACAGGGGAATAGTTTTTACGTGTATTTTATGTCAAGTGTATGAGTGGAAATCATTTTCAAGATCCATGGGAGTTACAACCAGCTGTGCAGTAGCTTATAATTAACCCTAGTAACTGAGGCGGTAGCTGGGCCAATGGTCAAAAATGTAGATTTCAGAAAACAAAGAGAGAAGATATTGAGTAGCATCACTTTATTGTTGGATTGTGTATGATTATACTTCCAAAGAGAATAATATTGCTGGGTTAGCACTTGTATATATAAATGGTTTATTAATATATTTCTTTTTGTTAATGTAATGATCATATTACTGAACTTGGGCATGGGCTCTTCTTGCATAGAACTGCCATTTTTGCATAGGACAGAACTTTATTAGTGAAGGACCAAAGGTTTTACCATAGAAACATACACACTCGGTCATATGAATAATTTTATTCATTAAAAATAGTTAAGCCTATCAAAGGAGCTGTGCAGGATTATTACATTAATTAAGTAAAATTCGTAGGATCAAAAATAAAGTTTCACTTTATTTTTCATTGTTTTTTTTAACCTTGTTTTATATAATATCGTGATGGAAAATGTCAGCAATAAAAATCTAAATAACATCAATCCGCCTTCATCAATAATGAATTTCAAACAAACAATTGAGGTTTTATAAACAGAAGAAATGTCTTTATTTTTAAATTCAACAATATAATGTAAACAAAAATAAATAGATTTAATTGACAAAGGGGTGTTAATAAATCATGTGTTTATAATTAATATCTGGCCATGAAAAATACCAAACATACCGTCCCCCTTGAAGCAGCAAAGCTTTAATCAACGGGTAACGGAAAAAACTTGACAACTGGTTGGGTGATTGTTCCTGAAGCAGTTTTGATCTGGGCAGCTCTATGCTTCCTTTTGTGTCAGGTGTTTAGAACCAAATCTCCAACTTTGAGATTATCTTGATGAACATGCCATTTCGTTCATTGGTGTACAGAGTGAAGATAATCTTTACTCCACCGACACCAAGTATATTGTTGGTATTGATGGTTGATGAAAACGAACATGATGAACGAAGTCATGTTTCACTGGAGCAGAACCCATAACCACGTAGCCGAAGTAGGTTAATTTTTTTTATTTTTATTTTTTTATTTTGTGTATTTCTACGCCAGTGGCATTTTTAACGTTTTGATGAGGAACGGTCCAAACCCCGGTCTTGTTACTACCTAACGTCGACCTGTTGTTAGGAAGCATCATTAATTAGTAACCCAATGACAAATGGCGACTGGGTCCAGATTCGACCCTTGCGGGATTCGATCCGGCGACCTTCAGTTTTGAAGGCGGGTATTATAACCACTACACCACCCAGCCAGTTAAATGTTTCAATGAGGTAAGGCATTTGTTGGCCAAGAGAATCATGAATAAGTACTTGAGAGTATAAGGTAGCGCCTAAACCAACGTCAATGCATCCAGGTTCATGAAACAATGGATCTGTAAGTAGGTAAGATTGTGCGTGTTTGAGTACATCAATAGAAACTGGAACTCGAGGGAGATTTGCTGTTAACTTGTTCAATATTATCATGGGATGTTGACAGGCGATTGGCATTCCAGACAATGTTTTGATATCAACACATGTCTGACCATTAGTGCGAGTGGTTAACTACTGAATACCTGATAGTTGGATACTAGATTTTGATCGATGGACTCCTAATATATTGGCTGCATTTTCTGACAAAAGGTCACACATACTTCCTGAATCCAATAATGCTTGGCAAACATTAGTATTTTCTTGAGCAGTCTTGAATTTTACTGGGAGGGTACCGAGAAGAACCTTATGTTGAGGTGGATCAGTCAAGGAATGCGATTGAGGGGTAAAGGTTATAGGGTTTTCTGAGCTACAGGCTCCGAAGGTGCTGTTTGTATTCATTCAAGAGTTGTTATGATATGTTGGTTGGAAATGAAGCATGGTATGGTGTCATTTTTTTACGTAGTTTACCAGATGATTGTTTCTTGCATTGTTTCAGATTATGGTTACCAAGGCAGGAAACGCAATGTTTATTCTTTAATGGCATTATAACGTTCATTTTGCCTTTTAGATTGAAACACAGCAGGACATGAGTAGATTTTGTGATCAGATTTATTGCAAAAAAACATTGAAAGACTTGTTTATTACCTTAACTTGGTAGTGATGGACGTTGGTTGATTGAATTTGAAGGTTGATTGATTGCAAGATAGCATGTCCACATTTTTCCTTGGAACAAATCCTGAACGATTACTAGACTTCGCGTGGTTACTCACCTGTTGATCAGGAACAACACTGATTTGCATTGCATCCTTCAAGTTCTTACACTTGTAACAAATGCAAGAAATGCAATAATTTCTTTGGGATGTCAGTAAAGTACATATTGAATTAGTGTTCATAACCTATAGCTAAAGCTACACCTAAAGCTATAAAGCTATAAAGTACATATCTAGTTCGTGACCAAGCCCTATGTCCATTTTTCTAAAAAGTACTGCCACCACTAAAAGATTTGAATCTTAAACATTATGTCCCAAAGCTGTGAGAGCTTGAGTATTCTCATTTAAGAGGTTGACAAAATGTCGTACCCCTGGTATATTCGACTTTGAAATGTTAGGTAAGTCCAACAATTTATTCAAGTGGAGAATTTGCAGTCATCTGTCATTTTGGTGATGGTTACACGAAAACTCATTTATAAGCTACAGAGTAGTTTTCTGGTATGATTCTTAAACTACACATGACGTTCAGTGCTTCACCTTCCAAAGAACCAAATAAGTACTGGAAACGTGTGACATTAGAAAAAGATTCATTATTATGGATGGTCACATCATATAAATTTATGAAAGAGAGCCAATTTGATAAATCTCCTGAAAACTTGGGAAGGTTTATCTTTAGTACGGTAGCCTTACTTGGGAACAGTTTTGAGAGGAAGAAAAAATATTGGTTTCATTTTGCAAAGTTGGAGAATGAAGAGGTTGTAACAAAGACTGAATGTGATCCACTATAAACACATATGATTAATTTATTTCCTCTTTTCAATAATTATTAAATCCAAATCGATATTTCAGTTGTAAGGCTAGTTACCAATTTAATGTTGACATCAAAGTCTTCTTTCTTCTTATCCATTTCTTTGAGGTATGTTGATGAATGTATGCAGTTGAGCTGACAAAAGAGGATCCACTTGGTTTTCAAGAGTTTTGAAAGTCTTTTTGAAGGATTTTAATCGACTTTTGAAGAGTTTCACCGAACGTTCATAAGTCACAATCGAGAACATATTTTCACGTGTTGGGGCCATTTAGTTGTAAAAAATACAACATATTAAAACTATGTAAAGAAATAATAAAGATATTGAAATAATAATTACTAGGACTGTACACACAATTTACAAATTTACACTTAGATCAATCTGGGCGGTTGAATCTGACCATAATATGTATGGTTATTATATTAATTATCCCCAGTTAAAATTCAAAGGACCGAAAATAAAGTAAACCTATTTAGGTGTCATGAGCAGAAGTGTCTTTATTTTTAAATTCAACAACATAAATGTAAATAAAAACAAATAGATTATATTGACAAACATGTGTTTTGAAATCATGTGTTTATAATAAAAGGAATACTAATTAAGTGTAAACTATGGTCTGTTTTTAATATGCGAGAGATGTTAGTTTATCAATATCATCATTAATCACATAATCAGTTTCTTCAGATGTGTTTACGTTGTCATCAACAGGATTTTGATTTAAATTGTCATTTTCAAATAAATCCTAGTGAAATTTGTGACTTTCTTCTTTCATGTACACACACAAAGATGTTAAATAATATTTTTTGGCCTGTTTCATGGACACTCAAAGGGGTTTCATCTGGGTGCGATTTCATAGACTTGTAGGGTTCAGAAACTTCAACGTAGGGTTTGGATTCCACATGGCTTGAATTTTATTGAAACGTATTTCTAGATTGAAAATTTTACTTTGTTACAAATGAGAACTTGGAAAAAGTATGGCGTTAGGCCAACCATACATTATCAGAGCCTTCAGAGGTTATCAGAGTACAGTAGAACACTCCCAGAAAAAATGGTGATGGAGGAAAGCCAATTCATGGAGGTAATTTAAACCATTAATTTAATGTTAATGTTAAGTGATAAAGGTGATTGAAGGTTAAGTAGTACAGGTAAAACAGTAGAAAATTTCCAGAAATAGGTGGTGGCTTCCCTTCATCACATTTTTTCCTGGAAATTTTCTGCTGTTAGCGAATTTCCCATAGGGAAGAAGCTATTACCGTAGGTCTCATGGTGAGACTTAAGCCCGGGAGCATGTTATTTTTTCTTCTTTAGGTGCCCAGAGTCCAAAAACAATAGTCGTTAAAATTTATATATATATATATATATATATATATATATATATGTGTCTGTTAGCACGATAACATGTATTTTTTAAATATTTTTAATTTTATATTTCACCATTGGAATCAGCTTAGAAAACTACACAATTAAGTTCCTTAAAGTTTTTCTCTATCTCCAACGGTTACCGAGATATTAAAAAATCTAAACACAGTATGTTGTATTGTGGGGCTCCAATGTTAATCTTATGGAGGATAGGGAAAAATTAATATTTCCCATATTAATGAATATTTTTGGATAAAACTTGATATGTAGCTTCATGTGGTTGAGATCTACCCATTTATGCTTAAAAATCATAGTTTATATGTTTATCATGGCAGCAAACCTGCATACTCTTTTCCCATAATAATCATATAGGGAATAGGCAAACTCCTTAATTTATGGACAGATGTTGATGAAAGTTGATATAAATGCTCAAAAAATTAATAGTTTATGCTAGAAACACCTACTTTCAGCGTTCCTCACAGCAGCAAACCTGCATACTCTTTCCCATATTAATCTATGGAGAGTAGGCAAATAATACTCATATTTATTGACAGATAATGATCAAACTAGTCATATATTATTATTATTATGTTATTGATTTGGAAATTCGCTGAGTACGCAGGTCTGCTGCGACGGGGGTATTACCTTTACTATACTTAACATATTAAATAAGGACTTAAAATGTTAACATTAAATTATTTAGTATTCCACTGTTAATTAACAAAACAAGAAACATAAGCACTCTGCTCTGCCTATGCATAAAGGGACCATTAGCCCAAAAACATCTGTTGCTTAACAACCAAAAATAATATTACTGTGAAACTTTAATGGGATACCAACAGACATATTAATAGAATGCAATGAAACATTCTCAACAAAAAGGGCCCATGATACCATTAACCCTTTTAGCGAATTTCCCATAGGGAAGAAGCTATTACCGTAGGTCTCATGGTAAGACTTAAGCCCGGGACCATGTTATTTTGTCGTCTTAAGGTGCCCAGAGTCCAAAAACAATAGTCGTTAAAATTTATATATATATATATATTATATTGAAATAATTCGACCAAGTACCCTTAAAAAACATTTTTAAGTTTTATCTTAAAAATGTTTTTTAAGGGTACTTGGTCGAATTATTTCAATATAATAATATTAGTAGCCCTGTTTGATGAAATAAACAGTAAATATTATATATATATATATATATATATGTATATATGTATGTGTCTGTTAGCACGATAACTCTCGTAAAAATGGTCCGATCGGGACCAAATTTGGTAGAGACGTGTATTCCTACAAATGCTCGGACGAGTTTGTAAACCAGACATATCGGTCAATACGAACAGGTAGTTTGGGGGGGTTTTGTACCCCAAAATGGGGTTTTTTGCGTTTTTCACATGTAATTTTTAAAAATTTCTAATTTTATATTTCACCATTGGAATCAGCTTAAAAAACTACACAATTAAAGTTCCTTAAAAAAAGAGTATGCAGGTTTGCTGCCATGATAAACATATAAACTATGATTTTTAAGCATAAATGGATAGACCTCAACCACATGAAGCTAAATATCAAGTTTTGTCCAAAAATATTGATTAATATAGGAAATATTAATTTTTCCCTATCCTCCATAAGATTAACATTGGAGCCCCACAATACAACGTACTGTGTTTAGATTTTTTAATATCTCGGTAACCGTTACAGATAGAGAAAAACTTTAAGGAACTTAATTCTGTTTAAGGAACTTAATTCTGTATTTTTTTAAGCTGATTCCAATGGTGAAATATAAAATTAGAAATTTTTAAAAATTACACGTGAAAAACGCAAAAAACCCCATTTTGGGGTACAAAACCCCCCTAAACAACCCGTTCCCATTGACCGATATGTCTGGTTTACGAACTCGTCCGAGCATTTGTAGGAATACACGTCTGTGCCAAATTTGGTCTCCATCGGACCATTTTTACGAGAGTTATCGTGCTAACAGACACATATATATATATATATATATACATATATATATATATATATAAAAATTTTAACGACTATTGTTTTTGGACTCTGGGCACCTAAAGAAGAAAAAATAACATGGTCCCGGGCTTAAGTCTTACCATGAGACCTACGGTAATAGCTTCTTCCCTATGGGAAATTCGCTAATAAGTAAACTCCTTTATTTATGGACAGATGTTGATGAAACTTGGTATAAATGTTAAAATAAAAATTATTCTTGGTAGAAATGACTACTTTCAGTGTTCCTCACAGCAGCTAACCTGCACACTCTTTCCCATGTTAATCTTATGGATAATAGGCAAATAATTCTCATGTTTATGGACAGATTTTTATAAAACTTGTCATATTTTATCATTATTATTATTTTACTGATTTGGAAATTCGCTGAGTATGCAGGTCTGCTGCGACGGGGGTATATATATGTATATATATGTGTCTGTTAGCACGATAACTCTCGTAAAAATGGTCCGATCGAGACCAAATTTGGTAGAGACGTGTATTCCTACAAATGCTCGGACGAGTTCGTAAACCAGACATATCGGTCAATGGGAACGGGTAGTTTGGGGGGGTTTTGTACCCCAAAACGGGGTTTTTTGCGTTTTTCACATGTAATTTTTATAAATTTCTAATTTTATATTTCGCCATTGGATTTAGCTTAAAAATCTACACAGTTAAGTTACTTAAAGTTTTTCTCTATCTCCAACGGTTACCGAGATATTAAAAAATCTAAACACAGTACGTTGTATTGTGGGGCTCCAATGTTAATCTTATGGAGGATACGGAAAAATTAATATTTCCCATATTAATCAATATTTTTTTATGAAACGTGATATTTAACTTCACGTGGTTGAGATCTATCCTTTTATGCTTAAAAATCATAGTTTATATTTTTATCATGGCAGCAAACCTGCATACTCTTTTTCAATATTAATCATATAGGGAATAGGCAAACTCCTTTATTTATGGACAGATGTTGATGAAACTTGGTATAATTGGTTAAAATAAAAATTATTTATGGTATAAATGACTACTTTCAGTGTTTCTCACAGCTGCTAACCTGCACACTCTTTCCCATGTTAATCTTATGGAGAATAGGCAAATAATTCTCATGTTTATGAACAGATTTTTATAAAACTTGTCATATTTTATTATTATTATTGATTTGGAAATTCGCTGAGTACGCAGATCTGCTGCGACGGGTATTTACAACTACTGTCTCAATTTGGGTTAATTTATTTAAACTAAAACAATCTAACTTGTGGTTATAGTATTATCATTCTAGAGTCATCAAAAAAGTTACTACGCAATTTTGATTTATTAAAAAGGACACTTATTTCTTTTACTAGGTGTAATATTCATTGAATAAGATAACATTATTCTGTACATTTCAGAGAATATGTATGTATTTGAAAGCTCCATTTTCCCACCGAATTGAATATAGCCAATCAGAACATCATAGTCTCGTATGCGCAATCGCTTTTAGCTGATTGAATCGACTTCTCCTATTGGTTAGTTGACAGGTAAATATGGATGTTGATCTTCATCTTTCTACTATTTGTAGACTTTGTGCTGAAAATAATGCAAATGGAGTTCTGTTATTCGGAGAAAACTCAAATGATGGAGATATTGGATCTTTCATCAACTTGTACTTACCATTTAAGGTATTTATAATATTTTAAGGACTAAAGTGTACAACTTGACTTCGTCTGCTGTAGTGTACAAAATGGTGCTTTTACTGATCAACGTAGCACCTCTTTATCTGCTTGGGCTACAACTGTAATCAATTTTCTCCTATTCTTATTTTAATGAAGACCCCCTTTTTATTATATCCTTATAAATATTGGAATCATCATCATCTTACTGATTTTAAATCAACTTTGACATCTTTTCTTTGTTCCTAACCTAGTTTAAGACGCTTTGGGTAAAGACATCTTAGTTCATTATGCTTCTTAGCTTAGCAGACATTATCATCAGTTTTTAGGAGGGAAATTTAAAATCCTGTCGAACAATTATTATACTTCAGTTTTGACCATACCTTTAGCATTTTTACCGATACTTTAAAAATTGTCTAAATACTGTTTAACATATTTATTATTATCTTTTGTAATTTTTTAAATTCTTGTTCACTTAACATTGATGATACAAGAGTTGTATTTGTTATAGATCAATAAAATATTGTTATTGTTATTAGATTTGTGTTAAAAGACATATCCAACGCATCCAAGAACTTCTAAGATAACTTACCATATTTAATGTGCCATCAGAATTGTGTCTTAATCCTAGGATCCATTGCAATCTCTGGTGCTAATCTAATATTCAAGTGATATTATTTTGATCTATCATCATAACTTTTTACTTTCTTCCATACTTATCTTTACAATAGGATGAGGAGAATGTTTACTGCTTTTGACAGAAGTTACAAAATTAGAGTTTCAGTGGTTACCGGGTAATTATGGGGTAATTATTCAACGTCAGAAAGGGTGTTTAAGATTTAAAAAGAGCCATAAGACACCTTCTGGTGTAGGCCTTACAGATTCATGCAGGAAATATTCCAAATATTAGATTGGATTATTGAAATGGCAACCTACCCAGGTAGGTATTTAAGCCAAGTATGAATGAGAAATGAGTGTAGGATGATTGTGGCGTGATCTTATTGTCTTGTTACTGACTAAGGCTGACATGTTCCTTAGACAGGACTGTTAATTAATAGTCCAACAGCCAATGGCAACTAAAGGACCTACAGTTTAACGTGGAATCCGAAACAGCTCCTCCTTATACATTCTTCAATGCCTTTTCTGAAACCTAATTCCTATAAATTCAGTACCAGGAATCATGTTCAATATCACACCAGAGATACTCGCAAAAAAAAATCATGAAACAACTTTTTCGTAGGAGAAGATTCCCTCCTAGATTCACCTAAGGTTTTCAAAAACTACCCAAACTACAAACTTTAAGAAAATAGGCCACCCATTTTTTATCTACAAACTTATTATTGTTTCTCTGAATGAAAACATCAAACCATAAAATATAAGTACCAAATTGTGACGAGTTCACTGTCCATGAAGACACAGCATTATAAGGGTGTTTGTAGATTATGAAAATAAATCAGATAAATAGGCCCTAACTGTTTTTGGATCCCAGTACTTAAAAAAGAGATTTAAAAAGTGATTTTCCGCATAACATGCTATGGGCTAAAAAGCGTTAGTAAGAGTTTTAAAATTTTCAATGTGTTTTCCACAAAAAAATGTTTATTAAAACCTCTTTAGTATTACCTGTATCTTAAGGTTTCATTCTCAATGTATCCTACTAACATTAAGTAAGCTATTATTTACAAACTATATGCATGAAGTTTTGAAACCTTAGACTTGCTACATTCTTAGAGGCAATACTAAATACCTATCGATTTAGTAACATTAGAATTATTCCCATTTTTAACCCACGGATGGACGAGGGATGAGCGCAGCACACATTTTTCATTTAAAGTAATTTTTCATATATCGGCCTGTAATATACTCAGAGTATTTGTTGTTTTGGGGTGTCAGTAGTTCAAGGAATACTGTGGGGGAGGTTAAATGACCTTCAATCTATCTCGTACCTTTGTTTCGTGACGAGTTACAGTGTAGTAAGCACATCTAAAAAGGTCTTTAAGGACACATAATATAGTAATAAATTATGGGTTTTGTATATTAATTATTTTGTTGTTGTTATAATATTGTGAGCATTAGCAAAATATCTTTTTAGTAGCATCCTATTTAATAAATAATTAGTTAAAAATAGTTAAATGAATTTATTTAAAAAATTACAGTTTAAGAGGTTGTTTTATTTATTTTCTTTTTGTAATTTTAGTTATTTTTAGTTTTGTATATAATTAAAGGTTAGAAAAATAAACAAAATTGACATGATATAATTTTTTCAAAATTCGTGAAATGTAAATCGTTAAGAAGGCGTATAAAAAGGTGAGCTCACTCCTCGACCATCCGCGTAACATATGTGATTTCAACCAACCAAAAAAATTATTATTAAATTTTATTATTAATTATTACTATCCACAAAATAATATTATTTGTTCATGACAAAATTCTTAATTTAATTATTGTAATAGAAAAGAGGCTATTAAAATAAACACATTGGTATGGTAATAATGTTATCGACCAAGGGGAGTATAAGTTTCTTTTACGTTAAAATAAATACCTGTTTAGTTATAAATTTTATCATAAAATTATATATTTCACATTTATATTGGTTGAATAAGTAAAAGATTGCTGTTTACTATCTTTAAATATATATAAATATATGTATTAAATTATTTAAAAATTCACAATTTAGGGCTACATTTAGTAATATAATAAATAATAAAACAATTAGTACCCTTTTTTATTCTTTATTGGCAACATGTTTCAGCATTCATGCCATTTTCAAGCCATATTTATTTACCTAATCTATTTTTTATCTACAATTTTTATCAAATGTGTTTATAATGTTGAGTTGATAAGATGTGATTTGTATCATATGTTAACTTTGGACAGACTAGTGGGTAGTACTTTCAAATTGTGTGATTTTTTCAAAAATAGGGTTGTTCATGTTTATATGGTTATTTAATATGTCCTGAGGGTGTTCTTTATGTCCTTTGTAGATAAGGTATTCTTCTGTAGAGTCCATTATTAGTCCTTTGTTCATGGGTTTCAATATATTTAAGTTTTCATGTATGCTTTTAAAACTGTGATCTGTATGTAATAAATGTTCTGCAAAGTTGGATTTCATTGATGTTCTGTTGTTACTTTTGAAAGCTTGAATGTGTTCTTTGAAGCGTGATTTTATTGAACGACCAGTTTGGCCTATGTAAAATTTCGGGCAGTCTGAACAGTTGATCTGATATATTCCGGTTGTGTCAAATTTTGATCGTGAAAGCAGACAAAGGAAACAACGGTAATTATAAAAAGAACTGACTATTGTGAAAAAGTCCAAACTTTCATCAACAATAACAACTTTATTAGACTTAATAAAGACCCAACACAAGAATACTATAAAACTACAAACAACATAATATCAAAATGTAAAACAATTACAACCCAAGATAAAAACTACTTAAAAATGATGAATCCAAAAGCCCCAACCCTGAATGGACAACCAAAAACCCACAAAACTGACATACCAATTAGACCAATAGTTAATTTCAGAACAGCACCTACTTACAAGCTTTGTAAGTATTTAAACAATAAAATACATACCCCCGTCGCAGCAGACCTGCGTACTCAGCGAATTTCCAAATCAACAATATAATAATAACAGTATTTGACAAGTTTTATAAAAATCTGTCCATAAACATGAGAATTATTTGCCTATTCTCCTTAAGATTAACATGGGAAAGAGTGTGCAGGTTTGCTGCTGTGAGGAACACTGAGAGTAGGCATTTATACCATCAAAAATGTTTATTTTTAACATTTATACAAACTTTCATCAACATCTGTTCATAAATAAAGGGGTTTGCCTATTCTCCATATGATTAACATGGGAAAAGAGTATGTAGGTTTGCTGCCATGATAAACACATAAACTATGATTTTTAAGCATAAATGGATGAACCTCAACCACATGAAGCTAAATATAAAGTTTTATCCAAAAGTATTGGTTAATAAGTGAAATATTCATTTTTCCTTATGCTCCATAAGATTAACATTGGAGCCCAAAAATACAACGTACTGTGTTTAGATTTTTTAATATCTCGGTAACCGTTGGAGATAGAGAAAAACTTTAAGGAACTTAATTGTGCAGTTTTTTAAGCTGATTCTAATGGTGAAAAATAAAATTTGAAATTTTAAAAAATTACATGTGAGAAACGCGAAAAACCCCATTTTGGGGTACGAAACCCCCCCAAACTACCCGTTCCCATTGACCGATATGTCTGGTTTACGAACTCGTCCGAGCATTTGTAGGAATACACGTCTCTACCAAATTTGGTCTTGATCGGACCATTTTTACGAGAGTTATCGTGTTCACAGACACATATATATATATATATATATATATATATACCTACAGTATATATATATATATATATACCTACAGTATATATATATACATATATAAAAATTTTAACGACTATTGTTTTTGGTCTCTGAGCACATAAAGAAGAAAAAAATAACATGGTCCCGGGCTTAAGTCTCGCCATGAGACCTACGGTAATAGCTTCTTCCCTATGGGAAATTCGCTAAAAATAATTTAAATTGGGAAAATACCTACAGTATAAAGAATAATATTGATCTAGTGAACAAAATTAAGGATATAGAAATACCTGATCATTCAATTTTCATATCTTTTGATATTAAAGATATGTATTCAAATATTCCTCCATTGGAAACTTTGACAATCTTAAAAGAAGATTTAGAGAAAAATATACTCCTATCAAAAAATGAAATAAAAGATATAATAAAACTAACCGATACATGTTTAAAACAAAATTACTTTAAATTTGATTCAACATTTTATCAACAAAATAATGGCCTAGCAATGGGATCACCACTATCGGGCCTTCTTGCAGATATATTTATACACAATCTAGAAATAACAAAAATTAATAATAATACAAACCCATTTCACCCCAAAATTAAATACTGATGTACGGTACTTTGTTTATTTGAAGGAAATATAAAAGAAAGTGAAGAATTCCTACAATACCTTAACTCATTATCTAACACCATACAATTCACCATGAAAAGTCAAACTAATCAGATAAATTACCTTGATCTAACTATAAAAAGAACAGAGAGAAAACATACATTTCAAATTCATAGGAAGACAACCCAAACTGATCTCATAATACCACACAAATCAAATCACCCTTGGAAACATAAAACAGCCACATTCAGATCCATGATTAATAGAATTTTAGACATACCACTACAAAAAGAAGATTATTCAAAAGAAATTAAAACAATGAAATATTTAGCACACAAAAATGGCTACAAATCAGACCTAATTGACAAAATTATTAAAAATATTAAAAGACAAAGAAACAAGAGAACAACGGAAGAACAAGGAATAAACGAAGAGAAATTCATCTGCATGCCTTTTAACACCATATTAAATAAAGCCATGAGGAAAACATTATTACTAACACAAAATATCAAATCGGTTACAAAACAAATAACAACGCTTTTAACTTAATACAAAAGTACACTAAACATAATGAAACTCAACTTGACAAATTTGACACAACCGGAATATATCAGATCAACTGTTCAGACTGCCCGAAATTTTACATAGGCCAAACTGGTCGTTCAATAAAATCACGCTTCAAAGAACACATTCAAGCTTTCAAAAGTAACAACAGAACATCAATGAAATCCAACTTTGCAGAACATTTATTACATACAGATCACAGTTTTAAAAGCATACATGAAAACTTAAATATATTGAAACCCATGAACAAAGGACTAATAATGGACTCTACAGAAGAATACCTTATCTACAAAGGACATAAAGAACACCCTCAGGACATATTAAATAACCATATAAACATGAACAACCCTATTTTTGAAAAAATCACACAATTTGAAAGTACTACCCACTAGTCTGTCCAAAGTTAACATATGATACAAATCACATCTTATCAACTCAACATTATAAACACATTTGATAAAAATTGTAAATAAAAAATAGATTAGGTAAATAAATATGGCTTGAAAATGGCATGAATGCCGAAACATGTTGCCAATAAAGAATAAAAAAAGGGTACTAATTGTTTTATTATTTATTTTATATATATATATATATATATACAAACCTTGCTCCTATTTTAGTATTGGATACCCAGGGTATTTACCCATTATTGACTGGGACGGTGGCGACGTCCTGTAATCCAGCTACTTGGAGGTCACGAGTTGTGGATAGTTGTGAGAGATGGTCGGTGGATTTAGTGGTCTCTTGTGTGGATTAATGTCCGCACTATTGAATACTGCGTTAATCTGCAAAGACCATCCTCATAATTAGACCAATTCATAATTCAGAGGCCGTGGTTCGGATTCCACGTTAAACTGTAGGTCCCTTAGTTGCCATCGGCTGTTGGGCTATTAATTAACAGTCCTGTCTAAGGAACATGTCAGCCTTAGTCAGTTACAAGACTACAAGATCGTGCCACAATCATCTTACAATCAACTCTCATTTATACTTGGCTTAAAATACCTACATTGTGGTATGGTCGCTATTTCAATAATCTAATCTAATCGGATTCCACGTTAAACTGTAGGTACCTTAGTTGCCATCGGCTGTTGGGTTATTATTTACAGTCCTGCCTAAGGAACAAGTCAGCCTTAGTCAGTAACAAGACTACAAGATCACGCCACAATCATCCTACATTCATTTCTTATTTACACTTGGCTTAAAATACCTACCTGGGTAGGTCGCCATTTCAGTTAAAAGTATAAAGTATTGGTATTCACCTCAAGTTTAAATACCCGGATTTTTTACATCTCTACTTATGGCACACAATACTATATTGTTGAGTTTTATCAAAACCCACTAAAACGTTTGTTATTAACTTAGGGGTAGAGGGAGTTGGGCGATCTTCCCCAATTTTTAGTCTTGTAGGCCTAAAGAAAGGTTGTGGGAATGAATTTTGAAAGATTTTAAATAACTTATTTGTGAAATGTTATTTTGATAGCCTACACAATTAAGAAGAATATAGTTTTAATATGTATATATATATATATATATATATATATATATATATATATATATATATATATATATAGTTCACAAGTAAGGGCAGCTAATATAGTTATTATTAAATTAAAAGAACTTGTGCTCCCTTTAAACATTTTTTCTTACATTATACACGACAAAAAGTAAAAAAGTTTTTTGTTTAAAAGTTTTTTAAAGAAAAAGATGGTTTGGCGATGGGATCTCCATGGGAACACTAGCAAATATATATTTGCAAAATTTGGAAGAAACGAAAATTATCAACAACTGTAATCCTTTCAAAAATAAAATTATATACGTCTTTTTGAAGGAGATCAAAATATGTGTAACGATTTTCTAAAGTATTTAAACAAAATGTCTAATACAATTAAATTTACAGTGGAAACACAAAATTCAAGCATAAATTTTTTGGATTTAAAAATTTCAAATTTCAACAACAAACACTGTTTTAAAATATATAGAAAAGAAACTCAAACAGATCTTATAATATCTGCTAATTCAGATCACCCCTGGATTCACAAAATGTCAACATTTTACGCTTTAATAAATTGATTGTTACTAGTTCCAATGAATGAAAAAGACTACAATGAAGAGAAAAATATAATAAAGTTTTTAGCAAAGAAAAATGGTTACAAACATAATTTGATTGACAAAATAATTATTAAGAAAAAGAAAAAAATACACAGACCTTCCACAAACCAAAAATCAAAAGCCGAATTTATATGTTTACCGTACAGTTCCACAATGAATAAAGCAATAAGAAAAACATTTAACAACACTAATTATAATACCCCCGTCGCAGCAGACCTGCGTACTCAGCGAATTTCCAAATAAAAAAAAAAATATATGACAAGTTTGGTCAAAATCTGTAGATAAACATGAGAATTATTCGCCTATTCTCCATAAGATTAAAATGGGAAAGAGTGAGTAGGTTTGCTGCTGTGAGGAACACTGAAAGTAACCATTTATACCATCAAAAATTTTATTTTTAACATTTATACCAACTTTCATCAACATCTGTCCATAAATAAAGGAGTTAGCCTAATCTCCATATGATTAACATGGGAAAAGAGTATGCAGGTTTGCTGCCATGATAAACACATATACTATGATTTTTTAGCACAAATGTATGGATCTTAACCACATGAAGCTAAATATCAAGTTTCATCCAAAAATATTAGATAATAAGTGAAAAATTAATTTTTTTTAATCCTCCATAAGATTAACATTGGAGCCTCAAAATACAACGTACTGTGTTTAGATTTTTTTACATCTCGGTAACCGTTGAAGATAGAGAAAAACTTTAAGGAACTTAACTGTGTAGATTTTTAAGCTAAATCCAATGGTGAAATATAAAATTAGAAGTTTTTAAAAATTACATGTGAAAAACTAAAAAAAAAACCCATTTTGGGGTACAAAACCCCCCCAAACTACCCGTTCCCATTGACCGATATGTCTGGTTTACGAACTCGTCCAAGCATTTGTAGGAATACACGTCTCTACCAAATTTGGTCTCGATCGGACCATTTTTACGAGAGTTATCGTGTTCACAGACACAAATATAGCCTATATATATATACAGGGTGTTTCAGAATTCCCTACCAATACTTTAGGACATTGTTTCTGGGTAAGAAACATATCTAAATATCATATTTAAATTGTCCGGAAGTCCTTAGTAACTCACACAGCCTCCATTTTGTTTTTTTCACATATAATATTTTTTCTGAATAATGGTTAAACGTACAGAATTGAAACTTTGCACAAACATTTATGGCAAACAAACAAAGCTACAACAAAATTATGACAATTTTTCAAATTCAAAAAACAAAATGGCGGCTATTTAAAATTTTGTTTCTCAAATACCTCGTGAACCGTTGATTTAAAAGAAAATTTACAAGAATAACCTTTTTTAGGTATTGTAATTACAAATCGATTGACACCAAAGTCTTTCAAATTAAACAAATATTAACTGAGATATGGTAGCTTTAGTGATAGGTGACCGCTAGAGCTGAGTTGCAGTGCATGTAAAGGCATGCGACTTGAGTCTGCCACAACAATGCAACAGTCTCCGCCTGCTTACTGTCATTAAAATTCTAGCGGTCACCTATCACTAAAGCTACCATATCTCAGTTAATATTTGTCTAATTTGAAAGAATTTGGTGTCAATCGATTTGTAATTAAAATACCTAAAGAAAGTTATTCTTGTAAATTTTCTTTTAAATCAACGGTTCACGAGTTATTTGAGAAACAAAATTTTTAATAGCCGCCATTTTGTTTTACGAATTTGAAAAATTGTCATAATTTTTTTGTAGCTTTGTCTATTTGTCATAAATGTTTGTGCAAAGTTTCAATTCTGTACGTTTAACCATTATTCAGAAAAAGTATTATAAGTGAAAAAAACAAAATGGAGGCTGTGTGAGTAACTAAGGACTTCCGGACAATTTAAATATGATATTTAGATATGTTTCTTACCCAGTAACAATATCCTAGAGTATTGGTAGGGAATTCTGAAACACCCTGTATATATATACATATATATATATATAAAATAAAATAAAATAATGTTTATCAAGGATACTCAGTTAATTATTTTAACTTTACTTAATATAACAGTATTCCTTACAAGTGAACTATATAGATCAAATATATATATATATATATATATATATATATATATAAATTTTAACGACTATTGTTTTTGGTCTCTGGGCACCTAAAGAAGAAAAAATAACATGGTCTCGGGCTTAACTCTTGCCATGAGACCTACGGTAATAGCTTCTTCCCTATGGGAAATTCGCTAAAATCAGTTTTAAAACAAGAAACAACACATTCAATATGATAGACAAATAGACAACAAAACACATTCCAAAAATCATCATACTGATAACCATGAAAGATCAGGAATATATAAAATAAATTGCAATGAATGTAACAGATACTATATTGGCCAAACTGGAAGAACATTTAAATCAAGATACAATGAACACATACAAGCAGTGAAATCTAACAATTTAACAAGTCAAAAATCATCTTTTGCAGAACACATTTTGGAAACTGACCACAAATATAAAAAAATTAAGAAGATTTAAAAATTGTAGACTTTGAAAAGAAAGGGGAAAAATGGACACAAAAGAAGAGTTACATATATACATGAATAAAAAAATTGATCCAGAAAATATGCTAAATATAGCAAACATAGAAAAATGTTATATCTGTATGAACTTAAAATATAATAATCAGCTGTGATACAAAACAGATGATGTTAATCTTTATTATGTTTACCTTTCAATTCAGTTATTTTTCAGTTTTCAAAAATGTACCTAATTTAAGTTTTTAATCTATAATAAAGTTGTATATTCAAATTATCATGTGTGCATTATATTTGCAAGTCACAACAGTTAAATTGGCGACGATTGGTAAATATTATCATTAATATTTCTACTTATTTTGTCAAGTTTTTAAAAGGTAAACAACTCAATTTTCAATTAACCTTTTTTGTGTTTTCTTACAAACATTTTTCTAAAGAATTCATAAAAAACAATGAGCATTTGAGAGTCAAGGTTATTTACTCAATAATTTTAAAGTAACTGAATGTTTTCAATACAGTATAACATTTAATTTTTATTTAAATTTTCAATTTTCAATTATACTAACCTACTATGGATCCAGACCAATTTAGACAGTTCATGACAGCATTCCAGGAGCAACAAATGGCTCTTATTACCCAGCTTTTTACTGAGTTAAGTCCAGAAAAGAAACATGATTCTTCAAACAACTGTACAAATATTGTACCTTTTGAGAATTTCAACCCTAAAATTGAAAAGTTTTCCTCATATTTAGAGCGTTTTGAGAACTACTACACAATGAAAGAAGTCAAGAATGAAAATAAAATTGCTCAGTTGCTGTGTGCATCAATAGGTTCGACCCACTACAATAATCTAGCAGCTTTTCTAGGTCCTGAAAAACCTGTAAGATCTCTTGCTTATGATGTGTTAATAGACTCGTTCAAACAAATGTTGATTCTCAGAAAGAACGTTGTTGTTTCACAGCATTACTTCTTAAATGTTTTTCAAAAGGACGGACAGTCCATTTCTGACTTTGTTGCAACTTTACAACGTGATATTTCTGATTGTGAATTCAATGTGAAATGTGAATGTGAGAATTCGGTGTCGATTTCTGATGTATTCCTCAGAGCACAATTTATAAGAGAGCTTCGGGATGATTGGCTCAGAGAGCAAGTTCTACAATCAGGTTTAACTAAGTTTGGTGATATTCTAACAAAAGCTATTGCTTTAGAGGCTTCGAAAATTGAGAGTAGGGTTCTTTCACAGCATCATAACATTAGTAGCCTAGTAAAACTATTGGTGACGTGAATAAAATTCAATCTAACTATCACAAGTCTCAATTTGGAAGTAAGCCAAACATAGGGTCAAGACATGATTCCAGCTTTAAGTCTCGACATCGATGCCTCTCCAACTCCAGGAAATTCAAAACTCGTCAGACTACTCAGCACTTGGAATTGACAATAACTGTATAAGATGTGGAAGGACAAACCACTATGTAAAAGACTGCCGGATCGACAGAAACGATGTTTTCTGCGACTTATGTAAGAAAAGGGGACATGTTTCTAAGGTATGTATTTCTACATTTATACGATCTTCTTGGCAAAGTAAATTTTCTAGATCGAAGGTACATGCTATTGACTCTGAAAATCAAGAAACCCATGATCATGAATATGGTGTATGCAAATTGGAAACTATTTTTCAAAGTAGTCAGGTTGTTGATCTTTTTGAAATGACCCCTGACCCAGGTAAATATTTCATTGATGTAATGCTGAGTGGGAGGAATAAACGTTTTGAAGTTGACTCAGGGGCTCAATTTTCCTTAATTTCCGAAAATGACTTCAATGATCTCATTTTAGATGTAAACATTAAGCCTTCAAATATTGCTTTCCGTTCCTACTCAGGGAACATAATTGAATCCATAGGAAAAGTCGATGTTACAGTTAAGTATCAAAATAAAGAAATAGAGGGTGAGTTACATATAGTTTCAAATGGACATGATCCTCTCCTTGGTAGACAATGGATAAGAGGATTAGGTATAGAATTTAAACAAATAGATCAAGAAATGAACAACTCTGTGTCTCAGATTAAGCAAGACATGAAGAATGAAATCAAAGAAGTGCAGAAAAGAAAACTGAAAGTGGGAGAGAGAGTTCAAGCAAGATTTTTTCAAAACAATACTTAGAATATATGGCAGTTCGGAGAAGTATTAAAGAAGTTAGGATCGTGCCACTATATTATTAAGCTCAATTCTGGAAGATCTTTAAAACGACACATCAACCAACTAAGATCAACTCTTTTGCCCAAAAAGACTGTTACTTTTAAGCCGATTATACAGTCATTCAATGTACCACGGTTGTATAATAATCCTCCAACACAACATGAAGCTCAACCTGTGTGTGAACCAGACAACACCCAGCCTCAGCCTCAGCCAGTTCAACATCAACGGCCACAACGACAGAGGAGACCACCAGTTTGGCTTCAAGAGAGTATGTGTGATTCAAAGTGGGAGAGAATGTTATATCTGTATGAACTTAAAATATAATAATCAGCTGTGATACAAAACAGATTATGTTAATCTTTATTATGTTTACCTATCAATTCAGTTATTTTTCAGTTTTCAAAAATGTACCTAATTTATGTTTTTAATCTATAATAAAGTTGTATATTCAAATTATCATGCGTGCATTATATTTGCAAGTCACAACAAAAAAGAAAACCCTATTTTTGATATAATATTAAACATTAGGAATAATCAATCTACAACTTAATCAAAATCACAAGTTCAAATTTAATTTTTTAATTTACACATGTTTATAAAAAATCACATGACTGATATTTGTTTATTTATTTACATAAATTTAAGTTAAAATACACTGTGAAAATGAACTAAGATTCGATACACGTGTCATGTATAATGTAAGAAATAAAATGTTTAAAGGGAGCACAAGTTCTTTTAATTTAATAATATATATACATATATATATATATATATATATATATATATATATATATATATATATATATATATTATACTTTTACAGTATGTATCAGATCACTAATACTTTATATTTTTATGATCCAGCCTAGGCCTACTAGATAATCCTCTTTATGTTAGTTATTCTACTTTTATAAAATTTTATTTCTAATTTCTAATTTTATAAAAAACATTTTCTGTCTATTTGGCAATGAGTTATTTTATAAAGTCATTTGCTCTCATCCTCTTAAATCATGTTTGGTATAGATCCAAGTTGATGGAAAATTACCACAAACAATATGCCCTGGGTGTAATATACAAGTTCAAGCAACAGTTCAATTTTTTGACCTGGTTATTGAAGGACAGAAGAAGATTAGAGAAATGTGGAGACAACAGGTAAGGGTATCGTCATTTTAAGAATATCAACATATATCAAACATAACATCAAAATATCAACTGCCTAGAGAATTGAAAAGTGAAGACAAAATAAATAAATTTTTGAAAATATACTGGAGATTTACTTGGTGGAATGGTGTTCCTACACAGTTAATGCATTTTTTTCAAATGAGCACTACTGTTTCAGCCAGGGGTTTTAATAAAAAAAATTAATAACAATTTATATGTATATAGTACCTGGTGACCGAGCTTTGCTCGTTTATAATAATACACGTATTAGAAAAATTAATTAGAAAAATTAAAACACATTTATTACTCAATGAAAACATTTATGTGGTTTAAATAAAACCGATTTAATACACCATATAATTAATATAGCACTGAACAAAACATATTGCCCCTGATGGGGTTTAAACACGCGACCTTCGTGTTATGAGGCCAACACGCTACCGCTGGACCACGGCGTCTGTCAAATGAGCGACGCCGGTTAAGGTGTTTTAGCCAACCTTAATTGTTTTAGCCGATTATTTACTGTTTAACTATCAATACAGTTATTATTAGCCTGTGGCCAACTGATTTTGATATAAACGGAATGAGGATTGAAAAGCAAAAGATAAATTTAATTTACACATATTAATTGGTTTGTTACAGTGGCTTTAAGCAATACAACAAATATGTTTTCTATCAAAACACGGAAAATTTTAGAAATACTCTTTCCTGCTTTTATTTTGCACAGTTATGTTACCCTTAAGTTTTTACAAATTGTTTAGTAACCTGATAATTTCACATTTATTACATACATAAAATAAATATTTATGAAAAACCTCTATTCACATATTGTTCTCCGCCGTCTTCAATCAAGAACTGTCAAACGGTTGTAAACAGCTGTTTTGGTTTGTATTGTTCCCCATGAAAATATGTGTATGTTTTGTTTATTGTTGTTTATGATATTCGAATAGTGAGAGTCAAGATCTTCAAGAAATAAATTAATATTCATAGACGGACTGCGATATACTGTCAAAATATTGTAGTGTCTGGAGTGCAAAGTAAAGTCCAGTTGGAGTCCTGTCGCTTCACCCATTCTTATCTGCTTCATTGTTCCACATAGTTCAGTCTTCAAGTACACAACCACTCCGTCATTTCTGTTCCAGTTACTGTGTGTGGTGAAAACATTGTATCCGTCCAAGTTAGTAAGTGTTTTGCTTTCGTCAGTCCATGCTTCAGTAAAAGAAATACAGTCAAAATAAATGTTTAAACTTTGCAGCAGTACTAATACGGAATCAATATTTTTAAAATAACTACGGATGTTTAAATGTAAAAATGTAAAATTGTCATCTGAGTTAGTATTAAAATGGTTAAAAACCTGAATATGGTTTTCAAAAGACCTGCATTGGATGCTATTGTAAGAGTCAAAGTGTTCTGTGTCGCAGTGATTCATGTCGCTTGTCCTACCGTGGCCTCCCCCATTTATAGTCTACACTCTTCATGGGCATTATAAATTAAAGAGAAAAGTTAATAAATAATTAGCCTAAATAATTAAAGTAATAAAGTAAATTCTTTGAATTTATAGTTATTAAATTATGTAATGAAAATAATAAAAATCAGTCTGTAGTGCCTATAGATAAATGAAAAAGAGAAAATCTTTTTAGGAAAATAAATTAGTATTCAGTACATAAATAAAAATAAAAAACTTTCGAATGTCCACTATTTTGAATTTACATTTTGAAATTATATTAACTTCTACTTTCTAATAAAAATACTAAATGAATAATAATGAATAGCTAGTTGCCGGTCCCATACACTTGCATTTGATAAATAAAAATTTAAATAGAATAAAATAAAGTGCATATGCGCTAAATAAAATTACATGGTAAGTACTGTACAAAAATTCGTGTTTAACACATTGGTTTTAGCAATTACGTAAAATTGATAACTTATTATGTTCTCAATTAAATAACACCTAATCATCAGTCTGTCATGCATTTAAATAATGAAAAGTTTATTATATAAATAAATTAGTGTTCATTAGGCCTTTATAGGAAAAAAAACTTTCAAATTACCTCTATAACATTCCGTTTTTTATTAACTTCTAATTTCCTACAAAAATAGAAAATAAACACCAATAATAAATACCTAATATGAAAAGTCGCATACGTTTGTATTTAAATAAATAAAACTTGAAAAATAAAAAAAAATTTTAAATTTAAAAGTGCATATGTGCTTAATAAAATTAAATGATAAGTACTATTCAAAATTTCTGCTTTACACATTGGTTTTAGAAATTAGGTAAAACTGATAAATTATTATGCTTTCAATTAAATAACACCTAATCATCAGTCAGTCATGCATTTAAATAATGAAAAATATTTTTAGATAAATATATTAGTGTTCATTAGGCCCTATAAAAAAAACTTTCAAATTTCCTCTATAACATTCACGTTTTTTTATTAACTTCTAATTTCTAATAAAAATACAAAATAAACACTAATAAATACCTAATAGTAAAGTCAATGTATATTATGAATGTATGTTTTTTTTAAAGCAAAAATCTTTTCTGTTAAAGTAAACTAAACTAGCCTATGAGAAAAAAAATGTCACTTCTATCGAAAAATTAATAATAAGCTTATAAAAGTTAAACAATACATATTAATAAGCGAATAAAGTAGCTGTAAACCTGGATAAAGACAATGTCCTCTATTTAAGTAGTTGGTCCAGATCTTCCAGTGTTCTCAAGAGTGTCGGCCGGCGTCCCGGGTCGGAGCTCTTCCTCGCGAACACCTTGCAGTCACGTGACCAGGCGGAGACCAACTTCTTCTCCCGGACAGCTCTTCTTGCCTTCCCGAGGATCGCCTTGTTGTAGGTTGTAAGGTGTTCATTGATGTAAAAGTTGTAGGATGGCCATGAATCGCTTAGTGCTGCTCCATTCAGCTTCTTTCGGTGAAGGAAGGCTGCATTCATCCAAGCCGTTCTGCACTCACGAGATATGAATTTGACGATGATGGCAGGGTTGGGGTGCTCGGTGGTAACAGGCAGTCTGTGGGCAATTGACACATCCCACGCGTTGAATTTCATTTGTATTACTGCAGATATTTTAGTGAGAAGTGTGTACACATTTTCGTCCTTTGTGTACGGAACACCAACGATTTCTATGTTATCTCTTCGAGAATACTGTTCAATTTCACGCAGCTGCGCTTTTACACCATTAATTTCTTCCTTAAGTTCCGTATTTTCTTCAACTAGCTTATTGTATTCAGTCTTCCTTGCTTCATTTTCAAATACTAAATCATTAAGGGTAATTTGCATTGCAGAAATAGTTTCATTGACACCCTGTAGCTGACCTTTCACACCTTCGATGTTCTCGTTGACCTGCTTGATCTGGCCGCTGAGGTTGGACTCCAGGCTGCGGATTGACGATATGATGTCCTGGTTACTTCGTTGAGATGATTGTTTCACTTCACACGTGTCGCACAACCACACAGACTTCTGATTCGGAGTGAGAAGTATAAAGTTTTCGATGGAACCAACACGCGAACACGTGGGGTGAAAACACTTCTTACACCGTGTACAGGAAAGGACGTCTTTTTTATCTGTGATCGCAGAAGTACATCTACCACAAGACGACATTTTATGACACAATTAATGCACAATACTTAAAAACGGTAAATTATAAAAATATATTATTAGAACGTGTGGGTTAGGACAGACACGCAGTAACTGGACGGAAGGACACGGCAGGCAGTTGACTAGGCACTAGAGGTCAGAGAGCAAACGTCCGCACTCGCCGGCATCCAGATAAGAACTGAATTATTAGTTCTTAAGAAGAACCATCACAATTATTATCAATGTGAAGACTGAGCAGGTCAGTTTGGACCAGATCAGACCTACGTACTTCATGACGGATGATATCACCTCAACCTCACCTTCTCAATCCTCAGTACAGCCACTGAACTATGTAACACTTCCCGAACAGGGAAGGATAACCTGTCTTAGCAAAAAGCTTATGTTGTGTGTATAACTAACAAGCTGATTTGTTTGTGTTTGTTTCATTGATGTGTTGTTGATGTCTTCATTGATGTTAGAATTAATGTTTGGCATTCCAGTGTTAACCTCTCCACAGATTGCATCAGTAGATCTGTTTTCTAAACAAGAAATATTGGGTTTTGTTATATCTCAGCCTGGATGTGCAAATCAGTTTTAAAACCCCATGGTAGGTACCCCTTACTACCATTCTGCTTGCTAGTTAATTATGTAAAATTAAGGTTAAATTGTTTTTGTAAGTGACTTTGTCCAAGCCTAAAAAGCCGACTTAAAAAATTATTTTAGTTAAATTGGTACAGGTTGCTCGAAAGAGGAAGGCAGAAAAAGAGATGTCGGGTATTTCTCAAGCACAAGTGGATATTGCTCAAGCCACTCTGGTTGAAGGGACAATAAACAATGTCTCTGAACATTCATACAGCCAAGAGGAAATGTTGGGAGCAGTGACAGAAGATGTAGAGTTGGTTGAAGAGTTACTGGATGAATATGGGCATCAGCTCAGTGTTGAAGGTTAGTTATGGTGTAGTTAAAGGCATAATTTTGTGTGTAAGGATTGAACATTTTAATGGTAGGAAAAGATTTCACAATATTAATTAAACAAAATAATTTTTAATATCAAAGTCTGTTCTCTGTTGAAGGACAGGCTGGGTTTGTCAGTGGTTAAATTGTAATTGTAAGGTTCTACCTTCCCTTGCTTCAGGATCTTGTACTGGTACAAAAATTGAAACAATGACCACTGATAGGTTGGAGACCAAAGGCCTTGCATATGCCGGGGAATAGTCATTTTTAGTATGATTTGTAAATTTAAAAACATTTTAAACTGTTCAGTACTAATTCTATTACCAAAAGCAACAATTATATATTCCTCATTATTAATTTTAGTAGCCATGAGTTTAAGGAGAGTAATAGAGTAATGGAAAGTAAGTGTTGTATAGTCAAACAATTTGCATTTGTTTCTAGTATAATACATTATAAACAAGCTTATAAACCGAAAATCAAACCCTGAAATAAAATCAATAGTACAGTTTATCAATAGTATTAGTTTGTTTGCAATGCTATGGCATCATGGTTGAGTGGTAAGCAACCTGCTGTTCAACTCCTACATCTCAGACCTGTGTTTGAATCTGATTAAATTTGGTTCAAAGGATTTGATCCTGCCATTATGTTTATTTATGCAACATAAAATATATAAGATAAACATTTTATGATGAGGTCAGGTTCAATTGAGGTGTGAGTTTGTGACTCAGTAGGTAGTGTGAGGAACTCTGAACTTTAGTCAACGATGGCCTTAGTTCAGATCCTAGTCTTGCCAATTAGTTTATATCACAATATCCAGTGAAACTGTACTCCAGTTACTTGGAGGTCACGTGTTCTTGTGTGGATTAACATCTGAACTATAGAATACTACGTTGATCCACAAAGACCATCCTCATATTAGACCAGTTCGTAATTCAAAGGCAGTGGTACAGACTCCTCGTTAAACTGTAGGTCCCTTAGATATGCCATTGACTGTTGGGCTATTAATTAAAAGTTCTGTTTAAGAAACATGTCAGCCTTAGTCAGAGTAACAAGATTACAAGATCGTGCCACAATCATCTTACACTCATTTCTCATTCATACTTTGCTTAAAATACCTACCTTGAAAGGTCTTTATTTCAAACGGTTATCTAATCTAATCTAAAACTTGGTTATAACTTCATTGAAAGGACCACACATTTAATGACGCTATATCAGAGTGACACTATAAAAGAGGTTTCACAATTTCATAAACGAGGAAAAATAGAAAAACACATTTTTTCATGAAATTCACACTTTTAATGAAGGTAATTGAGGAAATACACCTAACTATTTATGGGTATGAATTAACTACTGTGTAAAAATTCGAGTCTTAAAAAAGTCACAATGGTTACCGCAAGCTTAGTGGTAAGCCATAAAAGGCCGTTCCTAAAAATAGAATGGGGTATCTAGCTAACCACAGGCCACCGCACCCCTAACTGTACTACCTAATGAACTTTTTCCCTTTAGGTATACGTTGCCTTCTTCTCAGCTCGATTTTATTGACGATATATACCAAGTTTTGGAATTTACTGGAGATAAATCTGAGGTTTTTACTATGTAAATACCTATAGTTTGGAGGGACATAAAAATAAATTACGTTACATCTGTGTTGGTGTGACGGCCGAGGCCGCAATAACCAAGTTGCACTGTATACATATTGTGTTTTCAAAACTAAAAAGTATAAGCTTTTAAATTGATATTTAGTCGGACTTTTCCAATGTGTCTTGTGTTTAAAAACTATACAAGTGTAGTTTTTAAAATGCAAAATTCGTTGGAAATTCCCACTTAGTTTTTAAACACAAGACGCGTTGGAAAATTCCAACTAAATATAAATTTAATATTTAATAACCAACACTATCCTGAATTTTCAAAAAGTATAAGTTGTCTCAATAAAACTTAATAACAGCTTTATTATTGTAAATAAATCAGTAAAAAAACCTTTGAACTTGAAAGTAATTTTCAGTTTTTGGTGAAAATGGTTCGATGTATGGGCCAGATGATCCGATTGTGTTGAAAGCAGAAGGTTTAGAAAAACCTAGAAAAAAAAGAGGAAGACCTAAGAAAGTGACTCAGAGTGAACCAGATATTTTAACAGATACTTCAGCCAGTGGATTGGTTGAAACTACTGAGGAAGAAAATAAAAGAGATGATAAGACTAAAGATGATGATGTGGAGGGCAGGACTCGTAGGAAGAGAAAAATTCCTCAGAGGTAAGATAGCCACTTTTCTACTTAAGTTTGATCTCCTTTAAATATTAATATCTTCTTGGTGGACAAATAAAGTTAGAACATCTATGTATCGTGTTGACTAGTAGTGTTAACTGTGGCATGTCCTGTAATCCAGCTACTTGGAGGTTACAAATTGAGGATAGTTGTAGGCGGTGGTCGGTGGATGTAGTGTTCTCTTGTGTGGATGAACGTCCGCACTATTGAATACTACATAATCTGCAAGGGCATCCTCATAGTTAGACCAGTTCGTAAGTTCAGAGGCCGTGGTTCAGATTCCACGTTAAACTGTAGGTTCCTTAGTTGTCATCGGCTATTGGGCTATTAATTAACAGTCCTGTGTAAGGAACATGTCAGCCTTAGTCAGTAACAAGACTACAAGATCGCGCCACAATCATCTTACATTCCCTCCTCATTCATACTTGGCTTAAAATACCTACCTTGTGGTATGGTCGCCATGTCAAATAATCTAATCTAATCCTTATGCATATACTTGGCTTAAAATACCTACCTTGTTGTATGGTCTCCATTTCAATAATCTAATCTAATCTAACTAGTAAGGTTTCCAAAGTCATCAACCTCTTCCAGGTTAATTTTAAGAGAAGAGCCTCTTAAAGCAGTAGAAAATTTGTTTTTAACAATAATTCTGTATAATTCAATAATGTAGTAATCAATTTATTGATTTAATGTCAGCATCAATCTCTTGGTGATTATTGACATCTTGTAAGATATATGCTGAGATGGCAGTGGCTGTTATAGACACACGTAGAGAAAGTGCTCTTCCAGATTTTGATGATTTATGTGAATATATCTTCCGTATTATGTTGTAATTGTGGAAATACATTATAATATAAGTGTGTTTGTCAGTGCAGTGGCAAAGAATCACTTAAACAAGGTTGAAATAATATTTTATCAGTTTTTGAGTGTAATCCTAACATCCAAAATGGCGGCGTGTGGCGTATGCAATGTTGGCTTCACTACAAAGAAGTTCAAGGTAATCTGCTCAGATTGTGAAACTAATTTTCATGGAACTTGTGTTAAGCTGAGTAAGGCTGACGTTGATTGTTTGACTTCTGAAGGCATGCCATGGCGTTGCGACCCATGCAGCAAAGAGCGGCGAGACAGTCTAAGGCTGGAGACTATTGCCTCAGAGGGTAAAATAACCTTAGAAGACCTAATGAGAGCCATAAATTGTATTAAAAGTGACCAGAAACAAACAATAAAAGATTTGTATGCTTCTTACAAACTAATGAACAGCAAATTAGATGATAACACTCTAGCCCTAAAGGAGAATACATTAAAAATGAAGGAATACTTGGAGAAAATTGATGCTCTTACAGCCGAAAACAAAATGTTGAAAAATGAGGTAGCCAAACTTAAAAACAGAGTTGAAGAATTGGAACTATATTCGAGACGTAATTGTGTCGAGGTACAGGGTGTTCCTGTTCAACGAGATGTTCTGGACACTGTGAAAGATGTTGGAAAGGCCCTGGGGATGGAGATATCAAACTCCATGGTAGATGCCTGTCACACACACTCTCAAAACGACCAAATGAGGGGCCTCCTGGCATCATAATAAAGTTTGTAAGGAGGTTTGATGCGGAGGAACTACTGGCGAGAAGAAGAGGCAAAAAGGACTTCTCGACCCGTCATTTGGGCTTAGCAATTGACTAACCTGTGTTCTTGAATGAATTTCTTACTCCAACCAGAAGAAAACTACTAGGCACAATGGCGTAGATACAGTTTTTTCATGGGAGGGGATATAACCCCCCCCCCCCGAGTGAAAACCTATTCTAGAGTATGCACTGTAGGTTACAAAAGGGACATTTCGATGAGTTAATTACCATATAAATATCATGCAATACCTCCGCTGCCATCTTGGACCTAGTGTGAAGTAGTCTAGGGCAGTTTCTACACTGCGACGGAGGGCGTTTTGTCCAAATCGAGATGGAAATTTCTCAGGTTAATCGAAAATGATATCAAAGTTCGTTTAGTAGCGCATTCTAATAGGCCTATACTGAAAATTTCATTAGATTTTCTGTAAGTGTTTTATTTCAATGTTTATAAATTTCTAAATCGGCTACGTGGAAAAAATTAATCATGATACAATTTTTTTTTGCCAAAGATCCCTAACTTCATTTGTTTCAAACAGACGAAATAACTATGACATGTAGTTAAAAGGTTTATTTATATCACCGTTAACATTTTCACAATATTAAATTTTTTCCTTATATCATTGATAATTTAATTTATATGGAATAGATATTTTCAATGCTTTATTACTTATTGGGTGTCCAATTTTAACTAAAGACAATATATTCTAGCTGTCTCTGGGTCGGCCGTACAAACACTTTTTTCATATCATTACCAATACTACCACAATAATCTAGTGCTGTCTTGACACGAACAAAGTCACCGTGACTTTAATTTATCATTTTGGAGGTTTATTTCAGATGCGATTTACATTACTTTTTTACGGGTTTACGCTATTTTATAATGAAACAAGTGAAAAACAGACAAAAAACACGAACGCCGAACACAAAACGCAGAGGGTACGGAAAATATATGACATAAGACGTCATACATCACTAACGTCAAGATCTTAACAGTTTAGGTTAGACCTGTAGGTATAACTTATACTGTAGTATAAGTTATAAGATTTTGCAGCTAAGCGATCTTGATGGTAGGAGGGATGACCGGGAGACCAGTCGGGAAATATCGCTTATTGCATATACTGTATTTTGACATACAACATACAGTAACATCAACGAACTGCGTTTTTCTTTTGTTTGTTATTGCGGTGCGGTATTTCAGGATATTTTTGTTTTGAAATTATTAGTAAAGGTGGTTGCTATGGGGGGGGATATATCCCCCTTATCCCCCCCCGTATCTACGCCACTGACTAGGCATACCAGGGAGCTGAGGAAGAAAAAAGACTACAAGTTTGTGTGGATGCGAGGAGGTAAAATCTTTCTGCGTAAAGAAGTAGACGGACCAGTCAATGTTATAAGATGCCAAGCTGACCTTGAAAATCTATAGGTACATGTGAAAAAGGAATTAGTCAAATAATGAATTACTTTTTCAGATCATGTAAATGTTTAGTTATAGGGAAATTTCAATAGGTATTGAAAGTTTTAAAATGATTTTTACACATGTGCTAATAGTATTTCTATAGTTTAGGTTGTTTCTATGGATGGAAAAGGTTTAAATAAAATTGAATTCTTGGATAAGCCATCCGGGTATTTTATATGTCACCAAAATATAAGAAGAATGAGGGAAAACTTTGACCTGTTTATAACTGAGCTTTCTGTCTTAAATAATCTACCTCATATTATAATGTTATCTGAAATATGGATTAATGAATCTGAGAGTAGTTTCTATTCTATCGCAAACTATAAATCTTTCTTCAAAACTAATGAGAACTACAGAGCAGGTGGGGTGGGGGTTTATGTACACGAGAGTATCAGTAAAATATCAGTAAAACCTTGCACTAAATTAAATTCAGCGGATGGATTAGAAGTTTCATCCAACATTTTGGGTCATAATTTTGTACTTATAGCACTGTATAGATTACATAAATTTTCGGTCGAAATATTTGTCAAAGAATTTTCTGGATATTTATCTGAGCCTCATATTAAACAATCCGACGACGTTTTTATTCTAGGAGACATGAACTTAAGTATTGGTCTGTTGACCAAGGAAAATTTACAACTGGTATTTTTTTTAGACTTGTCGAAGGCTTTTGACAGTGTAAAGCACTCAATTTTACTAGAAAAATTGCAATCTTTAGGAGTATAAAAAAATTCTCTAAATTGGTTTCAGTCATATCTTTGTGACCGCATTCAGTATGTCGATATAATGTTTTTATCAAACTCAAATAAACTTATTAGTATATGCTCAGAAACTCGTTCCGTTGAATTTGGCGTACCACAGGGTTCAATATTAGGTCCACTGTTGTTTTTATGTTATATGAAAAACATGGACAACGTCTTGTTATTCAAACCAAATTCAAAATTAAGTTTATATGCCGATGATTCACACTTGAAATTATCATCAGAGACTTTGGAAGAAACTGAAATAAATTGTAAACTAGAATTAGAAAACATTAATAAATTTCTCAAGGATCATAATTTGTTGTTGAATGTAGAAAAAACTAATTGTATTCATTTTAAAACAAAACAAAACAGAAACCAGAGAGAGCCAGTGACAGAGTTGAATTCTCAGCAAATTATAATAAAATCCAGTGCTCAGTTTCTTGGCTTAACTATTGATCAGCATTTAGATTGGAATGGCCATGTGGGCAAAATTTTAACTAAAATTAGCTCTGGCCTATTTGCTTTAAAGAAAATGTCCTTTTATTGTAATATTGAAACTATGTAAAATCTACTTTGCACACGTCCATTCCCATATTTCCTTTGGGATTTGTTTATTTGGAGCAACCTCAAAAATTAATCTTGACAATATATTAAAAAAACAAAAATATGCAATTAGAATAATGCTAAAATTAAAACATGATGCCTCGGCGAAAAAACACTTAGTTGATCTCAATATTTTAACAGTCTACGGACAGTATATTTTTGACTCCATTTTAATCACAGTTAAGGAAGCTGATTCTCGTCCTTCAGATTATATTTCAACTCTTCATAAATACAATACGAGACATAAAGACTCCATAATAAGGGAGCGTTTCACAAACCCAAGTTTTCACTACGCCGAGTAACTAATAAATATCGAAATTTCACTACGCCGAGGTTTCAGAAAACCGAGTACGTTATAAAATTCAACTGTTTCACTAACCCGAGTTTCACAAAACCGAGTAAGGGGCTGGGTACCGTCCGCTCTAGAAGTGACTGTAGAAGCCTGTGTAGCGTGCAGTATTACGTGCTTTGCAGGCACTCGCTGTCCAGTCGTGTAGTGAACATAACGCGTGACACATAATTTATATTGAAGATTTAATAATAAATATGTTATAGTTTATATTTTAGTTAATTAAAATAAGTTAATAATAGTTAATACATTTAGTTAATAAAATGTTGCAAATTAAAATAATTTTTAGAGCTTTATGATTCTTTAAAACCATAAGATCCCAAAAATGTATTAAATACAAATCCTATGTTGTTTCTAGTGTTTCAAGTGCTATTCGCCGTTTTGTATAGCTAAAATATATTAATATATTTCAATTGTTACCAAGTTCATAAACATTTGAAACGCAGTACCCTTTTTTAAAACATTGATTAAAATTCAGAGTACTACGTTTCAAATTTTTATGAACTTAGTAACAATTATAATAGTAGCCCTCCTTGCCTTAAATAAGATAATAAATTGTAATATATTATATATATATATATATGTATGTATATGTATATATCAATTTTTATAGCTAAAATTAAAAATTAAATTTAGAAAAAGAAACATTTAGGCTTACATTGGTTGTGTTTTTGAAATAATTTTTATTTAAACTGAAGCTTCTTACTCCTAGACCTTATTTAACAGATATTGCTAGAAAATTATCAAATTTACAGTTCAACTGTCAAATTTTGAACCAATCTCCGATATTTGGTACGAATTACAAATATTCATCAATAATAAATGCTTTCAGCTTGTAATTTGTACATTTATGTAATCTATTTAAAAATTTAGTTAGACATTTCCTATAATTCCATTTGGTGTTATAAGTGCGCCCGGTTTCTGAGTTTTACCAAACATTAGCATGTAAATAACATGTAAATAAATAATATTGATTTTCAATAATGAACAAATGATTGAAACATAGTGCTGTTTGAAGTTGGAATAGGTATTCTTGCCTAACCATTTAAGAAGACGACGACGACCAAACATTAGCATTCAGAACTGACCCTTCTCGAAAGGCCGATATACCTTTCCAATAATCCCATTTTTTGTTCTATGGGCATCCGGTGTCGGCGGTTTACAGCTTTAAGTCTCACAGTTTTGAACTGTCCCTTCTGAAAAGACAATTTGACATATCTAGTAATCCTTGTATTGTCCTTTATGAGCGTCCGGTGTCATTCATCAACCTAGTTAAAGTTGTAATTTCCAATACACAGCAGGACTAGTCATACCCATCGCAACTTTGTGCTATTTTCCTATAGTGAACATAAATAGCCTAATCAAATACATTTTTATGTAAAGAATTGTATATATTTCAGACAAAGTTTTCAAAATAATTTTACAATAAACTCCTCATCTTAACCTATTAAAATTTCTCAAACCAGTATTTCTCAATGCCTATTCGTTTAGGACTTTAGTGGCATTAGTTAAGATAATTTAAAAATATTACGTAGCATACTTGTAATACGTAGTGTTGGAAGACGTGAGTTTTTCTTCATCCTATAGCTTTTTTGTGATAAGCTATATTTTATACAGGAAAGGAAAAATTGAACTGTTCTGAATAAAAAAGTCGTTCAAATTAACAATGAAATTCTCTCTGCTTTGGAGCATACAATCATCTCCAGAGAATAATAATCTCCAGAAAATTTTCTTTTATCAATAACTTATAGCTTGTTATTGTGATAAGTTCTATTTTTTACAGGCAAGAAAGAACTGAATTGTTCTAAATAAAAAAATTGTTCTTATAAAAAATTAAATTTTCTCTGCTTTGGAGCACACAATTATTTTCGTTTACTATTTTCTATAATTTTCTTTTTAACATTCATCCATGGACAATTTTATTTCTGTATAATATATTAAAACAGTATAAAGTAGTTTAAGTTATTAGATCAATAATGTCATTTACACAGATTTCAGGCAGTGAATGCCTTCAAAGCGCATGATACTGCACGTTGTTGGCCTGCCGGCCGACGTGTTCTTGGTGCGAACTCACTTCTAGAGCGGACGGTACCCAGCCCTTTACTCGGTTTTGTGAAACTCGGGTTAGTGAAACAGTTGAATTTTATAACGTACTCGGTTTTGTGAAACCTCGGCGTTGTGAAATTTTGATATTTATTAGATTTTTAGCCTTACTCGGCGTAGTGAAAACTCGGTTTTGTGAAACCCACCCCATAATAACAAATAAACATAAAACACAATTTTTTGAAAAAAAAACATTCCTACATTGGCCAGAGATTTTTAAATATAATCCCTAAAGAAATTAAAAAAGAAAGTAACAAAAACAGATTTAAAAAAAGATTAAAAGAACTTCTGATTAAAATAGCTCCATATTCTTTTGATGACTTTTTCCAACCATCACAGTCATTATAATTATATTAACCACTCTGTATCATATTAAAATCTGCTGTATGGAGTGGATGATATTGTCACTTAGGCTAGTTTTTTGTTGTTGTGCAACCTGACACTATTCAATGTATATATATTGTACAAAATAATGAATAAAGAAGTTTGAATTGAATATATTAGAAAACAATGAAACCATAGACAACTATAAAATTACCTTGGAATTAAATGGTTTCCTATCCATGATTAATACACCAACACAAATCACAGAAGTCTCACAGACTTGCATTGATCACATTTATGTACAAGTTAAGAACAGAAATAGGTTAACTGTTGAAGCGGCAGTGATTGACAGTTCCGTAACAGACCATTGTTTAACAGCTGTTTGGATTAAGAGTGAGACAGAGAGAGTCGCACCGGCAGCGACACACAGCAATGCATGTGTCTCTGTCATACGCGAGGACCATGAATGTCTCAGTGTAATGCTTCGCGATGCAAACTGGGATCCTATTTATAAAGAAACAAAAAAATGCATCAGTAGCTTTTGATCTCTTCCATGATACATTTTGTGATTTATTAAATAAAAGTAAACAGGTTTTAAATAGAAAAGGTAATAAAGTAGTCAAATTGAAGCCTTGGATTAATAATGAATTATGTAGAAGAATAAAAAAAAGGAACCAATTATTGAAAGCAACTAGGAAAAACCCTGAAAATAAAGAACTGCTATTGTACCTTAAAACCTTTAGAAATAAATTAAAAATAGATATTACAAAAGTGAAAAATAGTTACTATAGCAATTTATTTGAAAAGAATAAGGGTAAAACAAAGGAAACTTGGAACGTTATTAAGGAGGTGACTGGGCAAAAATCTAGCCATAATGTTTCAATTTCTTTGAAAATTGGTGATAAAAATGTTAATAATTCTGAAGAAATTGCTGCGGAGTTTAATAGATATTTTCTTTTCATTTCCGAAAAATTAGTAGAAAATATTTAAAAAACCAACAAATTTTAATTCAATGGAGTTTAAAGAGAGTTTTAAAAACAAACACATAGAAAAATCTATTTTTCTGGCACCAGTAGCTAAAAACGATGTGCAAAAAGCTGTTAATCTTCTTAAAGGTGGAACATCACCCGGGTTTGATGGGATAACCTCTGATATTATAAAGAGACATTTTATAGAATTTAGTGATGTACTTGTATTCATAATTAACTTAAGTTTTGAAACCGGTGATTTCCCTCAAAGATTAAAGAATACTGTGGTAGTGCCAATCTTTAAGAAGGGCTCGAGGGACGCCTGTAACAATTATAGACCAATTTCTTATAGAAAATAAAATTCTCAGTGAAAACCACTTCGGATTCGAGTGGGGCTTAATACGGAACTTGCATTGATTGAGTTTATGGATAGACTATCTAATAGCATTAATGATGAGGAAAAAGTAACTGGTTTGTTCCTCGACATATCAAAGGCGTTTGACACAGTAGATCACAACATTTTATTAGATAAATTATACAACTATGGGGTAAGGGGTGTTGTGAATAATTGGTTTAGGAGTTATTTGGATAATAGACTACAATGTGTTAAAGTAAATGGTGTTTTAAGTCAATTGGGTAAAATTAAGTACGGTGTTCCTCAAGGGTCGGTTTTAGGAGCAACATTATTTTTAGTGTACATAAATGACCTTTGTAATGCATCGCTAAATGGAAAAATAACATCTTTTGCTGACGACACTGCTTTATCCTACATTGGAAATTCATGGGAGGAAGTATCAATTAAAATAAATAATGAACTTCTCTCAATTCAGTGGTGGTTTTGTAAGAACAATATGGTGCTAAGCGCAGAAAAAACTAAGTTTATTAATTTTACCCTACGCGGAAGTTACAACTTGGAAAACAGAATTATATTAAAGTGCATTTCGTGTTTGACTGAGGGTAGGGAGTGTAATGATCATTGTGTTGAAGTTAAAAGTGTTCCTAACATAAAGTACTTAGGTATAGTTCTTGATGAAAACATAAACTGGAAAGAACACATTTTAAATCTGAAGCAAACAATTACCAATTCAATTAGGTTGTTTTATTTTATTAAAAACATATGTGGTGAAAAACTCCTTAGATCCTTATACCTTTCATTAGTACACCGTAGGTTAGAATATGGAATAGTGTGTTGGGGAGGAACATATGTTGCCAACCTAAAAACTGTATATAATGTGCAAAAACATTTTATGAGATTAATAACTAAGAGCAACAGGTATGATAGGTCACTTCCACTTTTTTGTCAGTTAAAAATACTTCCACTGAGATATATTTACGTTTATAAGGTATTAAAAGTATTTTTTGCTAAAAGTATAAATAACAAAGAAAATATTGATTATAGAAATAGGCTGCGGAGTAAAAATAACTATTTTGTGCCAAAACCATTTACTACTTTTTATACTAAATCGTATAACTTTTTAGCACCTAGAACTTTTAATAGGCTACCAAGGCCATTAAAAGACATAAAAAACTTCCTGAATACTTCCTGAAAAATTGAAACAGTGGCTTTTTAGTATTGAGGACATAGAACATTTGCTTTTAGAAATTTTCGTTTGATATACCTAAAGTTATTATTGACCTCTTATGAAGTATTAGTATTGTCATGTTAGTGTTAGTTTTGTGTTTTGTGGTGTTAGGATGATTTGTAGTAGTGATTTCTAGTGATATTTTTTCTATTGTTTCTGTACTGGATTGCATTACTTGTTTCATTTTTGTATTTATTACTATGGAAGATTGTTAGTTAATTTCATATAATTTTTGTTTGTAAATGTTATAATGTTATTATAAATATATGTGTAGTGTTTGCTATCTCTTTGTAAGAACTGTATATATTTTCTGTATCTGCCATTGAAATTTATTAATTTTCAAATTTTAATAAAGCCTCCAAACAGGCTATGCCTTGGAGGAATGCCATTATTTCTCAATATACTAAAGGTCAGTCTTGGCATCATAGGTTAATTAGCTTATTAAGTTGCCCTTTAGAATTATGTGTACCAAATGTAATGAAATGTATTTAATTGGAGAAATAAATTATTCTTAAATTATTCTTCTTATATCGGGGGAAGTTTAATCTTTTTAACAGGCCTCTCAGGCAAGTCAGGGAGCATGTAATCATTAGAGGTTGAGGACGAGTATTTGTGTTCTGTTAATACTTGAAAATTGTTTTTCTTGATTAATTAATTAGCTTTAAGAACGTATTTCTTACGTTGGTATCTTGAGAATGGGAAAGTTTTCGCTTATTTGGAGAGATGAACTCAACGTTCTCACATTTCCAGATTAACAAATCAGATGTTTGTTTACTAGGGGTTACTAGTGGGGGGGGGGAAGCTACGTTTGAACGTGAAGGTTTTAACACATTTTACCCGTCTTATAAACTACGTAAACAAACTGAAATGGTCCAGTACACTTAAGGAGTACAATTCACATAGACAAGGTTGTGAAAACTATAAAAAATACTAAATATAAGGTATTTAGTTAAGAGGAAAGACTTGATCAACTAGCTGCAAATAACTAACTCCCTGTCGATGTTCCATGGAGAGTCTTATGTCTTCAGCCACTCAGAGGAGTGATGTTTCCGTACTGTGTCCTGTTCTGAAACCTGACTGAAAGTGAGATAAAATGTTGTTGTCAGTGGTGAATTCAGTCATTTGACAGTGAACGATTCTTTCTAGACCTTTAGATAGAGCGGGCAAAATACTTATCGGCCTGAAATCATGACCTGTTGTTGGAGCTGAAACCTTGTTTAAGGGACGGATGAGGGCAGACTTCCAAGGAGAAGGGAATGAACACCGTCTGAAAGATGTATTAAAATGAATGTTTTAATGGGTAGAATAGCAAAGAGTATATCTTTGATGAGACGGATTGATATTGCATCAGATCCGACAGCCTTGCTTTGGATTCTGCGAATGGCCATCAAAACCTTAGACTGTATGACAGGTTTAAAATGAAACTCAGGATATCCCATATTAGGGGTTTGGACATTTACTAAACCATTCAAATACAGTAGTTACCTACTGACTTTGTGCTGATTGATATTTAGACTACAAGACGAAAAGAAAACATTTAACACATTGAGATCAATGTGTACTTGTTGAGGATCAGATTGTTTCCCTAGCACAAGAATTTTTACTTTACACCAAAAAATCCTAGATGGTTGCTTTTGATTTTCAAAAAGTTTATAATTGTATCTTGAGTTTTGAATTACATAAAAGTTGTTTTACTCGGTTTCATAGATGACGATATTGCTGTTGTAAACCCTCATTTTGTGACCACTTTGCTCTTCTAAACAAGAAATCAAGCTTAGCCATCAAATTTTTATTTCTTGGGTCATCCACGGAACAGGTCTTCGTTTAATCAAGCGTTTTGTAACGAGTGGAGCGTGTTTGTCAAAGAGATTTAATAAGGAAGAATTAAGCTCGTCAACTATTTCTTCAACAGAATTTAAATTTTCAAGCAGGTGACACAGGTTTGCTGAACATCTAACATAAACTGAACTTCACTCATATTTTTGAAATATATAATTAAAATTAATTGATATTAATTAATTATTAAAATATATAATATTTTTGATAATATATTTTTTTGGTATTTAACAAATTTTGTCTTGGGTTTGGGAGATTAAATTGAGCATACACAGATGAGGTTATGCTTGGATATTGCAGGAATTGAAAGATGCCCATGATTGAATGATCATGACGATATGTATTATGATCATGATGATATACATTGACCATGACAATTGGAAACTACAAGTAGATCCAGTAGTGTTAGAATTTGCTTCATGGCGTGTGGGTTCAAGTAACAGTACAATCATGTTGCTTGATTTGAACATGGTAGTCAACTGTCTCTGTTCATAGTTTTGATAGGTCGATAGTAAGTCAATGTGGAAGTCACCCACGATCAAAACATAACTATATCTGAACATTTCATTAAAAAGAGCATTTTCAAATAGAAGCAGATATCCTGATCTTAGTGGATGGTAGCACACTCCTAGTACCGTAACAGAACATCGGCTCCAGATAAATTTATTTCCAGAAATAAGAATTCGAGGACTCAGCAGGTGAAGAGCAAACAGTTTGAACTTCAAATCCTCCCTGATATATACTGAAACACCACCTACCAATCCTATTTTGCTGCAGCACCTCATTTCCTCATCCTGGGAGTGGAGAGGGGGGCCCACCTTAAACAAACGGTGGCCGGCTTGGGTGGAAGTTGACAGCATTTGTCGGCTTAATTGGGATTGCAGTGGACATCTGTTTTGCTTTTGTGGTTAGTGGTTATAAGGGGGGGCATGTTTTATGCTTTTTAGCGAATTTCCCATAGGGAAGAAGCTATTACCGTAGGTCTCATGGCAAGAGTTAAGCCCGAGACCATGTTATTTTTTCTTCTTTAGGTGCCCAGAGACCAAAAACAATAGTCGTTAAAATTTTTATGTATATATATGTATATATGTATATATATATATATATGTGTCTGTGAACACGATAACTCTCGTAAAAAAGGTCCGATCGAGACCAAATTCGGTAGAGACGTGTATTCCTACAAATGCTCGGACGAGTTCGTAAACCAGACATATCGGTCAATGGGAACGGGTAGTTTGGGGGGGTTTTGTACCCCAAAATGGGGTTTTTTGCGTTTTTCACAAGTAGTTTCTAAAAATTTCTAATTTTATATTTCACCATTGCATTCAGCTTAAAAAACTACACAATTAAGTTCCTTAAAGCTTTTCTCTATCTTCAACGGTTACCGAGATATAAAAAAATCTAAACACAGTACGTTGTATTTTTGAGGCTCCAATGTTAATCTTATGGAGGATTAAAAAAAATTAATTTTTCACTTATTATCTAATATTTTTGGATGAAACTTGATATTTAGCTTCATGTGGTTGAAATCCATACATTTGTGCTAAAAAATCATAGTTTATGTGTTTATCATGGCAGCAAACCTGCATACTCTTTTCCCATGTTAATCATATGGAGATTAGGCAAACTCCTATATTTATGGACAGATGTTGATGAAAGTTGGTATAAATGTTAAAAATAAAATTTTTGATGGTATAAATGGCTACTTTCAGTGTTCCTCACAGCAG